>OV121092.1:21510087-22710087 GCA_921293015.1 Phorcus lineatus
TCGTCCGTAGTTTTTGCTTTAACAATGCTTTTAATTTCCCTTTTAGTATATGGCATGTTTACCTTATTACTGTGGGTTAGACCTGCTTTTGCTGCTCGGTCGGCTCTTTCATTGCCAATTAGGCCAATATGGGATGGCACCCATATAAATTTAACATTATTGTTATCCTTAATTAGATAATTGTACCCGTGATAAATTTGATGTAGAAGTTCATGACTATTTTTTTCTGTTTTGCTTTGTAAAGCTTGCAGTGAGCTGAGTGAATCTGTAAATATAGCTATATTTCTGTTTTTGTAACCTTTGCTCAGATTGAGTGCTTGTCGAATAGCTACAAGTTCAGCTGTGAAGATAGATGTTTTGTCTGGTAATTTAAGTGATATATCTCCATCACCTGTGTGAGTGAAGGCTATCCCAGACCCTACTCTTCCTTTTTCGTCTTTAGAACCGTCAGTAAAGATTTGAAGGTAATCAGTTTGATTGTAGTTTTCCTCAATGTAGGCTTGGGTGTTACTGAGGTCGTTAGGTTTTGGATTGTTTTTATCTATATAGTCTTTCAATTTGATATCTACTTGGATATCGGGTAGGTCTGGAGGTTTTAAAATATGATTGGTATATGGGTCAGAGGTAATATCTAATGTATCAAGTTCATATTTGTCTATATGTTTTTTAATGGTAACACCAAATGGTGTTGGTATTTTTTTTACTCTTTTTGACATTATATGCTTTTTTCGTGTGATAATATTTTGTATACATGGTTTATGTTGTGATCTAACAATATAGTTTGTTATATTATCTTCCCAATCTTTTTCTAGCGGTAGTTCCCCTAGTTCATGTCTGACTAGTTCCATTGATGTGCCGCTTAGGCATCCTGATATGTATCGGTAGGCTTGATTTTGTATGGTTTTTAGTTTTTGTATGTTGGTTTGACTGGTGTCACCCCAAGCTTCTGCTCCATAGTGCAGTTTGGATTTAATCAGAGATTTATATAGGATGAGTAACATTTCCTTGCTGCTGCCCCATCTAGTGTGAGACAGCATTCGTAATATATTAAGATCTTTTTTGCATCTTTGTGTTAATTCATTAATATGTTGATTCCATGTTAGATATTCATCAAAGGTTATGCCTAAGAACTTGACATACTTAACCTGATCTAAAAGTTCTTCATTAATGTATAATCTCAGTGGTCTGCAGTCGGCTTTAGGTGTTGGCCGAAAGAGAATTGATACAGTTTTGCTTGTTGATAATTGGAATCCCCAATTTTGGGTCCAATCATTAACTTTGATTAAGGCTTTTTGTAATATTTCTGCTGCTACGTGCTGGTGTTTATGACTGACCCAGAGGGCTCCGTCGTCAGCGAATTGTGAGGTGTCCACTTGTTTGGGTAGTTTGTGAAATAGATCATCTATCATAATATTGAACAAGGTTGGTGATATAATACTTCCTTGCGGGGTTCCATTTTCTAAGTTATAGTTGTCTGATATTTGGTCATCTGCTTTAAGGCGAAAAGTTCTGTCAGACATAAAGTCATTTATAAAGTTTAACATTTCCCCTTGTATGCCTTTTTCTTTAACTTTGTGTATCAAGCCTGTTTTCCAGACCATATCAAATGCTTTACTAAAGTCTAGGAAGACTGCTGTAGTGAATTTATTATTTTGTTGAGCTTGTCTGATGGAGTGTTGTAATCTAACGATATGGTCAGTGGTGCTATAGGATTTTCTATATCCTGATTGATTTTGTGTTATCAATTTGTTGGTTTCTAGATAATGTTGTAATCTTTTTGTTGCCATAGCTTCAAGTGTTTTACATAGATTAGATGTTAAGGAGACTGGTCTATATGAATCGGATTTGGTAGGGTCTTTTCCTTGTTTGTGTAATGGTATGATAAGACTTTCTTTCCAGTCTGTTGGTAGTTTACCGTCTTTCCATAACTTATTGTAGAAATCTAATAACTTTTGTTTACATTTATAAGGAAGATGTTTAAACATTGTGTAACTGGTTTGATCAATACCAGATGATGTTCCTTTTTTATTATTTACAATATTGTTGAGTTCTGATATTGTGAATGGCTTATTATACCATAAGTTTGGCTTGTTTTTGTCCTTCGGACAGGGTTGTGTATTCTTTACTTTATCTTGAAAAGCAGTTTTGTAATTATTGGTTGAGCTTGCTTGTGAGAATTGTTTGCATAAATTGTCGATTTTTTCCTGTTTATTTTTGCTGTTGTTGATACTTGGAATATGCGATTTAGTGTTTTTGCCTCTAAAGACATTAATCTTCTTCCAGACATGCCTTGAGTTCGATTTAATATCAAATGTGCTACACATATTTTTCCATGATTGGAATTTTGCATTACTTATTAAAGTTTTAACCTTATTTCTAGCTGCTGCCGCTTGTTGTATTAACTTCTTATCCATTTTAGCTTTTTTTCTGAGCAGTTTTCTTTCTTTTCTTGCTTGCATTATTTCTTCATTCCACCATGGTACAGGTATATGCTTGTGAGTTATTTTGGTTGGAATGGCTATGTTAGCAGCATTTATGATTACCTCGGTGATATTTTTGTTGTATATGTTAACATCTTCATCTTTTACATCATCGTTTAAGTTTTGCTCACAAATATTTTGAAATATTTCCCAATTTGCTTTGTTAAAATTCCAGCTGTTATGGATATTGTTATTGTGTGTGTGTTGTGTATTGTCATTTTTTAATGTGGTGAATAGTGGGAAGTGATCGCTTCCCCAACTGTCGTCATGAACATATAAACTAGCATCATTAACTAGGTCCGGTGTAATAATGCTAAGATCTATTGTCGTATATATACCTTGTGTTAGCCTGTGAAAAGTAGGTTCGCCATTGTTGAGAACAATAAGTTTGTTATCCTCTAACCATTTTTGTATGACTGTACCTCTCGTATCGGTTCTATCGTCTGCCTCCCAGGTACGATTGTGTGCATTAAAATCGCCTCCCAGATAGGCTGAATTGGCGAGATAGGGTTGTAATTTGTTGAGTAATTCAACTGTTATTTTTGTGCTCTGGGGTAAATAGACATTGATAACATTAGTTGGTTTATTACCATAAATGTTTATTGTTACGCCATTAGTTTCTATGCCTTCAATGTTTATGTCTAAGGGTTTGTAATCAATACCATGTTTTACGGCAATTATTAGTCCACCTTGTGGGGTTTTTCTTATATCCGTATAACGATCCTTTCTTAGTATGTTATATCCTGGGATTTTATAATCCCTTCTTTTAGATAATTTTGTTTCCTGTAGAAGGATTACACTTGGTTCTATAACTTTGTTTTGTATCAATACCTTGAGTTCAGCACCATTGGTGCCCAGCCCATTTACGTTTTGTTGGAGTACTGTAAAGTTTGCCATTATGTTCAGAGAAAACTAGGATTAGGTATGTTGTGAGTTGTATTTCTAGAATCTTGGGCAGTTTCTTCTGGGGTAATCGCCCTGTGTTCTGTTTCTATAGGTGGGAGAAGGTATGTTTTGGTATATGCTTTCAAAGAAAGTTTCCCAGGTGTCGGTATAGAAGCCGTATTTTGTGCCTTGTGCATATATCCTAGTCATTTTGGAGTGATGTTCCTTTTCACTGTGTGCTGGATGTGAGTTGATAATCACTTGTGTTATGAACTCTATAAATTTGTTTAGAGAAAATGCTGTGGCATTTTGTATTGCGCTTGTTACTGATTTCCTGTCTTCTAATTTGTTTCTTAAATCATCTCTGCTTGCTTGTGACTGTGATTTGCGGTGGTCAGGTTTTTGTGTTTGCAATTGCTTGCTTTTGTTAGCGACTTTCTTATTTGTTTTGGTTCTGGCATTATCCTGTTTGTTCCTTTTAGAAGGTGTTTTGTTTATCTCCATGTGGTGGGTGTTGTTTTGGTGTTTCTTACTGGAAGTACATGTTAGTATTCTTTGGCTCTCTTCCAATGCAGTTTCTAGTTGTTCCTCAACTATGTGTATTCTGCTTTGGTTAGGAGTGCCGGATGCAGCCATGTCAGCATATGTTGATTTGTTGGGGTTTGATTTGTGATTTGGGGAGGAAGATCTATTTGGGCGAAAGGTGACACTAAGATTCTTATTGCTTTGTTGGTTGATTGTTCTATCTGTGTGTGTGTTCTTCTGAAAATGGTGTTTATTTAGCCTTTGTACTTCGGCCTGTCTTGTGGATCAAATATCTCTCAAGAATCAAACGGAGCAAATCAGGCTAAAAAAACAAAAACAACAACCCCAAACAAAACGGACCACAGCAAACGAAAAACACATACTATCCAAAAGCTCATGCTAGCCACCGACAACAAAATACTTTCAGAAACATACTCTACGCAAAACATAGTAAGACAACTACAAAAAAATGGAATGCCACCATCCTACATTAAAAGGTGTGGCAAAGGCTTCCTAGTCACAGCAGAAACACAATACATGGAAATAATAAAATCACAAACTACCATAGGGCAGACGCCAATAAAATTCGCCACACCCTACTGGGAAACACAATCCAAAGGGGTTATAAAAATAGATCAGGACCTTACTGATGAAGATCTAGAAGAAGCTAGAGAAGTAGCAAACAAATACAACTACAATATAAATATCATTACAGTACAAAGGATAAAAAACCAGGACAGAAACACGCCCTCTGTAATCATTACATTCGACACAAAAAATCTACCAAGAAACATAATCTTTGGCGGCTATCCCAAAGTTAGAGTAGAACCCTACTTGAAACAGCCAACAATTTGCAGAAGATGCTTTGAAATAGGGCATACAAAACATAAGTGCTCCAACCAAGAACGTTGCAGTAAATGTTGTGAAAGAAAACACAACTCAGACAAATGCCACAAGAAATTCTATTGCATCAACTGTGATTCACTAGGACACAGCCCACTCTCAACTAAGAGAGAAGATGTTGCATAATTTGACTTCATGGTAATTAACAGTTCGTTACCTAGTCTAGCCGACAATCAAGGATGTCTCTCTGATCTCAACATGACAATAAACTTGTTGGGCGTGTGTGAGGGGCAGGGGGAGTCAGCAAAAGAAGTGACGCTTACATACGTGTTTGACACCAAACATTACCGAGACCAAAATTAGAAGTGAATTGATTTATAGTGCATATTTCCCCCCAAAAGTGTGTTAATGGTTTCATAACAATAAAATAATACATATTTATGTATATAATTTTATGTCATGCTTTCTTCAGAAACTGTTGTTAGAGATATGCTTACAGTCATAAAATTATTCTCGAATATTGAAAAGGTTGGTTATTTCAATGAATATGTCTATGCATTGGGTAATCCATATGTCTATCTGCCTGTTAAAATTATAAGCATGTTAACTGAATTTAAAAGTTATCTATTGTGATTTAAACATATTTATTCATGATGATATTTATACACGAATGGATTAGCTAACAAGCTCCGACGAGCTTATATAAAGTTATATATAAATAAATACAAACTCATATTAGTGACACATGCCCGATTCACATGATGAGTGGTTTTACATGAATATCATGTTGTTTTCTATTTTCAACTGAAGACAAGTTTTTATTACCAAACAATATTACTTTTAAATCAAATCCTTTAGTATAGAAAAACATGTTTTTGCGCAAATCCCTACACAATATGAAATAATGAGGAGAGTCTTCATAATTATGGCCACAAAAACAAGCTGATGTTGGAGATATAAAACGTTAATTCTATGTTCATTTAGGTCGCTGCATTCAAGTTGAAGAGGGCAATGTATTATTTGCAAATTCCGATTCTTTTGCAAGTCAAGGTTGCTGTAGATATATGTATCATTATTCATAATCTTTATTAGAAGCTCTGTGATCTATATTCGGCAGGCATTGATCTAACTAACCAACATATGTACTTTGTACAAAACATAACTATATTTCAGACATTATATATGTCAATCACTTACCTCAGAATGAAGATGGTCTGGCACATTCGGGCTAGTTCCCTCCAAATTATTAACGCTCTTGCTTCTAGAGCGGCAAAATGCACACGTCCTATTTAAGAATACATATTGTAATAGACTTCCCCTACTCTTTTCTGCAATGTTCTTCTGTTTCCACTATTAGTGAGGGGTCATTAACAAGCATCTCATTAACAGTAATCCTATTTAAAACAACATCAAGATTGACTATTTATCTAGATCCAAGCTCACTGCTTCTCCGGGATTCTTCTAAAAGCTTTAATATCAAAACAGAAATTACAGATTACACTGCATACCCACTTTACATTGAATAACTTGTTGAAGAAGGGTCCTTGACAAGCATTAAGTTAACAATAATCCTATTTAAAACAACAACAAGACTGACTTATCCATCTAGATCCAAGCTCACTACTTTGGCAGGATTCTTATTTTCAAACTTGTTTTCTTATAATAATGTCTACTGAAAAGCATATGACAAAAGTTTATTATAATAACTGTTTATATATGGAAATAACTTATTGCCTTTTACTTTGAGTTATTATAAGTTATATTATGAAAATTGGTAACTCTTAAACTTTATTGTACTTTAAAACTTAGATCCCTATGTTGATTAATATCTTTTGACTTGATTCATCAAGCAAAATAGAAAAATCCCAGAATGTTGTTATGAAATAATGGTAAATTTCAGAATATCAATAAATATTTTAATTTCAGAGCTAATCATTAGAGGTGTGTTTGCTGGTCTATTTTTTATTTCAGCCCCTCATTTGTTTTTATTCTTTCCTTTATTCTTTAACATGTATGTTTTCGCGACTCTATTAAAAATTATTTCGAGTGGTCATTCTCTTTCCTCTGTCATCATGCATTCAATATTATGTTTTTCAGTGAGTGACTTACTCTTTCTTAGCTCTGTATAGGCAAATTTAAGCCTTTATTATTGTGATGTTGGTTGTTCAGATTTAAGAAAAAAAAAATCTATAACAACGAGTCCTCGTTTGCGTCAGGTAATACCATTTAGCATCTCAGACCAATATCACCTGTCAGATTATGACTAGTTGTCAGCTTCAGGTATTGAGCAGGTGTCAATCGTGCTGTACAAACACATGCAGGTGGCTTGTAGACAAGTGACCATGTATCAGCCTGTTTGGTCAGGACGGTGCCTCTCGTATCTTGAAACAACAGGATATACTGTTTTACCGTATCCTGTTATCCAATGAAATGTGAGAGGTTAAAGAAGAAATTATCAAACGAATATAGCACCGGCTCTATTTTTCATTGTAAAGGTCTGATAGCTAGATGTAGACATTGTGTCGTTTTTCTGTTTTATCACTGATCAGTTATGGGTGTATTATATGTTCTTAAGCTAAAAAGGACTTGGATATCTATGTTCTTGTGGATACATTCACTGAAAAGGTACGTTTCACATGTTTAACCGATAACTAACACATGTTTTATTTATTTTTGAAATGAAGTATGTGAGGCAGCTTTTCACTTTTACTTACAGTAAAAGCTTTGCAAATATGCTACTTTCAGGAAAATGCGTTTTGAGCGAGCATTAGTATGTGAGAAAGGACCATATAACTATCCTTAAAATTATATAATATCAATTTACGTTTGCGATATTGCTGCATCGTGTCTAAACGACGACTTGGCGCGCATAGCTATCTGGGCAGATAAGTGGCAAGTTAAATTCAACCCTGATAAAACTGAGACAATAAATTTTTCTCGAAAGCAAAAAAAAGATAAAATTCCTACTTTGAATATGAATCAAATCCCAATACAAGAAGTCGAAAGTCATAAACATCTTGGCATAACACTACAGAAAAATTGCACATGGAAAATTCATATTGAAGATATTGTTAAGAAAGCTAGTCCAATGATAAATTGCCTCCGAGGTCTGAAATACCGTCTCTCAAGAAAAACCCTTGAAATCATGTACAAATCCTTTATTTTGCCGATATTTGACTATTGCTGTCATATCTGGGATAACTGTACGATCGATCAATCTGTCACTCTCGAGCGATTACATTTAGATGCACTCCGTACAATATGTGGTGCTGTTCGTGGTACTAGTCATCACAAGCTATACATCGAAACAAATTCTAAACCACTGAAAGATCGAAGACAGGATATCAAATTGATAAATTTCTACAAGATGATAAACGGTCTCGCACCAGACTACCTCTGCAATCTTATTCCTAATACTGTCTCCGAAAACAGTCACTACAATCTAAGAAACCAGTCCAAGTTACAGACAACGAACTGTGCAACTAAATTATATGAACAATCTTTCCTGCCTGACACGATAAAGATGTGGAATTCATTACCTGATAAATTCCTGCAAGCAAACACCATAAGTGAATTTAAATCTCTGCTGGAAAATGATGAAGCAAATAGCAATTATCTTGATCTGAATTATGGAAGTCGTTTCTGTCAGATTATACATAGTAGACTTAAGCTTGGGTGCAGTGATCTAAACGCAGATAAAGTAAATAGACATATTTCAAACACTCCTGAATGCGCTTGTGGGTATCACAATGAAGATGTTGTACATTACCTGTTTACATGTGAACTGTATATGGTTGCCAGAAATAATTCATTTTTCTATGCAAATGGCTATAGCCTCCAAAATGTGTTATACGGAACACCTCAAACTGCTAATGACGTCAATTTGCAAATAGTAAAGTCCCTTCATCAATACATCATTAAGACCAAACGTTTTGATAAGTACCGCTAATAGTATTATTATAAATGAAGTCAAGCTGCAAAGAACATATATATATAAATAAGCACATGTTGTACAGATACTTTATTTTGATTGTACTTTATAATGTCATATTTTGTGTCTAGTTCTTGTGTATTAATTTATCTGATGTATGTACTGGTGAGGCATTAGCATAAGCAGAGTTTTTCTTGTTTGCCGAACCAGATTCTTTATTGAATAAAAATATGTTTAAACCAATTTACGTTAAATAACTAGATACGAAATCCTTTAAATGTCAACTATATTATCCAATTAAATATGATACTGTTTCTTTTTATGTGCCACTCAACCACTCCATTTAATACACGTTGAATTACTAGCTTAATTCATAACGACTTCTTAACAGATTTTCACCTAGTTATGAATTTTGAAATGATTATTGAGAAATATCTTTCCCTGTCCAGGATTATCACAGCTTCGCGATCTTGCAATTTCATGAAATCAAATTCATATTTCAAGTAAGAAATCCAAAAATAATTAAACCATGCTGCTTAGAATTGATAAAAACATAAAGTGCGATTTTATGCGCGCTTCATTGACTTAATCGATTTGGAAAGATAGGCAACTGAAAGGCGACCTTTCCTTATTGTGGAAAGGACGCCTTTCAGTTTTTGGCAAGAACGCCTTGCCAAATGTGGAAAGTTATGGAATGAACGCGTGTTACTCCAGTGGTAAAACTTGGATCTGTATTAGAATAACTTCATATCTTTGATTGTTAATAGTTTATACCACCTTTTTGTAAAGAAACTAAGATACAAAGATGTCTCTGTGAAATGTGGAGCCGTGTGGTTTCTCTGTTTACAGCTGTTCGATCTATGCATGTACTGGTACTGGAAAAATCCTGAAAACTATTATCTAAATATAAATCTATATAATGATCTGATTTTGTTATGTCGCTTAACAAATGTGATTCAATCAGTAATCAAATGTGACTTTAAATAATTGTTTGAGTAGTGTTGAATCGTTCGTACTCAATAACAGATGAAACCTAGCCAGAAAGTGAAGTAAATGAACATCAAATCAAATTTTCTTCGTAGGTGTGAAAAGAATATAAAAAAATTATCTAATAACATGTTTTATTGAAACAATTCAGTATAAAATATGAATATTATTAACATGTTTTAGTATCCCCCGTCCTATCTCAAGATGGGACGTCCCAACTTGGAATCCCAAGTTGGGACGCGTCCCATCTTAAGATGGGGCGGATCCGCAGTTGGGATGATACATATATACCTATCAAAATTGAAAACTTGACACAGGTAAATTAATGAAATCGTTTCTGACTGTTCACTGAAATATTTTAAACACTATTTGTAGTGAAAGTAATGGTTTTGACTCCTTTAATGTGAGGAATTTGTGAAGTCAAGTGCAATCATTGACTTAGTAGCCCAAAAAAATCGGAAAACTGAATGCACATGCAAACACAAAATCACGAGGTCAATCGATGCATGTGTGCATGAACTGAGTAAGCACATTGAAGCTCATTTGAACAAATTGAAAGTTTAATTTTTAAACCTTGAGATTTGCCAACTGCAGACAAGGTGAACGCCACAATCAAATTTGCGCATGTGAAGTTCACCAATTTGGTGGCGGCAGCGTCAAGGTTTGGGGGTCTTTCTGTGCACATGGTGATTCTCCACTAGTTGCTGTTCAAGGGAACTTAAATGCTGTCTAGTACAGGGATCAGATTTGGTAACTGTTCTCCTTCCGTTCATGCAGAGACACGGCCCTGGACAAACGTTTCAGCAAGACAACGCTAGGCAGTTCTGACGCAGAATTTTCTCACAAATGCTGGTGTTCAAGTCCTGGATTGTCCTTCGCGGAGCCCCAACCTCAATCCGATAGAAAACATCTGGGACGAACTGGGTCGACGTGTTCGTCAACAAGTTATTCCACCACAGACTTTACAAGATCTTCAACGTCACCTTGTTGGCGACTTCTTCCTGGGGAAGTGTTCACTAACGTTCTAAGATGCATGAGGAGACGTTTTGTGGCTGTACGAGCCGCTAGAGGTGGACATAATCGTTACTGATCACCTCAGATGGATTCTCTTCATTCTGTGAAATTCATTTGGGAGGATATTCAGACGTCATTAACGTTATTGACGTTAGAGACAAACGTGATTATATGTTTCTGTATTCTGATCATACCCAATTGATCTTTGCACAACACACAAATGCAATAATTGATTTAAAACAAACATTAAAATTTTTGTGCCAGAAAAACTAAGTGTCAAGTTTTCATTTTTGCTCAGTTTACATGAAATAAGTGAAGCTGTTACATTAAGTTTGGTCAGGTTCTGGTGTAATGCTACAGTGAATTTCAGCACAGTACCACCCATGGTTCGCTAGTTCCAGCTGATGCTTGAAGGTTTCACTGCATTGCATGGCCACAATGGTGTTGTGGGCGTTTATGAGTGAAATACTTTTGAAAGCGGCGTGAAACTACTATTATAGTCTAAATAAACTCTCATAAAGTTGGGACGCCATAGATTACTTAAAATTGATTCTTATTACTTTGAAGTCTTTTTTTGTGGGATAGAATTTGAAAAAAAGTTTATATTGTGTAATACCAATATGGTATTGTACATTTGTTAAACTTTTAAGCACTTTTGAAAACTTTGCAATCAACCGTTTCTCGGTATGAAATAGACTGGCAGTGGGCAAAGAAGCAGCCCTACTTAATTTATTTAAATGTTTTTTTTCAGATGCTACAAATGAAACACAAACCATTGACATATCTAGGAAAACAACTAAATCACTGTTTTCTATGGGTAGTTACCCAGATGATTTGCCGAACCCAGCTGCACCAATTACAGTTGTGAGTATAAAAAGTTTTTAATATAATTACTGTTGTTAGTTACCTGAAAATATCCTAGGAGATGTGGATTTAACTTCATTTATAATCAACTTGCTTCTAAACTGATATTTGCATACCCATGCAGGGAAGATAATCTGTAATTTTTTAGGGATGGTAAAAAACAATGAAATAAATCAGTCAGTGATGTGATTGCTACAAATTAAAGTTTATTAATGTTTCACTTATTTGTGTTGTTTGCTTGGTAAGTATCGATGTATATATGATGATCATATTGCATTCTGTGTCAGTTCTGGATCTTAATCTCTGATACTGGATGGTAAATGAAAACACCCTATCTAGTATTTATATATTAATTTCTCTTTGCATATCATTTGAGAAACCTTTTTGAGTGATTTTGATGTTTTTGAATTGAATGTAATGTAATTGAAATTTTGAACTACCAAAAAAGTAAACTTCTTCTGAACAACAATATTAAGGCTAATGTGTATTATTAGAAAAAAACATTCCTGAAATGGGTCTAACTAAAAACCATTGTTTTCTTTTTCCCTTCAAGCAAATATTTTCATCACACCAAACCCATTTGTGCTACGTTATCCAAATCAGGCTTGATCTCCGTGAGAAAAGAATAGACTAAGTGGCAACTGTTTATGAACTTTCTCGAATGACTCATGCACTTTGAAAATATCTGGGTCCTCCAGATTGTCGAACATGTCCAATGTTCTCCCTATTCTGAAAAAGACTGGGATAGTACATCTGCAAAATGATATAGTTTGACTAGATTATAGAAAAGTCAGTTGATATGTTGCGCAAATATCTTCAAAACTAATTGAGTTGGGAGTATGTTTTGATACAGTTCTTAGTCTCCAGTAATTTTTTTGTTATCGGTATGTATGTGAAATTCACAAAAAGTTCTTATTGGGATAACAGTCCAAAGAGAAAGCACAGATGCTAATTCATGCTTTTTGATATGTTCACAAAATAAACTGAGCAAAAATGAAAACTTGACACTTGGTTTCTCTGGCACAAAATTTTAATATTTGTTTTAAATCAATTATTGCATTCGTATGTTGTGCAAAGATCAATAGGGTATGATCAGAAGACAGAAACACATGATCAGTAACAATTGGGTCCACCTTTAGCGTCATGTACATCCAAACAACATCTCCTCATGGATCTTAGAACGTTAGCAACACTGCCCGTGGAAGACGTCGCCATTGCTCAACAAGGTGACGTTGAAGATCTTGCAACGTCTGTGGTGGATTAACTTGTTAACGAACACGTCGCAAACTTGAGCATGGCGTTCACCTTTTATGCAGTATACATGGGCCCTGCCGTCGGCGTATCTCAAGGTGAATCGAGATTCATCACTAAAAGGAAATGAATTCGTTGAGTTAACCTCAAGTGCCTTGTGGCCCACGCAAGACGGTTACGGCGATGAAGAGGTGTAAGGATAGGTCCTCAATGGTGTATCCTGTGTGAAGTCCAGGGGCACGCAAGTGACAGTTTGTAGGGTTATCTGTTCACCAAACTTTTCCCTACTTGTGGAAGTTGCAGTTACAAATCGGTTGCGAAGATGACACAAACGTATTGCTGCATCTTTCTGGTGTGACGTTACGTGAGGCTCCTGGCCGGCGACGGTCTGCAACTGTTCCTGTTTGATGCATTCTCAACGTGAGATTTAAAATTGTTTGTGGTGAACAGTTGAAGACTCATGCCACAGTGACCACAGATTGACCAGCATAGAGCCTCCCCATAGCGTGGTGATGTTCTTCATTTGTATGACGCGGCATTGCCAAAAGGTCATTGAAATTAAATTTTCAATTTGTTTTTCCAAATGAGCTTCAATGTGCTTACTCAGTTCATGCAAACATGCATCGATTGACCTCATGATTTTGTGTTTGCACGTGCATTCACAGTTTTCCAATTTTTTTGGCTACAAAGTCAATGATTGCACGTGACTTCACAAATTCCTCACATTAAAGGAGTCAAAACAGTTACTTTCACTACAAATAGTGTTTAGAATATTCCAATGAACAGACAGAAAGCGTTGTTATAAATTTACCTGTGTCAAGTTTTCAATTTTGCTAAGTATTCTACCAATGCAGCTAACATCATGCTGAATGCTGGTTTTCTGTAGTTATATTATAGACCACTTGGCTAATGTTCAGAAATCATCGATTTGCCAGCTCTGCAAACTCTATTGAGATCCATGTCCAAAATTCTATTTTAATTTCTGGCTGTATTTGTCCTACCCTTCGGTAAAATACTTGTTTTTGATCGGCTGTCGGCGGATGTATTTTATCTGATGTATGGCATACCTATCTTCTCTCATGGTGTAAATATTTTCTGTTCCCCACTGCCATAATAACTGCTTGTCTTATTTATAATGCATAATAACACCAATGGCTGAATTTTCAACTGTCGCGATTAGCGGCTGTTTAAACAGTCCATGGTGTGTTTACATGGCAAATTTTTATTATACCCCCGCCTTACAAAATACCACTCTTTGATTTGTCATCATGAGGAATGACATTTGGTTTCAAAATATACCAATAATTCAGCTTTTATTTTTGGGGTAGTTAAACCTTATTTTGCTTTGTATATTTCTAATTCAGTCTCTTCCTGCGCCTTTCTTGCCCTGTCATCACATCTGCCTGATTCTTACTGTGTAAATCTCCTTTGTTATTTTTCTAGTTTAGACAAGATGTCTGTGAGGAATTTTCCAACTTTTGCTCATCTCTCAACACAAAATCTGAGTCGGTCACAATAATAGGTCACTTTAAAGATCAACTCACACTACGCAAGATTGCACTATGGTAACATTACGATTTGATCGTATTGGTATCGTATTGTGGTTTTTACGATCTGTTATGTGAAAACAACATGGGTACAATCATTGTACGAAAGAGGACGATTCTAGCACGGTCAGAACACAGTCAACACAAACTTGACACAATGCTTTCACGATACAATCATGAATGGTGAAAGAATAATGCACTATTTTGAATAATTTGTGCAAAGGAAAAGGTTAACCATTGCTTTTAATGATCAATGTAGAATTGCTATTCATCCTGTGATGCATTGCAGCTATGAAATACAATGTCATTGCAATAAAGACATGAGGGCATATATTACAATATCGGACAATCTTCCTAAGTTTTTCTCTCATCTTCTGGCTTTATGCGAGTAACTACCGATGGTGTTTCATAGGCATTCCTTCTGATTCAAAGCAGTTGAATTTCCTGACCATGTGAGGAAGTTGACATCTTGAAATCGAGAAACTTGCCAAGGGGGTCGATAATTGAGGACATTATAATTTGCTGCCTACCAAATTATGAAACATCTGCATTTCTACATGCTGGTCTTCACATTCCCTTGATCTATATGAATATTGAGCGCCCAAATTACATTTTTCGAATTCTAGGTCATTAATTGTTATCATTCCAAAAACATGAGTCCATGGTAAATACTTTACAATTGGCCTGAGAGAGCAATGTCGTGTGAGTCTAGCCCAATATAAGTATCCCCATCATTATTATTATTACCGTATTCGACTTAATAACCGCCCACTCCCCTATAAGCGCCCACCCACCACGTTTTGACTGAACAATATGCGTCCTGATTTAGCGCCCACCTCTCAACATTGCTTACCTTGCATGCTGATTCATTGAAGAAGGTTTTTTCAGTCTTTCAATAAGTCTTTTACTTCCACTAAAGTGAAGAATACAGGGTATTTCAAGACCCCCAGCCACCATCAAAATGATAAAAGTTACAAAACCATATTTCAAAGACATGTGTATCGTAAGAAAACACTTTGAAGACTAAACTTGAGGAAAATTTTCATCCTTTTAATAAGCGCCCCCTTTTACCAATTTTTTAAGCGCCCCAGGCGCTTATCACGTCGAATACGGTACTCGCTTTGCTCAAAATGATTCAGTTTTATTTCTGATGATAACAAGTACATCTGGGACTCATTCTAACATTCAATTCAATTTCCTGTGAAATCACTATATCTTTGTCTAATTTGTTCAGGAGTTGATTTTTGTTTTCTTATTTGAATTTTTGTATGATTGCACATGAAAATTTTACATAAATTTGAAAAGTCCTATGTATATCATCTTCAGAATATCATGAAGATCTTAAACACTCATATTTCTGATATGCAACTTTTGCACTATACAGTTTATAGGTCTACCATAGCTTGTATGGGCTACCACATTATTTTGCTTGTGATGAATTCTTGTTGCATTTTATCATACCTTGAATCAAAATCTTGCAGCAGTAATTTGTTACCTTTTTTCTTCCGTATTATTTAAAGATAGTTTTCACAAATATTGCCCATTAATGCATCTTTAAACTTTGCATTCTGCACAAATATAATTTCAAAGATATAATAAACACAAATGTACACAAATATATATCATACTGAATATGCACTTTGCATTTTGAGTCTTCTTTACACAGCAAAGCATCTTTCAAAGGCTTGTGTAACGATTAATATGTTATTCATGCATGAAGCATTTCCATTTGCTGAAATATTGCATTTTAAGTCTATGTTGCAATATTTTGCTGTTAGGGGAACCTGCTGGAAGCCCGAGAAGAGCTTGTATTAGAACATTGGTTGTGTAGTAATAAATCACTGAGCTGCAACTGGACAAAACAGTCGTTATGCACAGGTAAAGAATTGTCGGCTCGTCTCCCACGCTTACCATCAACTCCTTAACATCTTTAGTGCTGACATGCTGACTGAAACTAAGACACGCGAAGCACACGTGATGAAAACGTTTTGATGGAAAACACTCTTATTGGCACAAGTTCAATCCAATATCGTGTAACTATTGTATCGTGATCATACAGTTATCATGTGACTCTGTGTTCTGTATGAGCTGTCATCAAGGTCCTAAAGTTTAGCACCATAAGGGTTAATTTAACATGAGTCTGATAATAGTACAATTGCAAGAGTGACAATTTATAACTCGTGTTGTTGTTGAATTGTGGTTGTGCTGTTATCGTGACCTAAGGCTGAAGCATAATAACCACAACAACTACATTTACACAACACAATCACCAAAAAAACTACACGATCGACAGGCCCAAAACACGATTTTCTGAAATCAGGAACATGTTTGCGATTTGAACGAATTGTGTTGGATAAATATCACGATAAGCCCAATCAGCAGGAGACGAGTCAGAATTCATACAAGATGAAATAGCAAGGAATGTTCTCTACGTTAAACAGCTTGATGGGCAAGAAGCAGGACATTAGTATGCCGCAAGGAAACCCATCTGATAGTGCTTGTTAGTTCAACACATTCTTCACTGAAAAGATTGAGGATCTCTGTAAACAGCTTGGATCCTGTTGAGATGATTGTTTGTACCAAGAACTCATTGGATCTGATTTCGACACATTTCGCCCAGTCAATGATTCAGACATCATGAAGATTATCCAATCATCAAAGCCAACATCATGTGAAGTCGATTTCATTCCAACAACATTCCTGACAAGAATTCTTGATATATTACTTCCAACTATTACGAAGATTGTAAACCTAACTCTAGCCTCAGGAGTCTTTCCAGATGTTTTTAAAAGAGCGGTTACTAAGCCACTCCTAAAGAAACCTTCTCTGGACACTGAAGTTAATGGTAATTACCGTCCAATGTCTAACCTGTCCTTCTTGTCTAAGATCGTTGAAAAGGTTGTGAAACATCAACTTATGGAACACATACATCAATGTGAACTCATTGACACCTATCAGTCGGCCTATAGACCTGGGCATAGCACATAGACGCCCTTAACTGTGTCCTGAACAACATCTTCAACACTGTTGACTCAGGGAAGGTTGGTATGCTGGTGTTGTTAGATCTGTCTGCCGCATTCGACACTATCGACCACGGCAAAATACTATGTCTCTGGCATGAATATGGTCTCACTGGTACGGTCCTTGAATGGTTTGCATCGTAATTGATCCCAGTATGTCCATATCAATTATGCTGTGTCACCCAACAGTCCACTTTTCCTTTGGTGTCCAACAGGGCGCTGTTCTGGGACCGATACTGTTTGTTATGTACACTCGTTCACTAGGCACCATTACCTCTGAACAGCATATCTGAGGCATTTTTATGCAGACAGTTTTTATCTTGATCCCTCTTGGCAATCATTGACCAGACTCAAAATGGAAACTTATCACCCTTCCTTAAAGTCCTGGATGACATCCAACTTCTTGAAGTTAAATGAAGACAAAACTAAAACTCTCCTGATTGCTCCTAAAACTTGTCTGAAAAAATGCAGTCTGCAAGATATCACTGTCGGATCTGAAAGAGTTGCTTTCTCTACAACTGTTAAAAACCTGGGTGTTAATCTTGATTCTGGCCTTGAAATGGATTCTCACATCAGTAATCTATGTAAAGTATGCCACTTTCATATCAGGACCTTAGACACAAGGATACAGCAGCACTCTTTTCAAGATCCCTCATCCTAACACGCATTGATTACCGCAACAGCCTTTCTTTGTGGAATTTCAAAAAAAAAAATGTTCTTCAAAAGATACAAAATAATGAAAATATTGTTTCTAGATCCCCTGAATCTGCCCATATCAAACATGTCTTAGATTCACTTCATTGACTATTGGCATGTTTTATTATTTTTCCACCGATTTTGTGGACACGATTTAGCAAAGACAGCTAGATCTATTATCAATGTAAGAGACCTTCATCAAAAGAAGCTCTAACAAGCTTTTGGGCTCAATCTGATTAAACGTTAAAAGTACAGTATTACTCAAATTTTCAAAAATTAACCTTGGAATTTTTTTTCAAAATGCCCTTAGAAACCTGAAACATTTTTCAAACGATAGGCAATTACATCACAAGCAAAAAAGTAAATCATGGCAAATTCGTAGCATGCAAAGTTTGTCTGCCATATTGCTTTATTTGACTTTTTGCAATTTCAGACCCCATGCACCTTTGATAAACATCTCCTTTGAAGATATTTGCATCTCAGAGCTGAAACTCTCCAATGATGTAGCTGAGGCATTGGCAATTTCATGGTGATCTTGATTTTCATGAAAGTCTAATAGTTTTTCCCCAGCAAGCCTTCAAAGTCGGGGGACTTTGCTCATGTGATCATATTCAAAGGCTCAAAAACTTACATGTTGAATTTCATGATTTTTGCATGATAGTTAGACATGACAAAGGTTTTTATGAATGAAGAATACTCATAAAATGGGTCGCAAACAGTCATTTCCGTTCACAAGAGTCAAAGTTTGCATTATATAATATGACTGTTAAGTGCGTTAGCAAGGGTTAAATTGCAAAAAGTTTAAGGAAACCACACTCTGGTATGATGAAATGCACCCCCTCTCCCTCTCTTCTTTTTAAAACCATACAGGACGTGCGCAGAAGTATTGCTCTTGTAGCAAGATTCATTTAGTGCGTAGGAAGGGTTAATTGCAAAAAATGTAAGGAAAAACATCAATGTTGAAGAATGGTTGATTTTGATTGGACAACTAGAAAAATTACAGTGCACACTCGTGTAATAAAACAAGAGTGAGAAGTGAGCCTTTCATCAGCGCTACAATAAGATAAGGATCACAACAAGACCTTTTATTATGTTACAAGCGACATGTCAATCACCACAGGCCCCTTGCAGGTGATAAGCCGATTCCTTCAATAGGAGTGTTTCTGTAGGCAAGTAAGCCTAAATGTGGATCACTTGCCTTTTTGATTAAGTTCCTCACAGTCTGAACTGCCCTCTCTGTGTGTGTGTTTCAACCAGGGTAGTAAGGACTGCTTGAAGTATGTGTAAAACCATACTCCTTGCTTAACTGATGGAATTCAGAACTGTTACTGGGAACCATTGTCACTAACAATTTCATCAGGAACACCATACTTAGATATTTGCATTTTTATGTATGAAATCATATTTCTAGTTCCTACATTGTCCAACTTTTCAACTTCAGGCCATTTTGAGAAGTAAGAAGATAATGTTCTCCTTGAAACTCAAAGAGGTCAATTGCCACTTTTGACCTTGGCTTATCAGGTAAGTCTGGTGTGATCATTGGTTCTTTAGCATTAGCCTTTTGATGCATGGCACATTTTTCACACCTGGAAACCATTTCTTCAATTTGTGATGTCATTCTAAGCCAAGACAGTAAATCACAGGCCCTAGCCTTGCTTTTGACTATTCCCATGTGTGGTTCATGGATTTTATCCAACATTTGCCTTCTCATTGATGTAGTAACTATCAACTTCAGAGATTTGAACAGTATAGTCCGTTCAGACTTGAGATTTCATCCCTGAATGGCCAATAGTAACTGAGTCCTGGAGGCAGACTTGCTTAAGAGGTTAGTCTGCCTTCAGCACAACGTTTAGTAGACTTT
Organism: Phorcus lineatus; assembly: GCA_921293015.1. Classification (NCBI taxonomy): domain Eukaryota; kingdom Metazoa; phylum Mollusca; class Gastropoda; order Trochida; family Trochidae; genus Phorcus; species Phorcus lineatus. The sequence goes on from OV121092.1 coordinate 21,529,992, forward strand.
GAAGAACATTTTCCTTTGTCGCTTGTTGAAGTTGTGTCTGTTTTTCCTCTGAAACAGGTAAGTATGCCAGCAGATTAAAAGAATTGATATCAATTTCAGGAACTAGAGTTTCCGAATCCTCCAGTTGGTATCATCTACTCAATGCATCTAACATCATTTCTTTTCGTGGCTTGTATTTCACTTTGATGTCATCTTTCTGCAATATCATGAGAAGTCATTAAAGCCAAGCTGGATCATCAAGCAGAGGTTTCTTGAATATTGACTCCAAAGTTTTTTGGTCTGTTTCTATGATTACTGGTTGTCAGAACAGATAGTGATGGAATTTCTTGCAGGCAAAATTCATTGCTAGTGTTCCCTTCACAATGTGGGCACATGACTGTTTAGATTGAGTCAGTGCACTTGACCCATATGAAACTGGTTTACTGTTTTGAAGTAGATCTGCACCTAGTCCCTTTAAGCTTGCATCTACATTCAGGAAGATACCGGTAGGTTTAATCATTGCGTAAATATTACCACTAGACTGAGTTTAGACAGTAATCTCGACGGCAGGAGAGATCATACAGAGAAAAAGAGAAAAAAATAAAATAAAATAAGTTGATAAGTTGGAACATCTACATAAACTCAAGCCTTCCATGGTACCAATATTCTCGGAAGAACAGGTCTCTCCTAGACCAGATGAGTTGGGGGAGTTGGGATCGCTCCCTCCCTCCCGGGCTCCCAATTATCCTTACCTCATTCATCCCTAGTCAAGGCTGCTTGCAACTCTGTGAGTGAAAAACTCTCTACTCAAGGATCGTCAATCTCTGTACCCAAGTTTAGGGCCAAGGCATCCTACTTGATTCACGGGAAACGGCCTACTTGCCTTAGACAAGGATTTTAACCATCTTATACCTTGTCAACTCACGCCTAGCAACAGGATGTCTATTCCCAGAGTTGAATTGGTTGAATTGGACTTCAATGCATGGTACACTTTTGATATTCTCTCTTATTTGAACTGGTTTTGTGCGGGCATAAGAGAACTATTGCCGCCCAAGTTCCACTCCTATGAGGGGATTTCTCAGGACACCTTACTTACCATGAGGGCAGACGATCCGGCCATGGCTCATGGGTTTTTGGACATGCTTTACCAGGCTTCACAAGACATTGCCACTGCTTCGACAAACTCGATGGCTAGGGTTATCAGGGCAGAGTGGGAACAACAGCTTACACCTCTTAGTAATATACCGAGGGACGTCAAAGATTCAATGTTGTCTCAACCCATCCAAGCTCCCACTCTCTTTAACGGCGCTTGCAAGGAAGCTAGCGAGTCACAGGAGGTCCAGACATCTAAAAACCTCAATGTTAAGTTGACTCAAGCCCTCCTCGACAGAAGCAGCTACCACGGGCTACGCCGCGGGAACGGATCCTCTAGACCCATTGCTCAGACAAAGCCTTTGTACAGTCAGACGGCTTCGTCTTTTCAGTCCTGTTGGAACTTGCAAGGTCGAACTCACGAGGTCCTCCGCAGTTCCAAGAATTTTCGTGGTTCCAGGGGGAAACAGAGGCAATGACTCTCGCATTGCTCAAATTCAAGTTTCTCCGCCTGTACGACCGCTTCTATCCACAGACTCCTCTCTAGAGTTTCCTTTTCCCCCAGCCGGTTATCCACTCGCCGATGGGGGATGGCTGGGACTGTTTCCTCGGAACTGGGAATGTGTAACAACCGACACGTGGATGTTATCGGTAATACAGTAGGGTTACATCCTTCAGTGGGATCATGTTCCGCCTCTAGCGATCCACCCTCAGGGCAAAAGGTTCATCCTACAAAGCCCAAAGCTACAAGCAGCCTTTTAAGCCATCGAACAACTTCTACAAAAAGATGCCATCACGGAACTCGATCCCGCCGATGTTTCAGAAGGCTTCTATTCGCCTGTTTTCCTGGTTCCGAAGGAAGACACTTTGGAAATGAGAATGATAATCGACCTCAAGATCTTGAAACTGAGAACTGGTGCATTCATTGCCAGTTCTTATAACTTCTGGAAACTCTTTTCTTGAGCTTGTTCCCAATGCCACTCTGTTGATTTGATATGTATCTGTCGAAGCGGAGCACTTACTTCAGACAAATTCTCAAGAAGTTGCTGAGATAATTAATAAATACAAGAAATGTTTGTACTTCAGCTTTGTTCTGTTCTCGTGACATTTACTCTACTGTTCGGACCTTTTCCGGATCAGGACAAACACCTAAGCTTGTTAATAAGTGTTTCGAAGTTCACATTTGGTTGCACTCAACATTCCTGAGGGCTTCATCATGCTCTTCATGCAGGTTACGTCCCCATATCACAATATCATCCAGAATGACTTCAGCATTATTGATGTCCTGAACCATTTCTGATATCACTCTCTGGAACACTTCAGGTACACTTTTTGTCCCACTTGGGTGATCATCGGGTCAATCTTGATTGTATGTTCACCAGGTAAGCAGCCTCATTCTTCAAACAATGCAGGATGTCCATTTAGCACTACATCTGGTATTGTAGCTTTCGTTGCTGTGTGCTTCACCCTCACCACCAGCCTCATTTTGCTACATGTCTTTGATCCTAATATTGATTCGTGACTTCCATCTACAACTTGGAACTTCACATTGGATTTGATAACTTTGTATTCAAGTGGTAGCATGATAGCTCCTACTACCTTGAGAATATGTTCCAAGTATGACCAAAGTCTAATATTTGATTTTTCCGATGCTGTTTTTACCGCTAGGCTTTTCAGAATCTCTGTGGAAATTACATTGCATTTAGCTCCTTTATCCCAATCAAAATTCACTGTGTTGTTGGATTATATAGAGTTGTCACGCCATTTGCCCTTGTCCAAATCTGTACCACCCTCAGTGTCTATTGCTCAAACAAAGTTTCTTTGGTGTCTGAGGTATCTTCTTCAGCTACTAAGTTCACTTTACAATTGTGTTTTTGTCCCTTAGTTTTTGGATTTACATATCTACCACTGATGTTCCTGCATACTGACGCAAAGTGGTTGAATTTCTTACACTCTGACCACTGTTTACCTTTGGCTGGACAAACTTGCATTCTAAATTGTTCATATCCACATTTAACATACACATTCTGTAGTTGTTGTTGCTTATCTGCTGAATTGTTGAAGGATGTCTGTTTTGATTTGTCTCTTCTGTACTGAAATTGACGACAGATATTGATTTTTGGGTACCACTCATCATTTTCAGTTGCTCTTGAGAAAGTTCATGTGTACTGGCAATCTCTATTGCTTTCTCTAAGGTAAGATCAGATCCTTCATTTCTCAACTTTTCAAACACTTTTGGTGAATTAGTTCCAAAGACAATTTTGTCTCGCACCATGTCATCTGGATCAGTGTATGAACAGTCTTTCACTAGAGTTTTCAAGTCTGCGTTGAACTGCACTACCTTTTCTGACTAATTCTGAATTCTGCACTGGAATTTATACCTTGAAAATACTTGATTTGACTTTGGCATTTCAAAGTTTTAAAACTTTGTGTAATGAGCTTCCAACTTCTTTTGATCTTTTTCACTCAATGCCCCTGTTTGATAAGTGTTTCTACCTCGTTCTCCAACCCAGAGCATTAAGAAATTACACTTTTCTGCTTCTGTTTTACCTTTAAGTGGACAGCCCAACGTAAAATCCACATGAGAACCAAAGCTTTTCCATGTGCAAGGTAGGTCTCCACTGTCCCAGTTAATCTTCTGTACCAAGCCCGCTAAGGATGCCATTTTGCATAGATATTTATTGACCAACTTATAAAATTCATCCTAATCAATGTCTTTGTGGTGCTAACTAACCTAATTTCTGATGGATGTCGGCTGTGGAGCAAGATTTCTGACACCATGTAAGATACAGATCACAACAAGCATGGAAGATAAACCGGAAGACCATTTATTATGTTATAAGTGACAGTCAATCAATGCCTAGAGGCCCCTTGCAATAATAGTCATTACTTTCGCTCTATAACATATCTTATGGGCTCTTCAGAAGCTAAACACTATGCATGACAGCTACGAGAGTGAAAGGCAATGTTGATTTATTCTAATCATAAAGCAAAACAAAATGGTGGACTAGAAACCAATAAGCCAACCTTTTTAAGTACCATTAACTTGCTATATTCTGATGAAAGGTACAGGGACCCACACCATGCCCTTTTGATTCTAACAAAAGTGGTAATCCAAAAAGTAGGTTTGGAAACGGAACAGGAATTTATCAAAATTGACTAGGATTCACTGATATATGCAATGACCATTTTGGCCTTAAAAGCACACAGTGCCCAGTCAATTTTGATGATATTCACTTTCTTTTCAAGGTCATTTTCAGCATAGAAACCTGCATATAAAGTTTTACAGAGACATGCCATGTGGGTGGCTCATGCTGTTTTATTTTTGTAAACCATGAATGAATAATAAATCTGATTTGACCTACCGTATATTACGATGTATAAGGCGACTCAGTGTATAAGGCAACCCCCTTTCTCAGCCCCCCAAATTGCTGTCAAAATCATATGTATACCTCATATATGAGGCGACCCCCTACTAGAACGTCTTGAAGGACGTTGATAGATTTAGTTACAGTGTAACAGGCCAAACTTTCCCCCTGGCCAGACTTTCCCCGGGGAAGGTTTGGCCTAGGACAATCTTTCCCCGGGGAAACTTTGGCCTAGGCCAGACTTTCCCCCCCTGGGCTCAATCTTCCCGGGGGAAACTCTGGCCTAGGCCAAACCTTCCCCACCCTTGATTTTACCTACACCTTTTTCTATTGTCTTCAGTCATAGCAATTTGGACCCCACCTAACTAATACTTACAAATCCTCTTCTTTTATCTATAGTGTATTCACTTATATTGGCAACTTTTTTGCCTTTCATCCATATGTCCAAATGATAACATTCTGGGTGCTGTTTCACTAAACGTTCATAACTAAGAACGTTCGTAAGCACTTACGACCGATATTACGAATTTGTCATAAAAAGATAAGAGCGTTTCACTAATCGTTCGTAAACCGATCGTAAAATAATCATCGTTACGATGAAATCGTAACAAAATGTGGAACTCTTTTAGAGGTGAAGGTAAAAAGATAAATACAAATTTTGAAGCAGGTGCGCGAAAACGTATGAAGGATTGACCTGTAGGGGGTTTTCAAATTCAATCGAAATGTTTATCATTTAATTTTGTTTGATTGAATGCATGTCCCTGAAATGAATATCGGGAATATCGCGTTCATTACGTAGCATATGCATTTTATCGCAATGTATCATGTTTGAAAATTTAAAAAACCCTCTCATTCAAGGTTCATAATAGTTGCATTTTCTATCAAAAGGTCAAGGACAAATTCCAGGGAATCCCTATTATGACGTCATGGTCTGGGATTCCTGTTTCCCAGTGCTCAAAACAAAACGGTGTCCATGTGCATATGTCTTACACTGAGAAGAACGGGGGTTTAATTTTCGCGCTTTTCGCGCAAAGTCATAATGCGCGAATAATAAAACATCGCGAAATATTATGGTCATGAACGTGAAGAAAACCAATAACAGACAAATAATTTGGTTGACACATTTTATTACTCACAGGATTGTTTGGTGTGTTCATTAATGACGAGTCACTAATTAGAGCTCTCACAAGCGTGTACGCCGATATGCACGTTGTTTATTGTGCAAACACAATCATCACAATAATCCGGCCTGGCGGAATCCACTCTTGATCGCCAATATGCGTGTCCTATTGTTTTGATTGCAGTACGCTTGAGCTTCGATTCGGATTGTATTGCGGTACAGGACCCTCGGTTTAAATATATTTTCGGTTCGGTATGATATTTCTTTGAACGAGATCTCGAGGATTCACATCATTCAAACACTATTGTTGGGAGTTAAAGATCAAACTAATTCGTTCCGAATGTTTACTTCCGAGAAAGCTTGGCGACAGGTATCGTTACCACTTCAAAACTTGAAGACGTTTAATGACAATAAATAAAATTTTTATCGTTGACTTTTGAATAAATATTATTGTTTTCATTGTAAATTACTACTAGTTTCTTTTCTGCACGGTGCATGTAGTTTTTCTCACTAAATTTTTTATATTGCTTAGTCGATATGCGCGAAAATTAAACCCCGCGAATCAGTCATTTTTTATGTTTGCGCGAAAATAACACCCCTCGAAAATAAATGATTTTACAGTATTTCAGTTAATCATCATCATCTTCCTTGACAGGAGCAAACCCGTAGACGGTTCTTTGCACTGATTAATTGATTAATTCTAAATTTGCCATTATTTTGGGTCAATCATTTATGTTGCCCAACCAAGTAAAATATGACCCGAATGAATTGTACGTGTGTTTGAATAGACTGACGGAGGGAAAATTAAAGCTGTATCGTTGAGAAACAGTACTTAGTGTATGAACTGTCACTCGACTGACGCCATCTTTGTTATATTTACGAACGAAATATCAAGTTGCGACACCTCCTTAGCTGTCGTAATATTTTACGTAACTTACGAATATTTTATGCTACGAATCTTTAGTGAAACGCTTGCGATTAAATTCGTAACGCTAAGATCGATTTTACGAAATTTGTAAGCTTACGTACGTTTAGTGAAACGGGGCCCTGGTCTAACTAGGCTACTTTCACAAAATTGCTTGTTTTTATTCTATATTGTGAGAACTATATACAGGTGAGTGTTTATCTAAAGGGGGAAATTCTGGTTAAGCTAGGCTATTTCTTCCCCACCCTTGGTATTTATTTAGAGTGGGGAAACTCTGGCCTACCTAGGCTTTTTCTTCCCCACCCTTGGTATTTATTTAGAGTGGGGAAATTCTGGTTAAGCTAGGCTATTTCTTCCCCACCCTTGGTATTTATTTAGAGTGAGGAAACTATATGGGCTATTTCTTCTCCACCCTTGAGAGTGGTGTGACTCTGGCCTAACTGGGCTATTTCTTCTCCACCCTTGGTATTTATTTAGAGTGGGGCTTCTCTGGCCTAGCTGGGCTATTTCTCCCCCACCCTTGATATTTATTTAGAGTGGTGCTACTCTGGCCTAGCTGGGCTATTTCTTCTCCACCCTTGGTATTTATTTAGAGTGGGGCTACTCTGGCCTAGCTGGGCTATTTCTTCTCCACCCTTGGTATTTATTTAGAGTGGGGCTACTCTGGCCTAGCTGGGCTATTTCTTCTCCACCCTTGGTATTTATTTAGAGTGGGGCTTACTCTGGCCTAGCTGGGCTTTTTCTTCCTCACCCTTGGTATTTATTTTAAGGGGGAAATTCTGGCCTAACTGGGCTAATTCTTCTATAGAAATTTGCCTGGACTGATTGACTGAATTGATATTTGCATTAATTTATCAACATGATACATTGAAATAAAATTATTATTGATAGATTAGTCAAAGTTAACCGTCTTTTAAGAAGTTTCTACCAAAATTCAACCTTAATAGAATGACATCATGTTCAAAACATGTGTTTAAAACTCATTTATTTTTTAAAAATTTTCTGGGGAAGAAAAAGCCTAGCTTGGCCAGACTTTCCCCCCTGAAAAGGAATAAAGACTGAGGGTGGAGAAGAAATAGCCTAGCTAGGCCAGAACTTCCCCCCTGAAAATGAATAACAAGGGTGGGGAAGAAATAGCCTAGCTAGGCCAGACGTTCCCCCTGAAAATGAATAACAAGAGTGGGGAAGAAATAGCCTAGCTAGGCCAGAACTTCCCCCCTGAAAATGAATAACAAGGGTGGGGAAGAAATAGCCTAGCTAGGCCAGACGTTCCCCCTGAAAATGAATAACAAGAGTGGGGAAGAAATAGCCTAGCTAGGCCAGAACTCCCCCCCCTGAAAATGAATAACAAGAGTGGGGAAGAAATAGCCTAGCTAGGCCAGAACTTCCCCCCAGAAAATGAATAACAAGAGTGGGGAAGAAATAGCCTAGCTAGGCCAGAACTTCCTCCTATAAATAAAGACTGAGGATGGGGAAGAAATAGCCTAGCTAGGCCAGCATTTACCCCCTGAATAAAATTACAAGGGTGGGGAAGAAAAAGCCGAGCAAGGCCAGACTTTCCCCCCTGAAAATGAATAAATACTGAGGCTGGGGAAGAAGTAGCCTAGCTAGGCCAGAACTTCTCCCCTGAAAATAAATAACAAGGGTGGGGAAGAAAAAGCCTAGCTAGGCCATAACTTCCCCCCTGAACATGAATAACAAGGGTGGGGGAAAATAGCCTAGCTAGGCCAGACTTCCCCCCCCCTGAAAATGAATAACAAGAGTGGGAGGAAAATGCCTAGCTAAGCCAGACTCTCCCTCCTCTAAATAAAGACTGAGGGTGGGGAAGTAATAGCCTAGCTAGGCCAGCATATACCCCCTGAATAAAATTACAAGGGTGGGGAAGAAAAAGCCTAGCTAGGTCAGACTTTCCCCCCTGAAAAGGAATAAAGACTGAGAGGGGGAAGAAATAGCCTAGCTAGGTCAGACTTTCCCCCCTGAAAATGAATAACAAGGGTGGGGAAGAAATAGCCTAGCTAGGCCAGACGTTCCCCCTGAAAATGAATAGCAAGAGTGGGGAAGAAATAGACTAGCTAGGCCAGACCTTCCCCCTTGGGGAAGGTTTGGCCTAGGCTATTTTCTCCCCGGGGAAAGTTTAGACTGGGGAAGAAGTGGTAAGTCGATGGTAAGTCGGTGTGCATCGGTAATTTTCAAAATGAGTAATAAGCATTTTTTTGAGGGATTGTTGTAAATTTACCATAATAAAGAATACATATGTTTGTGCTGGTGTTTATTCTTATTTTTTAAGAATTTTATGTCATTGACTTCTCAGTAAATGCAAGAAGCTATCAACAAACTAACATTACTGCTACTTATCATGTATTTTTTCATTGGCTAAAATTTACCAATCAGCGAGTGCAATGACAATATGACAGCATCGAAAAATGCTTGTTACCAGTAACTTTTATCAAGATAAGCTTATCAATTACTTAAACGTGTAAGTTTATGAACATAATAAACAAATGTTGAATAATACCTTGTATATAAGGCGACCCCCCCCCCTCCTTGACCCCTCAATTTCTGGTATAAAAAACTCGCCTTATACACTGTAATATACGGTACCTCATACTTACTTTATAAAATTTAGTAATTGTCGTCACTGTCACTTTGTTGCCCTTTGTTACTGACACCCTATGGGGTAGAGGTGTTTATAGAAACTGGATTCAAGAAGTCAAATCTCCGAAACATTTGCAAATTGAAATTTGAAATTTGAGTTATTTTTGAAAAGTGATAGTGGGTTAACAATTTGACTTTAACTGAAAACCAATTTTTTTATCTTATTTGAAGAGGATGTGTGAAGGATAATTTCAAGATAATGGCTTTGGACCTAGGTAATTAATAAGATAATTGTAAGGGACTTGGGTGGCCAAGATTACTTTTAAGGTAATGGCAAAGATTTAAGTTTTGTGCCCAATCCAGTAGAGCCATCCCGGCAAACATGACCTTACTGGAGTACTGGCCTAGAACTAGCCAGTACTGGCCCTGTACAGGCTGATAAAGGCATCCACTACCAGAACAGTGTCATTTCATATACATGCCCAGTTCAGGTTAGCCTCTATGGTCTTTGTAGTTGGCCAGTACTGGCCCAGTATTACGCCAGAACTAGAACAATGTCATGCAAGTACTGGCTCTATTTAGTCTTAACATTACTGTTCTGTAACTTTGATAAATCAAAACCGTAGATATATATGGTTGAATTTTTAGAAATCAAAGTTGAACAAGTCATTGATAATAATTAAGCCGTGCATTCTTATATTGTTAATTTATTTATCTTTAAAGCAAGGTATACATATATAAACAGCATAAGCATGGAACTTTGCTTAAAAAACATTGGTAGTTTTTAAGATATAAATCTTAGTGCTTGAAAAGAGTCATTCATGTAAAAGATTTATCAAACATGCTATCTACATTTTTTAAAAACAAGTATTTGAATATGTAGGTATATAGAGAAAATATATGTCACTAACGATATTTCAGGAATTTGTTCAACTCATAAACAGGATCATGTTCAGAAATTTTTTAAAAAGCAAAATACAATTGTGAGTAAGATAGTAACCATGCCAAAAATACATCAGAGACTTAACTCACCTGGATGTTATAATTTGAACACACATTTAAAGGATATTTGAGTGATGCCTTCTCCTGTCATCTCTTTAAAGCAGATGATAGTTTGGAAACAATACCCAGAGGTCCCTAAAAGGAAGTGCCAATCCAGAATTGGGCCAGTACTGGGGCCAGTATGTACACTCAATATTACTTGTACTGGGCCTTTTCTGGGCCAGTGCCGGCCCTTTTAAAATATCTGATCATGCATTAAGACAGGAATTGATATGCCTTATCACAGCCAGTATTGGGCCAGTACAGTACACCTGTACCACATTTCCAGTACTGGGCCAATACATTTCTGCCTTAAATGGCACGATTTGGTTAAACTGATACTGGGCCAGTACTGGTTCTTTACCATTAGCAAGTATGCCTTTATCAACTTTACCAGCCAGTATAAAAAAAATCATGTTTGCTGGGATGTTTACTGAAATGTAATTTGTAAGTAATGTACAAGCAGTTCTGTTTTAAAATTAAAAATGTTCTTTCCCATGACTGACTTTCAGATGCCTTCCGAGAAATTTTTGCACTGTGGGCAGGTTCTTAGAACAGTGTTATTGACGAGGGCTCCACATATGATTCGAGACAGGAAGTACCACCTACGAACATATCGCCGCTGCATGGTTGGCTCCGAGATGGTCGACTGGCTTTTGCAGCACACCAGTTTTGTTCATATGCGTAACCAGGCTGTGGGCATGTGGCAAGCCCTGCTTGAAGAGGGCGTTATTGTGCATGGTGGGTATCTATATTGATGTCTGTATTCATATCACTTTAAAGAATATGAGAAAATATAGACTTTAATGCCACTATTAAAGAGCCACTCCGTGAGTTGTTGGAGTCATATATTCTAAACTTAATTAATGGTGTAATTTGATCGTGAAGTATCAACTGTTACCAAAAAGACACATTTTAAAGCTCATTATTTTTTTTACAGTGACAATGTGAAGGTAGAACGTCGCAATTATGATCGAAAACCGGACAGTGATGCCCGTCAAATAGTCAAACGTAATTTTGGAGATTTATCTTAAACAGCCAGGAGGACAATTAGGAGTTGATAGTGTTTGTTAGGTTATATAACTAGTATCCATTTATATTTGACATGATATCTACACCTCTGTGCATTTATAAGGCTGTTTTAAGATTTTTGTGGAAAACCAGTATTTGCCATATATATGTCATTTGGACATGGAAGTTAAGATGTTTTGATTTTATATCACCACATATGACATTTAGGTTCATTTCAAAGGTAAATAATATGTTATGAAAATCACGGAGTGGCTCTTTAACACACCTTGCAAACCCTGGTTCTGGATAACTATACAGTCAGACCTCGATAATCCGAACACTTCCGTTTTTCATCAAAAACGTTCGGATAGTGAAACGTTCGGATTACTGAAACGAACCAAGTCTACAGACAGACGACAACGTATTACGAATATCAAATGAGTTTTATTTCATATACACATAACAACTGGGATACATATATTAATAAACAATCATTGCACAAAAGCATTTCTTGTTGTTCATAATCTTGTAAAACAGACTTTAGATCCACTCGACCACGAATTACAGCTGTCTTATCATTGATTTTTACCGATTCAATCAGTGTGGTGCTCGCTTGACTAGTGGATTACCGAACGCTTTGATGAACAGTCGGATTAATGAATCAGAAATAGCTGTAATTAACTAATCCGTTACAGCTAATTAGTGTTCGGATACGGAGACTGAATCAACGGATTAATGAGTTTATATAGAGATTAGTTTGGTTACAGTTTGCCACCGTTCGGATACTGCGAGATTCGGATTATCGGTGGCCGGACTATCGGGGTCTGACTGTAATCAGACTAGGAAAAGCTTTGACAAAATCATCGAAGCGTGACTCAAAGTGTGTGACTTTAGGCTGCCACTGAAACTCCAGCTCTCTGTTTTTTTCTGTATTTGTAAGCTAATTTAACAAATAAGGGCAGTAGCATGACTGAAAGAATCTATAACTAAAATAAATTACTGCCTCATGATATCAACTTTCCTTCTCAGTTGTCATATCCACTTTGATTGGAGTGTGACAATCCTTGAACGTGGTGGGTTTATATCCAAAAAATTTAAAACTTTTTTATATCATGTGATTCTTAATGATTTATTATTTAAGGATGTTTAATTAATATTTAATGATTTATCTATAAGAAGTGTAAATTGTCTAGAATAAAAATTTATGTTTTTAATAAACGGGATACTTATCAGTTAGGTGGAAGCTTATAAGCTAAGCAGATTTATAATGGCAAGGAATTGCAGTTTGGTTATTATCCTAATTGTGTTGATAGTTCATGTCACATACTTGGTTCAGATCAGACAGGTCTTTGAGTTTTTGTTTCACAATAAACAGTTTATTAACATTTGTTTCAAAGTTAATCAAGCATTTTAATTCTCAATTCGTACATTACCTCGTGTCCTGGTTAAGTATTAAGAGTTACTGTCCTTGATTCATAGAGTAATCAGCCCTAAAAAATTCATTCGGGTATCTTTGTAGTTTTTAACCAATCAAATTCTTTATCACATACCAAGATGCAGATGATGTCTGAAGCTTACTTCCTCTTGAAGTGAGCATGCCCATCAGTGTTCTTTGTTACGCCATTGTTACGTTCAGACTAAATCTGTTTTGAATTCTATTACACTTGTTCTACGTCAATCAGTAATTATCTTTGCAGGTTATTCAATGTTCATGCTAGGTATTCAGGGTACCTCTCACACGCCGTTCTCATCCATCAGGCACCTTACCACGGACCATCGTTGATGATTCTCAATCGTCGGGCAAAGAGAACAATAACAACAATGGCGCTTTTGTTGACGATATATTGTATTATCAATTCCCTAGGAATTGATCTACCGAAGATATCTAAGTACATTCACACAATCCTTGGAGTATGCGTACCTGAGGGAATGACCAGACAACCAGACTTTCTACACAGAATATCTCAATCTGGTGATTTCCCGATCCGAGAAACATTTGCAAGATTACCCTGACTAATTTGATAAACGGACTTTGCTATCGTTTCACCACAGGGATTGATAATCCACAAACAACATCGATGGTACCGTATATAAGGGTATAAGCCGAGAATTTGATACCAGAAATTGGGGGGTCAAAGAGGGGGGTCGGCCTATACCCTAAGTCTATGTTTCAGACCAAAAATTCCTGAGGCCAGGTAAGTATCCAGCCCGGTTCATCAAGCCGAGCGAGTCCAGGGAGACAATGTTTACATCGAAGACAGTGCATAATCATCGATGTCATTTAAATAATAAAAGTTTGAAATAAATATACTTTTGTCTTATTGTTGTTTTATAATGAATATATTGAGAAAAATACGATTGGAAAGTTAAAAAAAAATATATAAAAATTATTTATGTACCTGTAATATTCAACACACAACACGTTTTAGCTGGCAAATATCGATCGATAATTTGACCTGAATGCAAGTGACTAGCCTTTGTGACGTGGACCAATGAGAAGTTGAATAGAAATCGGTGTTATATGAGATGGAACCTCGTGCAAAAGTTTACGATAAGTCAATTAAACAAAAAGAAAAGTAATGTCTTAAATAAAGTTGTCGCATTGTTTCTGAGATGGCAAAGATCGCATTGTCATATATTTTAAGCTCTATGAATGAGTCATTGAATTTCTAAATAGGCAACTTAAAATAATGATGCTGTACAATCAAATGAGATTTACCTTAGGTATCGATAGACAATAAGCATTTAACGCATGATGGATGTTATTCAGGTTGTAAAGAGATCTGTTAGATGTTAATTAACTAGTAATGACATAATGTATTTGGTCAACATCTTAGCTTTGATGATCAATTAACAGCAATTAAAGCTGTAATTAACATTTCCTGTGCCCATGTACCGGTAATAGATGGCCCCATCTTCAATCGAAAGTAGCGTTAAAATGCTTCCCTTTTCTGTGCCAATGAAAAGACTTTTAACAAATATCATGAGCGACACACAAAGACGCATGGAAGTTTGTCTAAAAAGTTCGTGTTAATGGGAATGAAGTAAGATTTTATTAAAACAAACAACAGACACCGTAAGTCAATATTTTATTTTGTAGTAATAGTTTATTTTTGATAAATGCCTGAAAAATAAAGAATGTTTTGATAAAGCCAGATCAAGTGTCAACGTATCAATGGTAACATCCACCTGCCATGGAACTTCAGCCAGTCAGCCGCGAAGTGTAGAAAACGGGATTTTACTGGGATTTGGGGGGTTGAGAAAGGGGGTCGGCTTATACGCAAGGGGGGCTTATACCCGGTCATATACGGTATGTTGCAATATTTTGTCTGCCAGACAAAATAAGCAAGCAGTAGGTGAATTATTGGAGAGGGAAGTCTCAAAAGGTGACGGAACTGGCCCCTTTGACGTTTCTCCTTTTCCAGTACATTACATTAATCCAATTGGCATATATAAGATATTCTACATTTGCTAGATGACTTTTTGACCATTGACCCCTTACTACGGAATGGACACCAGACTATGACTAAGTTGTTGCATATATTCAAGGAGCTATCTATGCAAAGAAAACAGTAGGCCAAACAACATGTCTTGAGTATCTAGGTATTATCCTAGGCTCTGATGTGATGGAATCTCACTTGCCACGTGAAAAAGTACTCTGGATCATCAATCTGGATTCATTGAACAGATTCAGCAGAGAGAAAGGTGACAAAGCGTACTCTCCTAAGTGTACTGGGTCACCTCAACTTTGCCAGTTAAGTCATCAAACCTGGCAGAGCCTTTGTGAGCTATCTACTGAAACTAGCACACTCTGTTCAACATCTGCATCACCACATTACCCTGAACAAAGATTGCCAATTAGACTTTGACATTTGGAAAGACTTTCTAACTCCCTGGAACACGAAGACTTTCAACTAAAGTCAAATTTAATATAAGGAGAAATTGTTACCTACACCGCCGTTTTGTGTTAACACATTTTGTTCATGTCACATCCAGGAATATACTTGTTTAATAATTCATTTGAGAGCGCCACCAAAGGGTGTTGACAGACCACAGGCATGAAAATTGTCTAAGTGAAAAAATTAAAGTTTCTGGAATGTCTTAAGAGGTAATTTTGTCAGATCTTATGCACTAACATCTCTCAGATACAATGGGTAGTTATTTAAGTGCATTTAGACAGCAAGTAGGCTCTTTCCAGACAGTTTTTATATCGTTCATGTCACAAAAATCAAAACATTGGGTAGCTTTGCGTCCTTTGTGTGTGTACGGACAGAGAATGTGTTTATTTCTGTCTGTGCTGATGTTGGTTACCAGTAATGACTTTGAATCAAATCCAGGCCCCAGGGGAAGACAGACAACTCTAGATTGCTCACAAGAAATGAGTAATGTTGAACTTATGAAAGAAATTAAAGCAATGAGGAAGGAGGTCAACGCAAACTTCCATGATTTAACCACAAAAATCAAAATTGTCGAGAATGATCTTCAAACTCTTGCAGAAGAAAACTCCGAATTAAAATTCCTAGCATCTAATCTTCAGCTTCGTGTTGACCATCTTGAGGCATGTGAAAAGCGTAACAACTTAATCTTCTTTTAAATTAATTTGGAAGAAAATCCCAGATTCACCCGTCTTGAACATTTACTCACTGACCTAATCTCGGCAAAAATGGATGTCCAAAGCGCAGTGGGGATTAACGAAGCTAAACGTTAACCCTCAAAAGGTAAAGGTTCTCATCCCGTTTGTTTCCTTTGAACAATATAAACTGAAACTTGAGATGCTTAAGTCATCAATGAAAGTGAAAGACATCAAAATATTTGTTTCACAGGATTTCACTTACAGCCTTTGTGAAACTCGTCATAAACTAAAACCGTTTATGGATGAGGCAAGGGAGGCAGATAAATTCTCCATTCTATGCTATGACAAGTTTCAGATTGACAATAAAATATATAAACTTGACCCTGCCACCAGTAAGTTAATCCCAATCTGGACACTAACGCCACTTCCAAATAAGGAAAACACCACCCGCCTCTAGGGGTGTGGCCAAAGCTCATTGGACAAAACTACAGTGAAAACATTAGACTTCTGCATCTGGAATTGTGAAGGACTTAAAAAACATCTGTGTAAACCCTCATTCCTAGGATTCGATGTAATTGGGTTTGGAGAAACATGGACAGAGGACTCTGATTAATTTCGTATTGAAGGATTTGACTACGTAACACAGAACAGAAAGAAGAAGCTGGGAGCAATACGTAACTCAGGTGGGATTGTTGCCTTTATCAAGCAAGATATATTATCAGCAGTGACAGTTTTAAAAAGAAGCTCTGTAAACGCTTTATGGTTGAAACTAGAAAACACTACTAGTAACCTCCTTCTAACACTGGGCTTGATTTATTACTCCCCTTGTGGCTCCAGTGAATACTCTAATGAATATGTTTTAGATAAAATAGAATCAGACAGTTCATCATTAATAGAAAAATATCCAGGTTGTCATATTATTATGATTTTAATGCCAGAGGTGCAACATTTCCTGATTATATTGACAACGATGATCCTCGATTTATTCCATTGGACGAAGATATTAATTATATAGGTGATGATTCTATAAAAACTCGCAGCTCTCAGGTCAACTCTGTCAACAGCTGAGGCTGTGCACTGCTAGATTTTTGTTAGAGAACAGGTTTTAAACTTTTTAATGGACGTCTTCACTTGAGTAGACTAAATTGTGCTAGCAACTTCAAGCAAGTCAAATCTACTCACTGAAGGCGACCTTTCTCGCCAACAGGAAGTAACTGGTTCGATAACGAATGCAAGTCAGCCCAGCTATTGGCCCGTAGTCAACTCCGCGATTGTGTATTCTCAGGGAGTTAAGTTATGTGTGCATGTGTTATAACTTTAACATTATTGCGGTGCATATACCGGGTGTGCATAATGTGATTGCTGACGCCATCTCACGCCTTTCAAAGCCTTGTATGTTTGTCAGATTGATGCAGGAAATTAGAGAGTGGTATGGTACCTATGATGCCCCTAGTGGTTATCGTTTACTTAACCATATGTCAGTTAATGCCATACAGTTTCTTTACCCACAGATTCGTCGTTGGCTGGTCATCTGGACAGGGAAATCATTAGCTGGCTGCAACAGTGCTTCGCTGGCTCCACTAAGCACTCTTATTGTTCACAGGTGTTATATTATCTGCGGTTTTGTTACACATGTGATTGTACGCCACTCCCAGCATCACCTAATGTTATCTGTAGATATACTGCCTTCATGGCTAGGGACAAATCTTACAACTCCATCCCGCAGTATCTTTAAGTTGTACGATTGATACACATGGCTTTAGGCTTTACCAACCCCGTAGAAAACTTTGCACTTACTTCAATCCTCCAGGGTATCAAGAGGAGCAAAGGAGCTGCTTGCAACTACAAGCAGCCTATAACTATTGACATACTGTGAAAACTACACCGTCGACTTGATCTACTGGACATTGTGGACCTGAGATTTTGGTGCATGACATTGACTTGCTTTTTTGGACTATTACGTGTTAATTCAGTGACAACTATCGCTTCCCGAGGCATCACACGTGGTGATGTTACTTTCACAAGTCAGGGATGCCTCCTAAGTGTTCATAAAACTAAGACCATACAATTTGCTCAACGTTGCCATGTAACAGCCCTGCCATTGTATAAAGGTGTCTCATTGTGTTCGACCTCCGCGTTGGTGCGCTGGTGTCTCTGTACTAAACATGTTCAGTCTGGCTCCCCTCTATTTGTTATTAGTCCAGGGGTACCCCCATCTGTCTTCAGTTTCAGAAGCTGCCTCTCTTCCAATCTCCAGGCTCTCTGCTATGATAAAGGACTGTACAATACCCATAGCCTTCGACGAGGCGGGGCAACATGGCTCCTCTCTCAGGGTGTTCCGGTGGACACAATCAAAACTGTTGGAGACTGGAAGTCAGACTGTGTGTTCAAATATCTCAAGCCTTCGGACGGCCAGCGTTTAGCACTTCTCCCCAGTTCTGTTAAGCATATTCATTGACGTGCAATCTCAAAAAACATTCCACACAACTCTCAAAATAACTCACAACATTTGGATTGGGGATTGTGTGAAATGTGCTGTAAATTGCAAGGCAGTACTTACGTTATTATTTGTTAGTTATACAAAGCATGTGTATTCATTCTTAGGATGTTTCATAACTGTCAGATTTGTATTGACATGCCATGGTTTTTATCAAATGTTTGAGCCCTAGTCTTGTCCGTTGTTTCTCTCATTTGAGCCTGGTGTTGAACATTTAATTGGTCGTTGTTTTCAGATACATACCAAGTATTATTTCTTTCTTTGTGAACACGATGTTTAGATGGGCGTTAATATTGATCCATTGTTGGATATCTTTCCAAAAAGAGTTAATAAATTCACAGTCCCAGAATAAATGGTCTATGTCACATATTTAATTTTTGCAGAATAATCATAATGGTGAATCAATATACAGTCAGTGGCCAAAAGTGAGTTCGCAACGGTGTGACGTCACAGACTATCCTGATTTTGTACTATGATTTAAAACTCCATTTAACTTTGTGAAAAAATATGGCACTCGCTTGAAATTATCAGTACTTTGATATATGACCTCGAACTCGAAGAACCTGTCAAATTCTTGCAGGAATACTGTCGTAAAGGCTCCTGATGTAGGCAAGTGTGAGGCTCCTCCATAATCCACCAACGATCCGAATTAGGTCGTCTCTGCTCCTGACCTCATGAACTCGTCTTTTCAGACATTTTCTATTATGTTCAAGTCAGGACTTTGAGCAGGCCATGGCAAAGTACGGATTCCATTGTCATTTTTCCATTGATTTGCTCTCATCAAAACATGACAGGGGGTGTTGTCCTCTTGGAATATCCACGCTCTGTTTGTGAAATGTTTAGTGATTACAGGCCACAAATTTTCATCAAGAATGTCAATATACTTATTTGTGTTCATATTTCCATCCACAAAAGTAAGTGTCCCAACACCATGATACGCTATGCAGCCCCAGAACATCGCCGATATCACATTCCGGTTGTCACGATAGGTGCGAATACCAAGACAATCGGGGAGTAATCTCTCATTTGTCTTCCTCCAAACGAAAACGAAAACGATTTTCTTGGTCGACCGCTTCTCGGTCAATTTTCACAAGAATCGCTATCGCGAAAACGTTTAAAAAATTTCTGAACTGTTCTAGGACTTATGCCAATAATTTCTGCAATTTTGTAACTCGATAAACCTTGCTGTTTCAGAGAAATAATTATTTGTTTCTGATCAGGTGACACTTGACGGCCTAATAAAAAATGTAAACAAAGGGGAGTAACTGGTGCTACCGGTGTTAGAATAAATATGCACCCTATGAAATATCACCATAGATATTTTCATGATGATTGATTACCAAATAAAAAGACGCGAGG
Organism: Phorcus lineatus; assembly: GCA_921293015.1. NCBI lineage: Eukaryota > Metazoa > Mollusca > Gastropoda > Trochida > Trochidae > Phorcus > Phorcus lineatus. The sequence goes on from OV121092.1 coordinate 21,549,552, forward strand.
CATTTATTTCACAAAAAACGTCTGTGCACTATTCAGCAAACTAACTTTTAAGTTAAGTTTGAAGAGATAGGATCTCACAGGTAAAATCTATGTATAAGTCGATATTGACATCATGGTAATTCAGTACATTCGGTACATCTAAAAGGTATTTCAATAATCATTTTCCACTTAGAGTCAGAATAAATTTTATTAAGAATTTTTTCCCATTTATGGTTATATACTCCCCCAAAAAAGAAAGTGTGCATGCTAAAAAGTAATATCTACTTTTATTTCATGGCAATGTCAATAAATCACAGATCAATCAATTTCTGATCCACACAAGTAATTTCATTATGCTACAGCGAAGAATCTTGGTGTCATGGAATGTCAGAGACACTAGGGGTCAAACACAAAAGTCACACACTCAGTATCTGGTATGACCTCCGTCTGCATCAACTACTGCTGTGCATCTACTCCTCATGGAAGCGAACAGGTTAGCATGGAAGTGTTGTGGGATGGTGTTCCATATTCTGATAAACTGTCTTTTGAGTTTCACAAGCGTTGACGGTGAATGGGGAAGCCGGCTTAGCTGACGTTTCATTTCGTCCCATATGTGCTCAATAGGTGAGATATCAGGCGAATTTGCGGGCCAGGGAAGAACATCCACTTGTTGTTGCTGCAGATACTGTTGAACAACACGAGCTGCGTGGGGTCGGGTGTTGTCCTGCTGTAGAATGACACCGAGGCCGTGATGTTACCGAAATGAGACAACAACAGGTGCAAGCACTTCATCACGATATCTGGCTGCATTGAGGTTGCCATCAATGATGACTAGCTCAGTTCTGTTACGGGCAGTGATACCACCCCACACCATTAGAGACCCCATACCAGTTTCGCTCCAAGATACACGGATCTGCGTAACGTTCGTTTCGACGTCTGTACACTCTCTGGCGGTCATCTGATGATGAAAGATGGAAACGACATATATCTGTGAATAAAACACGTCGCCACCTGTGTAAGGGATGCCTGAGATGTCAACACCACTGCAGACGAGCACGACGCTGACGGGCGGATTGCAGGTCTTCGAGGACGTAAGCCCTATTCTCTCGGCCGGTTGATTACTGTTTGCGGATTTATCCGTCTCAGGTAAGGGAAATTCCTGGCTGTCGTCGTTGCAGTTTGTTGCCGGTTTGGGAGATGGGCTAGACGGATATACAGATCTTGTGCAGGGGTGGTAACCCGTGGTCTCGAACAGCACCATGTTGTGCATGTCACTGGACTAGCCAGTCTACAGTGTTGCGGTGGCAGATGAAATGCTGGGCAACCTCTCTGTGTGTACTGCCAGCTCTAATCATACCCAGGGCAAAGAGATGTTGATTATTGGTCAATCTTGGCATGCTTGTGTGGAGTCGTTGTTACAGCAGCGCAATTTTAAATGTGAACGATAGGATGGCCTACCTTTAGTGTTTAAATACCCAAGGATTCACACTGCTGCATGAATTTTAAGACTCTCCATATGTAAAACATGCCTTTTCACAAACGTGCAGCATGTCATTATCCATAAATGCAAGTTTCACACGGAAAACCCGTTTTTATGTTCACTATGACTTTTTCAGGAACAGGTTTACAGTTTGTATACTTACAAAATTATGTTTAAGGTGTTTTATCAATTTCAATAGTGCAAACTTTCTTTTTTGGGCTAGTATATTTCATTTTTTTGAAAGAATTATTCAATAACATATATCGTAGTAGTGTTTTGATCCTTTACGTTCAGATTGTATTTGCATATGATTGTAAGGTAATATTGGAATTTTAGGTAACTTATAAGCATTGGGTTGAAATTTATTGAGATATTCCTTTATAGAATTTCTAAGTCCAAAGTAGTTCAACAGGTCACATTTAGCTTTGTACAAAGTTATAAATTGTTCATATGATAATAAACAGCCTGTATCAGTAATTAGATCACTCACCAATTTCACACCAGCAGAGTACATGTTTTTATAGAAAACGGATTGGTTGTTTATCTTTATGTTATCATTGTACCAAATAAATTCAGAATATATTAACCGTTTTCAAGGATTAAGAGTTCTATAAATATTCATTATAGCTTGTAATGTATCTTTCCAGAACTTGTTGGTCACATTTGAAACAATAAAATCCTGGATATATTTTGTAAAAGAAGGAAAGGTAAAAGAATCTTGATTCAATGTCAATGTCACTGCAGGTGGATAATGCGTCAATTCAGGAGAGCTGCTTTTGCTGTGGGTACCCAGAGAAATTTGAGGATTCAATGGAAAACCTTCTTCTTGTTTTGTGAACACTATCAGTTGCAAACTTTGCCAGTATCTTGCGAGGACTTATGCGAGTATATACACTTTTTATCTCACTCATTTAAATCCATTGCATCTGTCAAGAATTACATCAATGGTGTTAAAATATTGCATCTATATTCTGGCATCTCTTTCCTGGATCTACAGAGTTTTGAAATACGTCTTTTGTATAGAGGATTGAACAGATTGAATCCTCATTGTCCATCTCGGGCACTAGCAATAACCCCAGATATTCATCTACAGTTCCATGAACATTTAGATCTCAATGACCATGTACAGTTAACAATTTGATGCCTCTCACGTTTTGCCTTTTTCCTCATGAGTAGAAAATCAAATTTGGTACCTATTTCTTATGCATCTTTTGATCCCAAAAAGCAGCTCTCTCGAAAAGATGTACTGATATCTGACACCGTGGTGCTGGTCATGTTTAAGTGGTCCAAAACTAACCAATTTGGGAGACGTGTTCTAAAATTATAACTTCTGCAGATCCCAGACTCTTCACTCTGTCCAGTGCGTGCATATAAATGGATGTGCTCTCTGGTACCAGCTTCAGAAAAGGATCCAGCATTCTGAGTGCCTGCTCCTAACGAGAAGGGAGTTGTACCGGTCATCTACTCTCAGTTTACACACTTTATAAAATGTTGTTAAAAAAATGTAGAAAACCCCCAGATAAATACTCCTCTCATAGCTTCAGAAGAGGAGGTGCAACATGGGCCTTTAAAGCGCACGTTCTAACCTAATTCAGCTGACGCTTTCAAACAGTACATCCAATGTGATTTCATTGATCGTGCTTTGGTGTTTGATCGTATGAGCTCACACCTTTTCAAGTTAAACTCAAATGATCCACCCTTTATTATATAGCATTGGCCATATAATTCTGCAATCTTTTTGGCGCCTTTGGCATGGTGTTATTGCCAAAACGAGTGCAGTATATGTTATGTTAATTCAATTACTCAATGTATATATTATCTGTAAACTATTTGCCTCTACTGCTACAGACAGGCTGTCCTATTTTTTATATTATGCCATTAAACTCTATATTTATACTTTTCACCTTGCGTCTTTTATGTGAAGGAAGGGGAGCTAATTTACTCTGTATCGCTGAAACAAACAAAATAACATTTGTCAATCCAGCATTAGGACAAGATAATTTTATTGTACATTTACTAAAATGAATCTATCATTAATCATGGCTCACATTGTTGATATCCTTTTATCTGTTCGACTGGAACAAACACTTCCAGGTTTGTACACATCATTTTTTAAGTAAAATGGATTCTAATTCAATGATGATCAGAAATCCCATGTCGGACAGCATGACGCACAAGGGGAATCCCAGTCGATAACTATGAAATATTGAAAACATTAAATCTCTGATTGCATCATCATCATGAGAGGACACTTTAAAATTTCACTGATGAATAGTCAAATAAAATGCGATTTCATATACAGTGTTGTAAGGTGTACATAATCCTCTTCATTCGAGTTAGCCCAAATAATAATTTCTTTGAAAGAGTACAAGTTAGAGTTATCTCACTTCCTTCTGACTGCACGCTTTCGAAGCGATATGACCAAGAGATTGTCACAAGAATGTAACACAAGATGAAAACTGAAATAAACCGGTAAACTAAATCCGCATTTTCATTAACAGACAAGCACCTTCAAGTTCTCTCACGAACAAAAAGTTTATTTCACTCTTCAACACAATGAGCGGCAGTGAACAGCCTCGTGAAGTACAGGACGTTCGACCCAAACGTTCGACCCAAGGAATTCCACCAGTGAGGTATGGCTTTGAACATAATGATGACATTCTTTTACGTAGACCTGCTAAGAAAGCTCGTGCTACTGCTAAATCGGATACAGAATTTACAAATAAAAATACGCACACAGATTTTGATAAGAAATTTGATCTCCCAAAGACTGTCAAAAATGCTAGTGAAATTTCTATTCCCAAAAGAAAACTAACCAAGAAGTCTACTGCTAAATCCGATGGAGACTTTCCAAGTATTCATTCAGAACTTGATAAATTGTTTGATATACCTACATGTAAGTCAACCAAGCAGGAAAGTGTAAAATCTCAAACAAAAGCAAGAAGTTCTGTTGGAAGTAGATCAAGTAAAGAATACAAAGATAAGCTTATTCTACAAGCAGAAACAGCTAAGTTGAAGGCTTTGCATGCTAAACAAAAGGCACAAGTTGATATTCAGTTAGCTACACTCCAGGCTAATCATGAAACTGAGATGGCAGAGTTAGAAGCTCAGGTATTACAGAGCATGGTCATTAGTTCTCAACACACAGACAGCTACTCTGAAACTGACTTACCAGATAAATCAAAGGCTGTTCACGACTGGATAGAACTACAAGTAAAAATGCACCATAAACCACAAGAAAGACAATCCATTTATTCAGAAGATACAGATAGGAATTCACAGACATCTGAACAATCACAAATAATTGAGGGAATGTATCAAACACAAAAACAAATGTTGGACAGAACACAAACACTAGATAGAGACAGAACTCAAATACCAGCTGGAGACAGAACTCAAATACCAGTTAGAGACAGAGCACAAATTGGAAACAGAACACAAGCACAACCTGGAGATAGAACACAAGCACAAGTTGGAGATAGAACACAAGCACAAGTTGGAGATAAAGCACAAGTTGGAGATAAAACACAAGCACAAGATAGAGACAGAACACAAGCACAAGTTGGAGATAGAACACAAGCACAAGATGGAGACAGAACTTAACACAAGCACAAGTTGGAGACAGAACACAAGCACAAGTTGGAGACAGAACACAAGCACAAGATGGAGACAGAACACAAGCACAAGTTGGAGATGGAACTGTTTCAACACAAAGACAAGTTGGAGATGGAACACAAAGACAAGTTAGAGACAGAACGCAAACAAGAGTGCCACATGGGAGTCATGGGACTTGCATAGATTCATGGATTAATGATTTGATCATTGGGGTAGAGACACAACTACATTGGGAAGATACACCAATCACTGAACAGATTGCTCATGCACTCATCAAAGTTATAGAGACTTGCCAAGAATAGATGTCCCAAGGTTCAATGGTAGTCCATTACAATGGCCCAAGTTCATTGAGCAATTCTATTACCACATCCATTCAAGACAAGGAATTAATGACGCGCGACGAATGGACATTCTACAATCTCACTTAGAAGGGGAGGCGAAACAGCTTGTAGAAGGTCTTGGTTATAGCGGAAGACATTACGCCCTTGCTTTGAAGGAGCTTAAGCGCTCATTTGGCCACAGAATGAAAGTAGCAAGAGCATTTATCGAGAAGATAACGAATGGCCCAATTCTTAACTCACATGATTCCCAAGCATTGGGAAAGCTTTACATTTCACTAAGGGATTGCATAACTACTCTACAGTTGATGAACTATGAATCTGACTTATCAAGTTGTGAAATTGTTTTCAAAATAGCAAGACGTTTGCCTGCGGACAAGGTTGCCAGATGGAATGAGCATGTCCGATTACTCGCGACCACCCATGATCCTACTTTTATCAACTTGCTGGATTGGATGCGAGACAGGGTTGAAGCAGACAATAATCCATTTGCTATTTCTCAGAGGAAGCAGAATAGACAACAACATTCAAAAGCTGAAGATAAACAGGGCACAGTTTACAATGTGAAAGGAAATGCTCCAGTAAAGAAAACTCAAACCTATGGCGCACCGCACCAGACAAAATCACAAACTGAATTTAAACAGAACCAAAACATGAACCACCCTTTGTATCCATACAACAAAAAGTTACCATGTCCCATGTACTCTGAAGGTCACTATCTTTATAGATGTCCTCTTTTTGCAAATAAGACAGTTGATGACAGAAAAAACATTGCCAGAAAAAGTAATTTGTGTTTTAATTGCCTCAAGCCTAATCATGGAGTCATGAAGTGTTTTTCTGCCATTTGTTGTCACGAACCAGGATGCGAAAGAAGACATCATACAATGCTGCATCAGGAGCCAAGGAAACCGATGACAGAGAGCGTCACAAATAGGAAAGTAATTTCTCAACATAATGTATCTGTCTTATTTCAGATTGTGCCGGTTATTGTATTTGGACAGAGCGGGCGAATCAAAAGGACTTTTGCTTTGTTGGACTCCGGCAGTGATGTCACACTTATTCAGAGTTTGTTGGCCAATGATCTATGTTTGAAAGGCAAGAATGAAATCCTAAGCATGAACACCCTCAAAAAGCAGAATTCTCAAAAGGTACAGTTGCGAATCAAGGGTACTGATTTTGAGTCTGAGACACTTTATGTCAAGGGAGCTTGGACATAAAATGGCACTTTTGAATGTAAATCACAAAAGGTAGATCCTAAGTGGAAACACATTGCTCACCTCAACATGCCTGATGTTGATCCATCACAGGTCCAACTTCTCATAGGCCTAGATTTACCTCAAGCACACTTACAACAAGATGTTATCCTGGGCGACGACGAACAACCTTATGCAGTGAGGACACCACTTGGTTGGTCGCTGATGGGGACGTCAATAAGTAATGAAGATTATCAAGGAACACAAGCACAAGTCAACCTCATCATATCTCAAGATCAAAGTTTGCACAATCAAGTAGAGAACTTCTGGAAAACAGAATCATTTGGGACAAAGTATGACATGGAGGAAGCAATAGGCCTAGATTTACCTCAAGCACACTTACAACAAGATGTTATCCTGGGCGACGACGAACAACCTTATGCAGTGAGGACACCACTTGGGTGGTCGCTGATGGGGACGTCAATAGGTAATGAAGATTATCAAGGAACACAAGCACAAGTCAACCTCATCATATCTCAAGATCAAAGTTTGCACAATCAAGTAGAGAACTTCTGGAAAACAGAATCATTTGGGACAAAGTATGACATGGAGGAAGCAATCTCAGTGGAAGATAGGAAAGCAAAAACAATATTGGACGAAATGACAATGTTGGTTGACGGTCACTACCAAATTGATATGCTTTGCAGAAGTAACGACATTCAGCTACCAGACAACTAACCCTATGCCAGAAAGAGGTACAACCTTCTTATGAAAAAGCTTGACCACAATAATCAATTTGAAGACATGTACAGTACGACCATGAACCAGTACATTGAAATGGGTTACGCAACCAAAGTGAGTGAAAGTATTGCCCAAACTGACCTGCCCATTAATAACTTGCGCAAGTGGTACATACCACACCATGGTGTGCAAAACCCGAACAAGCCTGGCAAGGTACGTATTGTTTTTGATGCTGCTGCTTGCTACAAAGGTACCTCATTGAACAGAAACCTGATGTGTGGACCTGATCTACTCAATAATCTTTTCAGCATTTTACAGAGATTTTGTCTTTATGGTATTGCGCTTGCTGCCGATATCGAAGCAATGTATCATCAAGTTAAGGTGCCTGAACATGACTCACACAGTCTTCGATTCCTGTGGAAAGCCAAAAGAGATGAGCCTGGTCCCCCAGATGTCTACAAAATGGGCGTTCATATATTTGGAGCTACAGACTCTTCTGCCTGTGCCAACTATGCTGTTCAGCGAATCGCACTTGACAATGCAGAACAATTTCCTCCTGAAGTAATACACACAGCGCTGCATGACTTCTATGTTGATGATGTACTGAAATCTATTGAAAATCCATCTCAAGCAATTGAACTAGCACATGATTTGACTTCCCTTATGGAGAAAGGAGGCTTCCACCTACATAAATGGATCAGCAATTCATCTGTGGTTCTATCTTCCATACCGGGGACAGAAAGGGCTACTCAGGCTTTGGACCTCGACTTGGATGAATTTCCTATACAACGCGCACTTGGGCTCAGGTGGAATGTAAATGAAGATTGTTTCATATACAACTCAATCCCATCCTCAACAGAAAGCACCAAGCGAAGTATTGTAAGCACAGTGTCTTCCATATTCGATCCACGTGGCTACCTATAACCATTCACTATGTGAGCTAAAGTCATCATTCAAGAGCTTTGGAGACAGAGTGTTGGCTGGGATGACGAATTGCCAACAGCTATACAAAAAAGGTGGGAAGAATGGTTAGATGAACTGGACAACCTGACAACATTTAAGTTACAGAGACATCACCATGACTTTTCATCACAAGCAAAAGACATTCAATTACATGTTTTTTCTGATGCTTCAGAAAAGGCGTTTGGCGCAGTGGCATACCTTAGGTATGAGACAAACTTAACAGGCATTCATTGCTCGTTCTTAGCCTCAAAGACACGGATTTCTCCTATAAAGCCAGTGTTATCTATCCCTCGACTTGAATGCAAGGTTCATTGCTAGCCCTGAGACTCGGTAACTCTCTACTGAAGGCATTAGGTTTACCAGATATCAGCTTAACCTTGTGGACAGACTCTGTAACAGTTATCCAGTTTCTTAACAATGAATTGAAGCGTTTTAAGCCTTTCGTAGCCAATCGCATTGCTGAAATCCTTGAATCAAGTCATCTTTCACAGTGGCATGATATTGCAGGTTCTCAAAATTCTGCAGATTATTGCACCAGAGGAATGACTATAGCACACTTGACTGGAAGCAGTTCATGGTTCAGAGCACTTGATTTCCTTCATAACAGTGAAGACACTTGGCCGTCATCAGAATTCAAAACCTATTCACTTGAAAACGATCCAGAAATCAAGACCAAGAATGTGTTTTCAATTGCCACACATGAGGATATGGAAGAGACGGGCATATCAGAGCCAGAGCTGTCAGAAATTCTGAATCCTTTAGATTTCTCATCGTGGAGAAGACTTTGTAGATTATCAGCATGGATAAGAAGAGCAATACACAACTTTAAATCAAAGTTGTCAACCAGATCACTAGAGCCCATGAACGCTTTGACTCTCACAGTTCAAGAATGCACAGATATGCCTCAAGTTATTGGATACAGAGAGCACAAATTGACAGTTTTAAAGTTGAAATCGATTCTTTGAAAAACGAAGAGGAAGTGAACACAAATTCCAAACTACTGACACTATCACATTTTTTTATGGAATTCACCTGAGAGTTGGAGGTCGCCTTCACAAGGCCAATATCCCAATTGAAGCCAAACACCAGTATATTTTACCAGCAGGACACCCAGTAACTGTGCTTTTGATTGAAGACATCCACAAACACACTGCACATGGAGGAGTTGAACATTTCATTGCCAATGTTCGCCAGAAATTCTGGCCTTTGAATTTGAGGCAACAAGTGAAAGGGGTCATCAGGAACTGTAGAGACTGTCATAAGCGACGTATCTTGCCCCAGCTGCCCAAAATGGCTGACTTGCCAGTTTGTCAAACTAACTTTGAAGCTCCCTTTACTCACACTGGAATTGACTACTTTGGCCCCTATGTTAGTGAAACACCAAAGAAGCAGGCTGAAAAAAAGGGGGATTTATATTTACTTGCCTCATAACGAGAGCTACACATATTGAACTTGCAGATTCGTTGGAAACCGACGATTTCATTCTCATTCTTAGGAACTTCATTGGTCGTCGTGGAAACCCAAGCCATATCTATAGCGACAATGGGACAAACTTTCTGAAAGCATCAAAACCCTCAATCAGATGGAAATCTCAAATTTTCTAACCACCAAGTCAATTCAGTGGCATTTTACACCACCATACAGCCCTCACTTCGGCGGTGCCTGGGAGCGGCTCATCCGCTCAATTAAAACTGCCCTTAGAGCTGTCCTGCAGGACAGATGTGTGACAGAATCAGTGTTGAGGACAACTCTGATTGAAATCGAAGCTGTACTGAATAGCAGACCATTAACCTATAACAGCACAGACCCTGACGATTTCAAGCCTTTGACGCCAAATCACTTCCTCATCGGGCGAGCAAACCCTGGACAGCCAGTCGGAGTGTTCAACGAAGTAGATCTTTGTAGCCGTAGGAAATGGCGACAAAGTCAGATCATTGCAGACCATGTTGTTAAACGTTGGAGAAGAGAATACTTACCAACTTTGACAATTCGACAAAAGTGGAAAAAAGAATCTCCAAACATTGCTGAAGGTGACCTGGTCACCTTGATGGACATCAACAAACCACGTACTCAGTGGGATATGGCGCATGTCGTTCACATCTACCCTGGAGACGATGGACGTGTTCGCTCTGTCAGAGTGAAGACCCCTCATGGAGAGTACACCAGGCCAGCCTCCAAAGGGTGCCTCCTGGAAGAAGCTGTACATGTTTCTTAAAAGACTGTAATTTGATAATTCCATTTAAATATCACAAAGACACTTTAAGTTATAAAAATTTCCCTTTTTCTTATCTCAAAATTCAATATTAATTACTCGCTCTCTTGACTCTGTCAGGGGGGTGGGTGTGTACATAATCCTCTTCATTCGAGTTAGCCCAAATAATAATTTCTTTGTTCGAGTAACGTTACCCTGAAAGTTTTCGTTTTTTTTTAAAGAGTACAAGTTAGAGTTATCTTCCTTCCTTTTGACTGCACGCTTTCGAAGCGATATGACCAAGAGATTGTCACAAGAATGTAACACCAGATGAAAACTGAAATAAACCGGTAAACTAAATCCGCGTTTTCATTAACAGACAAGCACCTTCAAGTTCTCTCACGAACAGTAAGGCATATTAAACTGGACCTTTCATAACAGTTGTTTTTAAAACACATTAAAGATACTTTGTATATATGTATACTTAATGTTTTTAAAATATATCATTAATGTTATTACGTTAGCGTAATATCAAAAATCAATTCTATCAATCACTATTCTGATTTGAGCACTTACAATAGATTGTTTTGAGAGATGTTTTGATATTTTTATTTGATGTAAACATATTTATTCATGAAGATAAACAGTTCATGAATGAATTGGCCAACAAGCTCCTGAGTGCTTATTTTAAGGCCGCTCCGAAGCAACTACATATGAGAAAGTATATTCAATCTTATGATAATGTATATCTGATTACAATCATAACTGCAAAGCAAGTGGTTATGCATGAATAACATTTTGTTTGTTTGGCAGTCATTATGTGCAAGCACTTATGAAATGTCAAATAGATCAGATTTCATTATGTAATGGTGAATAGAATTCAATGATCTATTTGAATCACTTATTGAGAGCGATGTACATCCCTGTTGAATCGTGTTTATACTAAATCCTTTCAGATAAAAGAAAGATTTCTGTCTTAATTATATGTACTTGTAGCATGTGAAGAAATAGTGGACAGCGTTTTCGACTGGGTGACCACAGGAACAGGCCTGGCTTTCAATGTTATGTCTGTTTATATTAACTTATCAGCGTTTAAGTCACTACAGCAGAGCCTTCGGCGAGAGTGGATTATAGTTATTGGACCATAGTTTAAATCGATTGTAAAAGTTTTATTACCAGGTCCGCAAACCGAATTTTTAAAACCCGATAATGTATCAAAACTTTGCATGTCAGGAGTAACAGGATTCCATAGTTTTTTGTATTGGGTAAAAACGATCTTGCATATAACGCCGTCCGACATTTCACTATTCATACAAATGGATTTTCTCTGAGGTTGTAGTTATTGCTACGGTAGGTAGGTTTGTAGGTCGATGGTTACATTAGTATTGAAGTGCAAGATTATCTTTCACTTTGTTGAACGTTGTAAATTTAGATATATTTCTACGTTCCGACAGGTTTTTTTATGTTAGTTTCTTCATAAAAACTGTTGCAGCTAGTCCCGGGAACTGCTCCACAAATTGATCTTGAGGCGTCTAAAAAAAAATTTTTGAGTAAAATGCACTGTTGTTGGGTGCAATTATCCCAAATGTGGACACAATAGTCAAACATTGGTAAGATGAAAGATTTATAAATAATATCCAAACTTTTGCGTGATAAATGATATTTAAGATTTCATAAGCAGTTTATCAAAGGGCTAACTTTATTGATAATGGAGTTTATGTGAATATCCGAGTGACAATTGGTTTGAAGGGTCAGACCTAAATGCTTGTGGTGTTCTACTTCTTGAATTGTTTCTCCGTCCATTGTGAGATTTGGTTTAATGTTTTGGTTTACATTTCTGCTAAACTGAATACATAAATGATGTTAATGAAGTTGCAGATATGCCTACCAATAAGAATTTAAACTTATGTAATAGATATGTACCAAATAAAACTGTCACCATCAGGCCAAAAGATGCTCGATGGATGAACAATGAAACCTGAAGTTTGATTCAAAAACATAATCAATTACACAAAATTGCTGAAAAGCACAATTTACTCTCTGATTGGACAAAATTCAAACTATTTAGAAACAAAACTATAACTTCTGTAAAAAAAAGAAAAGAAGTCGTACACGGATAAAATTGATAAACTCACTAATGAAAAGCATGGAAGCAAAATTTGGTTGTGCCTAATTAAAACATACACAAAACTCTCACTAAATTCATTCCCCGCTATTTTCCTTAAACATTAAATTTATGATGAAAGTACTGATATTGCAAATCTAACAAAGTCAAACTAAAGTTTCAACCTGATAGAAATATTGAAGAAGCTGTTACATATACTAATAAATCTTTATCTGATCTACTGCATCCGACTGAAGTTTTTGATATTCTCTCATCTGTTAAAAGTTCTTAAAGATGAATGCTCGACTTTTAGCTGACCCCTTTACAAGTTTATGTAACAAATCCCTTTCCGGAAATGTTTTTCCTCAAGTTAGTCCCCATTAATACAAAGGGTAGTTTAAATGACCTGTTGCACTGAGTAGCTATTTGGCAAAGGTTTTTGAAAAGTGTGTTTTCAAACATGTTTTAGATTATTTCAGAGATAATGAAATGCTTTCGCATCTACAATCCGGTTTTACACTGGGAGATTCCACTGTTGATCAACTAACACACCTCTATGACTTCATTGCCGGTGCTGTAGATAAAGGGAAAGATATTAAAGCAGTATTTTGTGATGTCAGCAAAGCTTTTGATAGAGTTTGGCACAAGGGTATTATACATAAATTACAAAGATATGGCATCAAAGGCAATCTCCTTAAGTGGTTTGAAAATAGAGAGCAATGTGTTTTAAATAATGGTTTTAAGTCCGATAAGGGTGTTCTTCGGTGTACCCCAGGGTTCTGCCTTAGGGCCGCTGTGTCTGTGACTACTACTACTATCAATGACAAAGTTGGTTCATTTCTCGCAACAACGATTTCTCAAACTTCACTTTCATTAAATTACTACTTATGATCAAAGACAAATTGGATTTTTTTTATCAAAACAACGCTCTATAAAAAAAAGATAATAAAGATAACAAAGCCTAATTAAGCCTACTTTTTAAAATAACATAATGTAATGAGGGTACTAATTGAAAAAAAACATCATGTTATTAACAAAGACATTTTCTAATTGGATTGTTGGGGATTTTGTCCATGTGGTTGTTTTTGGGATGGGGATTCTGTCCGCTGGGGATTCTTTTCGTTAGGGATTTTGTCCTTGGGGATTTTGTCCATTCACCAGTACCAAACAACAGGCAGATTTACTTGAAAAATCTTTTCATCATTTCTTCCCGATGCTATCAGACAACGGAATTAATTACCAGTTGAACAGAGAGAAATGCCTTCTGTTTCCAGATTCAAAACTGCCCTTCTAAATATATCTAAAGTCACTTTGATTTAAACAAAGGTAACAGATTATTGCCAAATCAATACATTGCCGTCTTCGACTTGAATGCAGCGACTTAAATGCTTGTAAATATGAATGATTTATATCCCCAACATCAGCTTGCTCAAGTGGTCATTATTATGAAGATTCTCTTCATTATTTCTTATTGTGTCCCCTATATAGTGACTTGCGTCAAAACATGTTTTTCTACACTAAAGGATTTGATTTAAAATCAATATTGTTTGGTAATCTAAACTGCACTTCAGTTGAAAATACTGATCTGTTAAATTCAGTCATGTTTATTAATTCAACAGGCAGATTTGTTTTAGAATATTGTCCATATGACATAGTCATAATATTTAACTAGTAATGATGTTGTTAATCATTTCTTGTTACATGCCAAATACAGTATGATACAATAATTGTACTGCAGTACGCAAACAGTACCATTCCTTTGAGACCTTGTGTATGAGCATGGTGCCAATAAGTTTATTATCTGGATGTGTTTCACAACTGCTTCAGTGGTCAGGTTGTTTTAGTGTGGGAAAACCATTATGAGAACATGCTTTTGTTACAGTGTGCCACCAACACCAGTTCAAGGACAAGTACCTGTTCTACAGGTTCTGCATGGACGATGAAGGGATGGGCAGTGCACCCACCCCTGGGGCTCGGAAGGAGTGTGAAGAGGAGCTGCAAGAAAATCTGATGCTTCTAGCACAGACTGGACCAGATGCCATGATGAGAATGATTCTCAGGAAAATGTGAGTGGCATTTTAGCACTATTCTCGTTGTTTTTCAGTTTCAAGAACAGCTGTACCTACATAGCTGAACATTTGAATATGACCCCCAACATCAGTACTGTGGTTGAGTGGTTGGAAGAGACTATTATGCTTTAGATAGCAAATTATTAGTTTCTATCAATGCTATCAACTCTTAACAAGTAGGTTCAAGTATATTCCAGAGTAACATCATTTTTATTACTGATGGGTTACTTTGCTGCTCTCAGGTACATCTTGGTGGGACACAGGGTACCGTATTTGACTCCAAATAAGTGCTCCCTAAAGACATTTGTAACTTGCGAAAGAATAAGTGCCCCCTCCTCATAAATGTTTTTCTACTTGATTAAGACAGGTAGTTAGACCTTAGTCTCCCCTTTTGTTCTATTAGTCAGGGAGCAGCATTTTGTATAGTCTTGCAAGTACAAGACTGTCTTTTGATGTTGCGGGTGGTATTATGATGGGCACCATCCATCCATCCATGTGTCTATTACATATTGTGTCCGGCTCATAACTTTGTTGCAAGTAAACCATTTTGGTTCAAATTTTTCATGGAAATCCAGATATACATAGATATGTGTCAAAATTAACTATTTTGAAATTATCTTAAAAATTTTTTTGGATTTTGGGGGAAAAGTGATGAATTTGTAAGAAAATTGTGAACAAGTCATGTCCGGCCCATAACTTCTATACTGATAATCAATTTTTTTATAAAATGTCATAGAAACATACATTAGTACATGAAGATGTGTCATGATTAAGAATTTTAAAAAAATTTTGTGAAATTTTTTTAAAACGGGGACTCTGTTAGAAAACTGTTTCAAATCCTATCATGTGCACAACTTCTAAACTTGTCTTCTGATTTTTATCAATTCAATTTGGAAATGCATAAAAGTGTGTTAAGATCAACAATTTCTTTTTAATGGGGACTCTCTTTGGATAATGAATAGGTCTCACTTTTTTGCTCCTTTATGGTCAAATTAATCACAGAGATCCAGAAATACCCATAGGTTCATCAGAAAAAAAAATGAAGATGTTGATTTTTTGTGCCCGAAATAATAACATCATAAAAAGACTAATTATAAAACAACCAGTTTTCTCCGCCTATGCCTTTTTTTCAATTGGAATTGTAATGTTTATTATGATCACCTATTTGAAAATATTTTCTTTCACTTAAGTGAGTCAACAATATGTTGATTTTGTTTTGATTTTAATGGAACAGTTTTCGTCTTTCTATTACATTGTAAACAACATAAAATTTAAGCAATATAATAATAAGGAATGATAAATTTTGATACAGTCATAGAAAAATCATACATCGATGAAATGATAATGCCTTAAATCTCATTTGAAGTCAATCGCAATAATTCTGTATATATAAAAATATTTCGGTATCTTTTAACAGTGATATTAACCTTTACGTTCCTGATTATTATTGCTGACATGCTGCCGTTAATGCTTAATTGGCCCCTGTGGCTTAATATTCCAGCGCAGTGAGACGCTACTTTTTTTTACAATAAATGGTCTGTTCACGTGGCAAATTGAAGATGTAAATGAGTGTTTAATGCAAAATTATGCCAGGAATTAGGTACTCAAAAGATATTTATCCGAATTAATGTTTTTATCTCACCTAGAACTACTTCAATTAGGATCTACAAAAATTGTCTTCGTTTAGAGTTGAATAAAATCATTAAATCTGATTGCACAAAGAAAAATCATATATGAAATATATTATATATAACATTATTGCTCTTACAACAATATGAAATGTTTTACAATATGACCTGTAGTTAGATATCTACAAGTATCCAAATAAAGTCTTTATATATCCAGTTAAAAATCCTAATACTGAGCGAGCATACAAATAACTTAGTAGACAATTCAGTGTTGCATCCAGGCCACACGATTGCGAGAAATGCACTACTTCATATATCACTCGCGCAATTTTACTATTTTTCACTTTATTAGCACAATTTAACAATTTCAGGTCACTCCCCCACTTTTGTGAAAGTAAGGGGGGACCTCCCCCTTTTTTGTCAAAACCTGGATGCAACACTGCAATTTAATTTTGGACAATGTTCCGACCCCACGGCATTACAAGCTAGAACTAAAACCCGGAGGGCACTCTGGCACGATCATTTCTATTGTTATACCCTGGGGCACCAACACCTGAGTGCCACAGACTTCTAAGCAATGGCGTTGGCTCCCTCATTTCCGATTCTCTCGGCAGGAAGAGTCACGTTCGAGCGAACATTCCAGTATCATAAAACCAGAATTCTATAAGTAAGCAGCAGCATTATTTTTTGTTGTGCTCATACAATTTATACATGGATTTAAGGATGTATATTTTTTCTTTACAATGGTGAAAAAATATTAAAAAACTGCCAATAGGTCGTGAGATATGTACAGCAATATAAGGATACCCTCAACTAATTGAAAATCAATTTGGATAATTATCCTTTTTCCGACACTTGTCTGATCACTTGCCGCACCTTTATTATCAATTGCGCATTATTTATGTAAATCATACATGAAATTAAAGATAAAACAATTATATATAAGTGCCAAATAGTTTGAAATATAGGTACCCTCAGATATTTGTGAACCAATTTTATAATAAAACTTTTTTTTTTTTTTTCCTTTTTTTGTGGTACAGGCAAAGACACATTTGACAAAAACAAAGACATTCAGCATATAAATACAGTTACATACATCCAAATATATTAGTACAATTCAATTAGTTAATGAGTGGACTATTTTCCATTAAGTAAATGTAAAGTTGACCAGTACTTAAAAAACATTTCTTCAGTTTCTGTTGATAAAAAAACATATCTTGACAAATCGTAATATTGTATAATTTCACTTTTAAGATACTCTAACTTCGGTCTAAAACCATCTATGCTACATCTGTAAATATGCTGTTTGACTAATAAAATGATTGCATTTACAGGATTATTGTTCTTTCCTTTTGAAAATAAGGAAAAACGTACAAATTATTTTGGTAATAGCGGCTTCATTCCGTTTGTTGGCATCACAGGTTCAATGTTGAAAAACAGTGTACATCGTGGCATCATGGAAGGTATACAAGGGGCGTAACTCCCAGGAACTAATATTCTAAACATCCTTCCCAAAATGATTGTTTTATTTGTAAATTCTAGTTTTAAGTGTACAGAGTTTAACCATGATTCAATTTCTTTCCATAGTCTAAAGATAGGTTCACATTCCCAAAAAATATGATTAATTGTTTCTACTTCTTTTTCGCAAAATGAACATTATGCTGATGATATATATCCAATTTTATAAAGAAATTGTTTTGTTGGGATATTGTGAATAATTCTATATTGCAACCATTTCAAGTCTGTGCTTCTCATATATTTATTGGCAATAATATTAAAAATTTTCCAATCATTTTCTTCAAGGTCACTTTTTAGGATTTTTTCCCATTTTGAATAGCATGGCAGGCGAACAAATTTTGAGTTTATAAGAGAGGCGTACAGTTTTTTATTCCCAATTGTGAGGTTAATCTTTGATACATTGAATGGATGAATAGGATTCGACAATTTCTTCTTGAATTGCTTTGTGTTCATATGTGATCATGTATATGCCATTATGGCTCTTTTCACCTATTCATAAGTTAGAAAGTTAGTCTTAATAGAAAACGTAGTGGAAAATTCTTCATATGTTAACAATCTGCCGTCATCATGAAGCATATCATTCACAAAAACAACACCTTTCTCATACCATTCATAATACAAAAAAGGACGTTTGTCAATTGTAATATTGTCGTTGTTCCATAATGATTGACATTGTTTATCTTCTTCAATTACGATTTCCTTTTTATTCATTAATAAAAAGTCTGTCTTTCCAAAAGGAGTTAGTTGCAAATGGAATTATCGTTCTTTGTATGAAGGCGCTATCCGTTAGCAGAAGCGGAATTTTGATTTTTAGTTGATCGGTAAACAAGTATGTCCATTTGCAATCATTACCGCTTATTCTTTTTATCCATTTTAATTTTTGTGATGATATTATCTTTCTAACATTTGGCGTCTTTATTCCCCCATGCTCAGGGTTTAACATCATTACATTTCTTGGTACCTCATCCGGTTTATTTTCCATATGAAATTAACACATTTTTCTTGCAGCCTTTTGATGACACGTTTTTTCGGATTGGGTAAAGATGAGAACAGATGGTTAAATTTTGGTAGTATGAGTGATTTAAGTATTGTGTTTCTTCCATATGGGGTTAAGTTACGTGCTGACCAAATGTTCATTTGCCTGTCCATATGGGAGAGCTTTTCATTATAGTTTATATCATTTTCTCTAGATCGATGTCGAAATGTATTCCCAGAAGAGTGAATTTGTTTTTGGACCAATCGAATTTCCATTCCTTACACATTTTATATCGGGATCTTTTTTTGGAGCCTATCCATATTAGTTTTGTTTTATCTACATTGACTTTAAATCCTGAAAAACGGGCAAATAATTCTAAGGTATTCAATGCTGAATAAAGGCTTTTTTCCGATCCATCTAAAGTAAGAGTTGTATCATCTGCAAATTGTGAAAGAAGAAATTCTATATTTCCAAGTTTAATTCCCTTTATGTTTTTGTTGTTCGTATCATGATACCTAAGATTTCTACACATAAAAGAAAAATATACGGAGCTAACGGGTCCCCCTGTCAGCATCCCCAACTGACTTTGAAGGGATTTGATGCAAATCCGTTAACCAAAACCCATGATTCGATATCAGAGTAGAAAGTTTCTATCCAATGTGAAATACTGGGTCCAAAATTAAAAAAACTTAGGACTTTGGTGAGGTAGTTTCTACCGAGTCGAAGGCTTTTTCAAAATCAATTAGAAGCAGCAAGCCTGGTGTCTGACAAGCTTCAGTATGCTCCATTAGATCATATATAAGTCTCGTTACCTCGCCAATATATCTCCCCTTGACAAAACCTTTCTGATCTTCATTGATAATACTGGGTAATATCTTTTATTCTGTTTGCACCAATTTTATATGAAGTATTTAGTAAAGAGATGGGACGCCAGTTTTTCATAAATTTCTTTAGTTTATTAGGCTAAGGAATACACGTTATCAAACCTTGTAATTATTGGCGTAAACATTCCCTCTGGGATGAGCTGTGCCCCTTCTCTTTGTTCCCTGAACCTACCTACAGAAGACTGAAAGTATTTTAAAAATAAACTAAGTTATAGTTACCATTAGAGGTCTGCATCTCCCTCCTAGGTCTGGAGTTATCTCCCCTTGGCCCGGTAGGTGGCAGCTTCACATTCTCTTCTGTAGCCCATGTGTTCAGCAGCTGCTTACAGGAGACTGAATTTCTTCATCTGCTTTCTACATGTGCTACTTGGATATTCCTGAATTCTTAGGGTATGTGAGATCGCATTGGTCTTAGGACAACCGCATTGTGTTTTTGTGTATGACTTCAATTGTGTTTTGTGACTTGTGACTTCGTTTTTGTGTGTGACATCGTGTGTGTTCCGCGAAGTAACTTGTAAAATGTCTCAACGTAAATGTGTGACGTGTCAACGTTTTATGTCGGATAGGGACCCTCATTCTTTGTGTTTTGCGTGTGATAAGGATTCTATTTGTGACATGACTTCGCGCTGTCTTATGTGTAAAGATATGCCAGATGGGGAGTGGATCAAGATGTTTGAAGTTAGGTCAAAAAAGCCCCGCGTAACTTCTTCCCAAACCAAGTCTTCGGCTGTTCTTTCTGAAGAGTTAGAATTTTCTCCTAAAATTCAGGGACTGTAGTAAACAATGCTAATCCCCTCGATCTGAGTGCTATTTTATCCTCTTTCAAGCAAGAGATAGTAGAGTCATTTTCCCAAAATGTCAAGGATTTAGAGCGGCGAAATGAGGCTAAAATTAAGGATTTGAAGAAATCTCTGGGCAGATCTAAGTCCCGTTCGGGTGGGTCGTGTAACTCCGCTTCCCCCCGTGGGAATGAGTCCGTAGCCGTTACTAAGCAGTCCTCTAATGTTATGACTACAGCTGTTAAGCGAGCTGCCGACCCCAACGGTGGGAGTACGGAGGTTAGGGAAAACGATCTCACTACCAAGCGGCAGTGTTTACCCCCTGGGGGCCTGCCGGCCTTGACAGGTCGTGGCGACCTAATGAGTATCGAGGCCCGTGAGAAACCATGCACCGCCAGTGGCGCTGGTTGGACCGGGCCGCACGGTGATGACACCGCTAACCTTCACCTTCCCTCCACTGGGTCGGTAAAGGCCGGGTCGCACGTGCTGGGCATGAAGCCCGTAGTCGGTAGCCGTGGTACGGAAAGTGGGTCAGACCCGTTACTTACCGGCCCGGCTGGCACGTGCGGCAGGCGGCCGGGTGACCTGACAGCTACTCAGTTCACGGACGGCACGATTTTCCCGCCGGGGCCAGGTCACAGTGACACTCAAGGATATCAACAACAACAACAAGAGCTCTCGGAGTTTGTTGACGTGTTCAATCCGCCAATATTGCCCATAATTACGGAGGATAATTCAGGGGGTGATTTAACAAGGGAAGCCAAGTTGGACTCACATGAGGGAACTTTTATCATTCCGCCGGCGGATGCTTCGGTACCAGACTTAATTCCTGAATGGACTTTTGTGGATAAACTGGAAATGATTTACAAACTAAAGCCGTGTACGGTTCCACCCAACTTGGATCAGGAGGATTCCCAAGCTCTACCAGAGGAGTTAGGTATCTCGGGATCTTTACCGACCTCTCGACCTTCCAAACGTTCCTTACCGCATTCATCAGTCGTGAAGACGGGATTGGACTTGGTGAACAAGAATTTGGCAAAAGCCAAAGATATTTCAACTTTGCCCAGGATTCCAGCGAGACAGGCATATGTTATTCACGACCGGATGTTTCCAGCTTCCGCTCCCGATCTAGGCAAGGATTTTGGCCGTTTAGACTCGAAGGGGTTTCTCAGGAAAGCGGCAGGTAGATTGTCGATGGCACGTAAGGACATTAAGGACATCGATTCGTCTGCTAGGAATTCGTCGGACATATTGTCTTACATTAACTGGTTTGCGGCAGGTGTTAGGCAGCTTTTACCACCTATCTTCCAGGATTATAAAGGGATTAAACCCCAGTCGTTAGTGATGATGAGCGCTGAGGAAGTGGCCCTAGCCCACTCTTTCTCAGATGTGATTTATCTAGCAGTTAGTGATGCCACTCAGGCGCAGCTGGGGACCATAGGTCGTCTGACAGCGTTGGAACGGGCTCATATTCTGGAAGGCGTTAGGAATTTTCCCCAGGATTCAAGGGAGGATCTGCTTCAACAGCCAGTGAATTCGGAGTCGATGTATAATGGACAGTGTTCTCAGGCAATGAACTCTCAGGAAGCTCAAACCACTAAGAATCTGAATTCTCGGCTCACAGCGGCGCTCATCGCTCAGACCAAGACTCGAGGCGCCCCTCGGGGTAGGAGAGGAAATCCCAACCCTCAGACCCGACCCCCCATTCATCGATCAGCGGTGGAGAGAGCCAACTATCAGTACAGAGGTGGTCAAGGGGATTCTGCTCAGTTTCAGCAACCTAGGAATAACCCTCCGTCATCCAATTTTCGTGCCAGAGGAGGTAGAGGTGGTAGGAGGGGATCTACCACCCCAAGGCGTCGTTGACTCGGTTCAAGCCGTTTCGACACGATCAGACCCTTTCGACTTACGCATGTCCATGGACTTAGATCTAGATTTCAAATTTCATCTACCAGTCGTGCCTTCCCCTGTGGGGGGCCGACTGCAACGCTTCGCTCCGAACTGGGAACAGTTAACTCCAGATCCCTGGATAAGGTCAGTGATTTCGGAGGGATATCAACTGCAATTTCAAGTTCGTCCACCCTTAGCAGTATTTCCGATGGGAAGGAGGTATTGTTTACAAGGCCAGCGATTGGACGCAGCGATGCTTGCAATAAATCAACTTTTGCTGAAGGAGGCAATTGTAGAGTTGTCCCCCCTGGACACATCTCGGGGGTTTTATTCTCCAGTATTTCTAGTACCCAAGAGAGACACGGGAGAGATGAGAATGATCATAGACCTGAAAATATTGAACAAGGAATTTCTGACAAGGCCGCCCAAGTTTACGATGGAAGTTGATACAGCCACAATCAAAATTTGTCAGCATGGACCTGAAGGACGCTTACTTGCATATTCCAATCCATCCTCATTCTCAGAAGTACCTTCGGTTCGCGGTAAATGGCAGACGGTTCCAGTTTCGAGTGCTTCCGTTCGGCGTTTCGATAGCTCCATGGTTGTTCACGATGGTGTTAAAACCGGTACTACACTTCCTACACGTACGAGGCATAGCTATTCACGGATACCTAGACGATTTTTTGGGAAGACATATCAGGACAGATATCCTTCGACAACAGACCAGGGTGGTATTACACGTGTTCACTCATCTAGGCTGGCTGGTTCATCCAGAGAAATCAGAACTGAATCCCACGTCCAGGATCAAGTTTCTAGGAGCGGTTTTGGATGCGAATCAAGGGCTCATCCTACCTATCCGGGATCGTTGGCTGATAATCAAGGATATGATTCTGTCTCTAACGCAACAAGGATCAGCGCCGGTGAGGAAATGGATGTCGTTACTAGGGTCACTTACATCAATCCAAGCTTTCACGTACAGAGGTCGGCTGAACCTCCGACATTTCCAAGTATGGATAAACACCAACAGAGTTTACCCCTTAGAGACTCTCATAACTTGTCCTCAAGTGCGACACGAACTGACATGGTGGACCAAGGAGTTCAATGTGATGGAGGGAACGGTGTTCAGAGATCCTCCAGCGGAATTCACGATCTTTACAGATGCGTCTGTCGAGGGTTGGGGAGCTCACCTCGAACATCGTCAGATTCAAGGGACATGGTCCCACCGGGAGTCGTCCCTGCATATAAACGCCCTGGAGATGTTGGCGGTGATAAAGGCATTACATCGGTGGTGGCGCAACATTTACAAGAAGAGCGTGATGATAGCCATGGACAATTCAACAGTGGTGGCATATATCAACAAGCAAGGGGGTACTCGTTCCAAGGAGCTTATGGATCTCACGCGCCTTCTGTTTCAATTAGTAGATCAAGCCAGGATAATTATAAGGGCAAGGCACATTCCGGGCAGATTGAACGTTTTGGCAGATTCACTATCCCGAAGGAACCAGGTGATTTCCACGGAATGGATGCTACACAAGGAAGCGGTGCAGATAATTACTCAAACTTGGGAGTACCCAACGATAGATCTTTTCGCGACGAGCAAGAATTTTCGGATACCAACATACGTCAGTCCAATTCCGGATCCGTCAGCCTTGGCGGTGGATGCTCTCTCGATTTCATTGGAAGGAATGACGGCTTATGCGTTTCCACCAATGAAAATAATTCCGGAGGTGTTGGCCAAGATCGCGATACACAAGTGTCTGGTTTATCTAGTGGCACCAGCATGGCCCACAAGACCTTGGTTTCCAAATCTATTGGATCTATTGACAGACGTGCCACTTCAGTTGCCACAGTGGCACAACCTCTTGACTCAGCCGCTGACAGGAGTAACGCACAAGAATTTAGGGGTTCTAAATCTACACGTGTGGAGGCTATCAGGGGATCGCTCAGAGACAGGGGATTCGGAAAGGAGGCTTCTGATGCGATCATTACAGCAATCAGACCTTCTACCTCAAAATTGTACGATGCGAAGTGGAACGTTTTTCTTAGATGGAGGGAACAGCGACAGCTGTTAGGCCAAGATATAACTATTCCAATGGTGGCGGATTTTTTGTTGTATCTTCGCTCTGAGAAAAAGCTAAAGCACGGAACTATTGAGGGGTATAGATCAGCCATCGCCTCGGTGTGTGATATACGAGGGTTATCAATAGGGTCGGATATCTCCTTACATAAGCTTCTTAGGTCATTTCAACTGAAGGACGTATCGACACCATCAGTGTTCCCAAAATGGGATTTATGTATAGTGCTTCAATCGTTTCTAAAAGCCCCATACGAACCCATGCAATCAACAAATCTTAAGTTTTTATCATTCAAAACAGCCTTTCTACTTGCCTTCGCCTCAGCAGCAAGAGTATCAGAACTGCATGCCATCGATAATTCATCTATAAGGTTTTCAGAAGGGTATAAAGAAGTATCATGTCGGGCATTGCCGGAATTCGTGGCCAAGAATCAGTCGACAGCTTTAGGACCGTTGGGATCCAGAGTATATAAGATTCCTGCTCTTCCAAACTCTACTTCTCGTTCCGACAAGTCTAGATTGTTATGCCCGGTCAGAGCACTCCGTTGGTACTTGCAGAGAACAGCACCCTTTAGACGGGCTAGGAGAAGACTTTTCTTATCTTGCAAGATGGGAGTAGACACAGAGATTTCGAAGAATACCTTGGCTTCTTGGTTAAGGAAAACCATCACCTTTGCCTATCAAGCTATTGACCAGGACGCTGTGGATAAAAAGTTTTCTCCTCATGAGATTCGAGCTCTGGCCAGCTCTTTAGCGGCATGGAAGTCAGTTTCTATCGATCAACTAGTGGCTGCTTGCCAATGGAAAAAGATACATTCGTATCCTCTTATCTACGGGACATAGCTCCAGCGCTGGATGGATTACATGAGTTGGGACCATTGGTAGCGGCTCAGCATCTAGCGTCTGCTTAAACCTCTTACTTGAAAAGAAAAAAAGGAGGGGGGGTCGGGTCATCAAGGATGGACGACAACAAAACTAAAAGGTGAGCCACTCCACGGTTAAGTACGAAGGTGGAGGGCAAACTAATGGGTAGAGGTCTGAACATCACTTGTTGTGGCTTGGTATAACCACTAATATGCACCTCGCTAATTCATCACAGGATATGACGTTAGGAGTCCTCCAGAAGCAACCAAGTAACCGGAAGTGACGTCACAGAACGGGAAGTGACGTCATAATTGCGGGTATAATTCGGAGCTTCTGGAAACAGTTGACGGGTAGAGAACCATTGTTATGGGTGTTAATAGGAATTGATGGTTTACCCGCAATCGTATGGACAGAACGTCACATGCTGTTACTAATCAATTAACATATTAGGAGGTGGAGTTATTACTGATATTCCTTGACCGGTGGTGGGAGTTGTGTATACCAAATATTATAAGAACATGTGTATTAAATAATAAAGAATGCTAGTATAATATATGGTCAGATATTCAATACCCCAAGTGGAGAGAATTAGACAAGTAATGTAAAGGGTTATTGGTGCAAGTATTTCCTCAACATCGAGCTGGATCCCTTCCGCCTTTATGTGGAATTCGGGACACAGCTCATCCCAGAGGGAATGTTTACGCCAATAATTAGGAACAATTACTTGTATTGTTAGTAATTATTAGTAAACTTACCTCTGGGATGAGCGAATTATGCCCTCCCGAGTAAGGTCTTACTAATGCCTCCCCGCATGATTCCAGGTGATGTTTCGTGATGGGTTGAGAGAATGTGAAGCTGCCACCTACCGGGCCAAGGGGAGATAACTCCAGACCTAGGAGGGAGATGCAGACCTCTAATGGTAACTATAACTTAACTTAAAGTAATTGTTCCTTTTTGCGAAATTGATAGGTTTCCGATCTCATAACCAAGGTTAAGCGAATTGAGGAGAAATTCTCCAAGATCATTCCAGAAGAATTTAAAAAATTCTGTAGTAAAACCATAGGGCCCTGGACTTTTTTCATTTTTTATGTTTTTAAGAGCGAAAGCTAGCTCATTCAATTTCAATTTACCCTCAAGGTTGCCTTTGTCATGTTCATTTAAAACTGGGACATTTTCATTTTTAAACAAAATCTTAAGATTGATATCAGACTGTTCTTGTGCTGTGTATAATTTTTCATAAAACAGTTTTGCTTCGTGGACTAACTGTTCACTTTCGGTTATAGTTGTTCCGTCATTTCTTTCCAGAACAATAACAGCCCATGTGAGATTAGAAAAAAATCTAGCCTTGCTTGTTTAAGGGGGGTGGGTTGCCGCCAGGTGAAACATGCAGCATCATAGTTAAGTTCGCGCCAAGGATCTTTTAGATCTAATTTATCGATCATTTCGAAAACCTTTTCTTTTGCCTTAGGGTTGTTGATGTGTTTATAGTTATAAGTGTCCAGTTCTTTATTCAATACTAGATTCCAGTCTCAACACATACTTATTTCATCACTGTCATAATCTAAGGCTATATCCATAATAGTTTGAAAGAAGTCTGGACTGTCTTCGTTAGGTCCATATATGCTGATAACTGTATAAGTTACCTCATTAACTAGAATCTTGAGTGCAACATAGTTTCCCAACTCATCTATTTTACTATTTAGTAGTTTAAACTAAAATTAAATAAGATGACTGTTCCCCTGGCATTACTTTTAAAGCAGCTTACATAACACTCATTATATCCCCATTGTTCTTTTATCTTCTGAATTTGATCCTGGGTAAAATGTACATCTTGTAAACAGTATATATTGCCTTTTTTCCTTATTAAAAATTTAATACCTTTCTGCGTTTTAAGTTGTTAATTAGGCCCCTACAATTGTGGCATAGTATCTTTATCTTCTCAGTCATTTTTATCTAGATAGCGTATTTGTTCAATATAAGCCAACTTGGAAACAGTTGTAGTCAAATACTTACTTATTTCTACGAATTTTGCCTGTTCTTTTGATAAAAGGTACTTCTGGTACAGTAACAAAACAAAGGAAAACAGTATCCCGCCTGGGAATAAACATTTAAAAATACAACAAAATATAGGAAGGAGACGTATCATGTTGAGGGATAACCTACCCCACGAATATCCCTGACGTAACACAAAATAGTAGAAGGATGAATTAGAAAAAAGTAAACATGAATATCATACTCACGAGTAACATAAGGATTTCTTCATAAGGTGGAAAGTCCGTGCTTGTACATTGCAGCGCGAGTCAATCATGCGTTTGAAAAACCGCCACGTTGTATGGCTAATATGAAGTTGTCTTATTTGAAGTAGATTGAATATATACACAGATTTACCTTACAGATTCGGAGGATTGTAATAATAATTATCAATTATGGTTTAGATTATTCTTTGACAAGGTAAGAAAAGATTATGTCTCATTTTCAATGTTTTCATTGATTTACATTGTTCAAAGTTATTCTACGACACCAACGAAGTCTCCATTTAGATGCCGTACATAATGCATATGCTATAAAGTTTTCACAAATAATATTGATAAGAAAAATATACATATATACAAACATACCACTAACTTATTGTACCGTAACATATACACACACATACATACAAGTACATATACACACATATAAACATATACACACACGTACACATATGTTGGGTACCTTTCTATATATATTTTCAATAGCTCATATATCAATACATGATACATATGCATTTATTGATACCTATATACATTTTTTCAGAAAATCCCATCAATAATCTTTTTGATGGTATGAGTATATTCTGTGTATACATGTGTGTCATATTGTTTCAAAGTATACACTTATCATTATTAATGCTTGCTTTAGTATAATAGAAGCAGGAACTAGTGTAACTTTTTCCATTCGTAACATAACTTGATTGAAAATGATTTATCTCCTTAAGAATCATAATATAGACTCAATAAGTTTACTATACACAAGTTTAAAGAGTGCTGATTCAATGCAGATTAATTTGTGAACATGCGCATTATATATCAAATGAATGTTCTTATGTTCAGTGATTGCATTTCCTTCATGAGGCATTACTGAGATGATCGACATGCTAGAGAAAAAACATGACTTTGTTGTAAAGGTATCAAAAATGCAAAAAGATAATGCTGAAATATTCTGACGAATCTTATTCTAAGAGACAAAATAAGATTCTATAAACCACTGCATCTTGGTACACACATTTTAGTTGAAATGGTTAACATGGTAATATGTTTTGGAGAGGAAAACGTGTACACAAAGACTTATGTAAACAAGTTCAGCTTCAAGACGTCCGTATATACAGTTAGAAGTTAATGTATAAGTTTAATTTAACCACACAGTTTATATGTCATATGGTTGGTTCATGTCGCTAGTTAACCTGATGCGACTTACCCAGGGTGAAACACTGTTGGATCTTGTCTCAAGTACATGGTCTACACCAACTTGTCGGACAAGGGTTTGAACCTTCACCTCATGATATATTTCTCTTGACTTGCGATAGAGAATGGCTCGCTGCTTTTTCAGTTTTGCGGGGAGGTCAGTGCAGATTGACATACGTTTACCCTTTTAAAGTTTTGAGGATCTCAATACCATATCTCTGTCGGCCATACACAGGAAACTTGCTATGATTGGGGAGGGTGCGTCTGGGGTGGGGTCACCAGGGAAAGGTTTTCTTGGGAGTCTGTGCACAGCCTTAAAGTGAAAATTGTCCACTGTATTATCCGAGAATTTCAGGTTGTCAGTGAACATAGCACGCAAAACTTTTTTGGAGTCTTCATTTACATTTTCTTTGATTCCGTAGAATAGAAGGTTTGTCTTTCGGTCGTGTATTTCCTGTTGTAATACTTTTCTTTCAAATACGACAGACTGTTCAGTTAATTTGGACTTAAGTGACTCAACCTCAGATTTCAGAGTTTTCATTTTGCTATCACGGATGGCGGCCATACTTTCAACGTCATCAACACATTTTGAAATGTTACCCATGTCATGTTTCAGTTCGTTTATTGCTCTATTCAAATCCATGTTACCATTGTCAATCTTATCTGAAATTCGTTTTTCCATACTAGCGAGAAGGTCTTCTATAGATGGACTTGTCGAGGGACGCGTGTTCACCCCTGACTCTGACTGGTGAGACGACATTACTGTTGAATAGATATTTTCAAAGTATTCTCTGGATTAAAGTTTACTCACTCGTTTCAGATAGAGCCAAATTTATCCGTTCGTAATTTGTTTGAAGAAGCAGCAATTTTTCAGTTTCCAGTCATACGTAGGCACATGGGATATTCGTGGGGAAGAGCCTCTCACACACACATCTTGACGAACCGTATGCGCAACCAGAAGTCCCTATAATAAAACTTGTTGCATCACTTCTACTTTTTTGTTTTTTTCATACGCATATGCTAATATGACATGGAATCAAAGCCATTTCTTTTGGGCTTCACAGTGATGAAACATTATAATATTTTGCAACTAGATTCAAAAGAGGTGAGGAATGAGGGTGATATGCACGACACCACCCTGGATAAAATGCCATTGACATCCACAAAGCACACCCACACATCCACTCCTTTCTTCTTTCTTCAATTATCGCATTATCCTCTTCATAATCCATCACAAAGAAACTGATGTAAGCTTTATTTTGAGTAATTTTGAGATGTGTGATATGGTTTGAAACATGGAGCTAGGCACAGAGACACTTAACAGTCATTGGAATGAACCTTCATGGCCTACTCTTTTCTTCTTTCTAGCTGGCTGATTTGTTTCCTTTGCTTTTATTTCTAAGTAGTTTTGTTTTTGCTTAAAGCAAACAGTACAAGTATGTGTGAGATACCTCTTCCATTGACAGGCTGAATCTTTGTCGGAATATGAC
Source organism: Phorcus lineatus (assembly GCA_921293015.1). NCBI lineage: Eukaryota > Metazoa > Mollusca > Gastropoda > Trochida > Trochidae > Phorcus > Phorcus lineatus. The sequence continues at coordinate 21,579,771 of OV121092.1, forward strand.
GACCATGAAGACCTGTCACATTATAGTCAATTGTGCTTGGTCGCAAACAAGGACACCTGCACATGGATGGAACTTTTTCTGTTTCAGCGAAGGTTACCAAGTGGTGCACTAAATCCCATATTATTTTCATGGTTTGGAAAGTTCTTTATAAACAATGTGGAGATCAACATGGCCACATATATCACATAAAACCACACACACTTCCACCATTTCAGAGTTTTAATTTCTAACGGGTTGTACTACTGGTCAGCCCAATCCGCACTTTCCATGTGCTCGTTGTTTTGTTTTTGGTCCCCAAGTAACTCAGTTCTTCTTCACTATCGCGACAATTTTTGTGTCTTCATCAGTAGACATCAACAAAACTGAAAAGGAGTGAGTCCTGGCTCTTATTGTTTCTTATTGTTTTTTCTTAGTTTGTCATGAATGCCTTACAATCGCCTCAACATTCTCGTGGCATCAAAAACCCAGTTCTCACAAGTTTATATACAATGTCAATTATGAAAATTATACATAAACACATGGTATCCTTTGCTTAGCCGTCGGGATGGTATAATATGAAACTGAGGTTCTCTGTCAAAGGCATCAAACCTTGTCAACACAAATCTATTGATGTGACTCATAAGTTCAGGAAAAACGATACAAAATTAGGTTGTACAAGTGGCCAAGTTTATTGATTGGTGAAAAATTTGATGTATATCTTCCTGCCATTGCACTGTTATCAGATAAATGTAAGTACATTTACAACCAGAACCTGTTGTTGGGCGTGCATTTGGGAAGGAAAGGGGACAACGTCACATCACTTGTTGACCAATGCTCAGAAAAGTTTCTTCGTACAACTAAAGCCATGGCTTAAGTGATTGCATTCGTATCATACCACTGCCTAAACCTTGAACAGGGTTTCAGAACCTTTCCATCTACTTCATCATGTCTCTGAACAGTCCCAATCCTGTGTTGCCATAAAAGGCAAGTCAACAAGCCCAGGACGTGACCTCGGCCCATCTTCCCAGCTCTTCGTAAAGTTTGCATGTTCATTGTATTGTGTGTCTTAGTCAATATTTTTCAAGGCACTGAACTCATCCTTTCTGGAAGTACAATCCCTACCTGTAGCAGCTAATATGTCTCTAGCAATGTTTCTTATTTCTGGATCACTTTCCACGTCTGACACCATCTCATTATCACTATCACTCTTTCATAACTCGTTGTCCTTGGTCTCCTGACCCTAGGCAAACTTCTTCTCAATCTGTACTTGAATGAAAAGAATTTAGATATGTGCAAGATATAACATCAACACAAGAAGTATTACACAGAGAAATCCAATGTGAGCTTCATGGACAATCAATTGCCATATATATATTGCAAGTGTTTGAAACAAATTTGCCTTTTTGCACGGATGACACCAACAGCCATGATCTGCGATGACAGTGGTGACAATCAGGACATTTTCAATCTGTCCTCGCGCATCCCGGACATCTTGTTATACGGCCTTGCAAAAGTTGGCAATCAGGACAATTAAAAATTTTGCTGATGACTTTCTAAGAGTCTAACGACTTGTCACAGACTGACAGCTTCCAAGCCTGCCTATGTTGTATCAACATTAACAACCTAGATGCCATCTTATGACTCCCTAAGCATCAAGACGTCGTGTGGTGGTCGACAGCCTTCTATGTCAGGGAATTTCTAATTATCAGATGTGGATTGCAAGAGTTTTGCAATTCTCTTCTGAAAAATATTCGTTCCATGGACCTATTTGTTGTGACGTCCCCAAGTAAGTGCTCTCCCGACATATAATATATCAAAAAGTTTTACACTCCGGAATATCACACAAACTTTATTTTCAAAAATGAGATCCCTAGACCGAAAAAATTCCCCTTACCTCATGGCAATGCCCGATGGAAGATCCCTGACATCATATCTCAATTATGAAAATGGCCGTTGGACAATTTTCCTATTACTTAAAGGCGATGTCAAACACCAAATTGCCAGACTCATAAAAGACATCAATAGCTCGAAAAATATACACCATAAGTTCCCTCTGAGGAGATTTTAATGGTGCATAAGATTCTATAATTGAACACTAATGAAACAGCATTTCCCTAATAATATTTTACTTGTTACATTTTATTTATGAAATTTTACAGTGCTTGTTTACTATATGTACAGGAAATTGAAAAAAATGTGATGCTCTTTACCTTGATCTCAGAAGTTGTAGAGCAGGCCACTTAGTTACAGAAATATTAAGTGCTAAGTTTGGTTTTATGTATTCTATGTGATGCGAAAGAAAGGTACATGAAAAATCTCCGTTCAGTTCACATGATAAGGAAAGCAAAAGGACATTTTGTAGTACACTTGCTGTATTGTTATTTCATTTAGTGCATATGCATATTATACGTAAATCAAAATGAAGACAATTTATTTCTCTTGGCAATGTTATAAATTGCTATGGAATTCATCATTTGGTTACCGAGATATAAAGTTCCAAGGTTGCCCTGTTCACGGTTCTTACTGTGTCTTTATTTATATTTGTATGTATATAAGTACTAAAAGAGAAGACATAATTTCAGAAGGGTGAATGCACCAAATAAGCTATTTGTGCAGTCCTTCCTCTGTCTTTATTTATTTTTGCACATGTGCAAAGTTTACATGGAATTATAGACAATCTTTTTTCTCTTTCCTATGATGTAAAATTGTCAAAATAGGTTGAGCAAACGATGAGAAATATGGTGTGAAAAAGGTATAAAACCACTAATAACTGAAAATCACCTTTTTCTTCATGCTGTATCTTCATTTCCGGTAGCACAGATACATACTTTATATCAAATTGATTACAATTTTCTTTTCTTTGAAATGACCCCACCTGTATTGAAATCCGCTGAAGGCTTCAGATCATAGGGTGTGCTATAGGAAGGTGTGATTTTGGTGTGAGAGCTTGTGCAATTTCTAGAAAACTTTTGGAAGATCTGCCCTCATTATTTAGAACATCAAAAATAAAAAACGTCCGCTTAGCGAGAGCCTGATAACAAATTCAAGCGTCAAACTGACACTACTCCCGTATATCCACCTCAAGGATTCACTACATGGAACAATAGTGTTAATAAGGTAATGCGTGGAATTATAAGTTTTGCATCCAAACCTCGCCAAGGCTGACTGCAGCATATTGTAAACTCATCATGAACTATAGCCTCTATCAGAAACGTACTTATCTGCCCTTGATCGCAATGACGTATGGGACCAATTCCTTCCCGCGATCTACTTCCGGCGCGTACAAATGGCGGGGAAGCAATACTGTTGCGTGACAGATTGTCATAATTTTCAAGGGAAAGTTTCAAGTGACGAAGAAAAGAAAATAACTCTTCATCGCTTTCCGTCAGGAGATGCTCCCGAGAAGAAAAAACTAAGAAGAATATGGGAATTCCGAGTCAGCAGGAAACATTTTCACATTAAATCGTGGACACGAATATGTTGTCAACATTTCGTGGGTGGCCGAGGACCAACCAAGGAACACCAGATACCATCAATATTTCCTCATAAGACGTATAAAACCTCATCGGTACGTATATAAACTCCATTTCAACAACAGGAAATACTCTATTATTTTTTTTTTTTTTCATTTTAAATTAAGTCCCTCATTTTTCGTTCACCAAACAGATAGACATGCCTCATAAATTTGTCGGTCTCTTAGGCCTAATAAGATATCATTTTGCTATTACATAGATAGGCCCCTCATTGTCAATCAAAAAGTAACAGATATTGATTGCCAAGCCGAGTATAATGAATGATTAATACTTTAATAGATTCATTTGTATGAATGAGTATTGCTGTAACATTTTCAATATCGATATGTGAATGAAAAACCCAATTTTTTGTTTTACTGTTTTTTTCTTTAAGTTTTGATAATGTGTAATACAACTATAGATTTGTGCATTTCAACCCTGATAGGGATAGAGATAAAATCAAAGCTCTACTGCTGTATCTGATTTACAGAAATAACTTTGCAAAATGTACATCATTGAACCTTTGTGTCCATATTTTTGGTTGGAAGACTTATGTAAGTGTGTTAGTGTTTGTCAGGGTTTTTTTTTGTATGCTTTAAAGAATATAAAATAATTGAATATAGTAGAAAATAGGACAGATCAAAAGTTGCAAACCACTGCTCAGTGCTGAATCCCAATTTTTAGCCCACCCACTTGTATTAAAATTCATGGGTCTTTCACTGATGATCCTTTAATTTTCCAATGATATAATAGGCTAATGTGGCTGGTCAGTAATTTGTTATCATATCAGCTTTCAGATGTTGGAGCTGCTGAAGCTGCTGAAGCAGAGAAAATGTCCATAGTGGATGGTTCTGTTGACCAGGCTGAATTTAATGATGAAGAGTGTGAGTCCTTTAACCAGAGTGCTTCAACATCAAATCTGGATGTATCTGTTGCACTTCATGACTATATAGGTCAAGTTGATATTGACAAATTACCTACATTCAGACACAAACAAATTCAACATCAGGCAGATGTGTGTAATAGTGGATCGCAAACTAATATATGTAAATTAAATACTGCCTCTAAAATAATTCAAACTGATTTAAAGCCAAAAACAAAAAGTGTTCATGTTCAAACTGATGTTGTGCCAGAATTAACGATTCATGATATTAACCCTCAAGTTGCTGAATATTATTTTGACCAGTTTTGCCCCCGTGGCTGAATTTTCAAGCACTCGCCTCGCTACCGTTAATGCGTAATTAGCACCAGTGGCTGAATTTTCCAGTGCCGCGAGTCGCGACCGTTTTGCCAATATATGGTTTGTTTACGTGGCGAAATACGGATGTAAATATCGTTGTATACAAACCTAGTCGGCGAAAACCGTATAACAAATGGATGATACTTACCTGGCACTTTGAATGGAATTTATATCACCCCTAGAACGGTTTCTATAACCGAAGTAAACTTGTTTTTAATTCGAGCGCCGTAACTCTAAAATTGTGAGAGCGCATGCGCGAAATCAAAACGAAACTAAAGGCGAATAGTTCCTCTTGACATCGATATAAAAATTATTACAAAAATATGTCTAGAACGAATTTTACGATTATTTAAAAATTGTCTTTATTTCAAACTCTACAAAATCATTTCATCACTGAGTGCACAGAGACAAATTATATACGGAAATGAAGCTAATTTATTGCTCTATATTTTACGATAAATTTCATGATGATACGCCATCCTAAACGAAAGATATAAATTACGAAAGCAAGGTAGTGATAAACCCCGATAACGTTCTGACCCCCACAGTAATATTACTAAGCTAGTAGCCCCGGGCAAACACACGCGCTCAGCGCGTGCATGCGGGGTGGCCCCGCTGAAAAATACACTCACACATAATATGAATTGTCTTTATTTCCAACTGTATAAATCAAGTTTTACGCTTTGTATACATGCAACTTATATATGGAATTGAAGGCAATTTATACTTCTTGACGAAGAAATAAAACATAACAATTTTTCGCACTGTAATTAGAAGTTATTACCAACGAAACGTAGGTATAGCTAGTGAATAAAATCTTTGATAACCGCCTTACCGCGACATTTGTCGCATCATTTCCACACGTTTTATTTTGATGCAAATATGGGCAAATTACACATGAAAATTAAGGTATTTATTTCTTCATTACGATGATATAAAAATAATAGATATAAACCACTTGGTTTGGAATATATATAGTTTGAAAATATGGTACCCTTAGGTATTTGAGAACAGAATTTGATCATTGCGACATCCCTTAACACTCGTTTATTTTCTCGGAGTAATTTGCAAATTTTATATAGAATTGAAGACGATCCTTTCCTCTTTATTGTGATATAGAAATGTTGATAATGCGCTCTGCCGTTAAATGGATAGGAAGTGTAAACATCAGGTTAAAAAAATCGCTTCTCGGTTAACAAAATATGAATAGAGAAATTGCCGGTTTGTGCGATGCTCGCCGGGTCTTTACTGATTTTCGTTTACATACCAATTTCATATGGAAATAAAGATCATCCTTTTCTCTCTAATTTGATATATAAAATTTCAAAATGTGCCGAGAATTTTATGTGATATAAAGTGCGAGAAAATGGTAAAAACCTAAAGAATAAACAAAACTCACATTTTTGCGGCACTTGCTGTATCTTTATTTTACATAGCATATATACAAATTTTATATCAAATCGAAGACAATTCTTCCATCTTTATCACGAGGTAATCAATTTCAATATATGCCTAGCTGTTGAGAAGATACGAGCGAAAGAAAGGCATATGTCAAAATCGCCGTTCAGTTCACATGATTTGAATAGAGAAATTAGCTTTTTGTGCGTCGCTTGCTGTGTCTTAGTTTATTTTTGTGCATGCACAAATTTTACATGGAATAAAAGACAATCTTTTTCTCTATCTTGTGATATAATGAGAAAATTGATGTGACAAAATGGTGCAAAACTAAAATTATGTAAAATCACCTTTTTTACGGCACATGCTGTATCTTCAGTTCAGGTAGCGCATGTTCGTAATTTATATCGAATTGAAGACAATTTTCTTCTCTTTCAAATTATCCCACCTGTATTGAAATCCGCCCAAGGGTTTAGATCACAGGGCGTGCGATAGCAAGGTGAGCTTTTGTTTTGAGTGCGCACGCCTGAGCAAACGATAACGTGCGCGTCTCGATAAGCTCGTGCGCGAGGGGAGCAATAATTCACAAGCCTATAGCAAGCCCGGCGGATAGTGGGGGGAAATTGAGCGTTTGTAATGCATATTTTCGGTACGATAAACATGACCAATATCTATAAAACTTTCGGAAAATATGCCCCCATTCTTTAGAACAACAATGAAAAAAACATCGGCGGCTTAGCGAGAGCCGGATCATAAATACAAGCGTCCAACCGACACGACTGCCGTGCAATTTTTTTCCGGGATCCGCTACACAGTACAATTGCGTTGATTAGTAAATGCGTCAGATTATAAGTCCGGCTTCCGGGGTTCGCCAAGGCTAACTGCGGCGTAGTTTAATTTCTTCCCGGACCATTCCGTAAACCGCGGCTTGAGGGTTAAGGAGAAAGACATGATGTTTTATACAGGTCTCCCAGATAAAGGCACCTTTAATGTATTATTTGAAGAACTTACCAGTGAGCAAAATGATTCAGACAATTCAGCAGGTGGCAGACCAAGGAAATTAAATCCTATAGACGAGTTTTTTATGGTGTTAATGAGACTGAGGTTGGGATTACTTGAACTTGATCTAGCAAAGCGGTTTAGAGTGAGTCAAGCTACAATCAGCAACGTGTTTAACACCTGGATTGAAAAGATGTATTCAAAACTAAACTTTCTCGTTTGGTGGACACCCAGGGATGTTGTGCAGGCCAATATGCCAAAATCATTTAGAGAGCGTTATCCATCAACTCGTGTCATCATAGATTGTACAGAGATTTTTACTGAAAGTCCAACATCACTTATCAACAAGTCACTTGTGTACTCAGATTATAAAAGTCATAATACATGGAAAGTTTTAGTCGGTATCAGTCCGAGTGGGACAATAACATATGTCAGTGATCTATGGGGAGGGAATACCAGTGATAAGCAAATAGTAGCCAGATCAAACCTTTTAGATTTATGTGACAAGGGTGATGCCATAATGGCTGATAAGGGATTCCAAATTCAAGATATGTTAATTCCAAGAGGGATATATCTTATCATACCCCCAAAGAAGAAGCCAAATAAAAAGTTTAATTCAAGAGAAATTGAGGCAACTAGGAGGATAGCTAATCTTAGAATCCATGTTGAGCGTGCCATGGAGCGCATTAAGAACTTTAGGATTTTACAAGGGGTTGTGCCTTTGAGTATGAGTGAAAACATTGACAAAATATTCAAAGTTTCTTGTTATTTGTGCAATCTCCAACCACCACTTATTACAAAATAACTTAAAAATCAAAATGCAGAAACAATTGAGATAGACAATCAAATATAACATAAGACAAGATTTGCTTCAACATGATTTTAATTACAAAAAGCAGATGGGGGCATCATGCCATGTGTGGTATTTGTAAGACAGTTACCCGCAGCTAAAACTTTTAAGAAATGAACTTACCTGTTGAAAATAACTACATCAAAAGTTATAAATTCAAAATTGGCTAATTCAATCATTAATTTCTTCTTTTTACTTGGTGTTTGTTCCTTGAACAATTGTTTTAAATCATATCCCACAAAGTAATTGAAAGATAAAACTCTCTGGTCTGTCATCTGTTTGTCAATCGAAGCACAAATAAATATCGTCAACAACTTTTGTCAGACATTATTTTTTATGCATTTTTTCAAATGTGGGTAAGCCCAAATATTTTTTCATGATGGACTGAGTCAGAGACTCTTTAAAATCCAACTGTCTTCACTTGACTATGCAATTATTAATTTTTAAGACAGTGATAATCTCACTTGCATTTCAAAGATTCTTTAAAATGTAAACTTGATCATTGTACATATTGTTAAGAACAAATGAATAACTTTTCAAAAATTTTCTGCAAAGACATTTGAATGCCAAGTCTTATTTTCATATCTCTTCATCAGGTAATGGAATAAAAACAAGAAGACAATTAAGTTAGTAAATAAGTTAGTATGAAAAATCCATGTGGAGGGAGGATAATATCTGTGCCACTTTGTAAATGGCATTGAAAGTCATTTTGTTTACCTATATATGTAAACTTATATTTTATCTGGAATTCTACTTGGGTGTAGCTTTAGAATATGATTTAGTTTCTTACTAACTTAAGATGTTGAGCTCACCGTCTAAAGGAATAATTAAAGATCTATTAAAGTATTAAAACACAATTGTACATTTTGTGATGAATGCAAATCAGATGGAATTGAAGGAAGCATTTTATTTTCTTCTTGTGCAAGAAAATGAAAGCAGTGTGATTGTTTTCAATATTCAACTCAACAGAATTTTTTCAATAAAAGTTATGTAAAAATAGCACTTCAGATCACTTACATTATTCATTAAAAGGAATATGTACAAATCGTGCACTTATTTAAATGTACAATTGAATTTGTGACTTAAGTATAACTTTGAATAGAATATGTCTATTTTATTGTACTTGTTGCCTGGTGCCCTTCAATACAGAAAGAAACTCTTTCTCCCATGTTTAAGAGAAAATGTATTCATAAAATGTTTAGAACTATTTGAGATTTTGTACTTATTTTTGTATTAGTGATTAATACAATTTCAATACCCTGCAGCAGAGGTGTCATGTTTTGAAACATGTAATGTACATTTTTACAAATTTTTAATAGTACAAAATAAGTAGTTATGATTTTTCATTATACAACATGCGTGATTGTGCATTACACTGTTCATCATTGAATAAATAAACATTTTCAATGAACAATTTCATGTCATTTTTAACATATCACTGGAAAAGAGGAATTCCCCTCTTGACTCGCTCAGAAAACAATTCTAATAGAACACAGTTCATAAAGAAATCATTCAATTTTATCAACATCTCTAGCCAAAGTCCTGAATTGAACATAACACGTTCAATGGAAATGCCTTTAAATGTCCAAATGACAAAGTCACACCACTTCCTTCCTGTAATTCCCATTTGTCCCTGAATCTGATAGTAATAATTATGAGATCTTTTTAGGCGTAAAAAACCATCCTTTGTCAAGGTACAATAAAAATCCTTGTTCTTGGCAGCATCTTGAGGGCTGTCATTTCTGTACTTGAAAGGACACTTGATTTCTAATAAGCCTTCAGGACTGTCACAATGTGCACAAATACAAAATGCATCAGGACTGGCTCCGAGATGTGGATAAGATGGATTGATACACAGTCCACAGTCTTTGACTTTCATAGGTGGATGACAGTCTTTACTGACCAGCAGGTAATTATCCCTTGCCCGTTGCTCATACTGTAAACCATGAGACACTTGCTTTCCCTGGTACGGCACTGCATATCCTAGTAGAAGCTTGAGAAGATTATCTGGACGGGTTGTTGGCTTTCTTCTGCAGATAGTTCCAAACCGTGATGCAGTCAATCTACCAAACCGAGCTTCAAACCACAAATTATTACTTGACTGGCCTAGAGTTACATCATATATTCTCACACAATCTTTGGGAGTTACATTAAGCTGACGGAAATAATTTTGAAAAAAGTCTGTACATTCTGGTCCTCGAAGGTCTACATTATCTCTGTAAAGTCTGTCCAAGTTATGTAATGATGGTACACTCTCATCTGCAGTATTTAAATAAGAACACATTGGCTGATCGTCACTTCTACATGGAGCAAAATTTTGAAGCCAGGCTGCATTTGGATTTACTGCCATCAATTTTGCTTTAAAATCCAAATAGTCATCAATAGATTTATCCTCACCCTTATCTTCGAAACATCAGATTCAATTAGCTGAACAGAAGACACATCTTTAGCAGAGCGTCCAGCAAAAGTTATCTGGCTTGACTTTTTTGGAGACAAGGCTCTCTGTCTAGGCTTCACCCAAGAGCATGCGAGGGAGGTGGAGGCCAACTTTCCTTCACTTTGCTTCCTGGTGATGTCTGTCAGTGCTATCATCAAGGCAGCAATATGGTTGCATGTTTCCCCTTCACTGCAATAAGAAGGATCAATGTGAGAAGTGAAAACAGAAAACTAAAAATATTTCTTTGGTTCTGTTATCTTTTAGCAAGAGGAAATTAATATGTTCAACACATATTTAATGGAAAGGCACACTTTTGTGAATACCAAATGTTATAAAATATATATTTTAAATACAACCAATGTTGATCATATATGAGTATATGAAAAATTAGGATAGCTGACTTTTTTCTGTCTGTTCTGAACATTACCTTATTTGACAAAACTTTAATTTAATAGTGATAATGACAAAAAAGGAATTTCTTAGAACGATATAATTTGTATGATTAAATTCATTTATCGCCGATACGTACCCTGCAACACATTCACATCTTGCAGAATGCACATGGCCTGTCACCTTCGACACACATATCCAGCACCCATAAGCAGGTTTCTTCTTTGAACTTGAGCCAGGAAACGATGGTAAACAATTGCATTTGATGAAACAATGACTGCTGTTATCACTCACTCCGTGGTACAGAATATTTTGAATATGTCCGTCATCATAAAACACTTGAGCCTTTCCCAATTGTTTTTTCGCTGCTACAGCCTCATGATCAAAAGTATTTCTACTGAGCACGAGATAGTTATAAAGTTCCTTTTCCGTAAAAGTTGGAAATGAAATACACTGTGATTTCCATCCCGTCAAATTATTTGGTTCGGGCAAAACTTCGCCTAACGGTGTTACAAGTCTTTGCCGGTGTCTATCAGCATCACGTTTCTCAGTTTGCTCCTGTCTGTCAACTATATCATCAAGACCATGCTCAATTACTCCGCGAACTCGCTCTAACAAATGCCCCTTTGTACCTGACACCGGTAGATCACGCTCTCGGAGAAATTCTTGCAACTTTGACTTCTTAATCGACTTACAATTGTTATTTTCGTCTGTCACTAACGCAATAAAAGCTTGGTCCTCCATTACGCATTTCAAACATACGCGCCGGAACTGGAGAGCGTTAACGGGGGATAACTCTGCTACTTTTTCCCTAGGGGTTTCTAATAGAGCCTATAGCGTAACCTGCAGCTTTAGGTTTAATGATTTTATTTATTTAACTTGTAGGATTAAAATCAATTTGTTAAAAATGGTTAATTGATGGTTGAAGAAAACACACCTTGGTTTGCATTTCGCTTAATGCCTTGCTCTTGCCAATTTTTTAGCAATAATTTGAACTTGTCTGATGAAGGCTGCCTACATGTAAAATAATGTGCTGTAGGGTCATTGAGTTTTCGTTGGTATAACCGTAGCTGTACACTTGAAATAATAATTATTGAATCTGAAGAAACTTTGTCTGATTTACATATTGCCAACACATTCTTGTGGAGGATATTTTATGTTGATAGTCATGATACATTAGGGAATGCAAATTTCATGTCCATGATAATTGTTGCAATAGCATGGCATCATAACAGGATCAGCTGTTGTTGAACTGAATTTGCATTCAGTGAATGTTTGATGGTAGATTCACTAATTCTTCAAAGAAACAGAGAATTTTTACTCTATTTTCACAATGATAATTCATATTTGCAAACTTTTTGTCAAATAGGGCCGGTTTCACTGACAGTTTTCTCCTTTTAACGGCTTATTTTTTGTTATACGTCGATCAGCAGATGACAACATGGTTTGTCAAGCAACACTGCAATACATTGTTTAGAGGCTCTAATAATTAATTTGACCTTATGCTATGATCAAGATGAATGGTGATTTGAGTATTTACAACATATAATCTTGTAAATTTGACGATTGTAACAAACTTCTTATCATAATGAACTGTGATGCACACAGTGCAATAGCTGTGTTTTGATACAAAAGCAAAACTGCGTCCACAAAAGAAATGAGACCAATTGTTATCAACCCAGACTAATTATAGTTCCTGCAAGCGTCAGGTTAATTAGCCAGAGTTGATAACGATGAGTGTCATTTCTACTATGGATGCAGTCTCGCTTTTATGGGGGTATCAGTGATTGCAATCACTATGAACAAGTCTAAGCACTAATATCAGACAAATAACTAAAGTTATGAACAAATGCATCGCATAACTCTACACACTGGAGAAAATAGAGTAGTTTAATGAGGTTTCATGAGAAGGAAATGCCGAATTTCAGCTACAGTATACGAGAGGAAACTGGCAGTTTCCTATAATTTCATGCAGAGTATACGCCTAGTTTCCAAACGAAGGATACTCTTGGAAATTATATTAAACTATATGAAACTAGAGGAAATTATTGAAAATTCTTAAAAACATTCTTTACTTCTACAAAAACAATATGCAAAAGGTATTATTGATTTACAACTTCAAAGATAGGTAATTTGACGTTAATATCATGAGTTTGAATGGCATTGTCAAACATTTTCATCACAATTACTAGTGCAAGTATGACAAAAGAACAAAATTCAAAGGTTAAATGTAGAACAACAGAAGTCTTAACTTATTCAAACTCGTGTCAGGAAAGGGGGAACTTTGGAAAATTTTAGATAACGTAGTGAATCTGACTCCACACTATCATAAAGCATTGATGTTGCAGATTAAACAAAATATGATTATTGACTTGACAATTTGCTCGATAACCTAAAATGTTAATTACAAATCAAAATGTGTATATAAAATATATTTCAAGTTATATATCATTTTGGATTTATTATATATTTAGATCTTCAAAAAACCGTCTTATCAAATGTTTTCTCAACTGTAGTTAAATCACTGACATGAGCGTCAAAATTAGTATTTAGACATCTATTTAACATGACTTGCAAAAACTGTTACATCAGTCAGTCCAATAGGTTACAAAAGTATAAATATTGGATACAAAACCATGTGTTGATTCCGCTTAACATAACAAAATGATGATTGAAACGTTGCAACTTGTTTATGTATGATCATTGAATATACAACTATTACAGTCACAACATGTTTACAAAAAGGAATATGTAGAAGGTAAACAAATAATAATAATAAATTTAAACTAATATGCACTAATAACACGTAATATAATATTCTTTCTTATTACTAATCAAATATGACTTATCATCACATGCATTTTTCTTTGGGAATAATCTTTCAAAGTAACCTTTCTTACACACATTATATCTGACAATATACAAACTACATGCAAATTGAATAAAGACATTTGTTGAATATCACTTTAATTCAATACCAGTTTTTGTATTTTGCACCAAGTGATTCTCTTAATTAATTACCAGCAATTACAGTGGGAGCAATGATGTGTATTTGTGGTCGTTATGTAGATCAGGGTGTGTATTATGATAAAGTGACACGACTACCCTGCTATTTATATGCAAGGGTCTTCTTTTGATGCAGGTACGCATTCTGAAGGACATTGCACAATATTATCTTGTTGCTATACCTCTAAGGAGGCATATTGATATATTCAGTATGGCTCCTTTAATTATGTATAAAGACATCAAATTGACAGCAATCCTAAACCTCTACTGTCTCGTGTATCATGCCCTCGTAAATATTGTGACGTATTTATTATAACGAACATTAAAGTTTGAACCTGAATCTCTATTTTACTGATCAAGTACAAATAAGTATTATCTATTCGCCATTGGATTTCGGTATATCACCGATTGTATAGATGGTATAATAGCTCAGAAACTATTCTCAAGACGTCTAGTTTCAGTTTACTTTTTGGTATGGGCGTTGTATGGGACGTAATTATGTCCTAAGACATGTTTACATACATTGATTGTCTAGAAAAACTCCATCTTTTAGCATGTAAGAAATATTTATCCGTTGGCTTATCTACACCTAATTGCATGATTTACGGAGAATGTGGAAGATATCCCCTGTATATAAATTCCCAAATTAAATGCCTAAAACATTGGATAAAACTTATCGGTATGCTTGATACTAGAATCCCAAAGCTAGCTTATAACATGCTTTTCCATTTAGATAACATTGGCAAAATTACATGGGCATCCCACATCAGAAACCTTCTGTTCTCCCACGGGTTTGGTTTTATTTGGATGAACCAAACAATTGGAAATATTGATCTCTTTTTATATGATTTTAGAAACCAAGCTATTAATATGTTTCATCAAGATTGGCATTCTACCCTTAATGATAGCTCACGGTATGATTGTTACAGGACTTTCAAAAGTTTACTTCAACCAGAAAAATATTTGTCAATTTTATATTCCAAAGACTTAAGAAAATATTTCATCAGATTTAGACTTGGGTTGTTAGACTTAATGATAAATGAAGGGAGAAAAACGTGTATCGAAAAGAATAGAAGAATTTGTCCTTTATGTAAATCAGCAGTTGAAAATGAAATACATTTTATGCTAGTTTGCCCATCTTATTCCGTGTTCAGAAGAAAGTACATTCCTGAAAAGTTTTTATCAAAATCACCTAATGTTGCCTTTACATCCTTAATGTCCTCTCAAAACGAAAATGTTATTCTCCATTTATCATTATTTATCAAGCATAGTATAAGATTTAGAGATGAACTGTTAAAAACTAAAACGGGATTTTTCAATTGTCATTTGTTGAATTGTATATTGTTTGTGTCTTCACTATTTGTATATGTACTTTTGTATATGGGCCGGAGGCCTTAAATACAATAAACTCTTTGACTTTGACATAATATTTATTCTAAACTGTGTTGAACTGTATACAAAAACTCATACATACATAAGATACATTCTAGTTTATGTCGGTATTTGGTGGCGTAAGTATTAGTTTTTATACATTTGATATAAGTAGTTCCCATTAAACGATGGGCAAATGTGTATTTAATGGATACTGTTTACAATTTATATTCTGATTATAATAAACGACTTTGTTCAACACTGAGTATTCACAGATTGTTTTGATTTTTAAATTATCTAGTCAGAAAAAATGTTGCCTACTGATGCTGGCATTATGCAAGGGGCAGTTGTTGGGGTAAGTCACGGTCAATTAATTTACAAATATGAAAAGGAAGGCGAATGGAGGAGGTCAAACATGACCTTTGAATGACATATAGCACGTTAATCAAAACAAGCCGAGGAAAATATGCAAGTGCCAATATGTATAACTGTATCTGATTAATACTATCAGATTCATTAACACAGTCGTTTGGTGGATGAAAAGAGTGAGTGGGTTGGGGTATAACGTGTTTTGAACAATATTTCAATTCTCAAAAGACGCGGATGACAAGCATCCATCCAAAAGAGAGTGGACTGATCAGGGAGAACGGAAAGGATAAGGGAAAGAGGGAAATAGAGACATAGTAGATAGACAGAAGTTTTCCCCCGCCGGGCCTAAACCACGAGCATGTTAACTTCGGCTGGCATAGACAGACAGACAGAAATAGTTTAACTAAGTGTCACAAGTCAATCAATAAAACATTATATAATAACGTAAGTCTGTTAACAACCAGCCAAACTTTGGCTTATGACACACTGTTAGAAAAAATAACACATATATACTGTACACAAGTTATAGATAAATAGATAATAAATAGCAGAATATATAAGATGATTTAAAATACAAGGTGATAAAAAGATAAGATGTAAAGGGGATTTTAAGTAAAAGACTGAAGCCTTGAAAACATAGTTTTAATAGTTATTTATTTATAAGTTTTAATTTTGCATAGCATGGCATAACTCTCGGTGTCTGACGCACGCAAACCACTACACTATGAGTTTGAGTCAAATGGTCGCGGAATGATTAATAATAATGTAAAGATACACAAAACAACTAAGAATAACCAAACAAATACAATAATAAGACCAATCAATTTTTACAGTATATTTTGCAACCTCGAGATACATGTACCTATCATAAACGTATTTTTAGTCAGTAATGTGCTAAGACACAGTATATCCTTTGTTTTATATAGAGTTTAATATATGGTACCTTTTAACATGATTTACGATTTTTCGTATGTAGCCCATGATTATTTTTTGTTTGTTTTAGTCTCTCATAACCCTCAATGGGTGGCTCTGAATCTGTTTGTTTACCTTTATTAATGTTTTTAATGCAAAGAGGTGAGGTAAAATATTTGTCTGTCTGTCTGTCTGTCTATACTCCCGTTAACTATGTACAAATACTTATTTTCTGTTCCAGAGATATTAGATTCAGTACACAATAGCGTCTTGCAATTTTCCTTACACAAATTCATTTTAAGCCTTCGACTATTTGTTGTGATTCAAACATACCAGTCTTCGCTGGCCAATTGTTTATAAAAAGGACGCTCAAATGCACAGTGCAGACTGGTCAAGAAAATGCGTATCAAAAATCCTTATTATTTAACTGTTTTAAAAAAAATTATTTCAATAATTTTGTTTACTAATATCCTTTTCTGCTTTCAGCGAATAGAATAGCCCATACAATATACATTTTGTTAATCGGACTAGCCGGCAATCAATGATGCCTCTTTGATCTCAAATTGGTAATTAACTGGACGCAATTAGTGTGGATGCTGGAGCAGGAGGGAGGGAGGGGGGGTGGGTAAGGGTAACATTCACTAGGCAGAAGCGTCTGACGGGATGGTTTTATTGTTATTTAGCGGTCTGTGAGACACAGAAATTATTCCCGCTATGCCCATGTCTATTTTCCCTATAATATCGGATTATAACATGTGACCCATATTGGTTTAATCAAGAATGCGATTTTAATTGTGAAGTCACATGAGAACTATAATATAGATATAGCCAATGAAACGAGTTTACAATTTAACAAGCTTATTATGTTTAGCAATTCGTTATTTTATTAACAACATTCATTTCGGAGGTCAATTTATTAGACATGGAACCACAAGCACATCATACTTGAACCAAACGGTTAAATTGAAATGTCCAAAAACATATTTATTTGTTATTTGTTAACCTCAATCGACGATGATGACGCTTCTCCCGAACACAGTGTTTAAAACAATATTTCACAGGTTTGTAAAAGTAACAAATTGTTTACTAACGTATATCAATTCTTTTAAATATTTAGTGAAATGAGGGAGTCATTGAGTCCTGAGTCACCTTCGGATTGTTAAATGATATCAAATGTATGAAAACTTTCATTAAAAATACTTAAACTCTACGATGTGCTAACAGTAAACTAAGTAAATGTTTGGATCATTCAACAGATTTCATAACATTTTCAAAGATATTTTATATTTCTTTTAATAAGTCATCATTCCTTTTTCCTTCCACTGTCGCAGCCCATGGTTATTGGTGACTGTCAGACATTCATAAAGGTTTCATCACATGTGAAAGGGTCTTATATATATAATCTAATATTACAGCTTACCTTTTCGTTGAGGTCTTATCGAGAAGCTTTCCAGGTCTCTGTTTGAACTGTGAGAAAGCAGGTGCACATTTATGCTCCATGGTAATTAACAGTTCGTTAACTAGTCTAGCCGACAATCAAGGATGTCTCTCTGATCTCAACTTGACAATAAACTTGTTGGGCAGGATACGGGTGCGTGTGAGAGGGAGTCACCAATAGAAGTGACAGGCGCTAAGCAGACGTGCCTGACACACAAAAATTAACGAGATTAAAATCAGAAGTTAAATATACAAAACAGCATCTTTTCCCCACCATAGTATGCCAATGATTTCAATAAAAATAAAGAACGTTGTGAGAATAAAAGTATTAATTAGTCTTTATACTGTACCACCTTAAGAAACTGATGTTACCAAGTCACTCTAGGAATCAATGTTGAATAATCGTGTAAATTAAAAAGGTAGCTTATTTCAATGAATGTGTTCATTAAAACATTAATGCATCGGGTCATTACATTACATTTGTTCGTCCATACAATTCAAACATAAGAAATGAAGTTTACATTTATTTAGAATGTTCAATTGTCTATTGTATCGGACTTACATCAAATTAAAACTTATTGCACGCAAATAATTCATTTCGTTGAATACATAGGATTTTTTCCCTTGCTATCTGATTATATTTATGTCAATGATATATGTATTGAATACATAACTGGAAAGGTATTAATATAACACTTCTATATCAATCGATTGTCTGTTTGTTGAATAATAATAAGTTTGCATCAAATCATATCAAAGATCATTCAAGCTTGCTTGCTTGAGTTGAGAGTTTGAAAATATCAGGCAGTATTTTTTCTTTTAGTAATAATAATGATTAAATTCAATCGGAAAGCGACAGTTCTTACAGACAACAAGTCCTACCTTCATTCAGACATTTAGACGCCAAGGTAATTAGTTTACGACAATTGACTTTTTCAGTGCTTTATGGTCACCTTATCAAAGGAGATATGCCAATTAGTGTCAGCGATCAATCTGTATGCATCTCAACCTGTTTAGTGCCAGAGCCCATCACCACTGCCGATTTATAGAATCGGCGTTATTCATTTGCTTTACCAAGAGATCGGAAATATTCGGTGAAATTTTGATTATTTACATCCCTTTGGTTATTTAACTCCTTTTCTAAATTGACTTTCCAATTCACATAAAGATTAACATAACAACGTCAGCAAAATTAACTCATGGTGTAAGCAGTTAAGAAATGACACAGATTATTCGATTTGGTTTAAACATTAATTGTTTCATAAATTGAACAGAAAAGAACGTCATTGTAATCAAATGCAAGAGCGATATCAACATTATCATAAAGTTGTAGGGGATGCTTATGACTGGCTGAAGCTTAAAGTTACTCGATATGAGTTGTGCTTTGGAACGATGTAAGTAATAATGTGGTTTCAAATTTAATGAAAACGGTTACTTTTACTTATTAACTGGTGTAAAAAGTTTATTCTTTGTAAATAGTAACTGGAAATTGAATTATTTTTTAAACATTACAACATATTCTGCGAAAAACAATAAATAAATTATCAAGTGTGTTCCTTTTGTCTAAAAGAGTGGGGAATATGGAAGAGGTATGTAGTATATATATATCATTTAAATGTAGATGCCAATAAGAAAAAATAGTATGTGTGATCTACAGAGAAGCATATAATCAAAATCTTTATAGCAACAACCTGAGAAAGACGTTTGTAAAACTGTCCCGGTATTTAACATTTCCTGTTGTTTGACGATGAAGATTTGAGGATTAAGGTTAACGAGCCCACTCATGATAAAAGGTATGAAAACAATTAAACGTATTAAAATCCTTTACTCACTTTGCATATCATCGTGACCACATGTTGTTTTGATGTATACCTATACCACTGTTCACTAGTTTTGCTCCAAGAAATAATACAAAGATGAAAGCTGTCTTCTACGCCTCAGGTAGGGCAGGTAAGAGTATTTATATATCAATCTTCAATGCTCTTTTTCCCAAAATTTAATCTAAAAAAAATGTCACGAGACATGCTTTTTTCAAAATATAGACATATTTCTGGCAACCTATTCCCATGATATCGTATAACATGAAATATATCTTCTATCTATATTTTGGACAATAATAAGTAAGGGATATTTAACTTTTGATAAGTATTTTATCAATATGTAAATATTTGAAATTATCATAATTAATGTTATAAACAATTACATTTGAATCACATCCCTAACTTTATTATCTAATTTATTATGCATTGTTATTGTGAATAGGAAAATGTGTTGCTAATTAAGATTTTCATTAGGCACTAAACTTTGACAGATGATTATATAAGCGGTAGATATTATCTATGAATTGTTATTATGGAATCATTGTCGCTATACATATCAATTTCATATAGGTAGTGAGTTCAATGCTACCCGTGAAAGACACATTTCAAGCACAAGTTCAGAAGCGTCCGTAGTAAGAATTTTTGATTTTCTGTATAGTGTTGTAATGACGTATTTCCCCTTCACTTTTGATAGATTTGAGTCTAAACACAGAGCACAATTATCTTTAAAATTCTACATTAATCCCTTCTTTTTGATTGTTATGAAATAGTGCTTTAAATTGCTTTAAATACACTGTCTGTGATATCTTATCTAGATTCCAGATAGATATCAATTTTTATTAGCAAAAGTAGTAATTGTTTGATCTTTGAAACTCTGGCGTCTTACAATGAAAGCAACATTTGTCATTACAGTCAAAACCCTTTGAAGTTTCACCGAAGGTAACTTACGTTGTTTTAATGGATTAAAACGTTTGGTTATAATACAGAAATGAATATAGACGAAGTTTCAACAAGTTCAACAAGTTCAAGTTCTTTATTCACTAAAACCACTCACAGTGGTACATAGTATATTACATAAATACTAATACAAAATTATGTAACAACGAGGCAGAGTTATTATTGACATTTCTGTAATCGCTCAAATATACATTTTATAAACTTACTTAGCTTGTCAACGGTTGTACAATGTCTTTCTGCAAAGAGACTATGGAGTTTAAAGTAATTAGGTCTCGTACAACAATATTTTGGTAATAATTTGTTTCTATTGCTTAATAAAGAAGTACATTCAAAAATATAATGATATTCATCAACCACCGCACCAGAGTTACACAACAAACACTTTCTATCACTGTAATAAACATGATGCCAACGGCCAACTTCAACAGGAAGTTTAGTATTACTTACTCTAAATTTCAAAATAGGTTGTGAAACCTTTGTTGGTAAAAGGATATAATCTTCAGGACCAAACATTGGTTTTATACAATCATATATTTTTCCTTTAGATGATAACGTCTTATCATATTGCCATTGTGTTATAAACTGGTCAGTTAAGATTTGTTCAACTTTACAGAGGAGCCAATTTTTATTAACATAATTTTGATTATACCAAATATATGACAAACCACAACCATCTAGAATCGTTTTTACATATTGTAGCCAGGGTGGCTGGTGTTCAGTACTATTTCCCACTGCTAGTAGTTTAGAATACACTTTACATGAAAGTTTATTGCTGTTTTCAAAATTTAAAAGTTTACACCAAAAAGATAACACTCTCTTTTTAATAATGATACTCATGGGCAATCGTCCCGTTTCGCCGTATATCATATAAGCTGGTGTACTTTTTCTTAAATTGAATACCTTTTTAATAAACAATCTATGAACTAATTCTAATTTTTCAAAATTACAAGGACCCCATACCTCACAACCATATAATAATATTGGAACGACCATATGATCAAATGCTTTAAACAGACAATCTGGTGGCAAATGTAGATTTCTTGCTTTTGATAGCAACCAAAACATTGCTTTCAGGCCGTGATCTCTTAAAGCCTTTATGGCAACATTAAATTTCCTATTCTTATGAAACATTATTCC
Organism: Phorcus lineatus; assembly: GCA_921293015.1. NCBI lineage: Eukaryota > Metazoa > Mollusca > Gastropoda > Trochida > Trochidae > Phorcus > Phorcus lineatus. The sequence continues at coordinate 21,601,582 of OV121092.1, forward strand.
CAAATAAGTATAACTATCAGAAATATTTAGAATAACATCACCAAAATAATATTTTCGAAAATTCATCCGTGCAGTTCCAGATCCAAATACAACCACTTGAGTTTTCCCAATATTTCGCTCACCCTGACTGAAGGCACTGACTACTCACTGATTGACTTTTCGATTTTAACTCACCAATTACCTCTATTGTTCGCAAGATATATGTTGGTAATGATTTCACCAATGGTGTTCTTTCTTTCACAATGTTTTGCTTTTTCCATGAATGTCTTGTTGTCATATATGCAGATTATGTATACCATCTGCATTGTTACTTTTTACCTTATTTGTTCTTTAAACATAAGTATGTTTGTGACTTTCACCACAACTGATCTGCGTCCATATTGTATTAATGTGCTTCAAGATCTCAAGTATTTTGCGCTTTTCTTTGTTTGCCATTTTTGTTATACATGTATATTCAAATTGATCCCCACTGCCTTATTTGATTGTAGAATGCATATAGATGCCGGTTGATATAGTGCAGTATAGACAGGCAGTGGGGCAGTTTGCAGTCAAGGTGCACGTAAAATCGTTGATGAAATTCGCAGTTTTCATTCACAATCTTAGATTTCTTTGTTTATACAATCCTAAAGTAAGTATCCTTATTACACTCTTCCTCCTTTGCTGTGGCGATGTACATCCTCACCCAGGTCCATGTGTTCATACTGATCTTAAGATCATTCACCTTAACGTTAGAAGCCTAAAAGATAAAATAGATATATTAGAAGCTGAGTTTAGTTCCTACGATGTGATCTGTTTAACCGAAACATGGTTACACTCAACAATAAATAATAAAGAAATCGCTATTCCGGGTTTTCAGGCGCCATTTCGAAAGGATAGAGAAAGCCGTGGCGGTGGGGTTGCAGTGTATGTAAAAGATAATTTATGTGCTAAGCACATGGATACTTTGGATACAGCTGGGCTTGAGGCATTATGGATAAAAGTTAAAAGTAAAAAACAGACATTTCTTATTGGTACCTACTATAGAGCAGATAAAAGTGAACTGTATTGGGACCTCATCGACAATAGTATTTCAAATGCCGTGGATTTAAATATGAAAACTATCATTTTAGGGGATTTTAATCTAAATATCCTAAACGAACATCACACTAAACTGAACTATTTAGAAGCCGCGTACGGACTCAAGCAACTTATATCTGAACCTACACGAATCACCTCTCGTTCTCGTACATTGATTGATTTGATATTTGTAACATGTTTTAACAAAGTACGGAAATCGGGAGTGCTGGATCCTATATGCAGTGACCACTGCCCGGTGTATATTAACATTGATTCAGATAAACAGAAAGAAACTTGCTTTGAGCGGAAGGTTTATGATTATTCTCGAGCGAATACAGACTGTTTAAACCAATTTATAAATAATATTGACATTGATGTAACTCAAACCCAGGATATAGATCCTATAACAACCAAATTAACCGACGACCTTATCCAAATTTGCGATGCGAGTATACCAAATAAAACCGTACTTATTAGACCTAGAGACACCCTTTGGATGAATAATGAAATACGATCTCTTATGAGGAGACGAAATAGGCAACATAAAATCGCTAAAAGAACTAACCGTCCCCTAGACTGGCAAAATTTCAAATCACTGAGAAATAAAGTAATATCCTCTGTACGTAAAGCTAAAAAACAACATACAATTAAAATTGATAATGCAATAAGTGAATCAACCTGTACAAAAACATGGTGGAGACTAGTTAAGAACTATTTACTAAATAAATCGGCAAAAATCACTTGTAAGTCAGTTATCCAGGATGATGTACTCTACGATGAGTTCAACGATGTAACAGAAATAATGAACAACTACTTCACTAGTCAATCCAAAGTTATAGATCCTGACGACGACCCCCCTCTTGTTGATAAACGTTGCGATAGTACTCTGACCGATTTAGTATTAGAGATGGGGGAAGTTAAGGATATATTACTCTCTGTAGATACAACTAAAGCGATCGGCCCTGATAAAATCGGAAACAAAGTACTAAAAAGTTGTGCTAACTCTCTAGCTCCCATTTTAACCAAACTATTTAATCTGTCTTTAAATACGGCTAAATTTCCTACTTCTTGGAAAGAAGCGAATGTCATCCCTATCCACAAAACCGGCGACATATACGACCCTTCAAACTATAGACCAGTAGCATTAACGAGCTGTCTGGCTAAAGTATTCGAAAAATGTATCTTTAAACATGTAAATAATTTTCTAAGAGATAATAACCTCCTTTCAAATCTTCAATCAGGATTTACCTCTGGCGACTCAACAACTAATCAATTGACCTATCTATATGATTTCATAGCAAAAGCGCTGGACGACGGAAAAGAAGTGAGAGCGGTATTTTGCGATGTTAGCAAAGCATTTGATAAAGTTTGGCACAAGGGTATACTGCAGAAATTAAGATCATATGGAATTGAAGGCAATTTATTGAATTGGTTTGAAAGTTACCTGAATAATAGAACCCAGCGAGTTGTCATTAATGGACACGCATCAAATCCCAAACATGTATTAGCAGGCGTCCCTCAAGGTTCTGTTTTGGGACCCCTATTATTCATTATTTACATTAATGATATTGTAGATGACATTGACAGTAACATCCGACTTTTCGCAGATGACACTTCTCTGTATGTCATAATTGATGACCCTAATGTAGCTGCAAACTGTTTAAATAATGATCTGTCATTGATTGCAAACTGGGCCAAAAAGTGGAAGGTTTCTTTTAATCCAAAAAAAACTAAGTCAATACAGTTTAGCAGAAAAATAAATAGGAGCACTAAACCTAATTTGATAATGAACGGTGAAACGATTGAAGAAGTAGAAAGTCATAAGCATCTAGGTTTGACCCTTCAAAGTAACTGTTACTGGGATGTCCATATAAACTCAGTGATCAAGAAAGTTAGTCCCCTGATTAACTGTTTAAGAAGTCTGAAATATCGGCTATCGCGAAAAAGTCTAGAAATTATTTATAAATCCTTCATAATACCAATATTTGATTATTGTGGGCATATTTGGGATAATTGTACTCAAGAGCAATGTAACTTGCTAGAAAAGCTGAACTTGGATGCGTTAAGATCAATATGTGGAGCAGTTCGCGGAACAAGCCATAAGGAAATTTATGACGAAACGAATAAGAAACCACTAGCAGAACGTAGATATATATCTAAATTGACTACTTTTTATAAAATGAAAAATAATCTAGCACCTCAATATCTTAATGACCTCCTACCAAAAACACCCAGTACGAATGACTACAATCTCAGAGAAAATTCATCCGTACGAACAATGAAGTGTAGAACGGTGACTTATGCCAGGTCTTTCTTACCTGACACAATACAACTATGGAACTCATTAAATCCTCACATCCAAAATATCGATACATTATCCGGCTTCAAAAATAAGCTTTGTGGATCTAGAAATACAAATGTTAACTTCGATCTTAATTATGGTTCAAGAATTTGTCAAATTATCCATTCCCGCCTCAGGCTCCGTTGTAGTGATTTGAATGCCGACAAGTTTGATAGACATATCGCGGACAGCCCAGAGTGCTCATGCGGTCACCCAATTGAAAACGCCGTACACTATTTTTTCACATGCCACAATTACACAGAATTAAGACAGAATTCATTCTTCTATTTGAAAGGATTTAGTATTAATACAGTACTTAGGGGATGTACATTGCTCTCAAACGACGATCTTAACAAATTGTTGAAGTCTATTCATCAATATATCATAAAATCTGATCGATTTGACTCCTTTTAAACACTTGAATATGTAATGACTGCCACGCAAACAACATGATATTAATGTAAAACCACTATCTTTGAAGCTAAGTTGTGAATCGGACATGTGTCACGAATATGAGTTTGTATCTATTTATATGTAACTGTATCGGAGCGGCCTTGATATAAGCTCTTCGGAGCTTGTTGGCCAATCCATTCATGTACTATACAAAAACATGAATAAATATGTTTAAATCAAGATGCAGTTGGCCAGTATGATCCCCTGCTCTGTTAGTTTAAACATCACAAATGTTGCTTTCCCGGTAATGAACCGAATCACTTTAGGAATCTGTACAAGATTCACAAAAAAGGGAAATATACTTAGGTATACATTTTCAATTTAACTGTCACCTTGTTTCTTTGCCTCATTACTTGATTATTTTAAGGGTGATTGCTTGTATTTATTACGCGTAAACGATAAACTGTCTACATCTAAGCTTCGTTGTTGTTGGGTTGGGGTTTAAGCGTCTACTTGTTTAAAACAAGCTTTACCAATTATTTGTATAGGTTCCTGCAAACCGAAAAACACTTGTCATGCCGACAAAAATGAAGACATGCACAGACGCAGTTCCTATTAAATCAGCGCCAAAACCCCTTTCTTTCACTGATAGGTGATTCAAAAGAAAATCAATGATAGCAATGATACACACAAATGATCATGGATCATAGGTAAACTGTAATAGTCTGTACAAAATCAAACTGCAAACAAATGTCGTTGAAAACAATTATACATCTATGAACTGTAAATATTAATTCTATTTTCACTACATATATCTTATACAGAAATAAAGCATTGTTTCCACAGAGACGGTATTTGTTTTGTTAGTGTCTGTTTCCATTCAGACAAGTCACTTAGACCAATTGCGTGCCATACGGTGACCACTCGTTAGATAGATGTCAAGGACGCTGTATAAACACATGCAGGTGCAGAGAGGTGACCCCCTCTAAATCTCTATGTCATTAGGATGGCGCGTCACGTGACTGCTTTATAAAAACAAAAAGTAACTCAACATTAACAAGTTGTCCAATGAGATCTCAGGGGCTAAATAATAACCAATGAACTTTAGTAAGCATTAGACAGTCATAGAATTTGTTCATGATTTGTCATAATGTGAAAAAACTTTGGTCGTGGTAGGGTAAACTTTCTGCCGTCAACTTGTGCTATCAATGATCAGTCATAATAATTGAATATGTATTCTTACCTATAACAGGATTTGGATATTTGTGTTTGTATGGATACATTCTCTGAAAAAGGTACGTTTCATATGTTTGTTTTGCAGCTGAACTATCAGTATACTTGCTTTGATAGTATAAATTATGTATAAATTATACGGTTATTTGCATTTCATTTGTAGAACATATTTTGAATGTAGTCTTCAGTCACAGCCATGAGCATTTACTAAGCTTTGTCCCCGCGCTACGCAATGTCTCCAATAACGATCACATCAATGAATTGGACTAAAAACTAAAATCCTATTTCTATGTTGTAACGTATAGATTATGCCTTTGAATGAAAGGTACCATTTATCCCTTTAATACACCAGTACAAACCCTTTAATTGTTATTAATGTCCATTTCACTTAGTAGAGCATATGGTTAGAATATAAAATTCAATTAATGCTTCTTATCACTATCTATGTAATTTAATAAACATTTTTATATATAAATATTTATTCAGAGTGTTTAAGTATCTTTTTTTTTCATTTGTACAACAATTATACACCAAAATTCTCTAACAGGACATAACTTATTTTTTCATGTTATCTCTACTAAACATTTCTTCAACACATAATCAATGCAAATAATAATTTTCAACTTGACACAAACACAAACATTTCCTGCAGTTTCCTCTAGTTTAATTAAGTTTCATGGCATTTCCTTCGCTGAGGAAATTCCCTGGTTAATGCTGATGAAATGTCATTAAACGCCTAGGGTTTCCTCCAGAGGAAATTGCATTAAACTCTTAGGGTTTAATGCCGTATAATGCATGAGGAAACCCCACCTTTTCTTGCAGTGACAGTTCTCGATGACAGAATCTTTTCTAGTTTGTAACAAAGTAGAAAATCATTGATTTAGGGTTGTAGAGCTGAAGAATATAAGAATTGCTCTGCTTCATTGCAGCATAGTTGTAATGTGAATCATTATACCCCCGCTGCTACGGGGTATATAGTGGTCATTCCATCCGTCTTTCCTTCCAGCCTTCCATTCTTCCGTCTATCGTTCCGTCCGTCCTTCTGTCTGGTCAATTTGTTAAAAAAACATTAGGTCTAGATCAACCAAACTTTGCACACTTAACAATAACCTTGTCTACAGTTTTGACCACTTTTGAATTTTCTGGAATTCATTTTTTTGTCTTTTTCCATGTCATTTTTTGGATTAGTTATATGTTGTACAATGGGGACAGATTTTCTTAGAAACTATTACACCTAGAGGAGTGAAATTTTGGTTATGGATACTCTTGATCGAGTTCAGAATCCATTGCTGAAATTTGATCTTTTAAAGAATTATGGCCCTTGATTGCTCAATTGGACTTGGAGCGATTAACAGATCTGTTTCTCCAATGGGGACAGATTTTCTCAGAAACCATTACACCTAGAGGAGTGACATTGTGTTTTTGGATACACCTGATAGATATATTATTTTTCACAGAGTTATGGCCGTTGATTGTGCAATTTGACTTGTAATGATTAACAGGTCTGATGCTTCAATGGGGACGAGTTTTCTCAGACAGTATCACACTTAGGTGAATGACATTTTGGTTTTGCACTCACCTGTTGATGCTCTTGATCGAGTTTGAAAACCATTTCCGAAATTTTATTTTTAACAAAGTAATGGCTGTTGATTGTGCAATTTGACTTGTAGTGATTAACAGATATGATGCCTCAATGGGGACAAGTTTTCTCAGACAGTATCACATGTACACTTAGGTGAATAAAATTTTGTTTTTGGACACACCTGTTGATGCTCTTGATCGAGTTCGAAAGCCATTTCCGAAATATTATTTTTGACAGACTTATGGCACTTGATTAGGCAATTGGACTTGTAGCGATTAACAGATCTCTTGCTCCATTGGGGACACATTTACTATTAAACTATTACAGTAACTTTTAGTAAGTCAGGTTATCCAGAATCATATTGATTCAGACTAGAGGGAGAAGAAATCAGACGTGCTACGGGGTAATTTTTTTTGGTCCCGGGAGTGAAACCGTTGTCCATCATTTTATTGTCGTAAAATAACATTAACAACAACGCTTTTGCTTATATAAAAAAGTTAAAACAATGCATCAATGTTTTTGTTATACATATCTGGTCAAGTGAGCTGAGAAGTATCATCTACTGAAAAGGTATTCTTTGGAAACACAACATCCTTCTCACCATCATTTTGTTATTGTAGTTAAATGGTCAAATGATAAAATCTTTAAAAAAAAACTTTAATTCAACCTAAAAAATACTTTGTTCAAAATTAGTCTGTACATGCATTTTCAAGGTAAGTACTATCTACCATGGGAATTGATAAAGATCTGAGAAAGTTATAAAATGTGTAAAAAAGAATCTGAGAAAACACTGTTTTAGTGAATTATGAAATAATGTTTATACATTCATGTTCTGTAGAGATAGTTTAAAGTTTAAGTCATATCATAATATCATAGTATATAATTGACACATTATAAATTTATAAGAAATAAATAGCATGTTGAACTGCAATATGAAAAAAAATTAAATTTAAATATGAAATTTATCATTCATTCATCATGGTTACATTGAGATGGGTTGAGCTTTCAATTTAGTAATGGAAAGATGAAAGAAAAGAAACTTAGCTATTGCGCTGTGATGACAGGTCGGTAAGGGGGCGCCCCATTTTTCAGAGACCTCACTTGTCAGACATTTAATTTAATAGATTTACAGAGGCTGTTACCCATCAACAAAATGGAACTTTCCAACAAATACCCCACTTGTTAGACAGCAGGGCCAAAAATGACAGAAATGGATCCTTCCTTGAGTTGACTCCAACTCATTCCCCACTTTTTGTTGCCACTTGGCAAGAAAGATTGTAAAATGACAAAAAGGAGATATGTTTTAAGATTTTAATAAATAATAATGTTTTTAAATAAAAAGGAACATTGTATGATTTCAGTCTTGATCAGACAAATCTATCCCAGCTTAATTTAACATATTGATCAGTCTTGATAAGCTTGTTCACACAAAACAGTCAATCTATCCCAGCTTAACAAGCTTGCCCACAGCGTCCAGATACTCCATCAAAGTCTTCTCACGTTGCTGCAACTGTTCCTTCAAACGGCTATGTTGGGCGTTGATCTCTCTGTACACCCTCTTTTACGTGGAATTGTGCCTCTCTGCGATGTTTATAAAAATCTAGAAGCAGCTGAGAAACCTTTGCAGAGATCGTGCAAGTGAGACGAAATCCATCCCAGAGTTCCTCTGTAGAATTGGTTGGAACATTCAGCTAGATAAAGAATTTTGATTGAACTGATTGAAACTGAAAATGCCATGTAAATTGAAATTAAATGAAGTGTTTTCATTATACTGTCGGTGAGTAGTCTCTTATTTCAGTCGATTGCTGTGACCTTTTTTTCCTAGGTGTAACGCATCATTTTGATTATTACAAGTTATTATCCATATTCACTTATAAGAATCAATGGAGCAAGAAAAGGAGAAATTTTTACTCTTCTTTCGACTACTAGAAGACCTTTTATACCCCTGTTCTGGATAACCGCCCAATCTGACTGGCACATGCTTTGACAAAATTATCGAAGCATGACTTGAAGCCACGCCACGTGTTAGTAGTCAGCTGAACTCCAGCTCTTAGATTTTCTCTGTATTATCAAAGATCGACTGAAATGACCCAGGGCAACTTTCGTGAATCATTAAAATGTAATTATTGCGAAAAACCTTACCTCTAAACCAACATTGACTAATATCTCTCTTTTGGAGAGATGGTACAGAGCGTAAGAATAAATTTTTTTTTAGTGGTGTGCATGTTGTTCTTCCCCGATTATCTCCCCTGAGTTACCTCCCTTGAATTTCAAACTCAGCTGTCATTCTTTTCTCTGTACGCCGCAAGATCGGTCGTACTTTGTGTGAGAGAATTCTTGAGTTCACTCAAGTCCTGGATTACCTTGTGTTTTTTTGTGAATTACCTCAGTGTTTTTCCTTCGGATTATTGTGAGTTCTCATCGGATTACTTGTGGGAAATCAGTGAACTTCTGACTTGGGTGAGATCACTCCTTTTTCTTGTGTGTTTTTGTAATCTTCTTCCCCATAATGGCTTCTGTTCAGAAGAAATGTTTGGAATGTCAGCGCTATTTGTGTAAGGGCGATCCCCATTCCCTGTGTTATTCTTGTAGTGACAAAATTCCGTGTTCAGTTGACGTAAGATGTTTACTTTGTAATCACCTAACTCTTGATGATTGGCAGATTATGCATCATAATCGCACTGAGCCTAAGACTCCTAAACGTAAGGCTGTGCCTAAAACTACTCCTCAATCTATGAAAAAGTTGAAGCAAATTCCAGACATCAAACTCCTGCCTAAGACATCGGAGTTAGACGAGATCAAACAGATGATCACGACTCTTACTTCCCCCCTATAAAAAAAATTTCCTAAAAAGATGTTGCCGAAACATTGCCGAATCATCTCTGCACCATCTTTTCAAGAGTTTTGAGCAAAATTTTACCATTGCCGCTAGCGGAAGGGTTTCTGGCAATGGTGCGGAAAGGGTATCTTCAGGCTGTAAAGCAATAAAATATTTAAAAAGGTGTTGCTGCAATGTATTAGCTACCCAGTCTTTCTTGTGGAGAACCTTCCGTAACATTGCCAGAAGATAATTGGCCCTGTGGAGATGCTTTGGAAGGCTATCGTTTGGCTGCAAGGCAATAAAATATTTAAAAGGATTTGCAGCAATGTATTTGCTACCTAGTACTTCTTGTGGAGACCCTTCCGCAACATTGCCAGAAGATAATTTACACAGTGGACATGATTGTTTTTATCTTATTTTGCATTTTAACATGCTAATTAGTTCGTCTAATTTGTAGTGTTAGATATGAATAGTCATTCCATGCATATATTTGATTTGGATTTAATGAATAAATAACAGAAGAGGAAATGAACACAGTAACTCGCAACTTGCATATAGTCCAAATAAAACATGATTGGCTATATAGATTATGATGGGTTGAGCTTTCAATTAAGAAGGGGACCAATGAATAGAGGAGAGAAAATCCACCCATTGTCCATGGCTGTAAACAGTTTTGTTAATTGCTACCTTAACAGGTTAATCACTTCATGGATCATTAAGTTGTTAAAATGTTTGTATAGTAATTTGTTTAATAGATGTAATTCAAAATGTTTAATTCATGTTGTAATTCAAAGAGTCTTATTCATATCTTATCAAACCTTAATCAAAGTTTATGTACCAAGGCTTATGTACATTTGTAAGTGAGGTGGTACTTTTGATAAACAGTCTATTTAGATGTTTAGTTGCTTAGTAACTAACATCATGTACAAAAAGGTTAAATTGTTATATTAGGTTGTGATCAAAGATTATCCTTGGTTAATTTCACATTCAAGTCATTTTATTATATTGAAATTAATAGCAAATATAGGAAACATGGCAATATTGAGCTGAAAAGTAAAATTTTAAAATTAAATTCTTGTTTTAATTCTTATCACAAATCAGATAAGTTGCAAATAAACTTGAAAAGTTCAATGTTGTTAAAAAAATATCAAAGCTTATATGATTATACATTTTCTGAATTTAATGTATACTTATAAATTCATCCATATATTTTATTTATTTCAAGCTAAGAATATACATTTTGATCAAAGTCCTTGACTCAAATTTATATCCATTACTCTTTTCTTAAGAAGCTGTTGCCAAGAAATAGCTTGTTTGTTTTTTAAGACACCACTTCTAAATGCCATTCAATGACTTGACTCTTCTTTTTGGAAAAGATCACAGTTTAAGGTTCTTTACACTATTCAATACCTTCTGCCTCACACCTGATGAGGCTGGACATTATTATCCAATCAGAATCTCTGCTGTCTTTACCCCCTTTGACTGACTGCAAGACCCAACTTCCTGCCTGACCTGTCACTAACGAGGAGCAATGGCCGCCATTAGCAAAAACAACTGATTCTTGATTATTAAAATCACAGTTGCCAACAGAAATAGAAGGCATATCTACAGTTGCAAAAACCAAAGTAAGTAGACCATTACTGCTACATACACAGTACAACATCTTAACCTTATTGCTCTTCCTTGTTTCATGAAAGAGCTGATAAAAAAAAATCATTGAAATGTTGGCTTCAGACAGTCAAAATGAAAAAAAAATTCAAGTCCATTCCCTTCAGTAGAATATGTAATAAAGTTACTGATTGCCACTGTTGACAAGTTAAGTTGTGTTTTATTAACACTGATTTGATGAAAGTTATATGTAGTTCCATTTCTTTGACAATATTAAGCAAAGATGGCATTATTTACATAGGTGTGCTCTGAACCATGACTGCTGGGAGAGGAGGAAAGTGGACAAGTCATTATATAACAGGAAACAGCTGGCACTGTAAGTTTGCTGACCTAATTCTTCAATAAACATGCAGTATATTTCTAAACTGGTTAGATTAGGAATCGCATCAGAGGGTGCACTCCAATTTACAAATAGATAGTCTTGATTAATTGTAATTTCTTTTTGTGAAAAACCAGACAGGCTGATTGTCCAATAAATGGTGTTGGAGAACTTGATACTCAGATTTGCCATTTAACCTGAAATTGATAATTGAAATTTGCAATCAATAATTGTAAAACCATTAAGTTGTTCCCAGTTTTAAGTTTGATCACATGTGTTCATTTCAGAACATATAATTAGCATAACATAATTTGTGTGTATACTTATTGGAATATGAAATTTATTTTTTATAAAACTTACACTCATAAATGTTAGTATTGCTGAACTTAAATGTATGTAAATATTTGGAATACGGGATTATAATACAAATTGTTAAAGCACTTTATATTTATTCCTGCTATTGAACTTGAATAATGATTTAATATAGCATAAAGTTATTGGTGAACACTAAATTTTGGATTTTCTGTAACTAATAAATTCTTAACCAACCCTTGGAATAATTATAAAACAATTACTTTATATTTTTATAATTTCAATTATGGTTTTCCTTAAGATGATTGTATATGATAAATATATGACCCCTTTATTTCTCTAAACTTGCTTTCACAACTGATTTACTTGATGTTTTAGAAAGAAGATTTGAACAAGAAAAGGAGAGGTGGAACAAGGAAGAATTCTTCATCTCCATGTATTCTTATGCAGCATGTGCAGTGAATTAGTCTTGAAGTAAAGATCGAACATTACAAAATATTTTTCATACAATATGATAACATGTTGTGAAAAAATGATGGTGGATGGATTTGTAGACAATGTTAATTCATAAACAGATTGAAGGTGGGTTCATATACAGATTAAAAGAGATAATTTTGCATTATCAAATGTATGATTCTATATTATTTCAAGATAATATCTCATTGACCTTTATTTATTTAAGTGATTGTATCACTGATAATGTGCTTGTCAATGCTGAATAATTTTGCTAAGACTAAATATAAAAAGGATAAATCATCAGTCATATATTTAATGCCTGTAAATAATACTTCTTTGGCACATTCTACAATGCTTACGGACCCAAAAAAGTTTATGTCTGCAAACCTGCCATGTCTACAAAAAAAACCACTACACCCGATTTGTCTGCCTGATTCATCTTATCAACATTGTGCATTTACAGATTGGATGGTTTTAGAACACTGGTTTGTACTTAAAATATTGTTATGACTTGATGTGTATTTCATGTAGTAGTTTGTATTAGAGAGCTGTTAATATTAGAATGTTTATTAAAAATATTCTTATACAGACACATGTTTTGTTGTATTTTTAGTGTTTGAAAATTAAAAGACAAAAAGTATACATGAGAGTAGATGTAACTTCATTATGGTTGTACATTTTTTAAGGAAATGGATGTGAGGTGGCTGTGTGTTGTTGTAATGGTTGTTTGTATGCTTTTATGGCTTTCTGGCAATGCTTCCGAAGCATCTCAACATATATCGTTTACAAGTGGTTGACAAGTTTTTATGGCTTACTGGCAATGCTTCCGCACCATGTCCACAAATAAATTTATGATGAGCTTGAGAAGGTTTTATTGCTTTCTGGCATTGTTCCCGCACCATCTCCACAAATAAAGTTTATGAGGGCTTGAGAAGTTTTTATGGCTTTCTGGCAATGCTTCCGCACCATGTCCACAAATAAAATTATGAGGGTTAAAAAAGGTTTTATGGCTTTCTGGCAATGGTTCAGCACCATGTCCACAAATAAATTGATGAGAGCTTGAGAAGGTTTTATTGCTTTCTGGCATTGTTTCCGCAACATCTCCACAAATAAAGTTTATGAGGGCTTGAGAAGTTTTTATGGCTTTCTGGCAATGGTTCAGCACCATGTCCACAAATAAATGAATTAGGGTTTGAGAAGTTTTTATGGCTTTCTGGCAATGGTTCTGAACCATCTCCACAAAGTCTAAGATGGCCTGAAGGTTTTATGGCTTTCTGGCAATGCTTCCGAAACGTTTCCGAGATGGTCTGGAAGTACTTGCGGATACATTCCGGCAATGGTAAAATTCCTGTTCTGGCAATGCTTCCGCAACATATTTTCTAGCCTTTTTTTTTTGTAGGGGCCAACATGGCGTCCATGTCGTCCAACGAGAAGCAGCCGAGCCTTTCTCGGCACTCGAAACCAACCAGGGAGATTCCGCGGTAGCAGGCCGTGCGGGCGACCCGTCGGGACCACTGTCTAACATCACGTCTAGCCGTATGCAGCCAGCCTCCCTGATCCTTGACTCAGTGGAGGAGGCGGTCGGCTTAGCTCCTCTGCCTTGCCAAGGAAGCACGGGTCACGGACCCGATGTTCTCCACGGCGGGCACGAGCCCAGGTTGTCAACTACCTCTGACCCGCTGCTGAATGCCACGGCGCCTAGCGGCGTACGGGCTTCAGTGGCTATTCAGGGAGCCCAGGATGACCCGGTTAAGCAGCCCATTAGCACGGGCGGCACAGGTCTACCTGCAGCTGCTGGCGAGGCGGGTGGCCGCACTTCTGCACGGGCGGTCCGTGATCATAAGCAGGATTGCATTAGCATTGACAATCCACCTTTCATTCCCGTGCTTCTTAACTCGAACGGACTCACGGCCTTGTGTCATTCTTCCACGGACATGGAATCCATGGATTTTACGGTGGCAAGCCATGAAGGACAGTTAATTATCCCATCGGATGAGCACTCATTCCCTCTTGTTCCAGAGTGGAATTTTGCGGATAAACTCCAATACTTGCACCGGTTGAAACCTTGTACGGCTCTTATTCCCGCGGATGAACCTGCCTCTCCTAGGCCTGATGAGTTGGGGGACTCAGGGTCCCTACCCCCCTCCCGTCCATCCAAGTTTTCTCTGCCACATTCTTCTGTCATCAAGACGGCTTGCAACGGGATTAATGACAAGCTTGCCAATCAACCTGGACAGCTTTCCATTCCCAAGTATAGGCCGAAGTCAGCTTATTTGATTCACAACAGGTTCGTGTCCCCGGAGTTGCCTGTATTGGATAGGGATTTTGCTAGACTTAACCCCCGTGCCCCGTCTGCTAATCAATTTCAGTTTTCCAGATTAATCGTAATGTACGCCTATCTCAGGATATTATCTCTTACATCAAGTGGTTTTTTGCGGGTATTAGAGAGATGCTTCCTCCCAAGTTTACTTCGTATGAAAGTATTACTCCTGACACTCTTCAGACCATGAGGGCTGACGATGTAGCCATGGCTCAAGGATTTATGGACTCGGTTTACCTGGCCTCTCAGGATTTAGCCTCAGCCTCTTCGAACTCGATGTCTCGCATCCTTTTAGCTGAGAGGCAACAGCATATCTCGCGAGTTCGGGATCTACCTACAGACGAAAGGACTCTCTCTTAGCTCATCCTGTTCAAGCACCGTCTCTCTTTAATGGAGCATGCACTCAGGCTAGCGAATCGCAGGATGCTATGACTACCAAGTCCCTCAATCAAAAGCTCACTCAAGCCTTGATATCTAGAGGATCTTCCCAGGGACATCGTCGTGGGAACTCAAACCCTTGCGACCGCTTCCGTCCCTCGACATATCCTTGACAGTTCCCTTCCCTCAGCCGACCTTCCACTCTGCAGTGGGGGGCCGTCTGGGTTGATTCTTACGGAATTGGGAGACAGTGTCCGATGATCAGTGGATCCTGTCGATCATCGCCAGAGGCTACATCCTTCAATGGGATCGAATTCCGCCAGTTGCCGTCCATCCTCAAGGGGAAAGATTCTTCCTTCAAGGGCCCAAGTTACAAGCCGCTCTTACTGCCATCAAGCAACTCTTGGAGAAGGACGCCATTACGGAGTTGGATTCCGCTGACGTTTCGCCAGGCTTTTACTCTCCGTTTTTCTTGTGCCAAAGAAGGACACAGTAGAAATGAGAATGATTATAGATCTAAAAGTGCTCAACAATCCTTCCTAAGCAGACCTCCCAAGTTCTCTATGGAATCCCTCAACAACATACGCAAACTGATTCTTCCACAGTCCTTGTTTGCCAGCCTCGACTTGAAGGATGCATACTTACAGATCCCTATCCATCTCAAATCCCGCCTTGTGTAGATTGTCCCTACGAACCTGGTTTGCCGGGAACTTCAGTGGTGGACTTTGCGCACGCACGTCATGTCAGGCTGCCCACACACGATCTACACAGATGCGGGCTGGGGTGCACATTCGAATCAGCACATTTTAAGCGGGCCCTGGGGCCAATCGGATTCCCATCTTCACATCAGTTTGCTCGACATGAAGGCGGTGATCTTGGCTCTCTCCAACTGGAAAGCTCTACTCCATGGTTCAAGTGTTGTGATTGCAACGGACAACTTCACTGTGGTTGCGTATATCAACAAGTTAGGAGGCACGAGATCAGCTCCTCTGATGAAACTCACCAGGGATCTTTATGCTCTGGTAGACGCATGGTTCATAACTCTTCAAGCCAGGCACATTCCCGGGAAACTGAACTTCCTAGCGGACTCTCTGTCCAGGAACAATCTGATTGTGTCCTCAGAATGGACGATTCACCCTCAAGTTTTGAATCTGATCGCCGACAGATGGGAGAAGCCTCAAGTAGATATGTTTGCGACGGCACTAAATTTCAGACTCCCTTGTTACGTGAACCCGGTTCCGGATCCCAAGGCTCTGGCAGTGGACGAGCTGTCAATGTCCTGGGACAATCTCATAGCCTATGCCTTTCCTCCATCCAAGTTGATTCCAGATGTTCTCAACAAAGTGAGGCAACACAATTGCGTTGTGTATCTGCTAGCTCTGGCGTGGCCCAAGAGGGCGTGGTTTCCATCGATGATCGATCTACTCATGGAACCCCCGTTAAAACTTCCTCTGTGGTGGAATCTGCTCCAACAGCCGAGGTGGCAACCGGACAACATAAACATCCAGGCATCCAGAAAATATCCAAAGAACGCTGCGAGAACGTGGTTATGCGCAGGCAACTTCTGACGCTACTTCAAGATCCATCAGACCTTCCACGTCTGCACTCTACGACCATAAGTGGATCAAGTTCCAGCATTGGAGAAGAGACAGAGGTGTGGCCAAGCTCCCCTTGACCATACCTATGATAGCAGATTTCCTAAATCACTTACGCCAGGATTGCAACTTAAAAGCGGCCACAATTGAAGGCTATAGATCGGCGATCGCCTCAGTCACAGATCTCGATGGTCTAGCTATCGGCTCGGACGTTACTCTCGCTAAGCTAATAAAGTCGTTCAAGCTTCAGGACATTAAGTCGCCAAATACTTTCCCCAAATGGGACCTTCTGTTAGTGCTGCAATCCTTGCAACGTGCTCCATACGAACCCTTGTATGCAACTTCTCTCAAGTTTCTCGCATGGAAAACAGCTTTTTTGATTGCCTTTGCTTCGGCCGCCAGAGTCATGCAGAGATACATGCAATAGATATATCCTCCATTGATTTTGCTCATATATATACGTCAGTGTCGTTCAGAGCCTTGCCAGAATTTCTTTCAAAAAATCAGTATACGGCCAATGTTCCCCTGGGTGCCAGGGTTTATTCCTTTTCGGCTCTCCCTGTGCCTAATGACGCAAAAAAACAAAGCGCGTACTCTCTGCCCGGTGCAAGCTTTACGTTGGTACATGGATAGGACGCATTCCATCAGGAAAGGTAGAAGACGTCTCTCTTTTCCCTGCAAACCGGTCTGTCGAAATTACCAAAAATACCAATGCTTCTTGGCTTCGTAAGACCATCTCCTTGGCCTATTCTACAGCAGATCAAGAGACAGTAGATGCCAAGTTCTCACCTCATGAGATTCGAGCGTTCTCGACTTCTCTAGCAGCCTGAAAATCTGTTTCCATCGACCAAATAGTCGCTTCATGTCAGTGGAAGTCCTCTAGCGCCTTCACCAGGGCCTATCTTCGAGACATGTCCTCCTTGCTTGGAGGCCTGTCCTCGCTGGGACCATTGGTGGCGGCTCAGCACCTCTCCGCCTGAACCCCCTCCTTGGGGGAAAAAAGGGGGGGGGGGGAAGTTCCCGAGGGCGAGTGATTTCCAGTCCCATCCTATCGCCGGAGATGGTGGACTTCAACCACTACGAGGGCATGTCTTCACCCCTGAGTTATTTCGCACAATACTAAGGAGTGGGTAGTTTTGCCATGTTCAACCTTAACATCTCGTTGAGTTGGTGGTTTAGTGACGTGGTATAATCACTCTTTGGGATGTATTAATCCGCCTTGTTCGAAGTTCAAGTATTAATCCTCCCTAGCACCTCCTACCTTCTTAACATAATAATTACGGAGTGGAGAGTACAGACTAGAGCGTGAAAGTTTATTGTAATTGGAATTCCTTTCCAGCCATTGGCGGCTATTTCGTGCCGAAATTATCCTGAATTACGTTTTCTTCACAATCCTTATTAGGATTTATAGTAATTATACCCTAGAAGTGGTAAATTAGCCTTCAGTATGATCTTTTTCAAGGATTAACCTTGGGAATCCTCGTCAAAATTACGCAATTATTGCGATTTTCCCATAGTTTTGGACTAAAATTAAGCGTTAATCGGGATATTTTGGGACAAAATTGATAAATTTACCGTTATTCTTAACGATTATCTCCCCTAGTTGTCAAGTTATAAGCGAAATTACGCTAGTTTGGAGAGTTATTAAAATTAATTACATACCCTTTGGAGGTCTGGATACCCTCCTCCTTACTTGGTATTCTGTCAATGTTGGTTTAGAGGTAAGGTTTTTCGCAATAATTATGAAACAATCACAATTATTGTTAGTAATTATAAGAAAACTTACCTCTAAACCAAAGGTTTACTCCCACCCTCCTCCCCGTTATCCTGCTCTCCGTACTTCAAAAAGAATGACAGCTGAGTTTGAAATTCAAGGGAGGTAACTCAGGGGAGATAATCGGGGAAGAACAACACGCACACCACTAAAAAAAGATTATTCTCACGCTCTGTACGATCTCTCCGAAAGAGAGATATTAGTCAATGTTGGTTTAGAGGTAAGTTTTCTTATAATTACTAACAATAATTGTGATTGTTTCATTCTCGAATTTGACAGTGACTTACATCTAAATTTCAAAATCAGCCGATAAACAACTTTAATACAACTTTTCCGAAACACCAGCTAATTAGCACCAGTGAACAGAACTGAAAGGGCCTGTGGTCACTGAAGCATGAGTCCTGCTGTGTGACGTGATAGTTATTACCCCTATAACCTCCTTATTGAATAAAGAAGAGCAGATCTCACTGTTTTAACAACTGTTTAAATAAATTAAGTCATCCAAACAACTCAAACCTTTGATAAATTGATATTTTATACATCTTTAGTTATTTGTATTGTTCCAAAACTTAGACAGCCATATCTTAGACAGCTTAAAACAACAACATTTATGGTTGAGTGCACGGCTAAACCTTCGGCTGTTACCTATATCTGATAATGGACCAGTCCATGAGAATCAGGAAAAAGAACGATATCATATCAAATTTATTAACAAGTATTTCAAACATTTATGATGGAATCAATATGTTACCAAAACAAATATAGTACTTTTCCTCTGTGGTTTCATTTACATAACATTCAAATACAGAAAATGAATAAAGAACTATTTGCTCTGTGGAAACAGTATTTTAAACAGGTTTAATTGATTAATCTTTAGAATATTGATTTAAACATTCAAATATCAACATGCATTGATATTAACACACGGATCCATTTCAACAAATTTGAGTCTTTCTGTAAAGTTTCTGCAACATTTAACCAATGTGGAGCAAGTGTCCGACTACATCTAAGAACTCGACATCGGTCTTCTTCCCTCGTTTTCATTGTCACGGAATATTATATTTTCAAATAAAAACATTTCATTACTTCAAAATTAATCTCCCTTTTGATCAATTTTTAAAGCAATGTTTACTTTCAACTACAGGTTATAGTTACATTTGGCAAAAGCAAGAATTTAAAAGTACAAATTGGCTTGTTAATAGTGTTAAAACTGTACTTCTTGAATCTCAATCTTTGGAAAGTTATTATTATGGAAAGCTTAAGGATAATTTATATATTGAAAACTATTTATTGCAACTTCCTTTAAATTTACGTATATATATCAAACAAATTAGAATTTGTAACCACAGACTCCCAATTGAAACTGGTAGATGGTATAAAATTGATAGAGAACATAGGTCATGTCCATCATGTAAAAATATGGTAGGCGATGAATTTCACTTTATGAATGACAAGATAAATATCTTCCTGCATATTACTGTAAACATTCATCAATTGAAAAATATATTTCTTTTATGTCCATCACATACAAACCAATACTTGTTAAAAAGTCTCTTTTTATAAATAATGATATTTTCAAATAAAAACATCTCATTACTTCAAAAGTAATTTTGATCGCTGTAAGCTAGGGAAGCACTAAGTAGGACTGTTCCATTTCAGCCATGGGTGTTGTGTTAATAAACCACCTACTCAAGTGTCTAAAATTTGGCTGTCTATATAAGATATGGCTGTCTATGTTTGGGGACATAATCATGTAATCTATTTTATCTATTTATTGTGATGTATATATATTGTTTTTGCTTTAATTTCTGCTCTGTGTGTCTCCCGTAACCCTAAATGGATGGCTCGGCAATGTATTTTATATGTATATTTTTTAAATATATTTTATTTTGCATTGTACCAGGTGTGACCCAAAATAAACTAAACTATCCGTCTGTCTACTATTTTCTGTGATTTCTGTGACATCAAGGCAATTAACTTCACAAGTCCTATCTTTCGTCCATTGCGTTTTAATTCCTTCTCCCTGATGGTCATAGTGCGGAATGCAAGGTACCATGGGGTAAACAGAGCAGCCTTCAGTAAGAAGCTATACATCTAGTGACAAGGTGTCTACAGTAGAGAATTGTTCCACAGGCAGTCAGTTTTGGGTGCATTGCTACACTAAATTTCAGTGCAGTACAACCTATTGTTCGCTAGTCCCAGCCGATGCTGGCAGGTTTCACCACAATGCATAGCCTCAATGATGGTGCAGGCTTTCTCCCTGCAATAATACTTGCGGCAACGATTTAAGTGAAATACTCTTGAAAGCGGCGTTAGACCCCAAATAACCTCACCTCACCTATCCAATGGGTAATCAATTAATCTTCACATGGTTAACATCCAGGGTAAGAAATATCATGGAAGCACTGATTAACACAAAACACAGAATCACAAAAGCACAGTAAAAATTGTAGACCAATTCCTGAGAGGGATATGCATCTCTCTTAAGATATTAATCCAGAGAGGCGTATGCATCTCTCTACAGATATTAATCCAGAGAGGCATATGCATCTCTCTTAAGATATTAATCCAGAGAGGCGTATGCATCTCTCTACAGATATTAATCCATAGAGGCATATGCATCTCTCTTTAGATATTATGCTGTCCTAGCATTCACCCTTTTCCAATAAAGATCAAATTGTGGAATCCAGTCTATTTGGTTATTGGATGTCTTAATTCAGTTGATACAGGAAGATAGGGTAAAACTGAAATATACAGAAATACAATAATAAGTGCAAATCTCAAAACCACTCCAAAAATTTCTCCTATCAAGACATATTTCCAAACGGTATGTGTGAGTACAATGAATCCTGAATAAGTTTCAAAATATTCCTAAATAAATACATAGGTAAATATAAACACTGCAACACCATAAGATAGAAGGGAAGTAACTCTGCAATGACCTCATGAAACATGTATGAAGACATATCCTTAGTGCTTTCCCCAAAAAGCGAGAGAATACTGGCCATGCCTGTTTTTCTAACCAAAGTTCTGAAACAAGAGGCACGGGAAAGGTGCTACCTCAAAAAAGTACTCGCAACAAGCGGTGCGAGTTAAGCTCCTTATTGACTGCATGGTTAACCAACATACTTTCCAGGATTCTGCGAACTACACCGATCATCCTCTCCCACACTCCTCCCATGTGTGACGAGTGTGGTGGATTGAATTTCCATTCAGACTTGATGTCCAACAGAGAGTGCCTCATTTGTTCATTTTCCTCAGCGCCTACAAAATTTGTTCCTCTGTTGTAAAAGAATTCTTTCATTTTTCCACGGAGTGAGATGAAACGGCAGACTGCATTCACAAAAGATGAAGAACTCAACTCTTCAACCACTTCAATGTGAATCACTCTAAACACAAGACAAGTAAATAGCAGTGCACATCTTTTACTTTGTGCAAACCACCACATGTTCTTCTTGAAAAGATATTCCAGGGCCCAAAGTGTCGACTCTGATAAAAGTAAACAGTGGTGAAGAATTCAGACGGTCTGGCAGCAAATCAGCCATTTTCTGAATTTCCAGTTTCCCTATCATTTTCCTGCATGTAACACACTTGTAAATAATGGAATAAATCAAATGTTTACCTCCTACTATCCAGTATCCAGCTCTCCTCACATCTCCCTCTTTAGAGTATTGTATAAAATAGGGGGTTATATTAGTAGGGATAAACGTGAGGCAAAGCACTGATCGAATGTATTCGCGGTATTCTAACATGTGGCCGATAATGTATTTGAAATATCAGTGACTAATTTCGTAAATAATAAGCAAAATATGTAATGTCATCTATCACTTACCTATTTATATAATCGTAGTAACTTGTATGCATCGTATTTTCATAGTACGATATTCACTACTTTGTATTTATAACTATTATAACAAAAAGAATTGATATGTGAACCGTGCTCTCGATCAGTGGCCGCCATTTTCTCTTTAGCATCAGTAGGGAAATGACGTCATGTCTAGCGTGGGCGTAACTATAGGTAACGAGGGTCGGGCCAAAGGGTATAAAAGGAGGCGGGGTCTGCTTGGGGGTCGAGTTTGTTTTCAGCGTAGGTACAAGCAGCTCCCCTTTCAGTCGAAAGGTATGCCTCTCTGGTTTTGGTTAAGTTTTATAAGTTATTTTCAGTCAAAATTATTCTAAGTTTTTATTAGTAAAATTTGTCTAAGATTCACAAGTAATTTGGGGATATTTATTCTAAGTTTAACGGTTTCTTAGTCTTTTTCTGGGTAATTAGTAAAAGTTCTTGGTTTTAGTTTGAAGACATGGCGTCACTTAGATTCATCACATAAAACTTGCAATAACTTATTAATGTCTATATTTTATTACTTGTAAATAAATTTTTATTGAAGTATTTAGTCTGTTTCGTCTTTGTTTTCCGATCATAACTCGATCATTTGTTACAAGTGAACGTTTCGTGTCTTATAATGTTGAAGATACAGTGATGGCTGCAAATATTCTAAATCACAGTTTGAGACGGTCCCTGGCCGTATGTAAATTACAAGACTCGCTTTTCCGAAACTCATGTAATTTAACTAAATACAGTTGAACGAGTCTCTTCCGGTGTAAACATACATGGCGTCGTCCATGTAATTTAATGCTATCACTTTGTCCTCAAGAATTATGTGTACACACTCGTTGGAAAGTGGTGAAATATGGTTTATTCGACTTGAATAAAGTAGAAGGTTTCTCGGCACACATGAAAGAGAAAAGTTACACATTTATTCCTGGTGGATCAGGCGAACTTGTTATACACGCTTACAAAGGGTTATGTAAACATAGTCAATAAATTAGGTCACAGTTTATCTTAGTGAAATAGGCTACCACACATCTCACATAGATAATAATATAACATTCTCTGACAATTCACACAAATACACGAATAGTTCATTGGACGTCCCATAAGTCCTGTCAATCATAGTCATAAAAGCAACCTTTTTCTTACCTGAAGCGAAGTAGAACTCCGAGTAGACTATTGGTTAGGTTTGGTCCCTGAAGAAGAATTTTGTTTAGAGATATTCCTTATAAAGTCGCTAAAGAATCAAATACTGATCAGAGAACCCTGATGGAGATTTCTTACAAGAGAGTTGGCTCTTTTCAATGCTAGATGTCTGTTCTCTGGAAGAACAGGTCTACTCTGTTTAAAATATACCCAATATCCTTCTGGTTCCATATACATCTCTTCATCCATAACATCAATGAACTGTCTGTTGTCTACTGACAAACCAGGTTTGTCATCAACCTGAGTGAGATTGAAAACTGGATCGGTCTCTATGACTAGGAAGTTGTTAGGGAAAGTTGCGAATAGAGATGTTCGTTCGTTATTCCATACAACAATTTTTTTTTAAACTGGTTCATGAATCTTACCAAGATATATTTCTCCAATAATGACCCATCCAAGCGATAATCTCTCTGCATAAAGGGCTCCTTCAGAAACGATGATGCGCTGATCAAACACGATATGAGTCAGAATTTCTTCTTGCAAATCCGGTACTTGATTGCACTCAATCAGATTGGGTATGTTGAGTTGACAACTTCCATCCATGGATTCTATGACAAAATCACTAGCTCTTCTCCCAACCAAATCAGAAATACCTAAGCATGATGTAACGGTATATTGAATCCTCCTTCCACTTGAGCAAAGACTGTCAAACCGTTCTGACCAAGTGACACGTTACTCTGGTCATCCAATATAGTATAAAGCTTTACTGAAAGTTCTGGTCTTAATTTACAGAAAACCCTGACAGGTATTATCTTAGTGTAAGACTTGCTGAAATTGCCTTTTAATTAGCCAAGTTTCTGTCTCACTATAAAGGGATGGGCAAGTGTGCTAGCACGAGTACTTCGATCAAAGATGACACAACACAGGAATGAAAGTGATAATAATGTATTCGGATGAGAGAAACTTAATGATGGTTGGTGCAGATCTTGTCTGTACATCCAAGGGGTACCTATGAACAATGGAGAGTATGGTACAGTGGATGCTAACCCTTGGGTGATCAGACAAAGAAGAGCCTAAATGAATATATGACATATGAATCATTTAAAGTTGATTTAAGTGGTATGACAGATGTGATGAAAACTATTTAAAGGATAGATAGATAATGTAAAAGATAAATACATACATTTTGGCAAGCATCATCAGCGCTCGCAACGACCCAATGAGTATTTTTTATTTAATTACATTTATTACTATAAATCTCCCCAGAGTAATCATCACATCTTTCCACATAAGGAAATGTTGCCACCTGATGTAAGTTACCAGTCACACTATTATACAAAGGGCCCTAAGGAATACATATAAATGTACATAAGTAAACACTATATGTATGTAATCAAATCAATACCGGTAAAGGGGAAATTATTAACCATGATAGGGCACCTGGCCTATACTTAAATGGCGAATAATAAAGATGGGGTATGACTATTTGTTGGTCGATCATACCAAACCATTAAGGCTGGCTCCAACAATATGTACATACAACCATTGGGTAGAATAACCAGAGACTACCGAACAAAGTGATACCTAACTTTAGCAAAATGAAATATATTAAAATGCAATAATAAGATATTACATAATTAAATTTCACTAAAGGTTGAAGGTATAGGGAAAGGGCCATATGAATAACACATACTGTATTAATAAGGCTAACCTGGTGACTTTACATCAAGAGGGCAACATAATAGATAAAAACAATATTGATAGGAGCAATATCATTGTGAAAAAACCTCACATCCTTTGAAGGATATTGATAACAATAATGTGAATTGTGAGGAAAAACAATGATATGATTAACAATAACAATGTGGAAAAACATCACATAGATAGTTCAAATATGAGAAATGAATTTGGATACACATTCAATCTAGTGGTGATAAAAACAATAATTGTTAATGCTTAGCCAATAACTTATGTAAATGATGCATGAGCGCATTGATAAGCAAGATGCAAATTAATAGCTTAGCTTAGCAGTTGACGCAGCTTTGTTTACATCTAAAGCGGCCATCTTGGATCATGCTCATTACAGGGCAAGAGGCTTTAATTAATACCATGTGTGGAGACTGAGACAAAGGAATGGCTACACACTTGTTGAATTTGGAAATAGATACATCAACTATCTATGAGTGAATATAAATGCACCATGCATTTATTGAATAAAAGGATTGAATCAAGGAAAAATGAAATTTGGAACTTTAATTAGCATGGAGCTAATTAAATGGAATTTGGAATTTCCAAAGTTATTGATAATGAATTTAGCAATTGATATTAAATGCTATCTGAAAATTATAAATCAAGCAAATAAAAGCATTGAATGTAATTATGCATTAAAACATCATAGGGTTCCATAACAGCATAAAGGGAAAAGTAAAAGTTCTAATTGGTGTAGTTACCTATGAACAATGGAGAGTATGGTACAGTGGATGTTAACCCTTGGGTGATCAGACAAAGAAGAGGGCGATAAGAGGCTTTGATTGCCCCTCTTCAGAACTGGGGGTCACATGATCTCTGACCATTGGTCAGTTTGGAACCACTTGTATGGAACTAGTTACCTAGTAACAGTTTGGCTAGGGGTTTGGCTGATTTCCAACCACAACAATTACCTCCCTTAGAGTATTTTAATTAGTAAAAGGACAGAGAAAACAGGCACCTCTAGGGAAAATATCCTGGCCGTTACACTAGCACATGACGTGCCTGCACTGTTGCTTCCACATATCTGAGTTCATCTTAATTACATGGTTTCTGAAGAATTGGTATAACAACAACCAAAGCAATAACTCTTTTTCTTGAGAAATTCCTTATGCTCTTCATAAGATCTTTTGAATGGTAAGGGCACTTGACCGTTTTGCTGTCAATTTGTCTGCAGAGGGGCGAGTGCTTTGAGACGTCAGTCTTCCTCATGGATACTTTTGTGCTGTTGGGAGCAAAAGGCTTAGAAGAAATATTTGAGTCATACAAAAAACTAGGATCGTTTTGTTTATCTTACTCATATCATGAATAAATTTGATATAGAGTTAATACCTACAGAAGAATCAAAGTAAGCAAGGAGCTGACTATACATGGGATTCAGCTTTACAGATTCTATTTCAGACAAAAGATCAGAAAGTTCATATAGCAGCCAATGATGAGTTTTTACTGTAATTCTTGGAAAATGTTCCTGTCTATTCCTCAAGGCACTCTCCACAAGTTCAGGGGAACCATAGCGTTCATCTTAACGTTGCCACAGAAGCTGTAATCCTCTTGAAGGTATGTTGGTGTTTGCTGCCCTCAGACTCACCCATGCTTGGATAAAATAGGGCCAAGGTACTTGATCAAAAGATCAAGCTGTTCCACATCAGGAATATTGAGTTCAGCAATAATTTAACAATTAGGAAGCAAGACTTCCATAAAATTAAGTTTTCTGGTTTATCATTGTAAACTTTCAGTCTGGCCATAACAAGGTCTTTCCTTAGAAATATTTTACTGAACTCTCTAGGGTAGAAAGGCTGCACACCAGGGTCCAAGGTCTGACATTGAGTTTGTTGATCATTCCGCACTGTAGACTGGACTGGAGGCAGTATCTGTTGACCAGCTAGTTGTTGCTGTTGTACATGTAGCTTGTGCTGTCCAGATTGTAGTCCTCTTGGCGCTGGTGGTTGCCTCTTAGAAGGTGAAGTGTTTCTGGCACATTGATCCACATAATTCTGAATGTGCTTTGACGTAAGCTATGTGGAGTCCAATGGAAGATCAACTTTCTGTGAAGTATTATCACCTTTTTCCTTCTCTTACAGTTGGAGGTCTGCTGTAAATACCAGACTCTTCCTCAATATGTGTGCCTTTTCTTCTTCCAGGAAGGCCTGCTTCTGCTTTAAAGAATTTTATTTCAGGCAAATTCAGCTGCTTTCCGGGCAGCCTCTGCTTTTGCTCTAAAAGCCACTGAAGAAGAGGTACTTTTGGTCCTTGACAAATTTTTCTTTTCAAACTTAGTTACAGATGGTTGCAGTTTTTGTTGAATTCATGTTCTGATATCAAATATTGAAGCACATGTTTTATGAAAAAGTTCAATATGCTGTTTCAAAATCTGATTTGCCTCCACCCTGCCAGATCTTCTAAGGAACTCCTCATAATCTGCTAAAACAGTCTGATATTGAGAATGAATATCTATCAACTGTTTCTCAAAACTAATTAAATTGTCTTCATCATCACTTAAATCCTTCTGATCAATGCATTTCTGATACAGTGAAATCAGTTTCTAATTTTTAGCTTCATATTTAGAACAATGAGATTGTAAAGTTCCTGTCCCTTTAATGTTAATGTCATCTGGCGCTTCCCTGGATCCTCTTGATCCCCCAGATCCTCCCTGGCACCCTCCACGATTGAAGGCTGCTGTTCGTCCGCCAGGCTCACTCCCTTGAATACTTGCCAATCCAAAGTTTTACTTCACAAAAGTTTTACTTTGATCATTAAAATCTTTACTATGCTGTCCTAGCATTCCCCCTTTTCCAATAAAGATCTAATTCTGGGATCCAGTCTATTAGTTTATTGGATGCCTTCAGTTGATACAGGAAGATAGGGTTAAAGGCCGGGATCCAAACCTCCAAAAAACCCATGGGTTTCTTATCTTTGTCATCTTTACTCTGATTGGTTGATTCCATAAACAAAGATATAATCAGTGTTTGAGTGACAGGGCAGTAACGGTTTTTTTGGTGCCTGGGAGAGCTCAGCAGGGTCAAAGGTCACAAACTTTACTACAACTTGTGGCTGGTAGTAGTCTTTTCACCTTCAGTGCATAATCATCAGGAAGAAAACCTTTAGTAATACTACATGAAGTTTAAATTTGTGCGATAGGCTGATATTATTTTTAGGATATTAAATTCTATATATTTTATGAGATGACCAACACAAAGGAGATCTTTAATTATAGAATTAACTATAGGCCTATAAAGAAACTGTATTTGTTAACATTTTGTAAAAAACGTTCACAACAATCATAGTCATGGGTGTATTTGAAGTGAATATTTCACTATTGTTGACTAAAGTTATACAAAATTGTCTTAATCCATTTACTGTCACAATGATCTTTTCATAACCTTAGTCTCTACAGCTTATCCCCACAAGCAGAGCTAAATATTTGGGGGACATATGGGATGGGGGAGGTTTTGATTTCCCAGTCAGGCTGGGAAGGCAGTGAAATCTGACACTCTGAATGGATCTTTTTCTCCACTAGCAGACTTGTATGGTATGGTAATGATGAGAATCTAGTCACATGACATTTACAAAGTTAATTCAAATTTGGAAATAAATGCAGTCAAAGTACTGTTTTAGTTTTTAGTTTTGATTAAATATGTTTAGGAATTCCACTTCTTTGAAGTGTCAAGGATATATTGTGTAAATATGATAACTTTCCGGTAAGAAGATTTTGATTTATCCCACTTTGAACATAGGTACCCTCATTTTTTCCCTTCAAGGTGTAGTTTTTTCAGGTCAACTTGGCCACGCCAACACCGTGTATAGTGGCGGATGCCGGCCTTAAACTCAAATATACAGAAATACAATCATAAGTGCAAATCTCAAAGTTTACAAAAACGTTCCAAAATTTTCTTCTATCAAGGCATATTTCCAAAAGGGATGCATAAATCGGTAACTCCTGAATAAGTTCCAAAATATTCCTATATAAATACATAGGTAAACAAATACTGAATTTACTACAATGTGACATGTAAATATAAACACTGCAACGCAATAAAATAGAAGGGAAGTAACTCTGCAATGACCTCATGAAACGTGTATACTCAGTATATCCTTAGTGCTGGTTCACAATTATGATATTTTATGAATGCTTCAAATGAAGCAAAGCTTTTCTTGGCGAAGAAAACCTAATTCCTACACTGTGAAAAAACTTCCAAAATAGATTTTCCATATAAGGTAAAGCCTCCTAACATGCAATACATAAATAGCAATAATGACATTTCAAACATTATAAATGTTTGTTCCAGAACAAAATTTTAAAAAAATCAAAAAGTCAAAGTTACTGAAAATACTGCATACAAATATTCAAAATTGCCATTAAAATTAAATTGAGCATGTTTACAAGTAAAGCATGAAGTCATTATTGTGAAAATATATACACTTTGCTGGCTTGAAGCCCCAAAAAGGGAGAGAGTCCTAGCCATGCCCGGTATTTTTAACCAAAGTTCCGAAACGAGGCACGGGAAAGGTGCTACCACAAAAAAGTACCCGCAACAAGCGGTGCATGTGAAAATGTTACCTGTGTAAAACAAGGTATTAATCCAGAGAGGAATATGTATCCCTCTTAAGATATTAATCCAGAGAGGTGCATGCATCTCTCTACTGTTATTAATCTAGAGGGGCATATGAATCTATCTAAAGATATTAATCCAGAGAGGCATAAGCTTCTCTCTAAAGATATTAATTCAGAGGGGCATATGCATCTTTCTAATGACAGATATTAATCTCTCCACAGATATCAATCCTGAGAGGGATATATCTCTCTCGGTACAGATATTCATCCAGAGAGGCATATGCATCTCTCTAAAGATATTAATCGAGAGTGGCATATATGCATCTCTCTAAAGATATTA
Organism: Phorcus lineatus; assembly: GCA_921293015.1. Lineage (NCBI taxonomy): Eukaryota > Metazoa > Mollusca > Gastropoda > Trochida > Trochidae > Phorcus > Phorcus lineatus. Next base: position 21,631,446 of record OV121092.1, read on the forward strand.
ATCGAGAGTGGCATATATGCATCTCTCTAAAGATATTAATGCTGAGAGGCATATGCAAACCATACTATTTGAGATATTGTTTTAACTAATTAAGGTTAATTGGCATTGCTCAAATCTATTCACATTGGGTGCATGTTGTATAGGTACATCAATTGGTGGTCATCCGGCATGAACTACTTGAGTGACATTCTCCTTGCCTCAAATTAATTAACAAAACTCATCACTTCTTTAAGTAGTGGCTTGTACACCAGTTCATCATGACTAAATCATGGCAATAATAACTTATTATCTTTGTAGCCAACATGTTTCTAATTGCCTTACCTGGGTGTAATGCCAACCTGGAAAAAAATCAAACCACTCAAAGAGATACAAGATTAAAGTTTACCGTTACATGGTATTGCATGATTTATGAATTTGGAAACATAGCATGAAAGGCACATAATGCACAAAGAGGATATGTAAGCTAAAGAAAAAGAAAAAGGTTTTTATATTTTGTAAAGGTGAAATAGGGCAAAATATTGTGCAAATAACAATTTAGAATATGGAATATGCAGTCCAGTCCTTGTATGTCAAAGGGGAAAAGAGAGACAAATCAGAACTACACATCAACACTCAAACAACATCCAGAAATACATGTATGCTTGTGCTAAAGGTGAATAAAAGAAATATGGTTAAGCATAGTGCATATGCGGTAAACAGAGGATGAATTACTGAATGCTAACTAACTTAACTAATACATGATAATAAACTTAACTAAGTACATGCTTAAAATAGGCTACATAGTAACTTGACTGAGGATGATGATACAAATTAACCTTAGAATCAGGGTCTATCCCCTGGTTGTAGGTGGTGATGAGATGCCTTAGTGACATCACTCACAGGTCCTCCATGCTGTCGTGTTCTCAGTCCATGTCCAGTACTGGTCTGTAGACTCCTGTGTCCCTCAGACTCCAGTCAGCTATCCCTGAAAACTCCAATCATCTCCTGTCCTCAATCTCCAGTCCCTGTTCGGGCGCCATTTTGTAGCAGGGTCATAAAAATATGAAATAACAAAAGTAACTATTTCTATTACAATCTGAAGATTGTCTTTATTCAGACTTAAAGAAATCCTTAATTATGATCGCACAATTAAAAATTATATATGGAATTGAAGATACATACACTCCGACATAACGGGATTATTAGCCAGAACTAATACTCTCTTGGGCAGTCTGGCTTGGTACGCTCAATAGTGCCGTTATACCCCTGGGGCAGTCCCGGGGCACCAGCATGCGAGTGCCAGTGTTCTAAGCACCAGCTATGCTTCCTGCTGTACTGGTCCTCTCGGCGCATGCAGTCACATGCGGGCGAACATTCCGAGATTATAAAATTGGAAATTATTTACATATGCTGCATCGTTATTTCTTGCTGCACATGTACAAATTATACATGGAATTGAAGATAAATCTTTTGTCTTTACGACTGTGAAAAAATAATGAAAAGGTTTAAAAGATATGAAAAGTGAAAGAGGTATGCCCTCAACTACTTGAAAACAGATTTTGATAATCATTCTATTTGCGACTCCAGTCGCATCACTTTCTGCATCTTTACTATTGACTGCGCATATGCATATTATTCATGGAATATACACCTTTGACATAGGTGAAAAAATATAAAAAAGTATCAAATAGTTTGAGATATATGAACCGCGAAAGACTGGTATCTTCAACTAATTGAACACAGATTATGATAATCACACGCCGCATCTTTATTTTGACTGCGCTCATACATGGAATTATAAATAATTCTTTCGCTTGAGAAAAGTGAAAAAATTATAAAAAAGTGCCAGATAGTTTGAGAGATATGAAGCGCAAAAGAGGGGTAACCTCAGACATTTCAAATTTCTTTTTGATAATTGCGACATGTATCGCATCATTTGCCGCTTCTCTATTTGGTGTTGTGCATATGCAAATTTCATATTGAATCAAAGCCAGTTCTTTTCCCTTTACAATGATGTAAAAATCATGAAGTTTTGCCATCCGATTCTAAAGATACAAATTGCGAAGATCGGGTGTAGGTTTGTGATGTGGCTCTTATCGTATGTCCAGTAACAGCTCACATTGACTTTCTCTGAATCTTTTACGAAATAAAAAGACGAATATTTATTTAAATATGTTACAATGAATTCACTTTTCACCTTTTTACAAACTGGATCAGGAGAGTAATGTTCATCCACACTTCTGCTTCTTTCTTCTTTCTTCATTTCTCTTCATTATCCTCCTCATTGTCGTTCTCTGTCGTCAAACTGATAAAAGCTTTAGTGTAATCTTGTGACATGTGCTAAAGTCTGAAACATGGTGATGCACACAGAGCGACACTACACTCCTTACAGTCGAAAGAAGATTCTTTGCTTACCCTTTTCTTCTTTCAACTGGCTGATTGGTTTCTTCGACTTTCCTTTCGACGAAGTTCTCTTTTCCTTTTGGAGCAAACAACACACATGCGTGAGAGGTTATTCTTCTCTTCAGTTCTTCAACAGGCTGAATCTTTGATGGAAAGTGACGACCATTGAGATGCAACACACTATCGTCGCTCGTGCTCGGCCGGCCGCGAGGACGTCTGCACAGGGAGGGCACTTTTTCTGTTTAGGCGAAGGTGATCATATGCTGCACCAAATCTTTTCTAAATTGTTGGCTTGTTTTCAAGGGTATGTCTCTTGAGAATTCTTTATAGAGAATGTAAGAGTTCAACATGGCAACGTTCAACACATGAAACCACACAGGCTTCCACCATTTAAGAGTTTTCATTTTGAACGGGGTGTACAACAGCATCTGGTCGGCCCGATCCACACATCCCGTATATTTGTTGTACTCCTGCACAATACGTGGTCTCGTATTTACTTCCCCAGTCACTCGGTTCTTCTTTCCTGTCTCTACAATTTCGGCATCTTCTACGGTTGACATGAACAACACTGACTTCCTGTCTTCATACTGCAAAACGAGTAGGTCTTGATTGTGATAGACTATCATATCCCCTTTCTTCAGGTTCTTCTGTGCCTTCTTTACCTTTTCAGGAATGCCTTTGCGATTTCCTCTCAAAGTTCCTGTAGTACCAGTTCACATTTCCCACAAGTTTATGTACAATGCCACAGAGGAATAGAAATTATCCATGAACACATGATATCAATATCCTTTCCCAGCATAATCCTTCACCAAGTCCATGACGAGATCATATGTTTTCCCACCAACAGAAACAGCTTCATTTGTTTTTTTCCAGTTTAGAGTTGGAACTTGCAAAGATAACTATTGGTTGATTCACAAAACATGTAGGCCTCTATCCCATATTACTTCGGCTTGTCAGGATTATATTCTTTGAGACTCAGATTGCCTTTCCAAGGCACCAACCCTTCGTCAACATAAATGTTTTGATGCGGCTCGTAAACTCTGGAAAAACGATACACGATGCGTAGATACAGATAGCCAAGTTTATTGATTGGTGAAAAATGTGGATTGTTTCGTCCCGGCATTTGGTTGTTATCTTTCAAATGTATGTACGTTAACAGTAGCCAGAACCTGTCGCGGGGCATACATTTGGAAAAGAAGGGCGTCGACGTCGCATCACTCATTGAATGATACTCAGAAAAGTTTCTCTGTACAACCAGAGACGTTGCTATTGTCATTGCTTCGAATACTTTCATTTCTTCAGCATTCATATCATACCATTGTTTCAACCGTGAATAGGGTTTCAAAACCTTATCATTGACCTGTTGGTAGCTGTATCTGTTGGTATCTGCTGCCAATGATCCATAATCATCTTCATGAAAAAACAAGCCGAAAAACTCTACAGGATTATCAGGCATTTCTATGAACCATCCTTATCCCATGTTGCCAGTAAAATTCAAATCGACTTGCCTTGGCCCATCTTCCAAACGCTCCTTAAAGTTATCTTGGTCATCAAAATGTGGTCCATTTCATTATCTTGCTCATCAAAGCCACTGAACTCTTCGTAGGCACGCGCAAGATTTTGTAAGTGTTTGAAACATTTTTGCCGTTTTGCGCCGATGGCACCAACGGCCACAAAAACTTGCATCGAAAGTGGACATTTTCTAACAATTGTCCTGTCAATTCCCGGTCAACTTGTTACGCGACTATACAAAAGTTAAAAAAACGGGACAAATTCTAACTGCTGGACACTTTCTAATTGTCAGACTCCTTGTCATGCAACTGCCGACGACTTCGACAGCAGCCAACGTTGTGCTGACACGTTATGCCTCCTTCCAAGGCGACTATACAAAAGTCGAAAAACCAGGACCAATTCTAACTGACGGACACTTTCTCACTGTCGGACGCTTTGTCACATGACTTTGATGACGATACCGTTGGCTGCCGATGTTGTGCTGACAGTTCACCTTGATGCCGCCTTCTGACTTCCTAGACGGCGAGTCTTCTACGACAGGAAAGATCTGATTGTCATTTGTGGATTACAAGTGTTTTGCAACTCATGAATTCTCTTCCGAGAACGATATGTTCCACAGACCTATCCATCGGGACGGGCCGGAGTCACAGGGTCCCCAGACCTGACATCAGGTTCACTTGATGGAACAGATGCACTCCTGACATATATAGCAAAATGTTTTACACCTTGGATTAACACCACACTTAGTCGAAATTCTTCATAAATTTGACCCTTCGACGAAGAAACTTGTCTTTGAAAAATCCACCTTGCCTCACAGCGATGCCCAACTGAAGATCCCCGACATCAATGCCTCAGCCATGTACTATTTCTGTGGAAAATTTTCCCCATGACCTGAAGGTGAAGCCTGAAGCAAAATCCCCTGATTCCAAAAAAAGCATCAATAACTCAATAAACATAAACCCCAAAGTTCTGTCTCAGGAGATTTTCATGGTTTATAAAACTCTATAACAGAACACTAAAGAACAGTGTTATGTATACTTGTTTTTACTTATTACATTTTATTTTTAAAATGTTTGTGGCGCTTGTTGTAACTTTATTTCTGTGAGCGCATATACAAAATGTATATCAAAGTGAAGAACATTTTTTGCTCTTTACTTTGATATCAGAAGTTGTAGAGCGTGCCACTTGGTTACGAAAATACGAGGTGCGAAATTTGCCTAATTTGCGTTGCTTGTTGTGCCTTTAATTTACGAAAATACGGGGTGCGAAAGTTGCCCAATTTGCATTGCTTGTTGTGCCTTTAATTTTTATGCGCATGTGTGATTGATATATGGAATTGAAGAACATCATTACCTCTTTATTTTGATGTATAATTTATCAAAATGGGCCAAGCGGTATAGAAGATATTGAGTGCAAAAGAAAGGTACATGAAAATCGCGCTTCAAATCACATAAATAGTACCCTTTGTGCGGCGTTTGCTGTATCGCTATTGGTTTTAGCGCATATACATTTCTGCGCTTGTACAAATCTTACATGGAATTAAAGACAATCTTTTTCTCTATCTTGTGATATAAAAAATGTCAAAATACGTTGAGCACATCATGAGAAAATTGGTGTGACAAAATGGTGTAAAACTAAAAATATGTAAAAATCACCTTTTTTGTTCACATGCTGTATCATCAAATTGAAGACAATCTTTTTCTCTTTTAAATGATCCCACCTATATTGAATCCGCCTAAGGGTACAGAACATAGGGCATGCTATAGGAAGGTGTGCATATGGTCGGAATGCACTTGTCTCAGTAAACAATAGCACGTGTGGGTTGGTAAGCTCGTGCAAGAGGGTAGAAAGTGCCCACAGGCTATTAGCACATGCGGCGGGGAGAGGGGAAAATTTAGTGATTGTTATGCTGATTTTCAATACAATAAACATTATCAATATTCGCACAACATGTGCGCGCATTATTTAGAACACCAACGAATCAAAACTCGGTAGCTTAGCGACAGCCGGAACAAAAATACAAGCGTTGAACTGAGACTACTGCTATGCAATAAATTTCCGGCCTTCGCTACTGAGAACCACAGCAAAAATGAGTAAACGTGAGAAACTAAGTGTGCTACTCGCATCTCACTAAGAGGTCATGTGGGCAAAGCTAATTTCATCATGGAATATTCCGGGCCCCACATCTTAAGAGTTGAACATACAAAATATGGTATTCAGGTGAAACCGTGAACAGGATACCAGTGGCAAGTCACATGGCTAAATGTACCTAATAATCAATGGGACAAGATGAACCAAATAATGCATCAAAATGTAAGGCTTGTAAAAATGAATAACCTAAACCCTAATCAAATATATCCACAGGAAATATAAATACTTTAGCTCAGAACATTAGCACAATTGAACGTGTGATACCAGCATAGTACCAAACTAGCCAAATACAAAGAATGACAATTATGATAACCGTTAGTATTGAATGAAATCCCACCATACACATAGATAATGTATAAATATGATTATGTTTATGAAAAGATTGATACACATATTAGACATACAGCATATGTCTCATAATGATGATGTGTTTTGCTTACAAATTGGATCACACCAAATGCAACATTACATATACTTTGTGATACTATAATGTTATACAATGCCATAAGCATATACGTTACTTGTGCTAGATAGATTGTAATTGAAGTGTTAAAATAGGAAACATAAAGTATATATGTATCATCCCAACTGCGGATCCGCCCCATCTTAAGATGGGACGCGTCCCAACTTGGGATTCCAAGTTGAGACGTCCCATCTTGAGATGGGATGGCAGATAATTTAACATGTTCATAATATTCTTATTTTAATGTTGAATTTAGTAATAACATGATAACATGTATCATTTAGATAAGCGCTTTAAGACCCTCGAAAGATATTTTGATTTTATGTTGATTTTCATGACTTATTGGCTATATCTATCTCTCATCGAATACGAGTCTTTTATTGTAGTACAATACGATTTCAAAAGTAATTCTTATACAAAATTTTATAAATTATTTCATTATATTCTTAAATATTTTTAATTGTGACAGCATGTTAAGCCAAAAAAAAAAAGAAATTAATTTTTACAATTATACACTCAAAACCCACTCTTAGTGAATACGAAGAATGCAAATGCCTTGTAATCAGTTCAATTTCTTACATATAAACCGTTCCGTTAAGCAAGATTTCAATGTACTCATTGTGTTTGATAGTCGAATCTAAGACTTTATGTTTTTTAAACATAATTCACAAACACTCACCTATAAGTGGTGTTCCGTCAATGCTTATAAGATGTCCAGTAAATAAATCCAGTTATGCCTACTCATATTTCCGATCGAACCTGATCTGATCAGTGTCGTGTTGAAATGGCAAACATACCTGCTTGGTAGTTCAGAGAAGGGTGTGGGGTGGGTGGATGGGGGGGTGGGGGGATGTCCGAAAGAAAGGATTTGGGTAAACATACGGTTCGGTTATGACACTAATACCTGTGTGTCACCTTCCAATTAGTGACAAGAATGGGTACCAATTGTACATGAGCATGCTTGTAACACTACAAAGGTACACGCCGAGCGTTTGTTAATTTAGTCAATGATTATCATTAATATTTATCAAGGCATTGGCCCCTATCGGCTGATATATCACTGATAGGTGGAAGCAGACGTGATCAAACCCTAACCATAAACAACAACAAATGTTTTTGTTTATTGTTATTCGATGCAAGTTTTTTTGCCAAACTAAATATATTCAAAATATTTTTTTCATAAACAGAACGATTATCATGTAAAATAACCAAACTGAAATCAAAGATCATCCATTGATTATTTATGGGGAAATAGCAGGCTTTTTAATAGAATTTTTAAAAATTTAGAACTTAGTTTCCAAGATTTACAAAACGAGATTATGGTTTAAACATATCTTATTCATTTCAAAAAAAGAAAATAGATTTGCAAGCAAGCTGGAAGCTTATATAAATGCCGCGCCAATAAAAATTATATTTTGAGACCATCAAACATACAACACAAAGTTATGTCAAACCAATACGATGTACAGTTGCAACACAATTCGGTTAAGATATTCAATATTGCAAAGGCACTTTCTTCATGCTAATTTAGAAATACAATATTTCAACTCATTTCTTATCAATACTACAAGAAGATTATAAACGGAGTTTGTTGACTTTGAGTTCATTAATAAACTTTGTTTACCTTTACAAGATTTTTGACACAAACCAGGGTACACAGTTGAGAAGAAAAAAAATTTCTACTTAACCCGAGGTAACATATGATTTCGATCAGTATGAAAAGGTTGTTTTTATATGTACAAGCGTCTATTTAGGCTTGTTAGAAGCGTTGAATTGAGAGAATTTTTGTGTGTCGTTACTGCTAATAAGTTAATCAACTGATCAACTGAGTCAAATAAGATGAGTAGGTGAGAGGGAAGAATTACATTTCAGTGTAATATTGTTGTTTTACAGCTGAAAGTTTACTTAACTAATTGTTCTGTTATCTTAAATATGCTACTTAACATGTCCCCCCGAAAAAAGGCATTAGGGTTGCAAATACACATCAACGAAGTTTTATTGATATACTAACAATTATCGAGTTATTTTTTTTTTAATTTAAACTTTTATTTCGAAAATATATACATGTAGGTATCAATAACACATTTCATTTATATGAATAAAAAATGACAGGATGACCAGAATTTATAGAACATATCGATTTTGTGAGACATTTCAGCTGCACATTTGGTAACATTATAATAATCGTGGACTTTAGAAATTAGTGTTTGGAAGGTTGGCGGCCTTTTGAGTTTGAGATCGAAAATTGTTTTTTTGCAAATCAGAATAATGATGTTTAACGGGTCGTTGTTTCTGTCTGGGAAGCCAATAAGAATCTTTTGTTTATCAAACTGTATTTCAATTTGCGCTCTCTCTTTCAGCCAATCTTCCAGTTTTGTCCACAGTGGTCTCACAAAATCACATTCCCAGATTAAATGTTGGATAGTATCAGAATGTCTTGAACAGAAATCACATAGGTCAGACTTCAAATATCCAATTTGTAAAGTCGAGTATTTGTTGGTAGGATATGGTGTAGAATTTTGTATTGAAACCATTGTATATTTGTATGAGTAGTGCATCTGAAAGGTATCTTGTTGTATTTGTTCCATGCTATATCAGGAATGTTACTTTGTAATTCGAAATTCCACTTGTTAATATGGTGATTTTTTATGCATTGACTCTGAATAAGGATTGAATAATAGTGTCTAGATCCTTTGTTTTCTTTGCAGAGATGTTTTATATTGAGAGGAAAAGTTGGTAATTCTAACTTTTTTATTTGTGTAAATCCCCTTGATTTAATGTATGCTTTTATTGCCTGAATCAAGCCAAAATAGAGAATAAAGTTTGTATTGATGTCATATATATTCTATAAAGTCTAGAAAACAGTCGTTCTCATCCAAAAGGTCATTTATAAAGTGAATTCCTTTGGAGTTCCAGTCTGGGTAATAGATAGTTTGTTTACCGATCATAATGTTTGAGTTGTGCCATATTGTTTCATTAGGAATATCAGTAACTACTTGGGATGAGATATTTTTTACAAAGTCAAGCCAAGATGATACTAAGTCTATATATAACGGATTTCTAATATTTTGAGTGATTTCGTTCTTTAAATGATGACAATTAAGTTCTAAAATGTCCATTGAATTGATTTTAGGCAGGTTCATTTCAATTAAATTTGACCAAGATGTTGGTTTCTTATAGTAACGTCTAAGGACGGATAGCTTTTGCGCTTGGATAATTTCTTTTATTTTGGGAACATTGAAACCTCCGTCATCTGTATTGCAGATAACGTGGCCTCTTTTTATTTTATCAGGTTTATTTTTCCAAATGAATTTGAAACATTTGCTTTGGAAATCTTTAATGACGTTTTCAGGTGGGTTTGGGATTGTTGTAAAAACATGGTTAAGTTTCGGAAGAATAAGTGATTTTAATACAGTGTTTCTACCAAGCGGAGTAAGGTTTCTGGCAGACCACAGGTTCATTAAAGTTTGACATTTTATGAGCTTTTCATCGTAATTCATTTTAACCATGTCCTCAAGATTTAGACTGAAGTGAATTCCCAAAAGTGTAAAGGAGTCTTGATCCCAGTTTAGCTTCCACTCGGGGCAAAGTTTCCTTCTCGAACGTTTCTTTGATCCCAGCCATAAAATCCTAGTCTTGTCCACATTAACCTTTAGTCCTGAGAAACGTGCAAACTGTTCTAATGTTTGCATTACAGCATAAAGACAACGTTCGGTGCCATCTAGCATGCAGGTAGTATCGTCAGCGAATTGTGCCAATAGATATTCAACATTGTCAATTTTTATGCCTTGAATGTTAGGATTATTTCTAATCATATTACCTAATATTTCAACACATAAGATAAATAGGTAAGGGGATAAAGGGTCTCCCTGTCGACAGCCCCTTGAAATGTTAAAAAAGTCTGAACCAAATCCGTTAACCAATATGCAAGTTTCGATATCCTTATAAAATGTTTTTACCCAGTTTCTAATAGAGTTCCCAAAGTTAAAGAATTCAAGAGTTTTATCCAAAAAAGTCCAGTCTATCGTGTCGAAAGCTTTTTAAAAATCTATGAGTAATAATAGTCCCGGTATTTGGTAGCTATCTGTATATTCTATCATGTCGTAGACAAGTCTTGTAATTTCACCAATATATCTCCCTGACATAAATCCCTTTTGTTCTTCATTTATAATAGTATCAAGAACAGTTTTGATTCTTTTGGAGATTGCCAAAGACCCAATTTTGTAGAAAATAGAAAGCAACGAAATCGGTCTCCAGTTTTTTACAAATTGCTTTGGTTTAATTGTTTCCCTTAGGTATACATGTAATTAATCCCCTTTTAAGAGATATAGGCAGTGAGCCATGACTATATGATTCATTTAAACAACGTACAAGATATTTACCTAAATCAAGCCAAAAGAATTTTATGAATTCAGCCGTGAAACCATCAGGCCCTGGGCTTTTTTCATTTTTGAGTGATTTAACAGCTGAGAGAACCTCTACATAAGAAAGCTCTCCTTCAAGTGATTTTGATGTTTCGTCTGATAGTTTGTGAATGTCATAACCGTCTAGAAGGTCGTGTAGATCAACGTTCGATACATCCTGACTAGTATATAGCTTTTCGTAAAATGATTTTACTTCATTTTGTATTTCTTGTTGGGTTGTAACAACATTTCCATTCTTGGTTTCAATACGCATAAAGGCCTTGTTAACAAAATTTCTTGCCTCGAGGTTAAGGAAATATTGAGACGGTTTTTCGCCATTTTCTCCCCATAAAGCTCTTGATCTTATTATAATCCCTTTAGTTTTTATGAGGTTAAGCTCTTCTAGTTTATCATTTAAAATTTCAATTTCATCTAAAATAGATTTTTTGGTTTTCTCATCGGAAGCCCTATCAATTTCTACAGATTTTATATTCAACGCATGGTTTAGATCCTTTTCTTCTTTTTCCCGTTCTTTCTTCTTAGCAGATGAGTATGAGATTGTATTGCTCCGTATCATTAACATTAATATTTCCCATAACATTTGATCGCTTAATTGACAGTCAATTTGATTTCCATTATCTACGTTATACTGCTTTATTGTATCGTTTATCACATTTTTCACAAGCTTAACATACTCAGGGTCTCCAAGTAGTGAGTTATTGAACTTCCAAAACCCTTTACCCCTTGTAAGGTTTTCCATTTTAATCGTAAGAGAGATTGGGGAATGATCCGATTTGAAACTTGGTTCTATTTCACATTTGAAATATTTCTTATTATAATTTATTTAACAGTGTTTATTTCCCCATTCCTGTTTAATGTTCTGTTCAAGTTGTGGAGTGAAGTGGACATCCTGTAAGCAATAGATCAAAGATCGTTTTTTCTTAAGGAAGCGGAATACCTCTTGGCGTTTCAGTCTATCGTGTAACCCTCTACAGTTATATGATGTTATCTTTACAGTATTATGCATTGTTCATTAAGTTGATATTATTGAATAAGGCAGTGAAGAGAAGGTTGAAGGAAGCAAGAACTAGATGGTTAGAAGAGTTTTGTTTGACAAGATGAATGTATACTGCAGATGCTGAATACAAGATGTGTAGTATGTCAAATATATTGAGTTGCTCTGAATTAAAATGTAGTTTCGGAAATGTTGATGTAAATTTCTGGTTTGGGAGAGCTTTGTGTTTGGTGATTGATACCATTAAGGGGGAAAAAAAGCATTCGGCCATACAGGAAGGAAGGGTTATAGACGGTGCTATGAGCTTTGGCTCGGCTACCCATTTGACAACTGAAAGAGAAACGTAATCAAAACGAGAAAAGTAAAAGAAAGGGCAATTAACACAATTTGGTAAAGACTTTGGGTCTTACACAAAGTACAAGCTTGTCATAATACTTAATAACAGTTGGTAAACAGTGCTTGCTGTAAGCAAAAGAAAGAGAAAAAAAACCCTCTTGAGCCCGTTATTGCAACTAAACAGATAATTCGTAGGTCAGAAATGTGTCACATATTCGTGTACATCAGTCCTTATGTAATAGCGTGCCACAAACAAATACAAGAAGTATGCATGGTGTGCCATGTTCATCACGTGTAAATGTGTTGTATGCGCAGTGTGGACTACCTAAACAAGTGAATTAACATGCGGGGCATTGAAAATCAAACGTACATTCAACCGAAACTAAGTATGCAAACAACAGTATTGATAAATATACCTACAAGCTTCAGAACCTACGTACCAATACACCACATCGTCAAACGTATGAATGTTACATTACAGGGGAAAAAAAATAACCGTGCCAGAACGACGGAGTACTCGTTTGCTTGTCGACGCTTTAGTCATAAATTATACATTATTAAGATTTAACGATAATGATAGTGATAAAGGAAAGTACTCACATTAGGGTCCAGATATTGAAAACAACAATGGTAATCCACAATAAGGAAAAAAACGACACACAACACACAGTCCTCAGGCACAAACACACCACGTGATTATAGCACAAAATTTAGCGCGGGAAAAGCATGCATGCTGTGCGTCACGTGTAAAAAAACACATTGCTTATACAAATTTAATATAGAAACTGTCATTTCTTCTACAAATTTGATATTGACACTGTCGTTGCTTATTGTAAAATATTATCATTTTTCATTGTATGAGAATATGCAATATGTGTAATCATATAATGGTTAGTAAGTATAATACTATGATTTAAACAGTATTTTATTTCCATAAAACATGTGTTACACAAAATTCAGAATATATATACAAAAAGGAAAAAGGATTAGCAAACAGGCAGCAAATGCCTATATAAATTCTTTTCCTGAAACAAAAATAAAACGATTTAGATATCAAGTACATTGGTGGAAATATACATTTGCAATTATTCTTACTAAACTAAAATATATATTAAGCTTTGTCTACCTTACATTTGGTACAAATTTTAGGAAAGAGCTTTAAAAATCGGTTGGTATCATTTATGAAATGATAAACAGATATTATTAGGAATTCGTTAACACTCTGTGACAAAGATTTGTCGCCGTTAAGATAGATTTTAGTATATTGATATGAGTTACTAGGGAATTTTGGTGAACGGACAAAATCCCCAAAGGACAAAAACTCCAAGGACAAAATCCCCAGTGGACATAATCCCCAGCCCTATAACAACAAAATGGACAAAATCCCCAAGGTGATTAAAAATGCTTTGTTTTCTTTACTAATCAACTTTGTCTTTAATCAAAGGTATTAGTTACTGAGAAGTTTGAGAAATTGTTGTTTTGACAAATGGCTGTTTTTAATCACTGGTAGTAAATGTTGTTTTGATAAATGCTTTCTTTGATCACAAGTATTAGTTTATTGAGAATTATTGTTTTGATAACATTATAATTTTTTTCTTTGATCAGTAAAAGTAAGCCACTCAACAATCTCATCTTATTTAGAATAACCTCTGATCATGTAGCTTGTGTGATGACTTTACTGATATAAATACTATTGGAAATTGACATATGTACTGTAGTACCACTATGGAGATTCTCAAGAGTAACAAGGGTGGCGTTAAGCTGGCCCTAGATGGATATATGTACACCAAGAAGAGTGCCTCCAAGTCTACCATGCGTTGGGATTGTTCTGCTAAGAAGTTGTTTAAGTGCTCAGCAATCTTGAAGCCAAATCTGTCCTTCAAAGATCCAGAGTTGACAAAGGACAATTGCCATCCTTCAGATCAAACAGCTGTTGATGTTGCCAAATTTAAACTCAAACTTAAATCTCAAGCTCCTACTGCCTTAGCTAAACCAGCAAAGGTTCTTTCGAATGCTCTTTTGCAAGAATCTGACGAAGTCCGTGCAGAGATGGGATCAATTGCTAGTGCCAAACGCAATATTCGTCGACACAAGTCAGCTTCATATCCTCCCGATCCATCATCACTTGCTGATTTGACCTTTCCAGAACCTTGGACTACCACTGGCGGAGAAAGTTCAGAGGAATTCTTATTCTACGATAGCCTGACAGGTTCACCACAGCGAGTTACTGTATTTGGAACTGAAGAGTCCTTGCGTCATCTAGCAGCTTCGTCTACTTGGTACTTAGATGGTTGCTTTTCCATTTCACCCAAGTTCTACCGACAAGTCTACTGTATCCGTACTGAACTAGATGGCGATAATGCTGTAACATGTGTATATGCTTTCTTGTCCAGTAAGACACAGGCATCATATGAGGAACTGTTTCATGCCATAGACAATAAATGTGAGGAACTAGGTTTCAGTGTTGATCCCTCCAAAGTTGTGATGGAAGAGGCATAGGTCACTCTATAAGGTTTCACTGAAACTATACTGTTTAAAAGTGCTATGTAAAATGCGAGACCGGGATTGTTACTGCTTGCTTGTATGAATAAAATTACATGTTATTACTTCCTTGCTCTGTTGTATTTTTCATCTTGGGGATTTTGTCCTACCCTTTTGGGGATTATGTCCACTGGGGATTTTGTCCTTGGGGATTATGTCCTTGGGGATTTTGTCCTTGGGGATTTTGTCCTACGACCGGAATTTTCAAGCCCTAAGTTGGCTTTACTGGAAAAAATCTAAAATGTTTGGGAACCAGGCTTTGATAATAGGAACTTTTTTACAATTGTTACAATCAGCCAAGTCGCCAAGTAGATAAACAAGATAAAATTTGTTAAAACAACATGGGCTTATGGTGTCTCCATATGTTGTTTTAGCCTAACAATACCTACAGTGGGCAAATTGGTGCCCATGCATGCAAACATTCGTCCTCTGTCATGCCAAGCTGTCACATTAACATATTCATTCTATTCATTGCTGGATTGTATCGATTGAGAGTACCTTAATTTCTGCTTATAGAAGGTTTTTGCATGGATTATTCATTTCTCTGTATCAGGTACGTTTTTAAATATATATTTTTAAAAAAGCAATTTATCACTAGTATTTTAAAACTTGGATCTGTATTAGAATAACTTCATATCTTTGATTGTTAATAGTTTATACCACCTTTTTGTAAAGAAACTAAGATACAAAGATGTCTCTGTGAAATGTGGAGCCGTTTGGTTTCTCTGTTTCTCTGTTCGATCTACACATGTATTGGTCGTTTGAAAAATGCTGAAAACTATTATCTAAATATAAATCTACATATTGATCTGATTTTTTTATGTCGCTTAACAAATGGGATTCAATCAGTAATCAAATGTGACTTTAAATAATTGTTTGAGTAGTGTTGAATCGTTCGTACTCGATAACAGATGAAACCAAGCCAGAAAGTGAAGTAAATTAACATCAAATCAAATTTTCTTCGTAGGTGTGAAAAGAATATAACAAAATTATCTAAAAACATGTTTTACTGAAACAATTCATTATAAAATAAGAATATTATTAACATGTTTTAGTATCCCCCGTCCCATCTCAAGATGGGACGTCCCATCTTGGAATCCAAAGTTGGGACGCGTCCCATCTTAAGTTGGGATGATACATAAATACCATTAGTTTATTTAGGAATATGAAATCTACATAATGACAATAAGCTAGTATAAAAGATATTGATACATATTCATACAGGTCATATAAATGATCCAGAAAGGTGGATAAAATACATACAATGCAACATGAGCATTACAAGTACCAAATGTGATAGACAAAACTTACCTTTAGCATGTAATATATAGAGGATACTAAACGACCTTCCATTAATACTATTTTTATTAAACGAGTTAATGATTCAGTTCAAAACGAGCGAAAGCGAGTTTGATACCAAATCATTAACGAGTTTAATAAAAATAGTATTGAATGGAAGAAAGTTTAGTATTCTGTTTTTTTCTTGACCTCAGTAATCAAGCATGACTGCTGAAAATGTACTTAACGAACTATTTCCGCGACTTGGCAGTGCCAACATTGTGTTGTCATAACCAGACAATATTATGACGTCATACGTGCAGTGGTATTACACTAGTTAAATATTGCCTATAAATATTACACTGCAGTATCTTACACGGGCCAATAATAATTAACTTTTACATCAAATCCTAACAATTTACGTATTGATATTAATACCATATTATTTTTTAATTACAAACAGTAAGAGATGGATGACCAACCTGAGAGTTAATATATGTAGATTTATTACCTACGAGGGCAATCATATTGGGGTTAATATTTTTGATGCGATGCCCTAGGGAAAAACATCACTTTTTCGTTGTTACTTAACGTACGTCAAAAACAGTGTCACGTTTACACTGTTGAGACCGTTTGAACCACTTGAAGTGGCCAATGAAACTTTGACTCTTGAAATATATGGCATGTATTGAATAAATATGTAGAGCAGATTTTTCTTGTGTTGTTACTTTATTTTGCATGCGAAGGTTTGTCTGGAGGTAATAGCTCCTTGGTACTCACACACACAAGTTTAAGGTTAAACCTTTATGTGAGAGCAGGAACTTGCATTCCTGGGGCGGGTAAGAAAAAGAAATATCTCACAGCATCATGCGGAGATGTGCCTTTTGGGGTTTTCAACTTCTTTGCATTTTTATTTTTACCCGTTTCCATGGAAACGTAACATAGGATTTCGTTTCCGGACCATAACTCCAAAACTGTGAGACCTAGCTCGACGAAACTTGGTATGTGCAACGGGCATCATGCGTAGATGTGCCTTTTGGGGTTTTCAACTTCTTGTATTTATTTTTCTAAGATACTTGTGACTGTTCAAATACAATAATATGCAGGACAGTCGGGTTAAATGTATCACAAAAATGCATCACCAATATTTAAAATTGGTAATAACAAGTCACTACAACATCATGATTTCTTAAAGGTTGTTTGTAGAAAAACAACATGATCACTGTTCAATATTCCACAACTAGTATCCTTAACTACCCTTTCCCTTTGGCGGGGGATATAGCTGACTCTGTCTGCTTGTTAACTTTAGATTTTAAATGAACTGACAGAGACCCTTGCCAACAATCGAATTAAATCTTTAAAATTAATATATGATAAAAAAAAAGCTACATTCAAAGATGACAGAGGGATTAACTTTAAAAGATCATATTTATGCATAAGATGAAGAGGTTGCTGACATTTCAACATTTCTGCATTGTCTTTGTTAGTTTTGCAAATGTTTTGTGGTAGCATCTTATTTAATGTGTACATTTCAATGAGGTTTTCCTAACACTTGCATTAAGTTTAGTTCCAACAGAAAAGGGGTCAGTCTCTTGACCGCCATTCTTCCTGCGAGTCAGTTACTTTTGAGTATTGCCTTCGGTTACTTTTGAGACATTTTTTCACAATGCAAAATAATTGTTGTTATCAAAATAAAACTGTTGTTAAACTATATCATCTTGGTGTTATCCAAGCCACTTTGTCAACTGAGTATCACTTTGGTTAATAGTGTAGCCATAGTCCTTTAATATCGCTTACAGAACAAATATACAACACTTTGTCCACTGTGACCAATCCTATTTTAATACCATGTACTGCTTGTGTTGTCTTTTTGAGAGGTTGAAGTTTAATTGTGCTGGTTTGTTTGTCTGTTATTAAAAAATATTTAAAAGTTTTGAGACAATTAGATTTTGTATAGATATGCCTTGACAAGGAAGGATTATTAATTAGGTGACTGCCCATACCAAAATAGAGACAGGGGGGAGGAGGTAATGCTTCATTATTTGAAATATGACTTACACCTTTTATACCTACAGAGAGTTTCAACAAATTAATATGTAATACCCTATACACTACAGAGCCAATGGGCCTTTTTTAAAAAGTTTCTAGAAGAAAATATGAAGGATGTTGCCTGTGTTGTAGTAGCCACGAGCGGAGTGCAGAGGACCTGCAGACCATCTATGAGGAGCTGCTTCACATCAAGGCTCTTTCCCACCTATCCACCATGGTCAAGCGCGAACTGGCCAGTGTCCTCCTCTTTGAATCACATGCCAAGGCTGGAACTATCCGTAGGTTTTATGTTTTCACTTGATCATTTGTACAAATATGACTCCTTCTAGTTAAATTCTTTGAGTAATTTTTAAGTAGCTGCAGTCACAAATGAAGTAAATCTTGTCAATGACGATTTCTGTGATCTAAGTTTTGTCAAATAGTTATTGTCCCTATATAAGACAAAGAAAACTCTTTTATCACACTCTCTCTTCTGTATATGTTTAAATTGCAGTTATTTTGGTTATGGATTATAAATCCCTTTCTTGATTGAATATTTAACCTCAAGTTGAGCAGGTTTATATCACTTTTGCATGATTCAAACGTGAATACTTTTCCCTTGATTTCAGTATTCAACCAGGGAGATGAAGGGAAGTCATGGTACATAATCATGAAAGGCTCTGTGAATGTTGTCATTTATGGCAAGGTCAGAACAAAGATTTGTCATTCTTAGCCGATCATGCCTGCATCCCAAGACCTGAAATTTTGTGGGAATGTACCTTACACCTTGGTGATCCAAATTTGTAACTTAAGGTCTGACCACCACCTCAATCTTTTTCTTTTTCGATTGGCATAGGAAGCTGAAACTTTTTGAGTAATATCTCATGGAAACTCAACTTTATAAAGTTGGTGTTGGCGGTCTTAGAGATATGGGCATGGCAGGGTGTTTACCCTCAAATATTCTTTCGTCTATGTTTCAGAAACTATCAATGCTATAGCTTGGAATCCCAAATTTTGAAAATATCATTTTTGTAGAATGAAGACTAAGATGTGTTAATGCCATTGTCCTACCTTTCATAAGTGGCACTGGTGGATATTTAAGTTTTTTTTACCAAAACCAGAACTAGTTGGCATAGAATTTGTACATTTGATCTTGGCCCCCCTTCAAATATGTGCACGGCAGTGAGTGTGGGTCCTAGTCAAAAAGTCATCATAACAAAAGGGCCGCAAAACAGAAAAGTCAAATGGGCTGCAAGAAAGTCAAATGGGCCACAAACACCTAGTCAAAAGGGCCCCCCACCTGAAACAAAGTCCAAAGAACACATGTATGAAGAATGTAAATTTAATGTTTTTGTTTGTGCTCCAAATAACCTCTTCATCGTATTTAATTTATTTTATTTCCAATAGCCTGTGGTCCTTACCATACTTATGTGCAATATTCATCGTAAAATATATTTTACCTAAAATTATGCATACCAATATCCCTTCCATGTATTACTCTGTTTACATTGCTAATTTTTTATGTTTAACATTACCTGTAAATATTACTTTCATACCTTTTACTATAGTTCGTTTTCGTTTTGTTTCATTATTTTGCTTTTCATTTCCTTTTACCATGTTCGGAAAACTACGTCTATAATCTCCGGCAAAGACCAGCACGTAAATGTATTTAATAAAAATAACTATTTCTTATATATTATATTTTCATACCTTTTCCAGCAATTATTCTTCACCAATTCTAAATATATTCATTTTATTGGTAGTTACCCATTATCCTCTACCCTCTACCACTACCCTGCATTCTACAGTGCGCATGTGCAGTAACTTTTTCATTGTCCTGCCATTGTCCGTCTTCGCCATTTTTTTTTGCATCGGACTCTGATACCCATGATGATAAGGACACTTCTGTAACACTTCTCGGACCTGATAGCATTTACATGGAATGTTATATAATAATCTATCCACATGGACTCTGATACCCATGATGATAAGGATCGGTCGACACTTCTGTAACACTTCTCGGACCTGATAGCATTTATATGGAATGTTATATACCGTATTCGACTTAATAACCGCCCACTCCCCTATAAGCGCCCACCCACCACGTTTTTAGCCGAACAATATGCGTCCTGATTTAGCGCCCACCTCTCAACGTTGCTTACCTTGCATGCTGATTCATTGAAGAAGGTTTTTTCAGTCTTTCAATAAGTCTTTTACTTCCAAAAGTGAAGAATACAGGGTATTTCAAGACCCCCAGCCGCCATAAAAAAAGATAAAAGTTAGTTCAAAGACATGTGTATCGTAAGAAAACACTTTCAAGACTAAACTTGAGAAAAAAATTTATGGTTTTAATCACAGGGTGAAAATACCCTGAATCCGTTAACCGGATCCTCGCAACAATGGTATACTGGGATCCGGAGCCGGATCCCTCACCGGATCCGGGATCCGGCCGTACACCGCCGGATCCCTTGCCGGATCCCTAGCAGATAAGAATACGGGGATCCGGTGCCGGATCCCTCACCGGATCCTAGATCCGGACGGACACCACCGGATTCTCTACCGGATCCAAAGTAGATAA
Organism: Phorcus lineatus; assembly: GCA_921293015.1. Taxonomy (NCBI): domain Eukaryota; kingdom Metazoa; phylum Mollusca; class Gastropoda; order Trochida; family Trochidae; genus Phorcus; species Phorcus lineatus. Next base: position 21,652,133 of record OV121092.1, read on the forward strand.
GAATACTAGGATCCGGAGACGGATACCATACCGGATCTCCTCCTGGTGGCAAGAGTAGGCAAGAATGGATGAATATGAAAGTATGAAGATTTTCATTTAAAAAAGTAATACATCATACTAGTATATTTGTTACCTTCTACTATCATACTCCTGAAATGACATTGTCACTTTACTGTTTACATTATTATATATATTAATATCAAGCGTTTGTTTTAACCTGTAGGTTTTAAAATATTTGTTTTAATTAGAATCAGAAGGGAATTTTCTAAACAGGCTGTTTTAATTTTATAGAAGTAAGGTTCAATGCTTTACACTGTAACGATTGAACGCACACACTTGATCATAACACCTGTTAGTGTATTCACATTTCACCTACACTCATTTGTGCCTTATTGCTGCAACAGATGAAATAAGAATATACATGTATTCGAAGCATGTGTTCAATTACCGTTCAGTAACTTTCTTTCACTGATTTTTCAAAACAAAATAGAGAAACTTAAATAATGTGGCAAGCGGCAATAGAATCCGTTAACCGGATCCTCGCAACAATGGTATACTGGGATCCGTCGCCGGATCCCTCACCGGATCCGGGATCCGGCCGTACACCGCCGGATCCCTTGCCGGATCCCTAGCAGATAAGAATACGGGGATCCGTTGCCGGATCCCTCACCGGATCCTAGATCCGGACGGACACCACCGGATTCTCTACCGGATCCTAAGTAGATAAGAATACTAGGATCCGGAGACGGATACCATACCGGATCCTCTCCTTATAGCGATGTAGGAATGTAGTTGAGAAATATAAAGTTTTGTAAGTTAAGTAAGCTTTTGTCAAAACGTTGTCTGAAGCAGCTAATACACAATGCATCTTTGACAACTTTAACATATTGTTTACATGATATTGTCATATAAAGGCCGTTTGCATTTATAAAGAAAAAGAACTGTTGAGTTCTACACTCTTAAAACATGTCTTTGTGAAAGTTTGTTAGGCAAAGGTGACAAAGTAAGGTTTAAATGATAGATGTTTTGATGATGAGATTTAAATTGACATACAATTTTTTGAAAAACAGTTTTTAATCGGAATCAGAATTCAAGGGGTCATATCGTATTAGAATTTATTCAAAATATTTTCTGAATTAACCAATGTAAGATACACTATTCAGCACCAGTTGTCACACTTAAATGCACACTCATCACACCTGTGGGTCAGTCCACATATCAACTTACCTAATTACGGTATGACATTAGTGTGTATATTGTAAATGAATTCGCTTTAGGTAATACATCATAGATCACAAATAGTTTAAGCAAAACTTTATCACACAAAATTTAATGAAAAAAATAAATCTATTCAATTATTTCAAACATTTATTTACAAACGCACTCACACATAAATATATAAACAATCATATATACATATATACAAATCAGTATGCACCTGAGGGTAGTGTTCGTAGATATTTCATGTTTGATTTTATATAAACATATATATAGAAAGTCAAGTATGCACCTGCACAAAGGTAATTGCAAAATTGTCAGATTTCAGAAAATTCATGAAACCCATTCTGTGATTGAAATCATATACTTTCTTTAACTCATTAACGCCGAGACAGCTTCACGGTTCAACGCCGGGCTGCTGACCACAGGCGCTGCTCGCTGTAGCGAAACCAATTAGGTCAAAGCAAATCGGCGAGTGTTGAACGGAAATTGACTAGCCTTGTACCATAAAGTCTTTATTGTTTTATTGTTTCATGAAGATCAAATGCAGGTGCTGAATGTGGATACTTTACAGGAATATAACAGGTGATATTTCACCATTGAGTTTTTATCTTGTGGTCCGATTTCATTTCATAAACATATTCAAAGATGATCATAAGAATGGGAGAGAGTGAAATTGTTTTCATTGTCTCACCAAATGCAATTGACAAGTAAACTGCGTAAGATATCGCACCTTCTATATTGGTCAAAAGGTTTTGAGAGACAATTTCTTTTACGTATACCTAAACAACAGTACTTAAAGAACAACAAAAAATAAACACAGACACACACACTTCCATATAATGATATATAGTATATACGTAACCAAATATCACTTATAAGCTTTTTTCAATCTTCATGCTGGAATGTCTTTCTCAATCTACCACTACAGTGATTTGAAGGCGGCATATTGTTTACACATAACGTTCTTCATATTTTCACATTGATTCACATGCATTTTTATTTGTATATACAAATACTGCATGTCTACACACCATGTTAAGTATATACAGTGTGTCAATAGTTCAACTATATGAATCATAATTAAGAATAATGGAAATGATATCACGATTTAAGGGATAGAACGTAAGTAACATTAACGAATGTAAAAGTAGTCGAATTATTAGATAGAAATATATTCATATGCATGAAAAATTGACTTGTTGTTGACATACCTATTAAAAGTGCATGTTACATCACTTCACAGGTTAGCTATATTTTCAAGTTTTTCATTCTGTTGGGACGACATCGACTCGAAGTATAATTTAACATGTGCAAAATATATGTAACGCGAATTAAATCAATTATTTGAACTCAAAAGAATACAAATAGGATAGAATTGTCATCTTTACAAAGTAACTATTTTTCATATGGAAGATTTCATCAAAAATTGAATGCCTAAATACAGGTGATAATTGTGAATATGTATAGAATGATGGGCGTAGCTCCATGAAGAAAATTGTCCAATGATGTAACCTAAACTTTCTTCTACAATTTTTACGTGACAAAGATTAGCGGCGCGTATACAGGTGTATCCCTACATCATTCTTCCTGTATCGGTTTTTCGTCAAAAGAGACTGACTTTATTGCATCGAATAAACAGGTTATTGTCGTTTAGTGACTTGAATAACCTAGCGCTCTGATAAATAGATAATGCAAGCTACGTGCAGGTGTGTAATCAAATTGATAAGTCATGACATAAGACTAAAGTGATGCATTCAAGAAGTAAATTAAAATCAAAGTGTAACTTTCAATAGCCTCAAATTATTCACAAATGATATATGAATATATGTACATAAATGTATATAATAACGCTTCCTTTCGTTTCGTCTTAGATATATGAATTCAATGCGTTTTACAGATCAAATGTATCTAACACTGTTTCAAAATTGGTAACTTCACAAAGACTCCAATCGTTTAATCTCATTTAATAAACCTTCTTTTTAAGTATTTATTTTTCCCTTTCAAGACCCACATATTTTCATTTACCAAAAGTATTATATTTTTGCACAAAGAGCAACGATTTTTAAATCTTCTTGCTTTCCTGAGGATAGCATCACACTTAAGAAACTCGTTTTCCTCATTTACTATGTTGAAATCTATATGCCTACACCCTGAGAAAAAGATTCATGAGATGACTATAATTATGGTTCTTAATAATTGTTATGGCAACTAGATTTGACAACATTTTCTAGAATAAAGAAGGCTTCTTTAATTTTTTCCTTCGATTTCTGGATGACGGGTTTTTTAAAGGGTTTGTATGCATATCCACAACATCATTTTGAAATGGGTAGGTCTACAAAAATTTATTATAGATTTTGTCATTGATCTGTATTGTCGCATTTCAAAGAAAGAACAGTAGCAGTATCTTTCACGTGTATGGTCTACATTTACTACTATTACAATATCAATTGATGAATGGAAATGTTACATTCATTTGGATATTAAACCAAATTAGTTAACCCCCCTCCCCCACCCCAACCCAGTCTATCTTGTCACGGATCGTTGAGCTCCGCTCTATTTGAAGAAAAGAGGCTTGCTCCTCTCTGATTGCTTGTGATTGCATACAGGTGTTTTATGACCCCAAAATGCTAATTGGCGGGGAACTAACAAAAGGAGCATAATTGCGCGGGACTACTTGAAGTCATCGGATTAAATTGACGACACATACACACAAAAATATTTACTGGTATAGGTATTCCTTATATACATGACACTCTGTATTGACTAACCACCCTTTGGTGGGGTTGGAATACACATCCGCAAAAATACACCATAATGATTTCGGCGAAGAATTAGATTTGTCCTCCACTGTTTAACATTAGATTAATTTAAGAACTTTATTATTTGAAAATCTTTCTTTATCGTAATTGTTACTAAAACAAGTTGAACACATTATTAAAGATATCATTTACATTAATTCCTGCAATCAAAACTTTTTGATCACTGAACCAATTTACTACAGATTTCAGATTTTGAGACAATCTCAATTTGAAGTACACTGGCTCAATTTTTATTAATTATCTGATTTGTTTTCAGATTTTATAAATTGCTTTATTAAATAGAATGAGTTTAATTTGTTGTTGTTCCCTTCAATTGAAATGCCGAATTCATGCGGCTGTACTGTTGTAAACATGTTTCAATAAAAATAAGCAAAAATGTGCTCATTAATGTTACAACATCCAGTACTTTTTAGATGATATCAACAATGAAAACATGTCCTTATCCATCGTTAACAATCGAATTAAAAATTTCAATTTCCTGCCTTATCAAAAGGGTAACTTTGATAATTCAGAAACTGTTATGTAACATAACATATTTCAAGTTTTACCTTATTCATTTTTATTGTCTTATTATTTTATATTCAAACACTAGTAACCATTTTGAAACTATATTATAAGAAAAATAGAAGTATTTCAAAAGCTTTAACTTTATACTTACTGCCCTTACATGTAGAGATATAAGATGCATGTTTTTTCTAATGTGCATGTTAAGTTACAGTTCCAAATCCTTCTATTGCCGCTTGCCACATTATTTAAGTTTCTCTATTTTGTTTTGAAAAATCAGTGAAAGAAAGTTACTGAACGGTAATTGAACACATGCTTCGAATACATGTATATTCTTATTTCATCTGTTGCAGCAATAAGGCACAAATGAGTGTAGGTGAAATGTGAATACACTAACAGGTGTTATGATCAAGTGTGTGCGTTCAATCGTTACAGTGTAAAGCATTGAACCTTACTTCTATAAAATTAAAACAGCCTGTTTAGAAAATTCCCTTCTGATTCTAATTAAAACAAATATTTTAAAACCTACAGGTTAAAACAAACGCTTGATATTAATATATATAATAATGTAAACAGTAAAGTGACAATGTCATTTCAGGAGTATGATAGTAGAAGGTAACAAATATACTAGTATGATGTATTACTTTTTTAAATGAAAATCTTCATACTTTCATATTCATCCATTCTTGCCTACTCTTGCCACCAGGAGGAGATCCGGTATGGTATCCGTCTCCGGATCCTAGTATTCTTATCTACTTTGGATCCGGTAGAGAATCCGGTGGTGTCCGTCCGGATCTAGGATCCGGTGAGGGATCCGGCACCGGATCCCCGTATTCTTATCTGCTAGGGATCCGGCAAGGGATCCGGCGGTGTACGGCCGGATCCCGGATCCGGTGAGGGATCCGGCGACGGATCCCAGTATACCATTGTTGCGAGGATCCGGAGGATCCGGCAAGGGATCCGGTTAACGGATTCAGGGTATTTTCACCCTGTGAATAAGCGCCCCCTTTTACCCATTTTTTAAGCGCCCCAGGCGCTTATCACGTCGAATACGGTAATATCTGTACCAATCTCTCCACAGGGACTCTGATATTTACTGTGTTCATGTTGACCTCTCAGTGATGACTTCTGGAATACAATATCATGTCTGTGAACATATTATGTTATATGTATGAACATTTTATGTTATATGTATGAACATTTTATGTTGTATGTGAGCATCTTTCCACAGGGACTCTAATATCCACTGTGTTCAAGTGACTCATCAAGGATGCCTCTTGTTATCTTGCTGAAGGAAGCTTTTATTATCCCTGTTACTGTCTGTTACTGTCTATTAAGACAACTTTAGGAGCTAAGGATACTGGCACTCAGTTTTCTTTTGACACTTATGATCCTTGTGGTACAGTGACCACTTATCCACAAGGACTCGCTTTCACTGTTTATATGTACTGTTCACTGTTTATATGTACTGTTCACTGTTTATATGTACTGTTCACTGTTTATATGTACTCGATATCCATCACCCTTTTCAGGGTACTTTTATGAAACAACCTTATAGCAATATCTTACATTATTTACTATTACCACTTAACCGCCTTTTCATTTTCTTGGGGCTTTCGGTTGCACATGTAAACATTTCAAACTCATTTGGTTTTTGCCCCCATTTCATAGAGAAGAAGCCTTTCCCCCCACCATTTCAGGTCCCTTTACTCCTGCATAACTCTCAATAAGCCCGGATTATCAACTCCAGAGCTCAATGTCCACGGTATAACTCCAGGGTACATTCCTCTTACACCCGGGTTATTGACTCCAGGGCACAATGTCTGGGCTATTTAATATGTTAATATGGGTTATTATAGAACTTTGACGTCATGAAATGTGTTAAAATAAATTTAAAATAATTATACAAGTGTTTACTGGATTCAAGTTTGCTACAATATTTTGTCGCATTGAAAATTGGGTGGTACTTAATTTTTTATGGTTAGCTATGATTAATTATCATGCCAAAATATTTCGACATTTTTTCTACAATATATGATAAATTGTTATGTATTATCACTTACCGGTAAGATAAAGAATGGTGTCCAACAGCTGCTGAGGATTGTCTTCGCCGAGAGAACCGCTCGTCCACAGGCGTTCTTCATCCTGGTCGGAAATAGTTTTCGTTTTCTTCCTTGCAGAGCTGCCCAGTCCTTGACGGGACAGTTCTTTCATAACAGCATCGAGACACTTTCTACTTTCTTCAAATGTTGATCCTCAAACAGATTTATGTCTTTACCTTTCAGCCTTAATCCATTCTGGAGAGCCGTGAATAGTCCATGAATAGTGTCTGAAGTGTATCGTTTCCCGTCCAATTTCCTCGCCTCGAAAAGAAAATATTTCAAGGCCATGTTCATAGTAGAGGAACTCATTTCGACCAATTCTTCGGTTAAGCACTTTTGAGGAATATCCAAGTTTTCAAAAAGGGACCTTGCCGTTCCTCTTGCCATCTCTTGAATGTTGAAAAAGCCCAATCGTTTTTATACCGTGTTGTCTTTGGGACACATGTTTCAATCTTTTTAGCTATATCTTTCTCCGTGAGCGGTTCACCAAAACGAAATGTAAAGTCATCAATAGAAATGTCATGTTTGGGACTACTTGAAGGTTGTCGAAACACTGACTGCGTCAGGAAAATATCGTCGTCTTCCATCTCTGTCAGTGGTGTTGACTTGACTGACTTGAAACACGTGCTTTTCTTTTTATAAATAACATGTAGCACGTGCATCACGTGCATAGCTTCCGAACGCGGGTGTGCTCTCCGTTGCCTTCAAATCGATCTCAACAATAAATACCATTGAATCCGTGAAATTTGCAAACATTGAATTACATCTTAAACATAGCCTCAATCTGTTCATAAGTTAAATCAAAACCTCCCCTTAGGTTTTGTTTGTGAAAATTAGCCCTAAAAATTAGCCCTAAAACCTTTGGCCCTTCCCAATTTCCCGCTGCAGCGGGCTAATTTTCACAAACAAAACCTAAGGGTTGGTTTTGATCCTTAACATATAATTTGCGTGGCTAAATTCTACTTTAGAAAGTTGAAATACCAACACATTTTATTTGTGTACCGTGATATGAAGACATGAAGTGTTTGTATGTATAAATGAAATGCAGGTAAATCAATATGAACAAAACTATGCATTATGTTACTTGTGTATGTGTTAGAACTTGCTAAACAGTAAACAATATCCTGTCATCGAATCACTATAGGGATAGATCAAGAAAACATTTCTAACATGAAGATTGTGACACTCTTATAAGTGATAATTGATTACTTTTGTGTCGCATATATATATGTGTGTTGTTTATTAGGTTCATATGTAAGATTCAGTTCGGTTCATAATTATTGAGAATGACGGTCATCTTTGTAAAAAACAAATAATGAGAAATATCTGAATTTTAAGAATATTTAATACTTGAACATACCCTTTGGGTTACATTTTGTTCGAAAATAACATTTTATCAGATCCCCATTGGCTTCCAGGCATAGCCTAACACGGGTAGTCATGCTCCCTATCAGAGAGGTTAGGGTTTCATGAGAGATACTGTCCCAATATCGGACTACCTCTCTCTTCATGTCTTCCAGATTGACTAGTCCCTTTTGGTTAACACTCTCCTTCATCATCCCCCAAATTTTCTCAATGGGATTCAAATCAGGACTGTAGCTTGGAAATGGGAGTAATGTCACATTTTTCTCCTGGAACCACTGCTTGGCGTGCTTTAATTTGCCGTGTGTTTTGGGTTTCCCTCAAACACGCATAAAGGAGTCGTTCCAAATAATGACACACCGCCCCACACATGAAACTAGGGACTGTATTTCGGCCTGTGGTACGTTGGTGCAGAATTAGATTTTGTCCACATCTTCACATTATTGGGATACACCCAGGCTGAACTTTCATCAGTGAAAATCACATTGCTCCAATCAAAGTTTTCATGGTCTCTACACCACATGACACGGTTTCCTTTATGCTTGTCTTTCATGTCTGGAATCGGCGTTCCCCTCTTTTTTTCCCTTCCAAGATCAAGTAAATTTCTTTTAATAGTTGATTTAGAAACACATGGAGATCCTCTCTTTAACATTTCATACCTGATGTTGGTTAGACTTGCTCTTTTGGAAACCAAAATACCCAGTCTGACCCGATCTCCAAATTCCAATTTTCTAGGCCTCCCTGCTCCTTTTTTGTGCTCTATTCCAGCTCCACTCTCAATATTCTTCTTAACTCTATACACAGTTGAAAGAGGAGTTCCTACTCTTTCTGACAATGTATGTACATCAGTGATACCTGCATTGTACAGCTCAAAAATCAACCTTCATATCTCTTCAGCAGCCATTTCAGACAATGTTTACAAACATGTCGTCTGCTTAAAATTCAAGGGTGGTAACTCTTTTTCACAAGTCTAGTAAAACAGGAAGAGTTATCTCCCATTGACTGATAACAGGATTTCATCACCCAAGCAGATCATGAATAAATGATAAAGTTCAAACTGACTTGAAAAATTCTCAATAATTATGAAGCAAACTATATATGTGTTGAGTTGAAAAAAAAAATCAATGAAGAAATATCACAGGTTATATTCCTTTAAGTTATCCATATTTAGCCCCTCCATTTTATGTTCATTAGACAAAAAAATAATTAAGATGTCATGGTCCAAGGTTATACAGTTTCCGTTAATTACTGGCCCCCAGTGTCGGGAGATGAGTGGTGCTTTGATTGACTTTATCGTTCTCACTACAGCTAACAGCTTCTGTGGTTAGTAGCCCAAGAGTTGAGCCTTCAAGCATGTATTGGCAGAAATGAGTTAATTGAATTAAGTCCTTGTTGAAGTTGTTTCTATTTTTTTCATATTTTAAGAAATGTGGTATTGTCTTTGTATCCAATTTTGTGCTAACTCATCTTGTCTTACTTTCTCTGGTACATTCATACATAATAAATTATATTCCTTTGTTTGCAGGGTGTAGTCTGCACTCTACATGAAGGTGATGACTTTGGGAAACTTGCCCTGGTAAACGATGCTCCACGGTAAGTGAAACTACTATCATTTGCTTGTGTTTGTGTTTGTTGGTCAGCATTTGCTTTCTAAAAGAGCATTCACTGCACTGCTTCTTTATGCCTTTTTGTCAACTTTGAGACTTATATCAGTTTTGGCATATCTTTATTAGATGAAAATGTTTTCCTCTGCAATTCATTTCTTCTGCAATTTTTTTTAGAGTATACATTTGAAGATCCAATTAGTCCTTTGAAGTCATTTAAATTGTCATCTATGACCAAAATGGCTTACTTATGCAAATTTCCGGACTAATGTATCTACATTGTAACAGTTAAGTCAGAGATTTATTTTCAAATAATGTAAAATGATCATTCTCCTTTGAAGAAAAATATTATCATTAAAGATTCATTTTCACATTTTTGGCAATTTTTGTATATTTTCTTGTCTCGTTTAAAGAGTTTTAGCTCATCAGATTTGGCATTGTCAGTAAACTTTTCATATTTTCGACTTCTCCTTCGCAACTACTGCACTCCTAAAGCTGAAAGGTTTTAATACTTGAGACGACCTTAACCTTGATAATGATCGATAAGAACATATTTAGAGATCAAAGCCTTGGTTCCACTATGTGATGATCGATGAACTTGTCATTGGAAGCTGGGACAATGTTTCTTCCAAACTGGATGGATTCCTCCTATATCTTTTTCTCCTTCCGATAAAGCCCAACAAATTCTGTTATTAATTTTTATCACCGAATTTTATGTGTTTGTTTCACGATTAAGCTGCCTAATGTCCTTCCATGGAAGCTTGGAAGTGATAAATAGTAAATCTATAACCTTTTGTTAAATGTCCTCCTTCAAGGTTAAGCGTTGGAAATCAGAGGTATGTTATATTGGGTTCAAAGCAGCTAAATATTAGTTTCAAACCAAATGTATTGTGTTACAAGATCAAGAGCAGTTGCAAATACTTGAAGAGAGGAGTTGATGAGTAGGAAGTGATGTAAGGTAAATATAAGGAAAGTAAGAAAGCTGAAGTTGCATTTGGTATTTTTGATGATTTGTTTTATGGTAAAGCTCCACATTACCTCATTTTGCAAAGATTGCTTTATGTTATTATTATCGCCCCCGCTAAGCTTTGCGAGAGATATAATGTTTTCAGTTCCGTCCATGGTTCCGTAATTTGGTAATTCCAAAATGCTTTTGTTTCTGGACCATATCTCAAAAACCATTCAATAAATTTTTACGAAACTTGTAATGTAGTTAGGTCTAATGGTGGCATGGTGCCTTTTGCTATTTTGGTTATTCTGAATTCAATTTTTTCCGGTTTCCATGGAAACAATTTGAACTTAGTGCATATGGGGGTAGGGGGATTTTCCAACCTATATCTAAAAATCTAATAAGTATTATTTTACTAAACCTGGTATGTGGTTAGATCTTGTGCTTGGGTGGTGCCTTTTGCTACTTTGGTTATTCTTAACTTTTCATTTTACTTGGTTTCCATGGAAACAATTTGAACTCAGTGCATATTGGGGGCAGTAGATGCTAATTATAATATTTGATGACTGTGTGAGTATCAAATGTCACATTCCCTACAATAAAGAAGTTGACAAATAAATAAAACTCTTCCTTATGCACCATTGAACTTGTATATTTCATGAGTCATTATCATGTCAAGTTCATTGATGCTAATATATAAAATCTTTTTATTATATGTTTGGTATGGATTGTTTCTGTAATAAGTGGCATTATTATTATTAGGTTGGATTAAAAGTTTTGAAGGGGGACATCACTGTGCATCACATGCTCATATTTCGAGTTGCCAATGATTTGTATATCTTTTAATGATTTTTAACCATAAAATGTTAAAGGGATTTATAAAAATATACAGGTTTAGAATCAAGCACACATTTCAAACTTGGTAGGGGATGTAACGTAGTATGCCTGCTTGTTCTTTTCCATGATCTTCAACAGTAGTTGAAAGGAAAAAAGAGTTTAAAGTTGGCAGGAGGGGTTTGTCCATTAGTTGTATAGATTTGTTTATTGTATATGTATTAGTCTATTATTTCCTCTATTTCAGGGCTGCTACAATAGTATTGAGAGAAGACAACTGTCATTTCCTACGTGTTGACAAAGATGACTTCAATCGGATACTGCGGGTTTGTAGGTTTTTCTTTTTTAGTGATTGAAATGTATTAATGTTTTCTGTAACTATAAGTCTATAAACTACAGGAAACCCAATAAATTAAAATTTGGAGTAAGAAGCCTGAACATTGAGGATCAAAGTTAGAATCAACCTGCAGAGGTTTGACTTCATATCAGGTTGCGACTAAATTTTGAATTATAAAAGAATCTAAAAAACACTCTGTGAACACTCAGACTAGGGAGGATAACTCTATTCTCAACTCTTTTGAATCTGGATAAGTCAGCCAGAATAAGGGGCCGGGAGGTGAGAGGTTCTATCCCAAGGAGGAAGACCCCAATCCGCCTCAAGTAGCGTATTGTTTGCAGGTTCCCTGCTTCGACATCTTCAAAATGTCAGTAAAACAATCCACTTTCTAAACCATATGATCTAGGCTAAGGACTTGAATTGTCTGTCTAAAGAAATGTCCTGGGTAAACTTATATCTAGGTTTTGCAGGTATTGCAGCCTGCAGCTCCTTCATAAATCTAGGAATAACACAACTTGTTGTCCAAGAGTTTGAATGTCTCTATTAACATAGCTTTGTATGTTTTTATTGTTCTAAAAAGCTTTCGCAGCACGGCATAGGGAAAAAAGAAAAGATAACACTTTGTCTTCAGACGCATGAATTGGATTTGAATTCCTTTCACAACACCAAAGGCAACATTTCCTCCAGGCGAGGTTGTACTGCATCCTGGTTTCTTTTCTCCAGGATCCAAGGACAGCACTTGCAATTCTTCGAAACCCTTCTGGAGACAGCAGTGGCAGCAAGTAAAAGCTTCTTTACCTTGGGTTGATTGGTTGTGTTATGCAGCAAGACAAGAAGATCCTTGTGTCTTGGTAATCTAAAAGTGAGTGAAACAAGGCAACTACCAATAAGCCTGGTTCCAGAAATCATGAGACAAACCACTCTTCTTGTCTTTTCCATCTAGATGCAAAAAGGTCAACATCTAGGTTAAACCACAAATCTGATCTTTTTACTTCCATTCCGTGGTATCTGAAAAGAGTCTGGACCAATAATCTGCTGTAACATTTTTGTCGACCAGGATATATTTACATTTTCGATATTTGCACATACGACTTTACTATCTATATAACACATTACCCGATATCGTAGTAAGAAGAACACAGAGATTTGACAGCTAAAACAGCCATTAGCTCAAAGAAGTTTATGTGGTTTTTACTCTCAATAATATATATTCTTCTTATATTGAGATATCTTCAGAAGGTGGGTTCATTCATGAGCACCTGCACATATGCAAGGTGTCTGCAAGATGAGTGCCATGAAACTTAGATGCACAAGATTGACACCAGAGAGTTGAATCTAGTCGTGAGATCTTGGCCATCTACAATGCGGATCCCGATAACTTTCATGCCCGTCTGGTTACAGGGGATGAAACGTGGATTCACCACTAGGATTCTGATACCAAGCAAGAATTCATGGAATGGATGCACCCAAGAAGTTAAAAACTCAGCCTTTTACTGGCAACCATTTTCTGGGACTCAAGGAGCGGGATACTTATAGACTATATAAACCACCTAAAATTACAATAACAGGAGCCTACTATGCTGACTTGTTGAAACAATTGAGAGCAGTGATCAAGAAAAAGAGGCGCGGCATGTTAATTGACGGCTGGAGTTATGCTTCTTCTTGACAACGCTCTAGTGCATACAAGTCGTATTGCACAGGCTGAAATTCAACAATGTGACTTTTAACATCATCCCCCTATAATCGAGATCTGGTCCCAAGCAACTTCTTTCTTTTTCACAATTTGAAATCACACTTTTGTACAAGAGAACGAGGAACACAAGGCAGCTACTGGAGCATGGCTGAGGGGCCAGTCAGAAGACTTCTACCTCGAGGGCATAGACAGTCTCAAAGACAAATAGGCAAAGTGCATCAAGGTTAAGGAAGATTATATTTAAAATAATATCAATATCCCAACCTTTGGCTTCAGTTTTATGTCCACTTCTATGAACAAACCTATTGACTTCCCCTCGTCGTAATGCAATTTGATAATAATATACAATTGTTCAAAAAATTATGTGTGCTTGTGTTCATTGCAGTTCTTGTGTATTTTGATTCTTATGATAACTATTTGGTTTCATGCCAAGGTTTTAACAGCCAATCTTTTGCGTTTACCATCATTTTAGCAATTGCTGGTCCAGTGGTTTGTTATTCCATTGAAACATTTTCTTTTTGTTATCATTCTGAATTAAAGATATTTGAGATTTTTCTTACAAAGAGAACCTATTTGAAAAAATAATTGTATAGATTGAATAATTGGAATTCCTTCTTCTTGTATTTTGTTTTTATAAGAGGCTGATTAATTAAATGTATCAGAAGTAGAGGGAAAATGAGGGACCTCTTTAAAAGATTATAGGTAATAAGTAGATGCAAAAAATGAAGCCATTGATTTTAGGAACAATATTTACATTCTATCGATCAGAATTGTTTTTAAAATGACATGAATATGTGACCAGAACAACAGGATGATTGGGAGGCCTTGGGACATATTTCACTACAATGATACTGTCACTGAAAAAGCTGAAGATAAGTTTTGAAAACTGAGATTCATTTGAAAAAAACAAAGCTTACGTACATTTTTACTTTTCTCATGATTTGTTTACTTCCGCTGTCTCTTTGACTATTCCTGTCACTAATAAAACATACTTTGCCCACTTTTCTACCCAAGTTGGCACTCAAGAGTGATCTTTGTTTTCATGTTATGTAAGTTCTTTTCTCTTGATCAGTACTTGCAATCTGAAATTACAGGAAGAGAATTCTTATCATAATATCCCATGGAAGAAAACCTGCATCTGTTTTTCAGAAGGAAAGTTGAAAATCGTCAAGAATAATTGCCATAAGCTGTTTCCCCCCTTTACATTTATTGCATATTGATCCATCAATACATCTATAGAGAATTACTGATTAAGGTCATGTTCAGCTGACCTTTGAACCGACCAATGAAATGAAGGAAGGAAGACAACTTCCAATCAATCAAAGACGGGTTTCTTTTGCATCTTGGTAAATGTCACATGCTGACGTTTACCCTTTGTTTGTCTATATTTATCCTTTAAAACTTATTTTGTCTTTGTTTGACCTAATATGTTGATTTACTTATGCTCAAATGACCAAATGATCAACCCAAAAATATTCAGTCAACATTATCAGCACAAAATTAATATGCTGTCGTCATATTTTTCAACACAATTCACTGCGAAACATAGTTAACATTCGGATTTTGTAATCGAGGCGCTTAAGAACGGCGAAACAATCGCATTGATCCGCGATTCGAAGAGCTTGTACCAGCTATCTTTTGATTGGCTGATGTTCGTGCCTGCTCGACACGGAATAGGCCTGTAATTCTGTAGATGTAATAACGGACATATTATATTTCGGCTAGTTTTAACTAGATTGCCCCCTTTGTCAAGCAATTCCAAAAAGGCGAATGAAGTGGAGGAATGTACCCCGGCACCTTACTTAACAGTACAAGATCTTCAAGCTCTGTTTGATGGGGGATTATAGTGCCATCGTTTTACACTTGCAAGGAGTTATGGAAGCTGTACCATCCCAAAGTTAGACATGGGGCAGTCGGAAATGACAATGTGGGACACTCACTTGTGTGGTCAAGCTTTCTACTACAGTTCTATAATACCTGGGCATCATCTTAGCCACATACAAGATAGAAACTTGCCTGCCCAGCAACAAAGTAGAGAGAATAAAAACCTTTATCCAAGAAGTTGGCAGGGATACTATTTTCCCAAACAATCATTGCTGTCGTTTCTTGAGCATTTGAAAATTTCTGCCCGAGTTATCAGACCAGGCATGCAGGTCTTACCTTATTTACTTGTCAACTACTGTGCCACATTTGTTTGACTCTGTGACTTTGACTCAAGATTGTATCTAGGAACTAGAAATGTGGCTATTATACTGAATAACTGGAATGGTGTTTCTCTCTTGTTATGAATGAATTTGGAATAGGAAAATGTCCCCAGTCAAACCAGCAAAATATAACAAGACAATGGTATATTAATTACAATTTAATCAATCAAATAATAAACAAAGTGTTTAAGGTTACAGTATCAAGAAAGCTAATACAAGTTATAATACAATATTAAATGAGTCATACTAATTAGCTAACTAAATATATTCACCAGTCCTTATGAATCACACAGTTGATGAATGTAGAAAACAGTCAGTGGGTCTTGATAGGAGATAGATGAATCCGGCTTGTAAAGGTATCCAAAACAGTGGCACAGCAGATGATCGCAAAGTTGATTGTAAGAAGCAAGATGATTAAGAGTTATAATGCCAGCCTTTATATGGGTTAGATAGCTTCTAGAATGTTCTTTGAAGTTCCATGACAAAATCCAATCAGAAGTGTCCAACTCTAGCAATCAAGAAATAGATAAAACATTCTAGAATAGATGATTCTAGATACTTCCAGCTAAGACTATCAAAACAAGTGCAAGTGTGACCCACTAAACAGAATACAACAATCTTATACAATGTTAAACTTATGAATATGTGATTGTTCATAAGTTAAGGAAAAGAAAGTTACAAAGAAACTTTCTGTTGTAGTAATAATAAACAGTTCCATTTTAACAAAATACAAAAAATAGAAAATAATATTTCAAATACAAACATTCAGCATCAAAAAGGACATTTTCAGCACAAACATTGTTTTTACCCTTGATGTGTTTAATCACAAGATTGAACCCTTGCAAAGTTAAACTCCATCTCATAAGTCTTTGGTTTTTGTCAACGGATTGTGATCAGTAAAGGCTTCAACTGGAAATGTAATTGTACCTAAGTACACTTCAAAATGCTGTTTAGCTAACAACAGAACTAAAGTTTCCTTCTCAATGGTTGAATAGTTCTTTTGGTGCTCATCCTCTTGAATCAAAACAGCATCTTCACCCACATCACTTGCATCAATTTGCAACTTATAAGCTTTCTCAAAATTTGGTGCCTGACAACTGCCATCCCACAAGAATTTAACCCTTTGCCCCAAAAGGTTTGTGAGTGGAGATACAACATCAGAAAAATTTTGACAAAATTTTCTATAATAGCCTGCCATGCCCAAGAATCTCATGAGTTCTATCTTAGACTGTGGAACTGGAAAATGTACAATGGCTTCCACTTTAGCATTAACCAGTTGTACCTGGCCGTGCCCTACAACATGCCCTAAAATACAACTTGTGACTTTCCGAATTCACACTTTGCCAGATTGACAGTCAATTTCGCTTCAGACAGTCTCTCAAAGAAACCTCGGATTCTCATCAGATGTTCTTCCCACTTCATGGCATAATTGATGACATCATCCATGTAAGCTTCGACACCGTCAAGACCTGATGTGACGTTTCTGACGAGTCGTTGGAACGTCACTTGAGCGTTCTTCAGACCGAATGGCATCACTTTGTATTGATACAGTCCATCTGGTGTAGCAAAAGCTGATATCTTCTTTGCACGGTCAGTGAGTGGAACCTGCCAGAAGCCTTTCAAAAGCTCAAACTTACTAATGTACTTAGCTTGACCGATGTGATCAATGCAATCATAAACCCTCGGTATCAGGTAGGCGTCAGTTCGTGAAAGTTGATTCACAGTTTTCATATCAGCACAGCAGCGCCAACAACCACCACCCTTCGGCACAAGAACACAATGGGTGTAATAATGTCATTGTCCAGCATGTATTTCTATTCTTTCCGCAGAATTTCACTTTTCACAGGATTTATCCTTTATGGGTGTTGTTTCACAGGCACAGAATCACCTACATCTATATCCTGACTAACAATATCTGTTCGACCAGCCACATCAGGAAACAGATGAGAGAACTCAAAAATCAAATCTGACATTTGAACTTTCTATTCAGGAGACAAATGTGACAACTTCTCATCAAGGTGAGCTCACACATCAGAATTGCTAAGTTTGGGTGACATGTTATCACAAAGATCATCAGACTTCACATTGCTAACAATGCCATCAACATGTACATCATCATTGACAGTACATTCAGAAACTTGGGAGAGTGTGGCGATACATGTAACCTGTTTTGGTTGTTCCCTGTCATGATATTTCTTTATCATGTTTACATATGGCATAAACATTTGTGTTTACGACGGCCAGGAGTCAGGATGATGTAATCTGTGTCGCTAACCTTTTTGTCAATAAGGTACTATGGACCCTGATATCTAGCTCTCAGTGGCTGGCCAGGAATAGGTAGTAAAACTAACACTTTCTCACCAGGAATGAAATTTCTTTGTTTTGACTTTTTGTCAAAAGTTTGTTTCAATTTGGCTTGTGAAGTTTTCAGATTTTGATTGGCCAACTCTTATGCTTTCGAAAGTCTGTTCCGAAATGTAGAAACATAGTCCAAAACATTGATATCAGGATTGCGACTGAGCCATTGCTCTTTTAGATGTTTTAATGGCCCGCGAACACTATGACCAAAAACAAGCTCAAAGGGACTGAACCCTATACTTCCCTGAACTGACTCCCTGACAGCAAACAACAACAAATGCACACCCTCATCCCAATCCTTCTCTGTCTCAAAGCAATAAGTCTTGATCATATTCAAAGTCTGATGAAACCTCTCTAAAGCTCCCTGCGACTCTGGATGATAAGCACTAGACTTAACCTGTGTAATGCCTATCTGGTACATTGCCTGCTGAAATACCTTAGACATAAAATTTCAACCTTGATCAGACTGAACAACCTTTGGCAACCCAACTCAAGGTGAAAAACTTGATCAAAGCCTTGATAATCACAGGAGCAACAATCCTACTAATAGGGATAGCCTCGGGAAACCTGGTAGAAGCACACATAATAGTGAGAAGAAACTGATTACTAGACCTAATCTTAGGTAGTGGACCAACACAATCAATGATAACTCTTCTGAAAGGTTCCTCAAAAGCCGGTATAGGTTTTAAAGGAGCAGGAGGAATTTTCTGATTTGGTTTTCCAACAATTTGGCATGCATGACAGGTTTTGCAAAATTCAGCCACATCTTTTCTCAAACTAGGTCAAAAGATATGTACCAAGATTTTCTCACAAGTTTTGTTTACACCCAAATAACCTGCCATTGGACTTTCATGTGCCAATGAAAGTACATGATTTGGTAATTTGGTGATGTAATTTCCATTCATCCTCCGCAGGAATTTCCGGCGACCTATATTTCCTCATCAAAACACCATCCTTGAAGTAATAACAAACTGGAACCTTACTAGCCTCCTCAAAAGAAACAGCCTTACTAGCTAACTTCTGCACCTCAACATCTTCACCCTGAGCACTAATAAGCTGCTTTCTAGACAGAGCGTGATCACCACCAGACAAACTATCAGACTCAAAAAGAAGACCTGAAGAGTTACCTCCCTTCCAAGCCTCTACCTCTTGGAAAGAATGATCCATAAATATTTCTGACAAATCATAAATGAAATCATCCAGCAAAGAAGTCTTGGAAGAAATGTCCTTTGACATGAAACGAGTCACTGCACAAGAAGGAAAAATACCCAGAAAATCCTCCTCCAACCTTTCTGTACCAACTGAACTCTCCGGACAAACAGTGACAATGGGATCAGCACCAACTTTTCCACCCATAAGATCATTACCGATCAACAAATCAACACTCGGAACTGGGAGAGAGTCAAGAACACCAACCTTCACCTCACCAGAAATCAGATCAGAAGTCAAATTGACAAAATGAAGAGGAGCAAGAGAACTGCCACTTATACCCTGAAGCAAAATGCCTGAGTTAGTTGAAGACTCGACAGGATCCTTCAAAATCAGAGATTGAAGAGCTCTCAAAATGATAACGGGCCTTGAGGTAGAATTATCTCCCATAAGTGTCACAAATCCTTTCAAAGCAAAAGGCAAAAACTCAGGAACAACAGAATCTGAAATCTGAGTCTCAAAAACAACACTCTCCTCAGAACTACCAAAAAAGAAAGGCTTAGGTGTGATAGACACAAAAGCATTGGGGGAACATGTGGACTGATTCTTCAACTTGAGTTTGGGACATGCAGAAATCAAATGACTTGGCCTCTTACAATAAGCACAAATTTAAACAGGATCAGAATCACTAGAAGTCTAAGGCTTAGACTGAAAATGCGATGGCTTGTCAGAAGAATTTGAACCTGTCTTATCACCTTTTGAACCTGCATACCCTGAAGTCTTACCCAGGGAAAAACCTTTATGGTGAGAAAACTTAGAGTTACCGGGAGACCAAAAAGAACTCTTGTGAGTCAAAAAGTAATCATCTGCCAACACCGCTGCATCATGTAAAACATCAACCTTCTGCTCATCCAAATAAGTCTTAAGGTCAGCATTGACACACTGCTTAAAATCCTCAATCAAAACCAACTGCCTCAAACTAGCATAATCTGAAACCTCTTTAGAACCACACCATCTATCAAACAAAGTCTCCTTATCTCTAGCAAACTCTACAAAAGTCTCATTGTCCCTTTTATGAGCATTCCTGAATATCTGACGATAAGCTTCGGGCACTAACTCATAAGCTTTCAGAAGGGTCCTTTTAACTAAATCATAATTTGAGCTTTGCTCAATCGAAAGGGCGGGATATGCATCCTGAGCTTTACACTTTAAATCAGTTTGCAATGGCATAGTCCATGACTCTTGAGGTTTTTAGCAACTTTTTCAAAATGAAGAAAATATTTTTCTACTTCTTTTTCATTGAAAGGTGGGACCAGTCTGGCGTGCCTTGTAATGTCAAAAGAGGAAGGGGTTGAGGGAGGACATGAAGCTCCAAGCTTTTTTAGTTCAATTTCTTTCTCAATTTCCAATCTTTTAACTCAATTTCATGAGCTTCTTTTTCTCTTTCTCTTTAAATTTCTTTTTCTCTTTGAATTTCTCTTTCATTTTCTCTTTCCTGAATTTCTCTTTCTTTAGCCTTTTCCTCAAATTCCAATCTTTTAAATTCAATTTCTTTTTGTGTTTGAATTTCGAGTTTCTTAAATTCAAAATTGTCTGAATGTTCCTCTTTAACCATGTCCAAAACATCAGGGCCAAAAACTCCCTCATCAATAAAAGGATTTAACACAATTTTCAGAATTTGGAATTTCCCCATAGCTGGTTTAGCCTCAAGTTCATAAAACTTTGAAATCAAAAGCAATTCTGATTTTCGCAAGACACCGACTGCATCAGGGTTAGTGGACTTAGGAAAATCCTCAAGTTTAAACCACATTTTGCTGGTTTAACAATTAACTTTCAGAATTAAACATTTTTTTAAAAAAAAATCTCAAATGCCAAATGAATTCTATCCCCGACGAGCCCCCAATTTTGTTACGAATGAATATGGAATAGGAAAATGTCCCCAGTTAAACCAGCAAAATATAACAAGACATTGTTATATTAATTACAATTTAATCAATCAAATAATAAACAAAGTGTTTAAGGTTACAATATCAAGCTAATACAAGCTATAATACAATATCAAGTGAGTCACACTAATTAGCTAACTAAATATATTCACCAGTCCTTATGAATCACACAGTTGATGAATGTAGAAAACAGTCAGTGGGTCTTGATAGGAGATAGATGAATCCGGCTTGTAAAGGTATCCAAAACTTCTTTCCTTTCACTAATCTTTCTTTAATCAAATACTAGATAAATAGACCCATCCCGCCGGCAAAGAAATGGATCTACCCATCCCGTCTAACCTTACCAAAATAAGTTAAAGAATAAACTTTATTAATCTAAATCATTACATATATGGGCCCGCTCTATATTCAGAACGTATAGCTCTGTAAACAGAACTTTACGGCGGGCAAAAATGCTCTGATCTCGATCAGCTGACTGATCGTCCAGAGTGACGAATTACCTGCGCTACAACGCTTATATACCCCTCCGTAGTGAGTACTGAAACAAGAAGGACTGCGATTGCAACCTAGCCTCCCAACCAATCCGAGCGCTCCTAGTAAACAGCTACCGACAGCACTAACACATGGCTACCAAAACACAAACTGACTGACGTTGACCTAGGATAACTTCCAATACTCACTAACGGATATAGGAATATGTAAGACACAGTTGTGACCGTAAGTACCGAAGTGTTATAATTACATACACGTAAAAAACTCAAAAACTCAATTTTTACCACAGATTTAATGAAAGCGTTTGATTTTGATGACCGTAAAAAGCTGTTATTTGTGTCACAAAATAAAAGGCTGCCATGGCAAATTATATAACATTTTAAGAAGTATGTATGAGACTGAGACTAGTGCTGGAGTTACCGAAATATTTGATACTTCAGCAGGGGTGAGGCAAGGCTGTGTCCATAATCCCTTGTTGTTCATCTTTTTTATTAACGAATTAGTTAACGTGTATGAAACATGTAGTGATGAAGTTTTTCTTACCCCGCAAATGAAAGATTTATTCATTCTTTTGTTTGCAGACAATATAGAAAGGTTTTCATTTATGGTTATTGGTCTACAGTATCAACTGAATATTTTAGAAACATTTTGCTACAAATGGGCTTTGGAATTTGTTTCGATATCTGTTGGTCCCAGATACCGAGTAAATGACAAACGATGTTGACTGTTCAACATGACGTGTATTGAGGTAGCCGCCATACACAGGAAGTACAAGGGGTAGCACTCTGATTTACTTGAGTACCGTAAAGCTCTCAATAAGCTATCGTAACATCTTTCCTTTTTTAAAGAAATTGAGAAGATGAACTATTATTATAAAGGCATGCATTAAAGTAATTCACAACTTTAAACAGTCTTTGTGTTTTCACTGGTAGCACTGGAACAGTCCGTTGAAAGTATTCTAAAACTGAACCGATCACTATAGAGTCATTTGATAACACAAACACTGAATGAGAACACTTTAGAGTCATTTGATAACGCGAACACTGAAAGAGAACACATTTACATTACACTGGTTTGGAGTTCAGTCATTTCACATATTCTCTCAGATATCCTGGAGGTCTGGAGATTCTGCCGCTTCTGGTTGACATAGGAGTAGTCACTGAGGGCTGGACTGGGCGGGTTAGAGACACCGGGGAAGACTGAGTGTGTGTCTCACTGGACCTCGGCTTCACTGGAGATCTAGTCATTACAGTTGGTACTGACTGGTGTGAGTCCGAGTTGGTTGTGCTAATGGTCTTCTTCCTAGGACTGCTTACGGGAGATTCTGATGTAACTTTCAGATGTCGGCGATTGCGTCTGAAGACTTGGCCTTGATCAGTCTCTATTTCGTAGGACCGAATGTTGACTTGTTTCCTTACAGAGGCTTTCGTCCACTCCTTCTGCTGTGGATTGAGAGGCTGCATGCGAACTTGAGTACCTTCTTGTAGAGGTGGTAACTCATGTGCAGACTTGTAATTCTGAGCCTGTTTGACGAACTTCTTCTTTTTCTTTTCTAGAATGTCTGTGGGAGTGTTTGGCTTTAGAAGAGTTTTCTTCATTGGAAGGAGAGTCTTTGTCCGCCTGTTGAAGAGCCGTTGAGCAGGTGATGTACTAGTAGATTCCGTTGGAGTGTTCCGATAATCCAGTAAGGCTAGGTATGGATCAGACTTGGCCTTGCATGACTTCTTGAGAAGACGTTTCGCTATCTTCACTGCTGATTCAGCTTTCCCGTTAGACTGGGGATAACCTGGGGAGCTGGTCTTGTGCTCAAATTCATACTTGTCAGCAAAGTGCTTGAAGTCGATGGAGTTGAAAGGCGGTCCATTGTCTGATATGACAACATCAGGTATGCCATGACGAGCAATGTGTCCTTTGAGTCTTCTGATGATTTCCTTTCCAGTTTTGTTGGTGATTTGGTCGATTTCAAAGAAATCACTGAAATAATCGACTGTTACTAGGTAGTCCTTCTGGTCATATGTGAAAATGTCCGTTCCGAGCTTTGACCAAGGTCGATCAGGTACCTCATGGGGAATGAGTGG
This sequence comes from Phorcus lineatus, assembly GCA_921293015.1. NCBI lineage: Eukaryota > Metazoa > Mollusca > Gastropoda > Trochida > Trochidae > Phorcus > Phorcus lineatus. The sequence continues at coordinate 21,675,785 of OV121092.1, forward strand.
TTCCTTCGCCTGTTTTGTCTCAAACGTTCTGCAGATATCGCACTTGGCGATGTAGTCAGTGATTTCAGAATTCATGTTTGGCCAATAGATGCACTCTCTTGCTCGACGTCGGCAGGATTCTATTCCAACATGAGAGCTATGAAGACGCTTGAGGATTTCAGGGCGATGACTTTTGGGGATCACACACCTGGAACCACGGAATATAATTCCATCCTGGATGGACAGTTCATCCCGGAAATGAAAGTATGGAGCTGCCAGATTAGGAACTTCTTTCTGTTTTTCTGGCCATCCTGACTGAATCATTGACTTGACAACTTGAAGAGATTCGTCTAGTTCTGTTTCAGCCTGTATGGTTTGGAGTCTTTCTTCTTTTATTGGTAAGAATTCAACCATTCTGATTGATTGTACTTCATGTTCAGCCTGTGAGAGTTCAACTTGGAGAACTTCAATCCGATGTTCATCTGGGTTTTCAGCTTGAGGTAAGTATGCACGTGACAGTGTGTCAGCGAGATACATTTCCTTGCCTCGTTTGTAGATAATTTCAAAGTCATAGTTTTGAAGTGCTAGAAGCATTCTCTGGAGTCTCTTGGGAGCTGATAGAAGAGGCTTGTGCTGAATGTTCACGAGGGGTTTGTGATCACTTTCAACAGTTACCTTGCGCCCATAGACATACTGATGGAACTTTGCAAAGCCGTAAACTATGCTGAGCAATTCCTTTTCTATCTGCGCATAGTTTTTTTCTGTCTGAGTTAGGGCTCTGCTACCATATGCAATGGGTTGGCCTTTTTGGAGGAGGGTTGCTCCAAGTCCAGTGTCTGAAGCATCACATTGCAGTGTAACGTCTTCTTCACTGTCATAGTACTTCAGTACTGGAGTTTGGGTGAGAGCTTCCTTGAGCTTGTTGAAGGCTGTGTTGTGTTCATGATTCCAATCCCAATCAGAATCTTTCCTTGTGAGTTGACGCAGTGGTTCACACAAATCAGAGAGTCCCTTCAAGAATTTTGAGAGGTAATTGACCATGCCAAGTAGTCTTTGTATTCCTTGAACGTCAGTCGGTTGTGGCATGTCAATTATGGCTTGAATCTTGCGAGGATCTGGTTTCAATCCATCTGCAGACAGGAGATGTCCTATGAAGGCAACTTCCTTTGTGCGAAGCTCAAGTTTGTCTGGGTTGAGACGGATGTTCTTGGAACGACATCGTTCCAACAGCTTGATGAGACGTTCATCATGGTTGCGTACAGCATCCTCTAGAGTGTCACCTTCACCAATTACAAGAATGTCATCAGTGATTCTGAAAGTCCCTTCAAGATCATGGAGTGCCTGATCTATACGATACTGGAAGATCTCAGGGGCAGGAGAGATTCCAAAGGGAAGTCGGAGCCAGCGGTACCGACCAAATGCAGTTCCGAACGTCGTAAGAAAACTAGAGTCTTCATCAAGTGCAAAGTGCCAGAAGCCATGCCGCAGGTCACATTTAGAGAAAACCTTTGCCTTGGAGATATCAGGAAGAAGGTCATCAATTACTGGTAAGGGATAGTGACTCCTCTTTAGAGCAGTGTTGAGAGGTTTCGGGTCAATGCATATCCTTAATCGACCTGAGGGCTTCTTTACGAGAACTAGGCTTGAAACCCAATCTGTTGGCACATCAACTTGCTGAATGACACCCTTTTGTTCAAGATCTTGAAGTTCCTCTTGTAACTTCTGTTTGATGGAGTGTGGCATCCTTCGTAGAGCTTGCTTGACTGGAGTGATTGAGGGATCAATTTCGAGTTTCTGTTCCCCTTCCAGGAGTCCTATGTTTGCACCATCGAACACATCTTGGTACTTTTCGAGTATTTCTGTTTTTGAAATACAGTCTTCAATCGCTGTAGTCTGGAGAATGTTTTCATACATAACCTTGAGGAAGTCCATATTTTGAGCATTTCGACATCCAATCAATGGTATTTGTTTGTCTGGTACAACCACAAACTTCACATGGTAAGTTTTAGAGTTTACAGGATTGGTAAGCTTGAGAGTAGTTACCCCCTCTGCAGGAGTGAGAGTCTTGTTGTACATGCGCAATTTGATATTCGAGTCTTCAAGTTTGGAGTTCACAGGTAAGTCAGACTTGGAGATAACATTACAGGTTGCTCCACAGTCCACCTGAAACTTCTTGAGAGAGCCATCCACTTTGAGGTGAGTGAAGATTTTGTCTTTGTATTCATCTATACTGTTGACTGATTCCACCATATCTAGAGTCATTACATCTTCATCTGATGTGTCACTGAGTTGTTTTACCCAGATGTTTCACCATCCCAGATACCGAGTAAATGACAAACGATGTTGACTGTTCAACATGACGTGTATTGAGGTAGCCGCCATACACAGGAAGTACAAGGGGTAGCACTCTGATTTACTTGAGTACCGTAAAGCTCTCAATAAGCTATCGTAACAGAATTAAACATGGATAAATTAAATATTATTGTATTTAGAAATGGATGAATTGTGGCTAAAAAGGAGAAGTGGACATTTCGAGGCAAACCAATGAAGGTTGTAACTTATTACAAATAGTTGGCTCTTTTATTTCCAAGTCGATTAAACTGGTCAATAGCACGCAAGACCATTGGAGCACAAGCTAAAAAGGCATTCTTTTCCATTTTTTACCTTTTTAAGGTTAATGAATTTATCTCTTTTGATATCGCTTGTACACTTTTTGACTAAAAAAAATATCACCAATTTAGTTGTATTGTGCAGAAATTTGGGGAGCAAAATATTTTGAAGTTATTGAAAATGTTCATACATCATATTTCAAAAGATTTTGTCAGTATGGAAATTTGCTTCTAATAAGGCCATACTTGGTGAAACAGGCCGCTATCATATGCATATTGAAGTCCAAATGAGAGTTATCTAATTTTGGATTAAACTGATACGAATGCCAGAGTACAGGATACCGTAAAAATGTTATCAAATGTTATTGTTTTTATTAGATTTTCCTATGTATGATAAACCAAGATGTTGGTGACAAACATACATTTCTATCAATGTTCAAGCAACGTTTAAAAGACATATTTATTCGAAAGTTGTATGAATCACTTCACTCATCCACCTTTCTGAATCATTATTCTCATTGTTAATCAGTGTTTGGGCCTGAAAAATACATCACCGTATGTTACTGTTACTTAATGATAAAACCCTTTTGAGAACCTTCTGTAAATATAGAATATAAAGAAAACATAACTTAACCTTGAAAGATTTGTCATGTTTATACTGTTCTTCATGTCAAACTGAAGGTGATTTCCATATTTTGTTAGTTTGTGAAACTTTTTCCTCATATAGAAAAATTTTTTTTAAATGTACAAATGTTAATCCACAAATGATGTACAATCTGCTTAAGTCATTGTCTCATTTTTGCAAGGCAAATTGTAATGCATGCCGGACAAATAGTTCACCACTCACAGAAATCTTTCCCCTGACGTTCACAACAATTTTCAGAACTCTGCAGGCATTCTAGCCCTCAATAATTAAGTTCAAACTACCCTACCCTACCCTAATATTATGTGTTTGGCGAGCGTAAGTCCTTACCACGTCATTTCGCTAAGGCCGTGACGAAGAACACATAAAATTTCCCAGCTGAATATCCAATTTAAATAGCTAATAGCTTACCCTTTTTCAAATACAGAAATAACAAAAAGGTGGTAAACTCAATGAAGAATGCGTCTGTCATAAGTATCAGCGCTGCAATTACTAGATTTCCGGTGTTTTGCACTCGCGATGGGATTGCACTTGATTCGGTACCTCATCGGTCTGAAACGGCATATGCCAATAAGCTACTGTAAGCTAACTGTAAAACAGGCATAAAAATGAAAATCTTTTTGCAAACGCAACAGGAAATATTTGTGTTAGTGATCAGATTCGTGAAGAATGATTAGTTCAGTTTAGTTGCCTTACAAAAATGAGACTATGACTTTAATGCTTTTAATCCTGAAGTTATTCAAAGTGTTACCAAATATATAAAACAATTGATGAATCTAATGAAATCACATATGCAATTCAACTTAAAGTCATGTGACTAATACTTAAAAAACTTAACTGTACTATGGGCCATTGAGCCACAAATACTAAATAAACATGTCTGTCTGTCTGATATTGGTGAGAATATAAAGTATAATGTGGGGGTTTATTACCTAAAAATTATCTTAACTGCATGAAATCAATCCTTCCCTTCACTTCATAGGTGTCATAAACACCCAGTCACCACCTTATATACACCAATATATATAATAGAACTTTAAGGAGAATTTTTTATGCTCAAGATTGTATTTCCCTATTCACTATGATACATGTACATGTTTATTATTTACAAAAAAATGTATTTAAAAAACATTATTTCTTTCTTAAATTAATATTGTGTTAATAAATTCATTGAAGAAAAAAAATTGACAGTGAAATTTCTATCCAATATTGAATCTCCTTTTTTTGTGTTCTAATAAAAGAAAAATTGATAGATAAGAACATTAAAAGAAAAGAATTAATCACACTTGTCTATTCAAGCTGTGGTGATGAACAAATACAGTGGGTTTATCGAATTATCAATACTTACATATGTATGAGAGTGACAGTTACAAACATCACAAAATTAATGATTCTTTCATTTGATAATTAGTCATTGGCTTGGAGAATATATGAATCATTTGACCTATGTATATAAATATAGAACTTTGCTTCCAATAAGTTGGTGTCTTTGAGAAGTTGAGTTGATATATGTTTCAACATCCTTAATATATTATAAGTTACTATGTTTCCATGAGTTTGATATGGAGATATATTATGTGTCCGAGTTAAATATCAAATGAGAATGAAGGAGTTTGATATTTCACTTGAACACATGATATATCTCCATATCAAACTCGTGGACACATGGTAACATATTCATCTCGATGGGGACCCTTATTTTATGCTTTAAATATGGCTTGAAATATTGGATTGGTCAAAATGACGGCTGATTTATTCAGTTTTATCCTTTATTTATGAATTTACAAATATGATTTTTATATCACCTTTATATCACCGTTTAGAGCACAAAAAGTATAGTCCAGTACCTGGCAGCTTTACTAAATGCAAATTACGGACTGAGTAAATAGTATTGTGGGTTTTTTTAGTTTTGATTGTTTGGTCAAGTATACTTCATGTATACTTCACCTTGGAAATGTTCGATTTGAACCGACGCTATATTTCACCGTAGATTCCTAACTGTCATGGCGGACCGTCGTGAAAGATGCGATTGAGTTTGAAAGTGTCGGACGCATAGAACATGCAGGCATCACAACATAATGCTCAGGTTGGTTTGAAAGTTCGATATGAATGAAAAGTCGGCGATGACCTCAATTAATATTTGTACAGTTTGGTTTTCAAATTCACCATTCCAATCTTCAGCTCACTGATGGACAACCTTGCTCGGGCAAGTGAATCAGTAGGCCAATAGCAAGTCTTGTAACTTGTCAAGGTTTTTTGGCACGAACATTTAATTTTTACAAGAACTTACATGTTCCAGTCGAGAAATGCGAAATGACTTCAATCAGTGGGAAATACACTGAGCTAGTAACAGTTGGTTTTAACAAACCAGCATAGTTTAGCCTTTATTTGCCTAACAGTGGGACAAGGGGGATAACTCTTGACAATACATCGTCTCTGTTACAAGGGTTGCGCGTGACCCAGTTTAACATTGAAAAATATACCTGAGGCATGTGACCGCTTTTAGCCAATGAGTAGCTGACATTGCTGTCCAAGTTGAGATAATGTTTTACTACTGTCTGTAAACATGCCGGTCCCACAACTTGATTTTTTCATTTTTCTGATTAAAAGGTCTGCGATCCTTAAGTGGTTAGTCCTGAAATACTGGGTTAAAATTAGTTTATGAAGATTATTAATGCACAATCATTAAGAGAAATAAGCACTGTGATAATGCACTCATGTCCATATGGACCAAATGCAAAACTCCTGTCAAATATCTTTGTATTTACCATGAATAAAACAATCAAATACCATGTTTTTTGTAACTCTCTCTGGATGAATTTCCCTTCATTTTGTTGTTTTTATTATCCTTCTGATATCTGAAATTTCCTGATTTTCCATCAATTCATGCTTATATACTCATGTCTAGCTGTAAGAAATTAATAAAAACACACAGGGAATCGAAATGCAGCCATTTCATGAACCAGTAGGAAGGAAGTGACCCTAGCTTAAATTTTTTATATTTGCTTTATGCATGCATAAATATTGAGAATCCTCCATAAGGGCTGCAGGGACCGCAGGGACGTACCACATCCTAAAAACCTGTTTTTTTCTTCTTCTCAAGATGAAAAAGATTTAGGAAGATGAAACCTTTTGTTCAGACTCCATATCTGATGAGGACCCTGTGACCACTAATAATGGCAGGGACCACACACTATTTTCATCACCTTCTCCAGAAGCAAGAGGCCTAGAGAGCTGAAACTTAGAAAATAGAGAACAACAAACTTTTTGTCTTTTATCTTTTATTAAAGTACCCAAAAGAGGCATCAATGTGAAAAAGAAAAGCACAGATGGTGCTGAATGTGCTAAATATGTTTAAATGTGAGTGTCATTATTACCCAATTCTATAATTTGTTCATAAGAGACCTTATTTTATGAAGTACTTGTGGTAAGAAAATCATTTTTTTCTGTATTGGACCTGAGAGTTTGAAGCTATTTTGAACTTTTTGTGTGTTTGAATGTTTGCAGGATGTGGAGGCTAACACAGTGCGGCTAAAAGAGCATGGTGAAGACGTGCTGGTGCTGGAAAAGATCCCCACCAACATCCAGGAGCCTGGAGGAACAGTCCGGGCTCATTACAAGTAGGTTGCTCTTACTGTATGTCACTTGTGCAAAAAGCTGATAAAGAAGAGAAAGCGTAAGAAAATGAACCAGTCAATAGCATAATTAGCAACTAGTCGAGCACAGGGTCACCATTTTCAGATATGATCGAGAGCTGCATGATTGCTAACATTAGAATATGGAATGTTAATGACTGATCTCAATCAACAGCTCTATATTATGATAATACAGTTAAACTGTTTATCTTCCTCCCTTTATAACAAAGTTTCAGGGGGTATTTTGATGGGCACTTCCGTTCGTCTCTGTTCGTTCATTAAACTTTGTGTCTGACCCAGACCTTTGTAAATAATCAACCATTTCAATTCAAATTTAGAATTGAAGATTAAGAAATATGTTATAATGGGTATTAACTGTTAACTTATTTTTCATTATCATAAAAAGATATTATGGGTTCTTTTTCAGGGTAAAACTTCCATTGGGTACCTTATTGCATATTCATTATTCAGATGAAAATAACACAAAACTTGTAGAAATATTGAAAATATTACGAATTAAACTAAAAACTTACCCGATGGTATCGGCCGCCTGCCTATGCCCCTAACACAGCACACGCGAGTACTGAGTAAAGGGACGTAATCCAAACCCAAACCTCACTTCCATAACTTTCGTCGCGGTTGCAACACATGTTGAAGATTGCTGCTAGAAAGTTTTCAAATGCTAGGAAAATGACAGAGAAAGAAAATGTATGTGTGGTAAAGTTATTGTTTTCGCAAAGGCTTTACGTTTTTTGCATTTTCGCATTTTCATGTTGTAGAAATTTTGGTTCTTGTTTCACACGTTCGTGTTTCAAAGACCATGTGGTTGGTAACTGCAGGGTCGTATGTTTGCTTCACTCGCTTTTACTTTTTGATTTGCATACTTTTATTTCGCAAATGCATGCATTATATACCTTTTCTTTCAGGATTTGTGTTATATATTTCATGTTGTGCGATTTCTCCCCGTTCGTTTTTTCTTACTTACGGTATTGCTTGGAGGGTCAAGTACCTCAAACTGGTTATAACATTACTAAAGCCTTTGCGAGTTTAGTTTTGTTCTATTTTTATGTGCATGTTGATGTATACTTATAATACGCATGTTTACATAACTTTGGGCTTCCCTCACCAACGTTTTGTTCGACTTGCAGTCCTTCAAAAGTTGCGAGGGGTGGCTTGCTTCCCTGCCCCCGCAGGATAATCATACTTGGTGCATCAAGTGTCTTGTACAGTCACCTCATGACGATGAGCAATGCAAGATTTGTTTGGATTTCACCCCGAGAGCTCGGAAGACACGTCGGGCTGACATGGATTTCCTCAGAGATATCATCGAAGTGGCAGATGACCTCTGAAACTGCGCAAGTTTCAAACACAGCCACTTCCACACCAACTCTCACACCTACACCCACAACCACACTTGCACCTGCAATTACCATGCAACAAATTAACCTTTTGCTTGCAGATCAAATGAGATCTGTTCAGTCCATGTTTAAGGACAGGGTGGCTGAACTCCGAAAGGAGATGATGCCCCGGTCCGAGGGACGGAACTGTGCAGTTCTCTCCAGTTGAGGTGGGGGGGTCTGTTCTCGGTTTAGGCTGGGGCCAGACCCAGCTGCCTAGGGTTACGCCCAAGCCCGGTCTAGGCCGGGGGAGGGTTGTTGTTACTGAGGGTTCATCCTGTCCTGGCCTCGGCCTTGTCGCGGGTTGAAACCTCGACACTGCAGTCTCAGGAACTGTCCTGTTGCCTGCCAGTGTCCTGGCCGAAGGGCCGTTGGTAATCCCAGGTCTTGCACCAGGGGGCGCCACGGTCCATGGTCTGCCCAAGAGTACTTCCCAAGTGGCTTCGGCCACCACTGGGATCGAGTCTCGGGGCCGGCATTCGGAGTTGAACCAGGTAACGACTGAGACCATTGTGCAAGGTCGTCAGGATTGTCAGATTTTTCCTGTCCTTACCTTGGATGATGAGTCAGAAATCGACCCTGATGAGGGCCAGATTTCTGACCAGGATTCTGAGGAGGATTCGGATGAGTCTGGTGTTCTTGGTCCACCGCCCACAATGGCCTCTACCCTGCGTCAGGTGCGTGACAAGATGGTGCGGGCTCTGCGGCAGGTGGTTATGCCTGAGGAGACTTCAGACTTGGCTAAGTTCCGCCTGCCGGAGGATGCATTTGCTGCGGCAAAGGTATCTCATACTCGACTCCGTATCTTGCCCTCACTGACGACTGAGGTAATTGATCCTCTCTTATCGGGTGCTTGGAAGAAGTTTGATCTTCCTGAGCTCGTTAAGAAATACCCGATGGTGGAGGACCAATTATTTTTGTTGCCATCTGAGTGAATCTGCTACGGCTGGTACTTTGACAAAGAAAGAGTTCAGTGGTTTTGATGAGCAATATAACACACATTTTGATGACCAAGATAATTTTATGGATCGCTGGGAAGAGGGGCCGAGGCAACGTGTACGTGTCGAATTGCATTTTACTGGCGACGCGGGATTAGGAAGGTTCATAGAATTGCCTGATAATCCGCATCCTGAGGGGCGTAGCTAAGTAAAATGAAAGTGTAGGCAATATTACTGGGTAAGATTGAGGGCGCATGCCCCCCCACGAAATCTTTAAATGTTCATGTACAAAAACGCGATTTCCTGCGTTTTCTGGTGTATTTGTTAGCTTTTTCAAAGCCTTTAAAATTTGAGTATTCATTCCTTTTTTGTTAATTATTTTTAATGATATCAAGATTTGAAACATCTTATAACATGTTTTCCACAGATAACAAACCTTAATTTTGAGCCTGTATGCTTTCACGAAGATTTTCAGGTGAAGTAACATAAAAATAGTCAATTATCTTATGATAATCATGAAAACATTTATGCCATATATAGCATAGGCTAGGGGTTAGATCAATCATAGAAAAGGTTTTCTATCTTTATATGTGAAAGTTTATTACTTCTATTACTTGTTTGCATCAATTGAAACTGTTTAACTAAACTGTCGAGTCCATAATTTGGGAAACATTTTTAAAACAGACATAGAGTAAGAAAAACATGATCTCTTTCTGTCTGTAGATCATTCAAAATGTGTTGTTCCAAGTACATACGTAATCTGGACGCATATTTCATTTTTGTTCAGCGCACATGAACGTTGATTCAATTTTCATTTAAAACATGTAGACCTAAATTGGATTTATAATTTGATATTTCTTAATAGTCACGAGGTTAATTATCACTACTTTAGCCTAATAGAAGGTTTATTTCACTGATAGAACCGATTATCCGATTTATTATCATAATAAAAAGTAAATTTGCAAGTTATTGTGGTCATTGGAAACCTGATTGTGTCACTTTAAAAGGATTTAAAATAGACGTGTACAGGGATACCAGAATATATGTATTTAATATAAATTGAAGTTATTTAATGTATATAATATTGTCCGCTTTTTCGATCAGCAGTTTCACTTTTAAGTTTTGAACATGTTTTTCACACTACTGAACCTGTTGTTATTGTGAACATTTCAGTAGCCTACTATTGGGTTTTTTTAGATAGCCAATAAAAATTTATGTGACATTTGACATATGTGACTCAATCCAATAAAGTCAATATGCAAGTGATACTTCAAAAAGCATCTTTGAAATATATCTCATTCCTTTCAAATCATTTAGATTTTTTTTCATTTAAAAAAAACAAGAATCATTTAAGACCTGGTACCTTTGAGGAAATTCAAATGTATGTGCATTTGACCATTCTCCTGTTAAAATTGCCTGTTTTGTATTTGGTTTTGAATAATCTTTTTCACTCAGTACAGCCAAATCTGGGTATGTACATCCGCTACAAGATTCTTTCAATTATTTAACTTCCACGGGGGACTCAAAGGTTTTTGTTGGGCAACTTGGACTGGCCACATGCCAGAATATGTCCGAAATTCTGCTCTGCATTACAACGGAACATGTAGAATCACGCTAGACGTTCAGAGTGATGTCCCTTTGTTTAATGAAACAGGACCCACACTAGGCCTACACTTTCGACCAAGTATTTCAGGAAATCGCTCTCATTCCAACAGCATAGGATCGAGCCTCAGTCACGTTTGCCCACTTAGATTTTTAGTATATAGGCGCACTGTACATAGAAACCCACATTTTACATGGTAATTTTTCTTTACTTTCTGAACATTAATATTTCAATTTCTGTTTATAACTTTTACTCACGAAAATTATGTGTAGGCAATTGCCTTTTTGCCTATAAGGTAGCTACGCCCCTGATCCTGTAGACTTTTTCGGACTGTTTTTTCATAAAGATGATTATGAATCATTGGCAGCAGAAACCAACAGATACTTCCACAAGCAGGTCGATGATAAGGTTCTGAAACCCTGTTCACGGTTGAGGCAGTGGTATGATACGAATGCTGAAGAAATTAAAGTATTCATAGCATTGACAATAGCAATGTCTCTGGTTGTACAGAGAAACTTTTCTGAGTATTGGTCAACAAGTGATGTGACGTCGACGCCCTTCTTTTCCAAATGCATGCTTTGTGACAGGTTCTGGGTACTGCTAACGTACCTACATTTGAATGATAATAACCAAATGCCGGGACGAAACACTCCACATTTTTCACCAATGAATAAACTTGGCTATCTGTACCAACGCATCGTACATCGTTTTTCCAGAGTTTATAAGCCGTATCAAACCGTATAACCAACACTATCAACTCGCGCCACTGTCCGGTTTTCGATCATAATTGGGACATTCTACCTTCATATTGTCACTGTAATTAAGCAATAAGCTTTAAAATTCGTCTTTTTGGTAACAGTCGATACTTCGCGAACAAATGACACCATTGATTAAGTTTGGCATACATGACTCCAACAACTCACGGAGTGGCTATTTAAATTTTATTGACTGATCTGTTAAAAGTATTCTATAAAGTGAAATATTTTCTTATATTTTGTGTAACATCAGCATGCGTTTTTGTTGATATGCATGGTTGATAATAATGACACGATTGGAAAACATTTTATGGAGATTGTAATATAAATGTGTTCACTTATTGGCCAATCCTAATAAACGTTTTCCACCCTACATTACAGACAAGGCTCTTTGAATGTTGTCCATAAGCACCGATCTATATCAATATTTTACAAGATAAACCACCCCTGGATCTGAAGACATGTCATTTTGTTAAAGATCGACAAAGATGCATTGCTTTTAGGTTTTATTAAATCCTGATGAGTTAGTTTAATATGACGCATTCACTTTTAATGGAACCATATTATAAACTATTAATAATCCACTTGTATCATTTGGTAACCAATTTTTTAAATAATTAATAAATGTATCATAACATACATAACTATTACATGATTAGTGTTACGTTAGGTCTACAATACATACATAATATATAGCTCTTTATATATGAATGAATTTTGATAATAGTGTATTAGACCAAGTGTTGTTTTTAAAAGTAACATAATTATTATTTCCACATCTCTTGTTCTGTTTTACACTGATAATATCAGTGTTGATACAGAACGAGAGAGCTGTGAAAGAAAGTATTTGGTCATGATCATTGATAAAAAGTTGTCTGAAAACTTTCCGAGAGACTGGGCAGTCTTCCACATTCCATCTAAAGTTTAGGTCATGACATCTGTTAAGAAGCATAAGACCTGTCCATACATCCAAGTATGGTATTACCATAACAGAGACAAACTGTCACTCTGGCCCTCTACTCTCTCGTCTCTCATTTGACTAAAAATAACAGGAAAATGATTTGGACCAAAAAATCATGTGTAAGCCCAGGCTTTTTTTTACTATGGATGCTACGCCCCTGAAAGGCCTACATGTTGTGCGACTCAACAAGTGGTTATGTTTGCAAGTTACAATTCTACACTGGAAAAATAAATGAAACTGTTTCTGTTGGTGGGAAAACGTATGATCTCGTCATTGACTTGGTGAAGGAATATGCTGGGAAAGGGTATCATGTGTTCATGGACAATTTCTATTCCTCTGTGGCATTGTATATAAACTTGTGGGAAACGGGAACTGGTGCGACAGGAACTTTGAGAGGAAATCGCAAAGGCAATCCTGAAAAGGTAAAGAAGGTACAGAAGATGGGATATGAAAGGGGATATGATAGTCTATCGCAATCAAGACCTACTTGTTTTGCGGTATGAGGACAGGAAGTCAGTGTTGATCATGTCCAATGTAGAAGACGCCGAAATAGTAGAGACAGGAAAGAAGAACCGAGTGACTGGGGAAGCAAATACAAGACCAAGTATTGTGCACGAATACAACAAATATATGGGAGGTGTGGATCTGGCCGACCAGATGCTATCGTACACCCTGTTCAAAATGAAAACTCTTAAATGGTGGAAGCGCGTGTGGTTTCATGTGTTGAACGTTGCCATGTTGAATTCTTACATTCTCTATAAAGAATTCTCAAAAGACAAACCCTTGAAAACAAGCCGTCAATTTAGAAAAGATTTGGTGCAGCATATGATCACCTTCGCCGAAACAGAAAAAGTGTCCTCCCTGCGCAGACGTCCTCGCGGCCGGCCGAGCACGAGCAACGATAGTGTGTTGCAACTCCATGGTCGTCACTTTCCATCAAAGATTCAGCCTGTTGGAAATTATCAAAACAATTTCCCAAATGCCTGAGGGTACACTTTTTTTGCGCTTCATATCTTACGAACTATTTGACATTTTTTGATATTTTTTTCACCATTCTCAAGCAAAAAGAATTGTCTTTAATTCCATGTATAATATGCATGTGCGCAATCAATAATAAAGATGCGGCGAGTGATGCGACAACTGTCGCAAATAAGACATATTATCATAATCTGTGTTCAATCAGTTGTGGGTGTCTGTCTTTCACAGTTTATATCTCCTGAACTATTTGTAACTTTTCAATATTTTTTCATCTTTCTCTAGAAAAAAGAATTGTCTTTAATTCCATGTACATGTATAATATGCATATGCGCAGTTAATGATAAAGATGCGGCGAGTGATGTGACTGGTGTCGCAAATAGAAAAATTATCAAAATCTGTTTTCAAATAGTTGATGGTATCCCTCTTTCGCATTTCATATCTTTTGAACCTGTTGGCACCTTTTCATTATTTTTTCACAGTCGTAAAGACGAAAGATTTATCTTTAATTCCATGTATAATTTGTACATGCGCAGCAGGAAATAACGATGCGGCGTACGTAAAGAATTTCTGATTCTATAATCTCAGAATGTTCGCCTGCGTGTGACTGCACGCGCCGAGAGGATCGGTACAACAGGATGCAACACTGGTGCTTAGAACACTGGCACTCGCATGCTGGTGAGCTTACTGATGCCAGACTGCCCAAGGGAGAATTAGTTCTGGCTAATAATCCCGATATGTCGGAGCATTCTCGGGGTACCCCAACCATCTGAATGACATATTCTAATAATCTTTTATCATCATAAAGAAGAATAAATTGTCATGATTCCATATATAATACATGTTTGCGTGCTCAGAATTAGGGATTTTATTCAGCCGGAAATAAAGACAATTTTTAGATACTTGTAGATATCTAACTAGAGGTCCTTTTATAAATAGAAATATATCATCGTAAAGAGGAATAATGTATCTTCAGTTCCATATAAGATTTGTGCAATCATATTTAAGGATTTTTTAAACTCTAAATAAAGACAATCATCAGATAGTATTAGAAATCGTTCTAGGTGAGATAAAAATTTCATTCAAAGTGTTGGATAAAGATCGTTCATTTGTATACAGGTTTGGCGGACTACTTTTGTATGGAACGGCCATTTTCATCCGTAATTCGCCATGTGGACAAACCATATATCGAAAAAATGATCGCTTCTCGGGGTGCTAAATAATTCAGCCACAGGGGCTAATTGCGCTATAATGGTAGCAAGGCGAGTGCTGGAAAATTCAGCCACAGAGGCAAAACTGGTCAAAATAATATTCAGCAACGGAAGGGTTAATGTATCATCTAATTAGTTGAAACTATTATTTAATTAGATTAAAGTATCATCTAATCAGATGTTGAATACCATGATGAAACTAATGTCTAATTAGATGAAACTAATGTCTAATTAGATGAAACTATGATCAAATTAAATGAAACTATCATCTAATAAGAACTTTCGTAAATTTTTCTCACTGCTGGCAGTAATGTGCTTCCATAAGATTGGGTCAGATATGTGTGAAATTCATTGTTAAACCCCAAAAAGGTTGTTGATCATTTGATGTGGCAGGGATGCAAATAGATAAAGCTAACCAGTTTTGGAAGATTTGTGAAATGGTCCATTGATTAATTCAAATGAGCCCAAGTTCATGTCTGTAGTGCTCACAGTTAATAAGCATAATTTATAAGCAAAATACAGGAAATGGTTGTAGCTTGTTAAGTCTGCAGAATACTAATTATTGGCGTAAACATTCCCTCTGGGATGAGCTGTGCCCCTTCTTCCTTTCCATCTGAAAGTGTCTACAGGTAAGAGAACAGAAATTTATAGAAAAAAACTAAGTCCTAAGTGGTAGCAATGTGAGATAAATCCTTTTCTTACCCGCCCCAGGAATGCAAGTTCCTGCTCTCACATAAAGGTTTAACCTTAAACTTGTGTGTGTGAGTACCAAGGAGCTATTACCTCCAGACAAACCTTCGCATGCAAAATAAAGTAACAACACAAGAAAAATCTGCTCTACATATTTATTCAATACATGCCATATATTTCAAGAGTCAAAGTTTCATTGGCCACTTCAAGTGGTTCAACCGGTCTCAACAGTGTAAACAATGCTCTGCACGTATACTCAATATCTGAATCAGACCCGGAATAGGGCTATATATACTTCAGGCTTACAGAGAAAAATATAGCCAGTCGACAAACTAAATGTATCTCAGCAAACTTACACAAAGGTAATGATTATCAACGAGACGTGTCTCATGTCACAAAGGGTACTGTCAAACTGTAAGTGTGTGTCTCAATAAACTTATTCAAAGTTACAGTTTCTACAAGGCGTGTTACAGGCTTCACAACGTACCTTCAAAGTGTAAGTGTCTTGACAAGCTGATACAAGATGATGATGATTATAACCCAAACGTGTTACACGTCTCAAAACATACCCTCAAGACATAAGTGCACCTCGGCACAATCGTACAAAATCATGTTTCAGAACGTAGTCGTATCTTGACAAACTTATACAAAGTTTTAGGGTTTTCAACGAAACATGTTACATGTCTCACGAGGTGCTATAAAGAATGGAAAAAGGATGCCAACAAATGAGGAATGGGAAAAGGATGCCGACAGACTGATACGAAGTTATGACCATGTGATGTGAAATGTGATACAAGCTGATACAGAGCTGTAGTTATCGGTACGACGTGCTATATGTGTCAAGTTGCTATGAAGACGTGGGATGTGATACAATGTTGTACATATTATTATGACGGTTTATGCATCTCGAAAAGTGCTAGGGAAATGGGAAAGGCGAATCGGGAGATGAAAACATACTATTCTTGTCAAAAGGCAAGAGCGTTCAGCTCAAAATGGTTTACACAGACAAGTTAAGTCAAACACTAGAATGCGAAAACAATTCGGGTCAAAACAAAATGGCGGACCAAAAACGCACGCGGTCCGAAATCATAGTCATGGCTAACACAAAGTTACCCGACTAACGCACATTCGAAATCATACTACCTAGCCAAAACGTACATGTCTAATGCTAGCAAATGACAGACTAGAATATGTGACCGACAGAACTAAATTACCTGACCAGTAAATGAGTGCAATATACGGAGTAACCGGAGTAACGACTTCATGGTGGCCCCATCTCAAACACGTGTCCCAGTCCAAAAACAGTGCCTGCCTTATATAGACGGGCCAGCCCCTTCACACCTTTCCTACGCTGGCATGATAAAGTCCATCCAAGCATAACGGCAGACTCGACCCATTCAGAGCGTTTTTTTAGTCCCGAACTTATCCGAAGCATTCCAATTGTCCTCTGTTTTACATGCGTTGCGCATGTGCAACAGGAAGCAACACGACTGTCAACAAACCAGACACTTCCGTACCGGAGGCAACACACAAGCATCAGCCTACCGCGAGTACACAGGTAAAAACGCTGTTCGTTACAGCAAGAGTTACTTCCCCTTGGCCCAGAGGTGCATGACTCATAATTCTTCCTGTAGCCATTGTTGAAGCATGTGCCTGCAGGTAGGGGATTTTCAACTTTGACTTCTTTCATTTTTTGGACCTTTTTTAAAAGGATTTCTGGTTAGTGGTATTGAATTTGGTTTTAGACAATTGCATTCTGTGTTATTTGTATGTAATTTGTCTTTTTTGTTGTTGTTTTTGTTTGGACTTAGGTTTTCCATTTGGATTGCTTTCTCTCCTAGGATTTTGAATTTCCTTTGGCCTTACTGTAAGGTTAATCATTTTTTAATGTCAGTATTGTATATTGTATTGTATATAAAGGATATCAATTTCTTGCTAAGTTTGAAATTGATGTTTGTTGTTTGTTTTTTTTCTTTTAGATCTGGGCACCTAAGATTGGCCTTCCATGTTAAATTTAAGTCAAGTAGGGCTTTTCTTTTCCCTTTTTTCTTTCCTCCATGTTAGTCTAAATGGATGATGATGCTGTACTCCCAAGTTTGCTACTGTTAAGTTACTATCAAGCAGTATCAGTAGTATATATATATATAGATTTCTTTTACTTTTATTCCCAATTAAGCTTCATAATAGCACCCTGTGGAAATAAGTAATATTTAAAGGCTAACATTGGAAGTGTTTTACCTTTACAGGGCTTGTCATTGGCGATATGGTAATTTATGTCTTATAATGGCAGTATCTCTCTGCATGGGACATGGCTGTGGAAATAAGGTACTTTCTAATGGCTCATATCAGAAAGGTTACCTGTTCTGAGCCTGGAAGTGAAGATAGGTAAATTTTAACGGCTCATATGTTTAGTTTTACCTCTAAAGGGCCTTCTGTAGGAGATAAGTTTATTTCAATGGCTCATTTTGATTTTGTTTACCTGGACAGGGTCTGCCAGTGGAAATAAGGTAATTTAACAGCTTAAATTGGCAGGAACTACTTTTATAGGATGTCCCAGTGGGATTTCCATAGATTTTAACGGCTTGTATAATTAAAGTAATGATCTCCACCCCAAGCGGCAGTGTGTACCCTCTGGGGGCCTGCCGGCCTTGACAGGTCGTGGTGACCTACGGAGCATCAGTGTCCGCTCTCAACCATGCGCCGCACGTGGGGCAGGTTTGATCAGGCCACACGATAGTGATGCCGTCAACCTTCTCTTTCCCACCCAGTGGGTTGGTTAAGGCCGGGTCACACGTGCAGGGCAACGCCCATATATTACAGCCGTTGTATGAGATTAGGGAAAATGATCTCCACCCCAAGCGGCAGTGTGTACCCTCTGGGGGCCTGCCGGCCTTGACAGGTCGTGGTGACCTACGGAGCATCAGTGTCCGCTCTCAACCATGCGCCGCACGTGGGGCAGGTTGATCGGGCCGCACGATGGTGACACCGATAACCTTCTCCTTCCCACCACTGGGTTGGTAAAGGCCGGGTCACCCGTGCAGGGCAAAGCCCATATATTATAGCCGTTGTCTGATAGGGTCTTAGCTCACCCTGGCTCCCCTGGAGGAACAGATGACAAGGCCAGCCGCGGTTGTTCCGTTACGGATGACAGTTCTAGCCGTCAAGGACCCATGAACTGATTCCATGGTGCCATAATTGGTTTAACTCAGCCGTCACGGATAGCCGTGTTTAACCAGGGGCCAGTCCTAGCCGTTACGGACCCGTCCATGACAGCCATGGTTCCATTACGGATGACAGTATTGGCCGTCACAGGCCCATGAACTTAATCCATGTTGCCATAAAAGGGTTAACCCAGCCGTTACAGATCTGGGACGGGTAGTCGTGTTTAACCAGGGGCCAGTACTATCCATTACGGACCCGTCCATGACAGCCATTGTTCCATAACGGGGTCAGATCGAGCCGTTTATAGATTTGTGGCGGGTAGCCGCCATAAAGTAACGGACCAGGCTTAGCCTTACGGACCCATACATGGCAGCTGTGGTTCCATTAGGGATGGCAGTTTTAGCCGTTACAGACTAATGAACTGTATCTCTGGTTCCATATTGGGATTTGTCCCAGCTGTTACACATTTGTGACGGGTAGCCGTGTTTAAGTAATGGGCCACTCCTAGTCGTAACGGACCTGTGCATAGCAACTGTGTTCTAGCCTTTACGGAACTATAGCCATGGTTCCATAACAGGGACAGTTCATCAATTACAGACCCAGATCAGGTAGCCTTTGTACTGAACTGACAGTCAGACCCATCATAGACCCATGAACGGAAGCCATTTGTCCGTGACAGAGGATTGTTCAAGCCGTTGCAGACCCATTAACTTAAGCCGTGGTTCCCTAATAGGGTTAAAAACCAGCTGCACTGAGTTGTGAATGGTAGCCGTCTGTAAGTTCCAGCCAGTTCCAGCCGTTATGGAACTGTGAAAGGTAGCTGTGGATCACTCCCAGATCAAACTCAGTAATTTGACATCTGCAAAGGGTAGCCTTGGTTCCATAACACTGACAGTCAGAGCTGTTACGGTTTCTTGAACGGTCACTAATGTTCCATTGCTAAGTCAAACAGTGGTTCAGTAATAGTAGTCAGACTAGCCATTACAGTCCCATGAAAAGTAGACTTGGATCTTTAATTGTTAAGATCCAGCCATTACAATCCTGCCTAGGTTTGATTCAGCGGCTAAAATGTCTGTTGAGCTAAGCCATTTAGGTTCAGGTTACCGCTTAGTGCTGTTGCAGTCCACTTCCAAGTTGGTTCACAGTTGACCATGTAGCTTGGTGATGGTCTCCATTACTTCTATCTTCTAAGCCTGACAGTTCAGGACAATGGTCCTGGATCTGTAAATGGATCAGACCTAACCATTTGAGGCAGGCAAGCCTGCACTGCTCAAGGTGAAGTTTTGGAATGGCTGCATTAGGGACAGTTAAGCTCAAATGTGTTTGCTGTCTTTAATATTGTCCTAAGCTACTAATGGCTTAATCATTGCCCAGTCAGTGCTAAACAATAATTAAAAATTTCCCTTGAAGCCAACGGGATATGGTTGAGGAATTAATAATTATTTCTCCGACACTCAATTGATTTTCTTAGAAATTGCAGCAATTTAAGATGTTGTTTAAGATCAAGTTTCAACTCTCTATGAAGGATCTTGGTTCATTAAGAATGTTTTCTTTCTGCTGCAATGACACAGATTTACTCCTCCGACCTATTGTCAAGCAAAATAATATGTTGTGGACTCTTACTTTTCCAATGGAAAAATTAAGTTCTCTCTTCATTGCCTGGTATTTCATTAAAATAGGCATATACCATCAAGATCTTGGATTCTATAGCTTTTTCACCTGGGCCATCACTTTTCAATGTCCAAGACCTGACCAGTATTAATAGCCATGCAACCGGAAGTGATGTCATTCAACCGGAAGTGACGTCATAAAATTGTAAGTGACGTCATGAATACGGAAGTGACGTCATTCAACAGGAATGGATGTCATTCAACCGGAAGTGACGTCATAAAAACAGAAGTGATGTCATAAAACCATTGGTGACAGTCAAAAGGTTCTAACTGGATATAATGGGTCAAATATCTATTTTTTGACAATATGTAAGATTTGGCTATATTTGTATGTTATTATATTTTGGTAACACTCTAATATATTTACCATTACCTCTGAACGCAGTATTTGGGTTCTTCGGCCTTGATGATTGATTTCCATAAAGTATAGGGTATTTGATTCGTCTAAAAAGTATGTCACACAAGTGAAGATGATACTCTCAAGTTTCATTCATTGAATTGTAATGGTCATTGAAGACTAAGATTAGTTATTGGTGTGAACATTTCCTCTTCATCTTCTGGGCACCCCGCCTCCTTTATGTGGAATTCGGGACACAGCTCATCCCAGAGGGAATGTTTACGCCAATAATTAGGAACAATTACATGTATTGTTAGTAATTATTAGTAAACTTACCTCTGGGATGAGCAAATTTACACCCGCCCAAGTAAGGTTTTATTAATGCCTCCCCTCGTTTGTCCAGAAGATCGCTCCAGAAAGAATTATGAGTCATGCACCTCTGGGCCAAGGGGAAGTAACTCTTGCTACCACTTAGGACTTTTTTTTTTTTCTATAAATTTCTGTTCTCTTACCTGTAGACACTTTCAGATGGAAAGGAAGAAGGGGCACAGCTCATCCCAGAGGTAAGTTTACTAATAATTACTAACAATACATGTAATTGTTCCTATTATTGGACTCAGGGAGAGGCATATGGAAGCCTGATATCATTGCAATTTCTATGCTTATAGCACAGGTTTGGTTTACTTTAATTAGGGATTGTTGGACAGCAAATGGGGAGTCAACAGTTTGTGAGAAATGATATTTGAAATGGGTTTAGTGCTTACAGAGAGCATTTCCACAAGATATATAAGAGCAAATATATAAGAGTTTGAAAATATAAAGTATAAAGAATAAAGTTACTCCTAAACTGCTAATTTATTCAAGAATCTGTTTTCTAGTTTGTAACATGTTTAAAAGGAATATAAAATGGTTTTATTTATTTTCTTCCAATTTTATGTTAAAACATCTTATCTTATGCACTGACACTTGACAATTTTGGTGATGTATTTCACCTTGAGAAATAACCGTTATGAATCTTAGTCTTGAACATTAACAATACAAAGGCTGATGAGCTACAAAGCCCATAGTTCTATATTTTACCTTGAAAACAAAGGAACCTGGTAAAGATAACTCCTTAAGCTGCAGGTGCCAGAATAGTCTCGGATGAATGTATAGTTTACCGTGCAGTTAGCCAAAGCAGGGTCTGAATAGCGACCTAGACTTTCAGGCTGTTGTCATTGTACCATTTAGTGGGCCCAAGAGAATTGTGTAGGAGTATATAGTCTCAGTTGAACGCTTGTAATTATGCAGCGACTCTCACTTAGTCATCAATTTTGTTTTGGTTGTTCTAAAAAATAAAATAAATACTTGGGCAAATGATTGGCAAAAACATCTGTGACATTCACTCAGAAAAGGAAATTAATGATTTTGAATTACCATTTGACAATAAGTTTATAAAGCAAGTTAAAAGTCACAAACATCTTTGCGTATGCATGTGAAGTATAGAACCGGTGTACATTAAAAAAAGTAGACAAACTGGAAAAGCAGTAACTAGAAGCTGCAAGAAGAGTTATGGGACTTCCATTTGGTTATTAAAATGTTTCCAGTAAAAAGTGGAGGGGAATTGTTAAGTGAGTGTACATGGAAATGAAAACTCTTCAATAAGATAACACCAGACTATCTGCATGGATTTTGCCTGAAAATGTTGAAATCATAGTTCCATTTATAACCTTAGAAACAAAGAAAATCTTCAAGTTTCCTTGGAATAAAGGAATCTTATGAATCATTCATTCTTTCGGAATTGCTACAACAGAATAATCTTCCACTTTAAATTATAATAAATACATACCTTTCTCACTTCAAACGTAACCTTCAAAAGACATCTGATGCAGCACCACAATCTTTTTCAGTAGAAAACAGGGTATTGAGTATTTTACACTCAAAACTTAGACACGCATATAGTCAACCATATAGTCAACCATATAGTCAACCATATAGTCTGTCTCTCTATTTCCTTATCTTTTGTATGATATGGTTTCATTCTGACTGTAAACATAATGTAAATGTAAAATGTTAATATCATGGAGAAGGCTTTTTAAGTTGGACAGCTTGTACACAATCAGTTTCACTTCTGTAAATAGAATATTTTTAAATCAAATTAAAAGAAGATGATTTCAGGAAAATCGGAAGTCTCTGTTTGTTGAAACATAATTTACTCCTCTCTATGATCATACAATGTTTTTAAAATAAACAATCTAGTTGAAAGTATATTAAGTGGTAGAGGAGGTTTGGGAAACTTGACAATGTCTTCGTCAAGCACTACCCCTTGCCCATTATATCTTTATAGATTCTCCTCAAGAAAATAGGTATTTCTAAAACTAATGGGTGATATGGTAGAAATGAACAAGAAGTGTTAGGCTTTCAGCAATTGCTGTCAAAGAAATTGAGAAGGAAGATCTTAATTGCACATAATATGATTAACAAAGGAAGGTTTAATAGGTTTAACAAAGGATGGTTTAATAGGATTAACAAAGGTAGGTTTAATAGGATTAACAAAGGAAGGTTTAATAGGATTAACAAAGGAAGGTTTAATATGATTAACAAAGGAAGGTTTAATATGATTAACAAAGGAAGGTTTGATATGATTAATGATAATTGAAGTTACTCAGATTGCTAATTTTGAAACAAGTCTTAAGCTTCATACATTGATATGTCATTTGATTATAGATTTACTCAGATGCACTGAAAACGCACCACCAACTTTGATTGAATGTGCCGGTGAGACATCAATACAAGCCATGCAACATCGTCGCATGGAGGTGATAAGCCTTTTACATAGTCGCTTGTGGGGTCCTTTGCTACTCTTGCTGCAGTGCTGCTTCCAGTTGATGAAGAGTTTGCAGTTGGGGGCCCTGTTAAAGATTACGGCCAATGTTGTCCGAAAGATGCTCTATTGGTGAAAGATCAGGAGAGAGAGCTGGCCATTCGAGCATTCAGAATCTGAGCTAAGAAGTCCAAGGAGATGTGCGCTGTGTGTGCTCGAGCATTATCTTGTTGAAATGTGTGCAGATCTTGATGACGTCTGAACATCGGCACAACATGATACCTTAACACATTGTCCCTGTAGTAGACGGCATTCATTCTACCTCTGCACACGTGTAACTCTGTTCTGTGCTGGTAGCTAATGCCTCCCAAAACCATTACACTGCCTCCACCCCAACGATCAGTTTGCACAATGTAGTCATTGTTAAAGCGTTCGCCCAGGCAATGCCACACTCTTACCCTCCGGTCAGTGTTCCTGAGATGAAATCTGGATTCGTCCGAGAACATGATGCCATGCAACTGTTGAATTCGCCATTGCTGCTGATGTGTTGACCGGCGTAAACGGTGATCTCGATGGCGCTGAGTCAATATTGGTCCAATATTTGGTCGTCGGGCATGTAGTCTTGCTGATCGTAGTCATCGACGAACAGTGTCAACACCGATGTTCCCTAGCCTCCCTCTCACAGCAGCAGCAACCACGGTTAGCTGGCAATGTGCGGCCCTGTAGATGATGTCGGACAATAAATCGATCTTGTTGAGCCGTTGTTACACGTTGCCGCCCTGGTCTTGGTCTATCCCTTGTTGACCCTGTTTGCTGGAGACGGTTATCAAGTCTCACGATGATCGAATAGTGGCATCCAAACCTTCGGACAATGGCTGTCCTGGGCAATCCCTCCTGAATAAATGCAATGGCGTGTTCTCTGTATTCGGGTGTCAATCTGAGTATGTCACTGAACAGAAGGTATCGTACTGACTCTAGTTTCCAGTCTGCATGGAAAAATCGTGCATCACAACATTCCAATTCAGTCACGTTCACATTTTCGTGTTTCGGCAACATGTTCAGTGACGCGTTTCTGCGATCACTAATACACCACTTTGACATGATATTGCAGAGATCTGACGTACCTTCAATCGGATTAACAAGATGGATGTATACGAATTGAAATGTTTACAAAATACATCAATTATTAAGTCGGTGTGTTTTCAGTGCATCTGAGTATATTTCACAGTTTGGTATGATAAAGCTTATTTCCTCAATTTTGTGATGATCGTCAGGTACTCCGTCATGGCTGGCACTCCAGAAAAAATGCTGGAACATTTGTTGGAGACTTGGCTACCGGTTGACAAAACTGTTGACAATGAACACACCACTCAAGTTGCAGCTGTTTCAAAGCGTGAGTTTTTTTTTATATTTAGAAGCTCCTTGGTCAGGGCGGCTATCAGTTTATGAGCAGTTCATGCATCTTTTTCCCGATAACATTTTCAGAACTCATATATAACTTCTTGCTAATAGCCCTGGGAATTTTTAAAGTCAAAGGTCATGAAATCAGTAAAAAAATTGCAAACATGTTAACTTGTCATTATTAAGTATTATGAGGCTCTTATTTATATTATATCATATATCATAGTATACATCATCTTGAGAATTTAAAAAAGGGTTACATCTAATGTCAAGCTGACAGCATTAAGGTCACAGCTTGAGCATGCGGTTTGTTTTTTTGGGGGGAAAAATGATCTTGCAAAACAATAGTAAAAGTTACCAATTGCAAAGCAATCTTATTCAGTCAATAGAAGAAGTTCTCAAATGCATGTAATCTGTTTGGTAAGCTATGCAAATTGATTTCCCTATTGTAAATGATTTTAAAGGTGTTCATACAATGGCCACCAGCACTTTTCACTTGATATAATATGATATCTTCTTCTTCAACTAAGGATGATCGTGTTGAGTAATAAGGTGTTCAACTCTCTTATGATAATGCATTTGGCATAAATATATATTCAACGCGGCTAATTTTAAAAAGTAACATTTTTAAACAAACTTTAACCACTTTAATCATTACATTGTTATACCCAATGAACATATTTGTTGATTATGTGACCTTGAATGTTGAAAGGTCAACTTCACAAGATATAGGTAATTGCCATGTTCACCCTTTTGATTTATAGATTTGGTGACCCTGTGACTGCTATTAAGGGCCACAGGGGCCATGCCCAAAAAACCTATTTTCATCTTCTTCTCCAGAAGCAAAATGCCTAGAAAGCTGAAACCTTGTGTACAGACTCCATAGCTGATGGGGATTATAATCTATAGATTTTGTGACCCTGTGGTCCCTCTTAAGTGCCAAGGGTACAGGGGGAGCATGCCCTAAAAAGCTATTTTCATCTTCTTCTATGGGAGCAAAGGCCTAGAAATCTGAAAGAGACTCCTTACCTGAAGGGGGTTGTAATTTATAGATTTGGTAACCCAGTGAATGCTAATAAGAGCCACATGCAGGGACCACATCCTAAAAACCTATTTTCATCATCTTCTCCAGAAGCCTAGAGAGCTGAAAACTGCATAGAAACTCTTTGGTTGATAGGGATTGTAAGCTATAGTTTACAGAGGCAAGAGGCCTAGAAAGCTATAACCTTGTATGGAGACTCGTAAGGATTTTATTTTATAGATTTTGTGTAATGTGGCCCCTAATTTGCAACCCTTTGACTATTTTAAAAATGAATTATAGATTGTCTGATGAGCTACTATAGTTCTGAAATTCTGAAATTTATGATCAAAATTGTGTGAGGTCGTGGGCACAAGGTATGGCCTGTTGTTCATTATCTGTTTTGCGAAACTTTTCACATTTTTGACTTCTCCTACAAATTGCTGCACCCCAAAAGCTGAAATATTGTCAAGATGTGCCTTGCTCCAAGGTTATGAGAATTTTTGTAAATATGTCAACTAAAATCTTCCTTTGTGATAGGAATTGAAAATTTTGATAATATATACCCTCAAATATGGGTGTTGCAGGGTGGGGATGCGGTGATTTCGTAGACAAAACCATTTCGTAGACACGAAATCCGGTGAATTTGTAGACAAATTGAGCAGTGAAGTCGTAGACAGGTTTTAAAATGGGATTAGAAGTAATAATAAACTTTTATTTATCAAACTCAAGGATTCAAACACTACAAAATTGTTTTGTCTACGACATCCCCGTGTCTACAAAATGGTTTTGTCTACGAAATCACTGCAAGCCGCAGGGTGTCCATCATCAAATCTTCTTTCATCCATTCTGCAGAAATTGTTAATGCTCAGAATCTAAAATTTAAAAAATATTATCTTTACAGGATGTAGAGTTATATGTGTACATGTTATCATCTTACCCCAAGAATAAGAACATGGCAGGGGTGCAACCTTAACCAAAACCAACACCAGTTGGCATAGAAATTTCATGGGCAAGATATTACCCAAATTACATTAAAATTATATTTATTGAAATTAGGAAAATGTATGATTAATTTACAGAAATATCCAAATTACATTAACAATTCAAATATACAAATTATCATTATTCATAAGATATATAGTCAAAATCTTTTACAAGTAGACCATATTTCTCATAATCACCTTTTTCACCTAAGGATACAAAATGTCAGAGTAAAATCTTCATTCTAAAAAGTAGACAACTCGTCTATCTAAGACAATACTCTTTAATTAATAATCCTTATACAAGCGTTGACACTGACAGTGATTTTAGTAGATAAAGCCTTAGGCTAATTAAGCTAATCCACTTAAAAACTTAATTGACAATATCTAATTAATCCTCAAGTTTTCCAGACATGTCAATCTATAAGTCCAATGAAAACAATAACTGGTTAGAATATTAGTGACACTGTTAACGAGATTAAAAATCTAACCAATGAGAGATCACCTTCATTTACCTATATAAATCCAGATAGAAATTTAATCTTTAGTTAGAGTTTGGATACCATCTACCGGTAACTTAGATAAAATGTTAAACTATAATAGGACTGGCAACTTTTCAGGAGGGCTGGTTAGTTTTCAAAGTTACCAGCCCTGGTAAGTTTCCTACACTAGGTATAGGTACAATCAAAGGTGGGGAAACTTTGGCCTTGGCCAGACTTTCCCCGGGGAAGATAGAGCCCAGGGGGGGGGAAACTTTGGCCGAGTCTAAACTTTCCACGGGGAGAAAATAACTTATACCAAATCTTTCCCGGGGAAAGTTTGGCCTAGGCTATTTTCTCCCCGGGGAAAGTTTAGACTGGGGAAGAAATGGCCTGCTACAACAGACTTAGAATCTGACACAATTACTAATTAACGCAGTCGTACAGTCTCGCAAATCCCTGAAAAAAGTTGCACGGCAGTCGTGTCAGTTTAACTCTTGTATTAATAATCCGGCTTTCGCTAAGCCGCCGATTTTTTTTCTGTTGTTGTTCTAAATAATGGGGGCATATTTTCCAAAAGTTTTATGGATATTGGTCATGTCTATCGTACCAAAATATGCTTAACAATTGCTCAATTTTACCCCGCTACCCGCCGAGCTTGCTAAAGGCCTGTGAGTTATTGCTCCCCTTGCACACAAGCTTATTGAGCCGTTTACGTTATCGTTTGCTCAAGCTTGCACACTCACAACAAAAGCACACCTCGCTTTTGCATGCCCTATGATCTAAACCCTTTGGCGGATTTCAATACAGGTGGGATCATTTGAAAGAGAAGAAAATTTTCTTCAATTTGATATAAATTACGAATTTGCGCTTCCTGAACTGAAGATACAGCATGAGCTGTAAAAGTGGTGATTTTCAGATATTTTAAATTTTATACCATTTTTCACACCTTATTTCTCATCATGTGCTCATCATATTTTGATAATTTTTATGTCACAAGAAGGAGAAAAAGATTGTCTTTAATTCCACGTAAAATTTTGTATAGATGCATGAATTTATAAAGACACAGCAAGTACCGCACTAAAAGCTAATTTTGCTTTTCTATACTTTTCTATACTAATAGCATTACAGCAAACACCGCACATAGGACACTTTAATCGCTCTTCTTATCATGTGATCTGAAGTGCGATTTTCATGTACGTTTCTTTCGCACACAATATCTTCTATAGCGCTTGGCAGATTTTTGTAAATTTTACACTAAAATAAGAGGAAACGATTCTCTTTAATTCCACAAATTGATCTTACATGCGCACACACACAAAATGAAGACACATGAACTGCTGCAAATTTGGCAACTTTCACACTTCGTATTTCGATAACCAAGTGGCGCGCTCTACAACGATTGATATCTACGGAAAGAACAGAAAACACTTTGGGGTTTACATTCATAGAGTTATTGATATCTTTTTTGAGCGACAAGAGTAGTTTTGATTCATCATAAACAGCACTCAAGGAACTTCAAGTGATGATGAAACAAAACACATCAACAAACTTTTAGTCAATAATATTTATTGAATTGGGGTTGAGGGATTCTTGGTACACATTACAATGAGAAAAACAATTGTCACTCTGTTGATAGCAATCGATGTTAGATACTAGAGTGCTGTACTTAGGAATGAATTTGGGAAAGATCCGCCATCATGATGTGGATATCCCAAAATGATCAGTGAAGAATAATGAACTGAGAATCCCCCAAAATGAAATTGAGCTAAAGTAATAGATACTGCGTTCAGACATTCAAAGTAAATCTTGTGATAGAGAACCAAGAGAATATGTTGTAGTTGACACTTGTATCTCATCAAGCTGGGTATGTGCCTAAAGTCTTAGTAGGCTTTGTAACCGTCTATAAGTTAGCCATTCTTTGTTGTGCATGAGCTACTTGTTGCTGTGGAGTGCCAATGTATCGAGTATAGCACTGCGAGGACCATCTGCCAAGCATTTGTATGAGGTGGTCTGGAACGTGTTCTTTGGCTGCGGAAGTGGCTGTTCCTATTCTAAACGAGTGTCCACTACAGGCTTTAGCTTCATACCCAGCTCGGATTAGAAGCGTGTCTAGAAACCTGAGGGATACAGTCCTGGACAGTGCTTGGTTTTCAAGGGTTAGGAACAAAGGATTTTTGGGTGTACAACCTCGACTATGCCGAAATTCTAGATAGGTATACATTTAAATCACTGAACAAATGACACTATCTGTAGCATACAGGGTCATAACGACACCTTTCTGAAAAACATCAACCTTGGAAGATGCCAATCGAAGCTGCAAACTGGTTTTATCTTCAAAGAATACAATGGAATCAACACACAGGTTATAATGCAGATAGAAGGTGTCACATGTAAATTCAGCACATCTTAGAAAACCAAAAAAGGCTAGATTATATACTGCCTTCATCATAATGGTAATCTGATCACAAAACCCACCTTCATTTAAAACTTCACACATCCTTGTCAGAACAATATTGGTGATAGGCAAATGTTGAGTAACAGACATTCCCTGAGATTTTTTCACTGCATTCAGGATAGTTTGTAGTCTCGGCATTGATCCACTCGACACAGATTACTAACACCAGCTTTAAGGTTAACAAAGCGAATACCATACAAATAGGATTTGATTGTTGCAAACTTGAGTTTCAGTTGATAGAAGGTGTGTGCTACAAACTTCAGGAGTATGTCTTCAGATATAGGTGGCAACTCTGTTTTCCACACAAAGCCAGTCATCAGCATGAAGGTAAGGAAGGCTTGGTATTCTGCCATGTACACTGTGTGTGTCTGCTTGGAGACTGCTGTTGTCCACAAGCGATCCAATCCGTTGTCAACACCAGTCATGGGAACATCCGTCTGCGAATTGGGGGGCAGAGGGTTGGTGTTGAGCTGGCTGCACTAGTCTGCGGAACCTGTCCATCTGTAAATGAGATAAGGCTTCACTAACAGAGTTATGAATTCCTGGTACATGTTTAGCACATATCACAAGGTTATCATGCATAGCTTCTAGTGTTCAACGTCTGTGAAAACTCATAAGAAATGAGATCTTTGATCTGCCTTTGTTAATCATAGATACTGTGGCTTGTTGTCACGATGGAAACACACTGACTTCCTTGTCCACCTATCACCCCACACAATGGCAGCCGCAACAATAGGAAACAGTTTCATGAGAGCTATTGACATGCTCTCTCCTGCAATTACAAACAGTTCTTTTGGCCACACACTAGAGAAGCACAAGCCCTGGAAATATCCCCCATAACCTAGTGACCCTGAAGCATCAGTGTAGAGTTCATAGTCTGGGGATTGTACATACTCTGCTGTAAACATAGAGATTCCCTCTTAAGGAAGTATTGCCACATTTCAAAGTCAAGTTGACACTGCAGACAAAGAAACTTTGTCTTTGAGGTTTGGCAGGCAGTGTGCCACTCTCAGTAGATAACCTATGAAACTTCGACCACGACGGATAACTCTCATAGCAAAGTTCATATGACCCAGCATCACTAGTAGTTGTCTCTTAGTCACACTTGATCTATAGTGTCTACAATCCCATCAATTTTATTTTCTGGCAATCTTTCTTCCATATTCTATGAATCTAAATTCACACCAAGGTATTCCATTCCAAGGTATTTTTGGGTCCGTTCGTCCGTCCGTCCCGATAATGTTACCGGAGCACAACTCCAAAACGGTGAGACCTATCTCGACGAAACTTGGTATGTGCAACGGGCATCATGCGGAGATGTGCCTTTTGGGGTTTTCTTTGCATTTTTATTTTTACCCATTAATGTTTCCGGAGCACAACTCCAAAACGGTGAGACCTAGCTCGACGAAACTTGGTATGTGCAACGGGCATCATGCGTAGATGTGCCTTTTGGGGTTTTCAACTTCTTTGCATTTTTTCCGTTCGTCCGTCCGTCCCGATAATGTTACCGGAGCACAACTCCAAAACGGTGAGACCTATCTCGACGAAACTTGGTATGTGCAACGGGCATCATGCGGAGATGTGCCTTTTGGGGTTTTCTTTGCATTTTTATTTTTACCCATTAATGTTTCCGGAGCACAACTCCAAAACGGTGAGACCTAGCTCGACGAAACTTGGTATGTGCAACGGGCATCATGCGTAGATGTGCCTTTTGGGGTTTTCAACTTCTTTGCATTTTTTCCGTTCGTCCGTCCGTCCCGATAATGTTTCCGGAGCACAACTCCAAAACGGTGAGACCTAGCTCAACGAAACTTGGTATGTGCAACGGGCATCATGCGGAGATGTGCCTTTTGGGGTTTTCAACTTCTGCATTTTTATTTTTACTCGTTTCCATGGAAATGTAACATAGGATTTCTTAAAGGTTGTTTGTAGAAAAACAACATGATCACTGTTCAATATTCCACAACTAGTATCCTTAACTACCCTTTCCCTTTGGAGGGGGATATAGCTGACTTTGTCTGCTTGTTATTCTTGTTCGACATTTTGTAACAGCAATTGATGGAGTGGTAACACTGGTGTTGGTCACTGTTGCCATTTGTTCTTGCATTGCTGTCACGATAGATGCAAGGCTCTTCACCGAATCTGCAAGGCCATGCAGCAATACACCGCTAGCTGAGGGGGTGGCATCACTCGTAATGGCGGCTGAGAACAACTGCGATTGGCTGATCTGACTTCCATCAGGTTCCCGGGTACCGATAGTGTTGCGTTGATTGTTCACGTAAATGTGTAGCAGCTGGGCCTTCGTTAAGGATGATGGTACCACAATACCAAAATCTGACGCAAGTCTACAGTGTAACAGCGCTGCGTACGAGTTTCTGGGGATATTATCAAATACACCCTGGTTGTTAGACTGGTAACGAGCTCGCTAATCTGTATTCTAGGTGGCATTGGTGTCTGGTTGGTCTTCAACCCTACTTGACTCGTCATCGTGACTGATGCTTGACCTTGATTGACGGGTTCGACAATTTCTACGTGCTGACATGAGTAGATATAAAAAGGGGGTTCTGGACCACGGGAAATTTTTAATGTATTTTTAATGTATGAAATACATAAAAAAAACCTCCTTTTTAGACACACGTATTTTTTAATGTACGAAGTACATTAAAAAATACTGTAAAAAAGGGAGTTATAGGCCAAACGTATTTTTAATGTACATCTCATCTCTCACTGGGATAATTCGAACCAACACTTTAGCAACAACCAGCTGTTGCCCACCTGTATTGATTTATACATTTCAGACAGAAACATTTGTCAATAAAGCGGTCGTATAATATCACAAAATGGCGGATGACTGGTTCCCGGGTTCAGTTGCGATAGCTCAGTGCGGTTATTGCACAACCAATATATAAATCAATATAATTGTTTACCGATAATACACATTATAAGCAGTTTTACATCAAAATTACATCAAAATTAGGGTTTGTATAGTATTATATTATCAATTGAGACCAAAAAATTTCATTTCTACAATATGAAATTTAAATATATGAATTTGTGTTGTTATATCAGTCAGGTCCCTGATAGCTATGTGGTATAGCACGCAAAAATTCCGTCTGGCCAGCGGTTTGTTGCAATGTGGGTTCAAACCCCACATAACCTCTGTGGTCTTTAAGAGGTGATGGGCATTGATAAGGGACCTGACACCCCTACCCGTCCTCGCAACAACAAAAAAAGAGGCGGGAAAAACCTCCCTGGGGAGAAAGAGAAGAAAGAAA
This sequence comes from Phorcus lineatus, assembly GCA_921293015.1. NCBI lineage: Eukaryota > Metazoa > Mollusca > Gastropoda > Trochida > Trochidae > Phorcus > Phorcus lineatus. The sequence goes on from OV121092.1 coordinate 21,708,767, forward strand.
GAAAGAATGAGTTGACCCCAGGGAGGTCTGGCAAGTAGAGCCAGAAAAGGGGATTTTGCAAAAATTTATTTCATATTTATTAAATATTTATTAAATATTCATATTCAATTTTGAATATGAATTTATTTTATGAAAGGTTTAGTGTTTCTCGAACAGTTCTATAATATTTTCCCTGTCAATCTTTTGAGATTTAATTTGTCTTATCATTTCATAAAAGTTTGAATGTTCAGCCGTAATAAGATTAAATTCCTCATTAGAGATACAGTCATCGTCTAAAGCTTTAGAAATAAGGCTAGAAATGGTATTTAATTTAGAATTCGCGACAATACATATATCTTCATGTTTTTTAAGTTTAGAACGTAACTTCTTGGATGCAACCTTCATCATTGTTCCAAAGAGACCGGCGATAGTCGCAGCAGTAGTAATTCCGATACTGACTGGCGCCATGATAACAGTCGCTAAAACACCTACACCGCTAGCTCCTAATGCGATACTACAAGTAATTAGTGTTGTATCCAGTGTTTCAGTTACATTTAAAGCTTTTTTAATGGATTTACTTTTAGCCATGTGAAAGTCGTACTCTTTAATAATCTCATCTTTTATCTCGCTTATTCTATTCAGGCGAAATTCATCAACGTCGTTTGTTAATACAGCTCGCATTTTATTATATTAGGAACTAATCCTTAAAGGTCTGTAAATAGTCTTTTGAAATTGGTTGAGAAGTAGACATTAATCTTTTAAAAACTATATTATTATGCATAGATATTGTAGTAACTCTGATCCTACCCCGTTCTATTGTAATCTCACCTTCTAAATTATGAGTTATCTCATCAGGTGTTATAAGCATATACAGGGGCTTATTTGGCACAGTCCATTTAATGTTTAGTCCGGGTAATATCGTTACAAAATCATCGGGCACAGTCCCTAAAAGCATAGCTATATAAATATATTCACCGTAATTCTTTTGGGTAAATTCTTCAAAACCTGATAGAAAAACCGGGTTATCAGGTTTAATAACATCATTTCTAGCTAAACCATACTCCCCATTATCATTAACAACTTTGACGCCATTCTTTTTGTTCGGTGTGTAAGATACTAATGCACTTCCACTGTTTATAATTTTATTGAGGAAGTGCCTCCTTCCAATTATTGTATTCACGGGGTTTAGATAAATATCTAATTCCCATTTCGGTTCTACGATATACGTAAGTTTTCTTGGATTATCGGTGTAATATTGTATTACCTTCTTTGGTTCAGTCAATGTCTCGAGAGCTGTAATATCAACATCGTTTAATTCCTTCTTATTATAATTACCATTTTTGAATAAAAAGCCATAAGTTTTATCCTCGACACCATCACCATTAAAAATATCTAAATAATCTAAAAAATATCTAAAGAACCTCCTCCCGGATCAACTTCTTTTCGTTTGTAAACTCCAAAATTAGTTAATTGAAGGGCATATATTTTACCTACTTCTCCTGGTATCCCAAATTCTTCTGTATCGGATAGATCTGCTATACCCGTATTCAAACATCTGTCAATTGTTTGATGTGCATGATCCACTTGAAGCTGTCATCTTTATTAATTATTATTTATTCTTTTAATTCGATTATACCGGTCATTAATAGCTATTGGCGTTAATAGCTAATAGTGGATCAAAATCACCAATAGCAGACGTCAACCCCACAAATGATATATTATGATGTAAGTAAATTTTATCAAACTTAAACGAATCTTCAAATATTCTGTATTCAAAGTTGTTAATGTCGTCGGTACCACCAAAGTTAACCAGGAATTTTTTGGATGGGCGGTCCATATTGTAATTATTTACTATATATATCCAACAATATCCTGAGCCTTTCCATTTAATGTGTAGTCCGGGTAAAACTATAACAAAATCATCAGGCCCCTCTCCCAATGATAATTCTAGTAAAAAACTGGTACCAAATATATGGTAGGCACTTCCGAATTCTTCAAATTCATTTACATTAGATAGAAAAACTGTTTCACTAAAATTAGGTTTCCTATATCTCCCCAATATTGTTAAGTAATAATCTCCATGGAGTCTGCGGTTATAAATATGACTAGCTACAACACTTCTCAAAGTTGGGGGTCTATACGATACCATCGCTAGGCCTTCATTTGTAATCTTCTTTAGAAAATGTTGTTTTGTAACCAGTAGTGTATTCCTCGGAGTAACCTTAATATTTAAAATCCACCTAGGTAAGTAGCTAATCATTTATTTCCATGTGTATAGGTTTCTATAAATTGCATATATCCCACTATAAATTGTAAGCATTCCCCAAGAATCCGCTCTTCTATTCTTAATTCTAACATCCCTTAATTCACTAAGTTTTTCTCCCATATTTTCATTTTCGACCAGTTTATATTCTCCATCTTTATATTTAATAATATATTCACCACTCCTTAATTTTGTTGGGTTTCTTATTATTAGGGGGCACTGGCCCTCCACCTCCTGTTACTGATAGTACTATGGTTGAAATTATAAACCCTATAGCGGTTATAATAGAGGTTATTGTTATGCCCTGTTCTCGGAGTAATGTCTTAAGACGCTCGCCTAACGATTCATCTTCGTCTAAGAGTTGTCTAATAGTCTGTTTTATACGTTGAATTTGTGAACGTAGGGTTCGTTTATTTACTGATGCAGCTTCTACCCTAGCTGACCTTTCGATTTCCAAATCCCTTATTCTTCCTTTGACGAGTTCAGTTTGTTCTTGGCCTTCCGCTTGAGTTAATTTAATTTTTTCGTGTTCTATTTTTCTATCCAGGTTCGTTAGTTTAGCTAAGTTATTAATTAGTTCTCCTCTTTGAGTTTTCATAGCTCAAAAGAGTCCCCTCAATTCTCTTATACTAAGTTCTAATCCCTCAGTATTTAAAGGCGGGTCATGTATAGTTTGTATGGCTTTGTCTATTGCTTTAATAGCTTCATTAGTGGCTTGTATTGGTTGTTCGCTGAAAGAAGTTTCTGCTTCACCCACCTGTGCCACTCGGATACGAAGTCCTATTCGAGTCCTTTCGGGAAGTTTTTGCCCAATCTTATAATCCACAAACCCTAATTCTTCACGAACCCCTTACCCCTAGTTTTTGGCGTAAACTTTCTAGAGGCTTTACCTTACCTATATCATTACCTCTTTGGTAATATAAGTCCACTTCAGGATGACTTTTAAGTTTAAGCTTTCCATTCTGATCTACCATAAACTTAGAATAATCTCTACCACCACTAGGTTCACCGACATCATTATAAAAATCATCCACAGATGATCTAATCAATCTTGTGCTTTGATCACCCTCGAGTTCATCTCGTAAACTAGTCACATTAGGCGATAATCCCTGTCTTGGGATTGAACTTTCAGAAGAAATGCTTTCATCGAGATTGACCATTTCATGAGATTCATCTCCATCATCTCCGTCATCTCTGTCATATCTGTCATCAAAATGACTGAAGTTGTCCATTTTATAAATATATGTTTTTCCCTTTAAACATAAAAATATGTATTAATAAAATGTCTAACTACGGTCAGAAACTCAATCCATCGCATAATTTTAGAGAGGCTTTTGGTATAAAAGGAGAAAGGTCCAGTGTTCGGGTAAGTAACAATCCAAGTACTATTGATCAGAACGAACAACTATTAGTCCGCTTTCCTAATCTTGGAAGTCACGATGTCATAGTCCTGGGTACAGTCAGATTGGCTTTTGATTTAGTCCTAACATCAGATGGTGATAAAGATGAGAACAGTAGCATTGTACAAAATATTGGTCGCTCCATTGTGAAGAAAACAACCGTTAAGATAAGTAGTAATGAAGTATTGTCTATAGAATGATAGCGATATATATTACACTTACGTAGATCTTTGGAGAACTACACAAGAAAGAGGCAGTTTACATTACCAAGGTATTGACACAACTGCAAATCGAAATGTCACCAGGTTAAGAATGGGATCTGGTCTTGGTGATGCTTCCATTGTAGAAGACAAAGCCATAGCCGATAGCCTAGGAAATCGATTTTATATTCCTCTAGATTTTGAATTGTTAGAGACTCACATGCCTTTCTATCAAGCTGCATTGGGAGATAGATTAGAATATGAGTTGACATTTAATGAGTATAAGAATGTAATTATAGGGGAGGCCAACACAAAGTATGAAATTAAGAATATTGCTTTGGAATTTGATAAAGTCAAGGAGTCAGAATTAGCCAACGAAATCCATTCGATGTATAATAGTTCCATACCAATACACTATGATCGCATACTTCGACATCGTATGATACCTTTGAATAAAAGTGATACGGTGTGGAATATTAATATCAATGTACCGGCCAAGTCTATGAAAGGAGTTTTGATGTTATTTAAAGAGCCCACCCCAGGGTTTGATAGAATAACTGAATCATTTTACAATCCTAAAATTAATAACGTGCAAATGACCATTGAAGGAATACCAAACCAGTTGTACAGTCAAGATATGCGTAAATATAACTTATGGGATGAAATTAAGAAGCTTCCCAGCATAAAACGTAACCCATTAACGAATATGGTGATGAAAGATCTTTGTCTTACGGATATGACTATTGGTAAGTTCTTAACCGACAAGCATGCTTTATGGCTCGATCTTAATTTTAGGACAATCGATGACAATGAATTACACGGTTCTGGTAGGCGAATTGAGAATGGTAGTGAAGGAATGACTATAGCAATAACTAAAAAAGCAGAAACAGCTGGACCAATAAATGCTTACCTGTACGTCATTATGGATGCTAAATTGATTATCAATAATGGTCGATTTGAATCAGCTATTTATTAGTTAGCTCGATTTAAAATAATTTCAAACACAATTGTGTTTGAAATTTTTTTTGCAAAAATCAAGCAAACTTTAGCAAAAATCTAGCAAACTCAAGCTAATCTAGCACTTTATACCATGGTGGTGTGTCAGTGCATAGGATCAGTTTGGAGTATTTCACGTTCAACCGTTTTCTAACCTTTTCTATTTTGGATTTACTTTCAATAACATAGTTCTCTCGTAAACAATCATCAAAATTATCTTTATCCTTACACTTAAATAAGCAAATCCAGCGAATTCTCTCTCTGAAATCTGTGAGTATAGAATTATATTTCTGGGAAAGAATCCAAACGCTATGTTTAGTATGCCTGCCTGAGAATGCTAGCTTAGATAATTCGGCTTTCTTTCGAGTTAAGTCCCTTTCAGCACTGCAGTCATCGATTATAAACAAGGTAGGTTCATTCTTGAATTTCTCGTGAAAATATTTCAAACAATCGTTAAGTCGTTCCCCTGGAAGAATTTTATGTACATTTGGATCATTGGTATGATGAAGAAATAATAGCAGAATATGAGAAATATGAACGTAGGCTGGGCCCTTTAGGGAAATCTTTCCTACATTTATATTCCAACGCTATGAGTCACTTCTTCAATATCACTCCTGATAGTAAAACACAGCTATTCGAAGAGCTTAATGAAGACCCATTCATCGATATTGCTACGAATAAAATTTGTTGTGACCTTTATTCTAAGTGGGGAATGTATCTGGCTCCCATTACAATGATGATTACAACTGCTAAGCATGTTGATTTTAAGAATATAAGTTTAAATAATAAAGATGTCTTCTCTGAAGCCAGAAATGTCGGAGATGCCATCTTCGAATCTAGAAATGTCGAATCCAGAGATATCGGAGATCAATGAGGATATTCAACCTAGCGATGAACAGGTCACTAAAAAGGTAGATAAGAAGGTGGTTTAAAAATTAAAACGTGGCACAAAAGCTAATGGGGATGTTAAACTTAGCGATGAACAAAAACTCACAGTCACAAAAAATCCTAAAAAGGTAGAAGCTGGTAAGAAGGGTGCCATGGTTAAAAAATTAAAGCGTGAGACTCGAGTTATAAATCATGGTAATCTAGCACTTTCCATCCTAATAGGAATTCTAGGCATAGGTGCAATGATTGTCTACACTAAATTAAATAAGCCATCTACTGATAACAGTACTGATAAAAACACCTTTAACTCATTAACGCCGAGACAGCTTCATGGCTCAACGCCTGGGCCACTGACCACCCGACGCTGCTCGCTGTAGCGAGACCAATAAGCTCAAAGAACCCGTCTTTTCGCGGGGGCCTTTGAGGGCCATAGTTAAACGGACACTGTCTAGCCTTGTGCCATAAAGTCTTGATTGTTTTATAGTTTCGTGAAGATAGATGCAGGTGCTGGATATTGATACTTTACAGGAATATAACATGTGATATTTCACCATTGAGTTGATATTTTGCGGTTTGTCCGATTTCAATTCATAAACATACTCAAAGAGAGGGAGTGAAATTGTTTTCTGCATTTGATATCGCATCTTTTATATTGGTCAAACTGTTATGAGAGACAATTTCTTTTACCTATACCTAAAACACAATACTTAAAGAACAGCAAATAATAAACACAGACACACACTTACATATTATAATATGTAAAGTATATACATAATTAAATATTACTTATCAGCATTTGTCAATCTTCATGCAAGATTGCCTTTCTCAATCTACCACATTAGTGATTTGATGGCGGCATATTGTTCACTCTTTTGCAAGTACTAACATATAAACACGTAACGTAACTCATATTTTCACATATGTTGATTTATATGCATTTTCATTCGTAAATACAAATACTGCATATCTACACATCATGTTGAGTAGATACGGTGTGTCGGTATTTCAACTATCTGAATTATAATTAAGGATTTATGGAGATGATATCCCGATTTAAGCACGTTACATTAACGAATGTAATGATTATTAATATTGACCAAGTGATTTATTCTGTTGGGACGTCGACGTTGTCAACTCTAATTATAATTTAACATGTGCATGTATCCATTTAATGGCAGACAGGGTCGTGGATCTATGAAGGATATTGTAGAAGTTAAAAAAAACCCATGTACATGCTAAAACTATTATTGTTACAGGACAGCTACTGACCGTGCTTGATATAGGATGCGCTCAGCTAGTTCAGTAAAGTAATATTCGAACAAACTGTTATGTTAATAATAGTATTCAAAGTAGAACAACACTGGTGTTCAAAATATTAATTACATGCAATTATCAAATTGACGCTTCCTCTCATTTCGTCTTAGATATATGAATTCAATGCGTTTAACAACTAAAGTGAATACCTCTTTAGAGCTATTAACTCCTTAAGGATATAATACATTATTTATAAAATGGCAAGTATTGCAGTAATGGTGGGTGGCGCAATAGTTAACGCTTTGGCCTTCTCCGGAAGTAACTATCTATTTTCAAAAATGGATAAGGGCGAGAGAGAAAGACATGATAAAGCTTTAGAGAAATTATCAACTGCTAAAGTTCAATGGGAGAAACATAGAACTGAGAGACTCGATTTCTTAAATGAGCAACTAAAAAGACAATATCATTCTATTAAAACTTTTAAAGATGTGGATGAGGCGATGCGCGAATATCATATTAGATTTGGTGAGCCCTTACAACCATTAGAACCTCAACCAACTCTGACAGATTTTTATACTCCTTCGAGTAGTCAAATGAAGGGAGAAATAATATTCATTATTTTAGGTATGACTGGACTTATCGTACTCATTTATAAAAGCCTTTAAGGAATTTATAATATATTATAAATGTCCTCTTCGAGGCCAGAGATGTGCTGCCATAAGGAAGTAATTATGTATAAAGAGAAAGAGTTTTGTGAGAATTGTTGTCAGTTTATTGGGATTGACCCCAAAACTTGTATTCACAGGAATATAATCGATGGCTACAGATGTGTAGACTGCGGGTTTGAATACAAAATACTTAATTTTCTCGAGCCATACTCGGATAATAATAATATCAATATCCCTAATCATAAACAAAGGGATATCCAAAATACATTGCAACGATATAATTTGGGGGAATGCTTGCAATTATTAACCGCAAAAAAATATATTAGCATATTTGAGAAGTTAAATTTAATTAAAAGAGGCAAGGATAGACTAGGATTGATAGGTGTTTGCTTAGTTCATGCTTATAAAGAACTTAATGTTGACAAAAGTTACGAGGAAATTGCTAAAATGTTAGGTATAAGAATTCATCATATCAGTAAAGGTTTAACCTATTATGAATTATCAGAACGCCTCGAAGATGAGGTATTTTTATAAAAATATTTGGGTTATATCTAATGAGAATCCTCATTGGATTTATTCCATTGGATTTATTCCATTAAAAAAATTTATTTTTGGAAAATTTATTTAAAAAAAATAAATTTCTAGATTATAATAAAATGGCATCGAGTCGCCGAATTATCGGATATATGTCGCGGTTTTTGGTGTTGGCAAAGTCGTTTATAACGGAAGCATCTGTTTCCACCATTAATAGAATGAAAAATATTACGAATAAATTGAAAAATTATATCGTAACTCAAAATGAACCTATAACTGAAACTCAAACTGAACCTATAACTGAACTTGATACTGAAGTTGATACTGAACTTGATATCAAATCTAATATCAAACCTGATGTGTTTCGTTTAACAAAAACTTTTGGGAATTATTTACGTACTTGGGAATTGGATCTTGATTACAAGGATCTATTAATAGTATTCAAAAATACGGAAAAGCCTGTGGTAGAAAAATTAACCGAGGAATTAGAAAATTTGACTAATATTAAATACCAGTTAGCGATTAAATTTCAGCTCAGTAAGCATGATGGGAAAACCGGTGGGAAAACTGTTATGCATGCTTATTTTAGAACTGAACAGATGGTATTAACCGACTCGAGTGATATTCCTACATCTTTATCCGAATGCCAAGAATTAATAAAAGAAAGATTGGAAAAATTTACGCATCAAGGGTCGGGGTGGGTTGTAGATCGCATCGAAAAAATGTGGTTAGACGTAGCGAAATATAATCCATTAAAAGGTGGGTCCTATATAGATTTACCCAAATATTATAAGGATAAGAAGGCCATCATTAATGTAAAGAATAAGGATGATAACTGTTTAAGATGGGCTTTGAGATCTGCCTTATTTCCAGCAGATTCACACTCCGATAGGGCATCATCATAATTTATCCTATTAATGATGGGCTTAATTTTGATGGTATAGACACTCCTACTCCAATTTCACAAATTACAAAGGTAGAAAAAATGAACAATTTGGCTATTAATATATTCGGGAATAATGAAAAAAATGATGGTTGCGTTGTTCATAGGATTAGTTCCGCTGATGAAGACATTGATAGAATTAATGTGTTTCTATTAGAAGAAGAAGTTCAAATGAATAAGAAAAAAGCCAAAATTGATAAGAAAAAATACGAAATCGATAAGGAAGACATTAAATATCATTATATGTGGATAAAGAATTTGAATAGACTTCTATACGATCAATCTAAACATAAGGAGAAAAAATATTTTTGTGAAAGATGTCTTCACGGGTATTCTAGAGAGGACCTACTGCAACAACATAAAGCTGACTGCAGGAGTGTCAGTAAGGCTGCTGTTAAAATTGATATGCCTGAGGAGAAGAATAAAATACTCTGTTTTAAAAATTATCAAAACCAGATGTCCGCGCCTTGGGTTATTTACGCAGATTTTGAGAGTATCAATAAAAAAGTTCATAATGTACAGCCCAGTAATAATAATCAAAGTTTTACTCATAAAAATAGAGGAACATATAGCATGCGGATTTGGATTTATTCCGGTTAGGTGTGATGGAAAAACGATGGAACCGATAATTTATAGGGGGCCAAATGCAGCGGAGACGTTCTTAATACACCTTCAGGAAGTTGAAGAAAATATTAGGGAACAATTAAAAGATATAAAACCTATGACTATGACTAAGGATGAATCGAGTAAATTTAATAAAGCTAGAAATTGTTGGATTTGTAGTGGGTGGTTTTCTAATAAAAAAGATTGGAGAAAAGTACGCGATCACTGTCATATTACAGGAAAGTATCGTGGTGCGGCTCATAGCAAATGCAACTTACAACTTAAAATAAAACCCGAACAGATTAAAATTCCCATAGTAATTCACAATCTGAAATTTTATGATGCAAACCTTATTATGCAGGCTATTTCTAAGGTTGATGGCAAGATAGAATGTATACCTAATAATATGGAAAGATATATATCATTTTCTTTAGGTGGCCTTCGTTTTATAGATAGTTGTCAGTTTCTTCTAATGTCGTTAGATTCTTTGGTAAAGGCTAATTGTAACTTCCCTATAACTGAACAATATACTCGAGAACTCGCGCGGCATTTATTATTGAAAAAAGGAGTATATCCATACTCGTATATGGATAATTGGGATAGGTTTGAAGAAACCGAACTACCACCTATTGAATGTTTCTATAACAATTTATCCGAAAGTCATATAAGCGATGATGATTATAATCACGCCAAAAATGTGTGGAATTCATTCGGTTGTAAAAATTTAGACGATCTGTATCTAAAAACCGATGTATTATTACTGGCTGATATATTCGAAACTTTCAGAAAGACTTGTTTGAAACAATACGAGTTAGACCCCGCACATTATTTCACGGGTCCAGGGCTATCCTGGGACGCTTTACTTTTTAAAACCGGCGTAAAACTAGAGCTACTAACTGACTATGACATGCACTTGTTTATCGAGAAAGGGCTCAGAGGTGGAATATCCATGGTGTCCAAGAGACATGCCAAGGCTAACAATAAATATGTAGAGGGATATGATTCCAGTAAGCCATCGAGTCACATACTTTACTTAGACGCGAATAACCATTATGGGTGGGCGATGAGTCAATATTTACCTACGGGGGGGTTTAAGTGGGTACAATACGAGAATCTCGATATTATGAATATACCTAAAGATTCGGAGAAGGGTTTAATTCTCGAAGTAGATTTAGAATACTCGAAAGAGACCTATATTAATCATAATACCTATCCATTACCCCCTGAAAGACTTAAGGTGAAACAAGAATGGTTCTCCGATTATCAAAATAATTTATTAATCGGAGAAAAAATACCCGATGTAGAGAAATTAGTGCCCAACTTAATGAATAAAAGTAAATACGTAATTCATTACAGAAATCTCCAATTATATCTTTCATTGGGTATGAAGTTAACTAAAATACACAGAATTCTAGAATTCGATCAGAGCCCTTGGATGGAGCCGTATATTAGAATGAATACAGATTTGAGGACGAAAGCTACTAGTGATTTTGAGAAAAACCTTTACAAATTAATGAATAATTCTGTATACGGTAAAACTATGGAAAATGTGAGGAATAGAATAAACGTAAGATTATTCAGGACAAATGATAAAGAAGAAGAACCATTAAGAAAGGCTATTGCTAATCCTGCTTTTAACGAATTTAGAATCTTTGACCACGATTTAGCCACTGTTCATATGAATAAAACAAAAGTAAAATTGAACAAACCAATATACGTTGGTATGAGTATATTAGACTTATCGAAACACTTAATGTATGACTTTTATTATAATGAGATGAAGAAACAATATGGAAATAAATGCGAAGTTTTATATACCGATACGGATTCTTTGTTATTAGAGATACAAACAGATGATGTTTACGAGGACATGAAAGAAAAAATTGACTTGTACGATACTAGTGATTTTGATAAAGCCCACCCATTGCACAGCGTAAAAAATAAGAAGGTTTTAGGTAAATTTAAGGACGAATGTTCGGCTGTTCCTATTTCTGAATACGTCGGATTAAGACCGAAGATGTATTGTATTAAAAAATCTGAAACAGAAATAAAGAAAGCTAAAGGAATTAAAAGGTATGTAGTAAAGAATCATACCAACCTTGAGCAGTATAAAGAGGCATTATTCGATAAGAAGACTTTTAAACATGAAATGAATACTTTGAGAAGTGAAGGACATAACATGTACGCAATGCGACTTAAAAAGACATCATTATCTCCATTAGATACGAAAAGATGGATTGCCGATGATGGTGTAAATACATACGCATATGGGTATTTAAAAACATAATCCTTCTTATATAAGAGATGTCTTCTTCGAAGAAGATGCAAAAGTTTTATTATAGCCCCCAGGGGTATTGGAAAGGCCTAGCAGCTGTAGATAAACTCGCCAAGGCTGCAAAGGTCACTAAGGCAGAAGCGAAGAATTGGTTAATGAAACAAGCCATTTGGCAATATATTTACCTCCGCCTAAATACGTACCAAGGCAAAAAATTGATATATCCGTACCAAATGAAGTTCATCAAGCAGACCTACTATTTCTACCTCACGACTGAGTAAAAAGAAAGACTTATAAGTATGCGTTAACTGTGGTAGATGTTGCCAGTCGATATAAGGAAGCAGAGGCATTAACTACTAAGAACTCCATAGAAGTAGCTAAAGCTTTAGAGAAAATATATAGAAGAAGTCCTTTGAAATGGCCGAGTATATTTCAAGTAGATCCTGGACGTGAGTTTATGGGAGATGTAACAAAACTTTTATCAAAACATAACGTTAGAATTAGAAGAGGCGAAAAAGAAGCGCACAGAAGTCAAGCCCTCGTAGAGAGATTTAATAAGACACTATCCGAACGCTTATTCGGTTATCAGTATGCTCAGGAATTAAAGAATCCAAAGACAAGGTCTACCGAATGGGTAACTAGATTGCCCGAGGTTATATCGGCAATAAATAATGAAGAGACTCGACTTATATATAAGAAACCTATAAAAGCTATTAAATTGAAATCAGTTGTGGCTAAATCTTCTGCACCTTTATTAAGAAATGAAAAAATAATACCCGATAGAGTTAACGTAAGATATTTATTTCAACCGGATGAACTCGAGGGTGATCAAAGATTTAGAGCAACGGATCCCATATGGTCTCTTAAAATATATAAAATTAGCCGATATGTTTCTAAAAAAGGTGAACCGACACTTTATTACTTACAAGATGGACCAGGGAAAGGCTTTGTTAAGGAAGAATTATTAATCGTGCCATCGAATACTGTCCACAATCCCCAGTGAGAGATGAGATGTACATTAAAAATATGTTTGGCCTATAACTCCCTTTTTTACAGTATTTTTTAATGTACGAAGTACATTAAAAAATATGTGTGTCTAAAAAGGAGGTTTTTAATTAAAACAAGGATACCATGATATATTTGCCTGTTATTCTTCAGAACATGCAAGAAGACAAATCCTGATATGGTTTATGTCCATGACAAGTTTGACGGTTTAAACATTTGCGTCTATGGGCATTGACAATTGGTAGTTCTGCTGACAGATGTGCAAACAATACACATCTCTTGTTATGACATAAATGGCTGACCTGTAGGTGATCATCAATGAAATTTTCATTGAAAACAATGAAGCTCAGTCTGTGAGCATTTACTGTTTGCCATTTATTTGTGATAGGAGATGAGTATCTAATGAAACCATAGCCAGAGGGCTTGAAAGGGTTGAAAGCCCTCTGCCATATTAAACACTTATTCTCTTTGTGGCTGTTGTGGCTTCTGGGTGTAGTAATACATTCATGTTTAATACTTAGAAGTAATTTAACTTACACTTGGCTTGCCAAAAACATCTTATAATAGTATAAGCATTGAAAATTTTACAGTCTTTCAAAAAAGTATATAAAAATTCCAAAATTCATTTTTGCACACTGACTTACCTGCCATTGAACACTTTTCAGTCAAAAAATGACAACACATTTTGCGGCTCGAAAGACCGGTAGGCAGGGTAAACGAATATCACCCTGATGTCGAGGTCGCCTGCTCAGACTCGGCCTTCAACTTGGGGTCACATTGCCTGCTCACACCAGCACCATAACATTAATTAAAAATCTAGAAAAATTTACACACACACAACAGTATCAGACCTTTCATTCAGGCCCGTAGCAGTAATTTTAGGGAAAAAAACAACTTTTTTTGCTCTTTCTTTCAATGTTTGTATGAAAAAATTGAATATTATAAGTTTCATGAGGCATCTGACCCTTTTCTGCAGATTGAGAACGTGACGTGAACATTAAATGCCTGTATTTGGTCTCACCGACGTTGTAAGCGGGTGATTTTCTTAAATAAATAATCTGTCAGGACCTATAAAGTATAAACGTTATTCTTCCCACAGAGCTCTATCTTCCTCGGGCATGGAAGCTTTTGGTCTTTCAGAACAGGGAAGGTCCTTTACATCATTTGCTTTTGCATCCTTCCTCACCAGACGGCTTATTACGTTGTAGTGAAACTGAGTTCTTCTTGCAATTTCCTTGCAAGAAAGTCCTGCTCGATGAAATGATCTGCCATCTCAATGCATCGAAAATTCTCCTTCGTGCCATTGTCAATCAGAAGTGCAAAAAAGCGGTAATGAAGTTGAAACCAATCCTTAAATACCCATTGCATGTGGTTGTTTGAAACTTTGGTGTGTGCAACACATGAGACATTTTTATTATTTTATGACCAAATTACCACCATAAACATTGAAATTTGGTTTTGGGTGGGTGCTTTACATTTTTTGTTCTGTATGACCGTAAGCTTTTAGAAAGATAACATATATTTTCAGTCAGTACATGAGAAAAAATGATGGAAATTCTAATTGTATTTATGCCAATCATTGGCTTGAATTGCCTCTCTGATCAGATGTGCCCATTTCTCCTTCATTTTTAAGATTTCAGTGAATTATGTGTAAAATTTCTTTGTGAAATTTGTGTAATTAGTGGCATTTTTCACCAAGTATATTGTATTTGTTTCATGATTTTGCAATGGCATTAAGTTCCTTGACAAAGATAAATGTTGGATAATGATCCTCATTCCTTTGTCTATCTTGTTACAAGTATCCTATTTGCTCATTACTTCTCGTTGTTTACTTTGCCAAGATTTGAACAAGGAAAGTTAAATTAAGATGTTTGAGATGAAGAATAAAATTGTTCTTTTAATTGTCAAATTCTGGCTTTGGTTTTCAATTATACAGAGTCATCAAGTTATCGACCCTTGTGAAAAACTTGATACCGTTCTAAAAACTGTTGAAGGGACAGAGCTCCTGTTGAAAGTAGTCAAGAAGAGGCTGCCATTCCATACTGACGGCCAGATCCGACGGTGATATTAACTTTGCCTCTTAGGGTGATTGTGACCTCCAAGGGGAGTATCAAAGCATAAGAGACGGTTTATTGGGAGTTTGTCTACCACCTGTACTCTTATCAAAGTGCATCTAGTACATTGAGACTGCGTTGAAGTGTTTCAAGCCGTAGCAGAAAACTTGTGTGAGCAGTGTGATTGTAACGATCATGAAATCTGCCTATCGTTATCTGACTGTGAAATTTGCTTGATGATTAGAATTTCGTTAGAATTTTTTTTAAGCTTTGAATTTGGTATGAAAATATGTGATGACTTGGGCATTATAACAAACATTGTTACGTTCCAGAAGATTCGTGTATTGTTGCTTGTTCAATGTTACATGACAGTCAAGTACAATCAGCAGCCATGAGGTCTGCTCTCTCGCTAACGGCACATCCGGTACAGTAACTGGCGCGCACTCGTTCATACAAAGACATCGTATGGATAACAGAGTTAATTATAACTGATTTTGTGTTACGAATACAAATACGCTACATTCCTCCACCTTTAGTTAATAACATTGTTCCGGTCATAACTTTCCAGTCTGAAACAGTAACACAACACAATGACAATGAAATGACTGATTCAACATGTAACATAATTATATAATGACATCCAAAAAATATTATTATTTTATTTTTGCAAATGCTTTTATCAAATCTTAATATCAACCAAAACTACATTTTAATTTCTTTATGATAATATTACTTTGTTGATTTCGTTCACAGATGTTAATTTATCAATTTAATTCTAATAACCCCAAGAATAGGGACACCTCAGTTGAAATACTTTGCATAGACAATAGATTGACATTTTATGTCTAAAACTATGTTCTCCCCTGATAGAATTTGATTTTCACAAACATTTTTTAGGATAATTGTGCAGTTATTTTAGAATCTACAATCTGCAATGTGTACTTATGTTTATGAAAATATACATGTAATGTGATAAGACCCACAATAATAGGGACCTCCTTCATGATTATTAATGACCATATGAATATTTCAAACACAAGTCAAGATTGTCAACATCACTTAAACTGATTTTCTACAATATCAATCAGTGTTTAAAAATCGGTAAAATTTGAAGTTGTGGCATGTGTCATTATCAGCTAATCGAAGTGTATTTCTTAGTCTATAATCTCAATATCAAATCTGATTATTTCTGTTGAATTTTATTACTATATATGAGTATAAAAGATTTTGTGCTCTCTTAAAACAAAGCATTTGAATGTGCTTCCAAATAGATAAGCGCATAGAAATCAGTAAAACAAACTTGAGTCGTGACGGGAAAGACTAGGTTATCAGACTAGGCCTATTTATATCATCGCATCACATTATTCACAATATTGAACTTACCTCTCTACAAAGTTTATTTTTCGTCCAGAAATCCTGGCTCCTCAGTTTTCAGCTCAGCTTTAAGTTTCGGCATTCCCCAACTTAAGTAATTCATATTGTTATCATGAATTTCAAAAACTTCAAACACGTCAAATCAATCACTTGGTGAATGGAACGGTGTGCTAAATCTGCTTGGACCGTAACTATGCGTGCGCCGCCTGGGGGCCAAGGGAGGTAACTCTAGGATTTTCTCCCATTACCTTTGATCATGAGAGGACTGAAGTCATAAGGATATATAAGTTTAGTAATAATGATAGATAGAGTTTCCTTCGAGTTAATTGTTATTTTTTTTAGGTTGTTTAAAATCCAAATAGTTTTCCAGTAGGTATAGTTCTCGGGCACAGATTTTATCATTTAGTTTTGAAGTTAGGGTAACTTAAATCTTAAGGGGGGAGGTATGTGATAAAATAGGTTTTTGCGTGTCTACGCGAGTTGCAGTTCGTTTATATTTCCATTAGTTTGGATTATGCTTTGGATTTATCCTAGGTAGCGGCATCAGTTAGTTAGTCAGGCAATGTATGGTTGCCATGTTTTTAGTTGCTAGTCAGAGTTGTTTACTAGGAGCACTCTGATTGGAGGGGAGTCCGGTTGACGGGCCAATCGCTGGTCTCCTTACATTCGTAATCCAAGTGTGAACCAGCTGTTTGGTATATAAGCGCTGTAACGCTCATTAGTCATTAGAGTCTGTGATCAGTATCTGTTTACGCCGCTATGGCTGAAATATTGCCCAAGCGGCGTTAAACAATAACTCACTCACTCACTCAGTATCTGATTGGAGGTGAGAGCTCTCTGATTGGTGGATAGATTCATTCTTGTCGGCATTTTGGGTCTATGCACCTTGTCATTATATAGAGAAAGATTAGCGTTAAGAATAAGTAGGTCAGAGTAGGAGTTAGGATAATAGTTTGAGTTATAAGAAATAAGGTTAATCCAATATTTGCAGTGAAGTTTATTTACTGCGAGGTCAAGGTCAGTTGTATCAGCTCACGGTAGCATCTTGTGTGATGTGAACTGTGATATTCATAATATTTGCAGTGAAGGGTATTTACTGCGAGGTCAAGGTCAGTTGTATCAGAGTACGGTAGCATCTTGTCTGATGTGGACCGTAGTATTCATAATATTGCAATTGAGTTTATTTACTGTAAGATAAAGGTCAGTTGTATTAGTATCGTATGCATGCATGCTGGGTAATGTGAAGTGTGGACGTGTACACGAGAGCTCCCGATATGGGTATATGCATAGAGCAATATAGAGCTAAAATCGGCTCCTTTTTACAACCTAAAAAGGATAGACAATCAATTCATGGACTATGTGTGACAAAAAAGTATGTATCATTGACAGAAATGACGTTCTGTTTACTGTGAAGGGGAAAATTCGGGACACAGGAGACACAACACGACGAGTCACCGAGGACCTGACACAGCGAGTACGAGAAGCAAGAAGATCATTTGCTCCGTTATACTCGGATGCATGCTCTCAAGGCAGGTCTCAAACCAAAGATACGGCACGACAGGCTAATCATCGATGGAAAAGTATACATACATGATCGGGAAAATAACGTCAATAAGTGCATTTCAGAAGGAAAACAGAGTAAGTCACAAA
Source organism: Phorcus lineatus (assembly GCA_921293015.1). Lineage (NCBI taxonomy): Eukaryota > Metazoa > Mollusca > Gastropoda > Trochida > Trochidae > Phorcus > Phorcus lineatus. The sequence continues at coordinate 21,726,853 of OV121092.1, forward strand.
CCACTGATGAACAACACGACCACGCCCCTTTGTTTACACATGGTAACGGAAGTGAAGGGGAGAGCACGCTGAATAAAACTACGCGATCAATGAGTACCGCGAAATGAGGTCTCGGTCAAGGCTCAATGAATATTCTCGGCTGGAATATAGAGGGTTTAAATAAACACGTGAGTTCAACCTATAGTGATTTTGAGAGTTTTTGTTGCAAATATGATGTTATTGGGTTTTGTGAGACATTTGCTAAAGACCCAAAGGATTATGATATGTTATTGTCCGGATTTCGATCATATCATTATTGTAGAACTATACAAAAACTCCTGGGTAGGTATAGTGGTGGGGTGTCTGTGTTTGCGAAACCTGAAATTGATGCATATATGAGTAGAGTATTGGAAGAATTTGAAGACTGTGTTGTGCTATTGCTAAAATCAACAAAACTCGGTCTTTACAAGGATATCGTGTTAATGTTTGTTTACGTATCACCGGAAAACTCGCCTATTTATATTGGTAAGGATGTTGATGGTATCCAGCGCCTGGAACATTATGTTGAGACCATAAAACATAACTTGCAACATCATAGTTTACTTGTAGGGGATTTTAATGCAAGAATGAAAACATTTTTAGATTATATTCCCAGTGATGACCTCTATTATGTTCAAAGCAACAGTGAGGACTACCCAAGTGATAGCTTCCAAACTCCACGAAATAGCAAAGATAACATTAGATACAATAATTATGGTAAATCCCTTGCTGAAATGTGTTGCACACATGGTTTACATGTTCTAAATGGAAGGATGTTTGATGACAAGGAAGGAAATTTCACATGTATAACCCTTAATGGTGCTAGTGTAGTGGATTATTTCATAGCAAGCACTGAATTATTCCCATATTTTAACTCTTTTGGAGTTCTTGAGAGAGATGAGTCAAACCATTTCCCCTTGTATTGCTCCATTGAATTTCCCAAACCAGCTTTAACTCAAACCAGTGATTTTAACTGTGCCAATCAATCATGTGACATGGATCAAGAACTATGGATAAAATACATCTGGTCCCCTGACATGTGCAACTTGTTTTTAATTGACTTCCATGAATTGTTTGTAATGCATTATGATAATATACATAAGCATATTGAAGAAAATGTTGAAGAAGGTGTTGAAGCAATAACTGATCTATACAAGACTGCAGCAGATAAATTCAAGAAAGTATATAGTAAACCAACATCAATGAATTCTAAACAACCACCCTGGTGGGATCTTGAGTTGGAAAATATCAAACAGAAGAAATACTCAGCTCTCAGGGTACACGGATCAAGGGGAGACAATATTGAAAACTATATCCACCATAAGAAACTCTTTAAATCAAAATTTAAACTTAAAAAGAACTTATACTTTCAGGAACAAAGGAAATTACTCAGTGATTCAAGTAAAGACCCAAAAAAGTTTTGGAGTGTATTAAAATCAAATGTTGTATCTAGTTCAAACAGTCCAAATATTCCTGTTACTGGATGGCATAATCACTTTAAGAATCTCTTATATTCTGAATCTGTTGATGATTTTGTTGATGACATACTGTGTGAGGATATAGCTGGGAACTCATCATCACAGTTGAATGACCCCTTTTCAGAACAAGAAATATTGCATAGTCTCCAAAATATCAAGAGTGGCAAATCAGCAGGGCCAGATGGGATAGTAAGCGGCTTTTTCAAGGCTTCGAATAATTATATATCACCATTATTAACTAAATTATTTAATAAACTTTTTGAAGAGAGTATTTTTCCTGACACCTGGGGAAGGAGTATAATTTGCCCTTTGCTTAAATCTGGAAGCAAACTAGACCCAAATAATTTCAGAGGAATTTCTCTGATAAACTCAATGTGTAAAATTCTCACTTCAATAATCAACAAAAGGTTACAGCAATGGTGTGATGAAAACAACATAATTTCAGAGTGTCAAGCAGGCTTCAGACAGGGTTATTCAACCACTGACCACATATTCACCTTGCAAGCTATGGCCACCAAATATTTATCAAAAAAGAAGGGGAGATTTTATTGTTTATTCATTGACTTCACAAAAGCCTTCGATTGCATTGATCATCAAACATTGTTTAAGAGTCTTATGAATATTGGTGTGAAGGGCAAGTTCATGAAATTTATTATCAAGATGTATTCATCTTTAAGTGCTTGTGTGAGAACTGATACTGGACTATCATCTTATTTCAACTGTAATGTTGGCACTAGGCAAGGCTGTGTCTTAAGTCCTCAACTTTTCATAATTTTTATCATGCAATTATCTCAAATGTTTGAGAGTGATGGTGGAAGAGGTATTTTTATATCCTCTCAAATAGATGATGTCTTTTCTCTTATGTTTGCTGATGACGTCTCCTCTGTATCAGACAGTGTAATGCAACTACAAAGAAAAGTCAATGTTATTGAAAATTTTTGTGCTCAAACTGGGATGAAAGTGAATCTTAATAAGACTAAAATAATGGTATTTCGCAATGGAGGTCCTCTAAGAGACTATGAGAAGTGGTTTCTGAATGGAACACAAATTGAAGTTGTTAATATGTACAGATACCTTGGTATTGTGTTCACTCCAAAATTATCATGGACAAAAGCAAAATCTTGTCTATCTTCTCAAGTGAGAAAGGCCATATTTTCAATTAACAGTTATCAAAAACAATTTGAATATATTAATCATCATGAACTCTTTAAGATACTTGATTCAATGATATCACCAATACTGTGTTATGGTTCAGAGATATGGGGGACAAATTACTGTAAAATAATTGAATCTGTTCATTCAAGTTTTTGTAAGTCATTTCTCAAAGTAACTAAAACCACAAACAACAACATGGTTCTGGGAGAGTGTGGGAGAGCCCCTCTCCAGTTTCAATATCTTTCAAGAGCAGTCAAGTACTGGTGCAGATTGATGCAGCTTCCACGGAATAGACTTCCTTATCATGCTTATTTAGCGATGAAATCTTTGGACGATAATGGAAAAATAACATGGGCTTCCCACATAAGATTGATTTTATTTCAATATGGATTCGGTATCGTATGGATATCACAAGATATAGGATGTATTTCAACTTTCATGAAAATCTTTAAACAGAGATTTTACGACTGCTTCACCCAGGACTGGCATTCGTCGCTTCTTTCATCTTCTAAATGTTACTACTACTCCCAATTCAAATCACTCCTCACAATCGAACCATATCTAACCAACGAATTATTACCAAGCCAGCGTGCAATCATAACCCAATTTAGATGTTGTAACTTCAGACTTGCAGTGGAATGTGGCCGCCATACAAATAACCGATATAATGAACGTCTCTGCGTGTATTGCCATGCTGTTGGCCTTGACTACATTGAGGATGAATTCCATGTAATGTTAATTTGTCAGAAATATTCCCAATTCCGAAATGACTGTTTTCAAAATTATCAGATTACACCACCTACGACTGAAACTTTCCTTCGATTGATGTCATCTGACAACATTAATGTACTAAAATCAATGAGCAGATAACTCACACAAGTTCGCCGCATCCGGAATTTAAAGGTATAAACGTTAAATGAATTACCAGCGTGTACATTCTTTTACTTTCTCAAATTTTCTTTGTATTATGGGCCTGAGGCCTTAACTACTGAATAAATATGTCTGTCTGTCTGTCTGTCTGTCTGTATTGTAGTAAACAATGTTTGCTGCAAGGTCAAGGTCAGTTGTGAGCTTTTTATGATAACCCTTGTGTGACGTATGCCATTAGTTGAAATCGTTCATACCTTGGTTGTTTAGCAACGTCTTGTCAAAGAGTTTTGTGTATTTAGACCATATTGCGGTTGCTCTTATGCAACTTTAAGTGCTATTTGGAGAAAGTGAGTTTGTACATTTTTGCACCTGTTTACCTTTACATAAGTGCTATAGTAGGCGCTATATTTGACCTGATTTGACATTTAATCATTTTCTGACTGCTAAAAGGTGTGATATTTTAGAAGTTCTTTGCCTTTTCCCTGAAGTTTAATAATAAAATTGTACACTTTGACAAGAGAGAAGCCTTAATCTTTTGTATTATATATTACCATAATGAATTTTGCTACCAGAATAAATTGTTTTCGATCTGAATACCTTTGTCTGTTTTCCATCCCACCTCATATATGAAAAGAACCTGGCCGCTTATGTCCAATTACATCACCCTAAAAAAAGTACACAATGCAAAGTCCCTAACGACAACATGTAGTAGCCAGACTCGTCCTATTACAACAGTAACAATATGAAGGTAGAACGTTGCAATTATGACCGAAAACCGGAGAGTGGCACACGTCAAATATTTAGACGTAATTTTGGAGACTTTATCTAAACAGCCAGGATGGCAGTTAGGAATTGATAGTGTTTGTTGGGTTATATAACTATTATCCATGTATATTAGACATGCATTTATAAGACTGTTTTAAGATTTTCATTGAAAACCAGTATATGTCATATATATGTCTTTTGGACATGAAAAGTTAATAAGTTTTGATTTTGTATCACCACCTATGAAATTTAGGTTTCTTTCAAAGGTAAATAAAATGTTATGAAAATCACGGAGTGGCTCTTGAAAGGCCCTAAAAACCTATTTTCAGCTTCTTCTCCTAAAGGACTAGAAAGATGAAACCTTGTGTGAAAAATCAAGTCAGATAATACTTATACAACTAATCTACCTTGCGAGTCAATATACCTGAAACCTTTTAGAATAACCAGGGTTATAAAATTAAGATGGTTTCAGTATCATTTTCTTAACAGACTGATATCAACCAATGCTTAACTTTATAATGTCAAAGATTGTTTTGAAGATATATGTAACTTTTGGTAATCTTAAAAGCAAAATCTCGTTTTGGGATTGTCAGGAAGTTCAATCATTTTGGATATGTCAGTAAACCGTTCAACCTGAAAGTAAATATTGTTATTGATGATGTCCTTGACCTCATGCATTTATTTGCAAAATTCTTGATTTAAACATTGTAAACTTGATAATTGTTAGATAGATTTTGAATTCTTAAAACATGTTTTTGCAAAACTCTATATAATAATTGTTTATATTATTCATTTTTGTTCTCAGATAATTTCCTTGAAGACTTTCTCCTGACTCAAGTTATATTCATGCCAAGTGCGAGGTTGTGCCAGGCACTGATGAATCAGTATCCTTCCCTTTTGTATAGCCTTTACCTAGTCGGGTTCACAAGGCCAGATGACTATATAATGGTAAGCTGACTAAAAAATTATTTGCCTTGACCAAACTGCTATTGGAAATCAACTGTTATGGACCACACATTTAGGTTGTTGTTATACACCCTAAATCATCAAAAGAAATAGTTTCCAATTCTGTCCATTTAATAATTTTTCAATCAGTCTTGACAAAATATTTGTGTCTATTGCAGAAAAACTGTTAATTCAATTTTTAGCTCACCTGGCCTTTAAAGCCTGATGGGCTTATGGCCTTGCATGGTTTCAGGCATCTGTCTGTAAACTTTTCACTTTTCATCTTCTTCTTCAGAACAATTGACTCATGAAATCTTAAATCTTGTTTATAGACTCCTCAACTAATGAAGTTTATGATTATTACATTTTCTAACCCTGTGACTGTACACTCTAAAATCCTATTTTCATTTTCTTCTCAAGGAGCATTATGTCTAGAAAGCTGAAACTTTGTGTGCATACTCCTTAGTTTCAGGAAATTCTAATCTATAGATTTGGTGATCCTGTGACCCCTTATAAGGGCAATGGGGGCCACATCCTAAAAATCTATTTTCATCTTCTTCTCCAAAAGCTAATATATTATAGATTTGATGATCCTCTGACCCCTGATAAGGGCCCTAAGGACAATGCCCTAAAAACCTATTCATTTTAAGTTCTTCTGCAGAAGCAAATGCATAGAAATTAAAACCTTGTACAGACTTCTTAGATTGTGGGGAATGTATTTATAGATTTTGTGATTCTATGGCCCTTTCAACCATTTGTAAAATAAATTCTAGATAGCTTGATGAGCTATAGAGCAATTGGCTCTATTTTTTAAAATATGATTTTTTTTCCCTTTTAGTGGAGGTGCAGCAACAAAACAATCTATATAAATTCAGATCAACAATTTTTTGATTTGTCGAATGTTGATCTAACATTGACCGGTTATAGCTTCTGTCTTGATGTACTCTGACATTTCGTTGCTTAGCCGATCAGAAAAGATACCTGAACTTGCCTGAGCCTTCTGAGACCCGAAACTTTGTCATAGGTTTTTTTCCGATTCATTAAGTTAAGCTTCATTTGGAGGGCAAAGAGTGACGAAAATGAGCATTTCAATGAATAATCCAATTGCCTAGATATACGAGTATTTAAATCTAAAGAGGTAGCTTTATTTATAGATATTAATTCTTAATTCACTAATGGTTTTGTATTGTTTCTATGCATCAGTGACTACACATCACACAAGAACTCATGTAATGAATAATAATATCACATTGTTTGATAAAAAAAAAAATTCATGCTTAAGTTCAACACTTAACAAAATGATTACTTTTAACAGAAAAAAATATTTCTAGTGACCTTTTCATTAACTTAGATAAGAGACTTAAGAGAAAATATTGTTATAGCCCAACTAAAACATATATGATTAAGTCAGGGGTATAAAGCACTTCAAGGGTCAGTCCATCATCACTTCAAATCTATATGTCTCGGGAAAATTTTAATTTGGTTTTGGATGTTTAGAAATTTTTAAACAAAAACGGCCAATTTCATAAGTTTGTTTCTTTTCCAGACATTACTCAAAAACTATTTGACCTGGTAAGTTTAAATTTGGTATTTGGTATGGTATTTGTTTTGGACACACCTGTTGATGCTCTTTATCAAGTTAGAAAGCCATTTCCAATTTACTATTTTTCAGAAAGTTATGGCCCTTGAATGCGCAATTTGACTTGAATTGCACAAAACATAGGACCTTATATGATATACTGTGTTTACATGTGAGTTTTGAAGAGGGAGAAGAAATCAGACGGGCTGCGGGGGTTATGTGAGCCATGCTCGATTTTTTTCTTGTTTGGTTGGAAGTACAAATAAAGTGATTAATAAAAGAAAAAAATGATGCGATTGAACTTAATCTAATATTATTGTGCATGTGTGATTTTTGTGATTGAATCAACTTAACTTAGACAGCTACCACGCTGAGGCCAGCCAGGGCACGGAGCAAGAGATAGCGGAGTACCAGGAGAGTCACAAGCGCAGTGTTGTCCTCTTTGTGCACGAGTGGCATTCCATTATCAAAGATGATTTCTATGAGGACAGCACTGTCAAGAATTTTGTTGAAGTAAGCAACTGTAGTTCGAATAAAAAAATAAGTAAATATGAATCATTGATTTGTTACCTGAAGATAAAAATGGTCTATAAAGCTGAAGCTTTGACCACAGACTCTAGCTGATGAGGATTCTAATTCATAGATTTGGTGACCCTGTGACTCCAAATAAGGGCTGCAGGGACCATGCCCTTAAAACCTATTTTCATCATCTTTTCCGGATCCAAGAGAATTAGAAATCTAAAACTTTGTGCACAGACACCTTAGCTGACAGGGATTTTTTTAATGGATTTGGTGACCCTGTGACTCCTAATACGGGCCACAGGGACAACACCCTAAAAACTTATTTCTGTTGTCTCTCGAGAAGCAAGAGGCCTAGAAAGAATGAAGGCCACAGGAGCAACGCCTTAAAAACTTATTTTCATTTTCTCCAGAAGCACAATTAATAAGTAAAATATGAACAAAATCGTTAGCAATGTTGAAATCTATCACTGACGTCGAAGTCTGCAGTTTGCTGTCAGTGGACTCATGGTAGCTAGGGCCAGGAATATGGTAACCTGTTATCATCGCTATTTCATTGTTTGGTTGATGTTAACTAAGAATGGGTGGACAAAGATTGGGAGTCATAAGATGGCGGTAATATGTCGGTTCAGAAATGATATTTGAAATGCGTTTAGTGCTTACAGGGAGTATACAAGATACATAAGAGCAAATACTTGACAACTTGACAATTTCGGTTATTTGTTTCACCTTGAGAACTGGGTATGAATCTTAGTCTTGAATATTAACAATATGACTGATTAGCTACAGAGCCCATGGCTCTATTTATTTTCCATTCATCAAGGGTAGATTTTCTTTAAAATGAAGCATTGTATGATTAAAAGAATTAAACTTCACATATAGATGGTTGCAGTTGGCAAATTTGAAATTGTACGTGTTGATGTTTGCCCTGATTTTCTGATTCACGAAACATGAGTCATATTATTGGCATGCACATCAATCATGTGACTTTGTTGACATTTTGATGAAGTTTTCTGAAGCAAAATTTAGATCATTGTCTACAAATTATCTAGAACTTATTTACTCAAAACCTCCAATAACCAATTGCAAAGATGTATTCTATTTATCTGTCTTTGGATTTAAATGTTATCTTGACAAGATGATAATGCTTTCAAAATATACTACTCAAAACAAGTTAAGGGTCAACCAATTATTTTTGTTTGACATTTTATTAGACACAGGGAACATGTAAATCAAAACTTTTAAGCACACATTTGGTCAGAAGGAGTTCAATATGTTGAGTCTGTTATGAAAAGCATATGCACTTTTTATACACAACTATTCTGAGGATAACGAGTGAAACCACCACATGCTCGTAAGCAGTAGACACAACGACGAGGCATGCTGTCATTCAGACGCCGAAAAAACATCTAGGGAATGGCCTGCAACTCTGCCTGAAGGAATTGCACCAATTCTTGAAGATTATCAGGTTGCCTATGATTGTGTCTCACACGTCTGCCCAACTAACCCCATGCATGCTCAATTGGTGCCAAGTCAGGAGAGTATGCAGGCCAATCCATTCGTTCAATACCATTTTGGGTGAGAAACTCATGCTCTATGCGGTATAGCATTATCATCTTGTTGAACAGAATCGCTCCAATTTGACAAAGACTTGGGATGACAAAAGGCTGTAAAATTTCGTCTCTGTACCTGTACCCATCAAATTACTTTACCACCTCCAAAGCGATGACATTGTCTGACATGAACATCAGCAAATCTTTCTCCTTGCTGCCTATAGAAGCTAAGTCTGCCATCATTGAACTGTAATGCAAATCGGACTCATCAGTGAAGAGTACCCACCCCCATTGTCACTGTCTCCAGTCTCTATGACGTGTGCACCAGTCACGACGTGCTGTCCTATGACATTGAAGAAGAGGTGGTCAAACCGCTTGTCGTCGAGATCAAATGTTGTGGGCTTGCAGACGATTTCTTATGGTCTGGTCCGATACCTGAACACCACTTGAATTCGCAGTTCATCTCTCTGAGATCGTCTGTAACAAGGCGCTGACGTAAGGTCATTTGCATGACATGCCGGTCTTGACGTTGCAATGTTGAACTTGGCCTACCAGACAGTGGGCGATTCTGCATTGAATTGGTTGCCTGGAAACGCTTCTATAGTCTCCTAATCACACTCTGGCTACAACCGATTCTCTGTGCCACATTCCTCTGTGTAAAAGCCTGTTGAAGCCACGCAATGGCTCTTCCTCTGTCAAGTTCGCTCAGCTGACGTCTGACCATGTTGAAATTTCAACTGAGAGCAGCACGGTCATGGAAGGTGTTTTTATGCCCAAACTGTTCATGGAATGTGCATAGTGCACGTGCAAGGACATAATCAACTCCAAAAAGTTGTACCCTATTGCGTTTAGGCGATGCAAACAGTTTTGTGGAGCCTTGTTTTGAGCTTTAGTTTATGGTTTCTAAGGAGACTGTCAAGATCATTTTGTTTGAAAATAACATATGCCTTGTATACAGGTTTTGTTGTCAGGATATCGTGACCCAATTTTGACACGATATCCGCCAATAATTTATATATATCTGATGTGTGCATAGACAATTACCTGGTAGAAAAAAAGGTTTGACCCTTAACTTCTTTTGAGTAGTATTTATTGATTGAAAAAACTTTGTTATGGGTGATAAAAATGTACATAGCTGGTAAGGTGTTTATTTAATTATTCTTACCCAAGCGGGCACAAATATGCCGGGTATTAAAGTTTTCATAATGGTCACGGGAATTACAGTTTTTCTAAAAATAACTCGAGATAAGATTGGCTGACAGAACTATTTCTATTCATTCGTTCATTGAGTCCAGCGTACCCGTGTCAATGAGACTTCAAAACAAACATTGTTTTTAATTTCGTATGGAATAATATGAAACCTAAAATGTTTTGTATGTGGTTTGTTTTACTATTTCATTCATTTAGGATTGTCTTGCTTGATATATGATCCACACACATGTAATGAATTGCAGAGACTACATTTAACTGCGCCATGACATAATCGTTGTTCGTCGGGCATGAATACAATGACCGAGTTCACTTGCGACTCGCCTTCACAAACGTATTTTCCAAAAGTACCGTTAAATTGTTAAATTTGACTTGGATAAGAAAAAGAATAACCAACTCGAAGCTAGGACGTACGGTTTATCTGTCCCTCGTGAATTATTGTGATAAATTCCTCGCTAAAGCTCGGAATTTATAACAATAATCCACTCAGGACAGATAAACCGTAATTCCTCGCATCTTGTTGATTATTCTTATACAGTCAGACCCCGATAATCCGGCCACCGATAATCCGAATCTCGCAGTATCCAAACGGTAGCAAACTGTAACCAAACTAATCTCTATATAAACTCATTAAATGTTTCATTAATCCGTTGATTCAGTCTCTGTATCCGAATGCTAATTAGCTGTAAAGGATTAGTTAATTACAGCTGTTTCTGCTTCATTAATCCGACTGTTCATCAAAGCCTTCGGTAATCCGCTAGTCAAGCGAGCACCACACTGATTGAATCGGTAAACATCAATGACAGTGGATTGACACGGGAGTTGAGCGTGTCAGCAGTTTGTGATTTTAATAAATTGAGATGTCTCACTTTTTGTATCTGGAGTTTGTGATTTGTGTGATAGTTATAAATATCGTGTCAAAATGAGGTCAGTTGCATTTGACACTTGTCACGATGGCAAGTTCCGCCCCTAAGCGTAAACGATTCGAAATTACTGCCGCACAAAAAAGAGAAATTTGTAGATTCAAGCAGGAAAATGAAAAGGCCAGTTTTTATATGAAATAAAACTCATTAGATATTCGTAATACGTTGTCGTCTGTCTGTAGATTTGGTTCGTTTCAGTAGTCCGAACGTTTCACTATCCGAACGTTTTTGATGAAAAACGGAAGTGTTCGGATTATCGAGGTCTGACTGTACTATGTTTTACTATGTACAATTGCTTTAAAAATGAATCCTGATGAATGATCTGATTCAGAAAATATAGTTATAGAAAATAAATTATAACTGTTGTATTTTTATAAATTTTACTAATTGATCATATATATGACCCCTGGGGAAATATATGATATTGTTTGTTTGACTTCAACCCAATTTATATGATACATGTGATTGTATGGACAGGATTGTTAAGTCTAATAGTTTGATTCTCCCTCCGGGGTCTGTATACACCAGGTTTGGTCATAGTTTAATTCTCCCCCAGGGGTCTATATACACCAGGTTTGGTCATAGTTTGATTCTGCCTCCGGGGTCTGTATACACCAGGTTTGGTCATAGTTTAATTCTCCCCCCGGGGTCTATATACACCAGGTTTGGTCATAGTTTGATTCTTCCTCCGGTGTCTGTATACACCAGGTTTGGTCATAGTTTGATTCTCTCTGGGGATTTGTATTCATCATAGATGATCATAGTTTGATTCTCTCTTGGGGTCTGTATACACCAGGTTTGGTCATAGTTTGATACTCGCTGGGGGTCTGTATACACCACAGATGGTTATAGTTTGACTCTCTTTGGGGGCCTGTATACACCAGAGATGATCATGGTTACTCTCTTGGGGTCTGTATACACCACAGATGGTCATAGTTTGACTCTCTGGGGTTTTGTATACACCAGAGATGATCATAGTTTTATTATCTCTAGGGGTCTGTATACACCAGGTTTGGTCATAGTTTGATACTCTCTGGGGATCTGTATACACCACAGATGGTTATAGTTTGACTCTCGTTGGGGGTCTGTAAACATTAGAGTTGGTCATAGTTTGATACTCTTTAGGGGTATTATTCACCAGAGATAATCATAGTTTTATTATTTCTAGGGGTCTGTATACACCAGGTTTGGTCATAGTTTGATACTCTGGGGGTCTGTATACACCAGGTTTAGTCACAGTTTGATTCTCTCTGGGGGTCTGTATACACTAGAGATAATCATAGTTTGATTCTCTCTGGGGGTCTGTATACCCAAAGATGGTCATAGTTTGATACTCTGGGGGTCTGTATACACCACAGATGGCCACAGTTTGACTCTCTCTGGGGGTCTGTATACACCAGAGATGATCATGGTTTGATACTCTCTGGGGGTCTGTATATGTTACGAACAATCTGGGGTATATCACAATCTGCAGATTGTTCGAACAATCTGCAGATTGTTTGCTCACAATCTAGGAATTCCTAGATTGTTTATACAATCTGCAGATTGTGAGACCTGAACAATTTGGGAATGAATACAATCTGGGAATTTGTGTTTTAGTAGTATTTTCATCATTATAAAATGGGAATTATTTAGCCTATTAAGGTTTTTCTATTTAGCAAGTATAAGGATCGATTCCTAGATTGTGATGAGCAATCAGCTTGTCTCTTTCTCAAAATGAGTGGGTATTGGGGCCGATTCCCAGATTGTGAAGGACATTCAGCTCGTCTTTATGTCAAACTTAGGGGATGTAAGAGTTGACTCCTAGATTGTGAAGGGCTCATAGCTCACCTTTATTCAAACTGAGAGGGTCTATAGGAGTCGATTCTCAGATTGTGAAGGGCTCACATTTCGCCTATATGTCAAACTGACGGAGTATCGGGATCGATTCTCAGATTGTGAAGGGCTCATAGCTCGTCTATATGTCAAACTGACGGAGTATAGGGATCGCTTTTCAGTTGTGAAGGGCTCACAGCTCGGCTATAAATCAACTGATGCAGTATAGGGGCCGATTCCTAGATTGTTAAGGGCTCATAGCGCACCTTTATTTAAACTAACAGAATATAAGGGTCAATTCTCAGATTGTGAATTGCTCACTTCTCGCCTATAGTCAAACTGAGGGAGTATAGGGGCCGATTCCCAGATTGTGAAGGGCTCATAGCCCGCCTATATGTCACACTGAGGGAGTATAGGGGTCAATTTTCAGATTGTGAAGGGCTCATAGCTCGTCTTTATGTCAAACTGAGGGAGTATAGGAGCCGATTCCTAGATTGTGAAGGGCTCAGATATCGTCACTATATGAAACTAAGGGAATAAAGGAGTCGATTCTCAGATTGTGAAGGGCTCACATTTCGCCTATATGTCAAACTGACGGAGTATAAGGATCGATTCTCAGATTGTGAAGGGCTCATAGCCCGTCTTTATGTCAAACTGAGGGAGTATAGGGGGCCGATTCCTAGATTGTGAAGGGCTCAGATATCGTCACTATATGTCAAACTGAGGGGGTATAGGGGTCGATTCCCAGATTGTGAAGGGCTCACAGCTCACCTTTATTTAAACTGAGAGGGTATAAAAGTCGATTCTCAGATTGTGAAGGGCTCACAGATCGGCTTTATGTCAAACTGAGGCAGCATAGCGGTCAATTCTCAGATTGTGAAGGGCTCATAGCTCGCCTATAAATCAAACTGACGGAGTATAGAGGTCGATTCTCAGATTGTGAAGAGTTCACAACTCGCCTATATGTCAAACTGAGGGGGTATAGGGGTTGATTCCCAGTTTGTGAAGGGCTCACAGTTAATCTATATTTAAACTGAGAGGGTATAGGAGTCAATTCTGAGATTGTGAATGGCTCATAGCTCGCCTATATATGAAACTGAGAGGGTAGAGGAGTCGATTCTCAGATTGGGAAGGGCTCATAGCTTGCTATTTATCAAACTGAGAGGGTATAAGAGTCTATTCTCAGATTGTGAAGGGCTCATAGGTCGTCTTTACGTCATATATACGGGGGTATAGAAGCATGTTTACACAGATGAAAATGGAAAATGAAGATGGAAAATGGCAGCATCATATTGAAAATATACTACGCAAAGCAAGTCCACTTATTGTTGTTAGTAAATCCCGCCTGTTCTTGTGGAAACATTCGGGAGGATCCTTTTCATTACTTCTTTAAATGCCCACTGTATGATAGATTCCGATCAAATCAATACTTTTTAAAAAACGATATAACATTAAAATCTACCTTGAGCGGCGACAAATCCTTGTCACAGAGTGCTAACGTATCCCTAATAATATCTGTGTATCATTTCATAAATGATACCAACCGATTTTTATAGCTCTTTAATTAAATCTGTACCAAATGCAAAGGTAGAGAATGCTTAATATGAATTTGATTTTTATAAGTTTAACGGCATATATATATTTACACCAATGTACTTGATATCTTAATCGTTTCATGTTTGTTTCAGGAGAAGCATTTATATAGGCATTTTCTGCCTGTTTGCTAATCCTTTTTCCTTTTTGAATATATATATTCTGAATGTTGTGTATTACATGTTTCATGGAAAGTAAATACTGTTTAAATCACACAGTAGAAATTAGTTGTTTGCCACTCCCGTCGCAGCACGGAGTAGAGACGATGCCATTATATGACTCTTCTTGCAGCATAGTAAATAATCCACCCCAAATAAAATATTCATAAAATATTTAATCATGAACAGATAATAAATAAATCAAATAAAACATTTCTTTGTAAAATTCACAAACCGATATAACGGAAACTATTAAAAACGTTACAGAAAATGCATGTGTCAAAATGTTGACCATAGTGTGACCGAAGAGCAAATAAACATTTTACTCCAGTTAATTCATTATTGCATAAGTATTTGCCCCATGATATCGTGCGATAGATAAACATCAAATTACAGAGAGGAAGTTGATGTAATTGTACGCGAATTTACGCGCAAGTCTGAGTAGAGACGCGACACAGTAACACGTTGCTTTGATAAGCGGACCCAGCTAGACATCTGGTCTAATTATTCACGACAACACAAAATGCTAACTGTTTGAGTATTAAAATTTTTATAAATTCATATATTTAAAAACTGTTCATATACAAACTCAAAAGATTAAGTAACTTTCCGATTTATGCATCTTTCGTATAAAAACTTTCAATTTCACGATCCAGGAAGAAAATGAGGGTAAAAGGTAACAGTTATCAAGTTTCAATAATGAACAATAAATATAAGAATCAGAGTTTGTTGTCTTTGATGTTTGAAACTTTTTTTAGCATCACGAGACTATTTCCTTCATTGTACCCTGTAAGTGTAAGTGTTTATGCAAGTAATTCATACCAAAGAAGATTAGCGTTTTGTGTTGATACAGATAGTAATTATGTACAATTAACCTAACTTAAGTCGAATAAGCGAGAATGAAGAATTAAATTTCAGTGTAATTAACTTTTCAGATAATAAGTTTACTTTTCATAGTGAATTGTTATTTATTGATTTCCATATGCAAACCTTTTACACATATAAGAAACAATTCTTACTTCTACATAAATAGTAACACCCTCCAAACAGTGTTATACGGGTTACCGCAAACTATGATTAATGAAAATCTAAAACCGCAGAATCGATATACAAATTTAGTTTTCTACCTCTACATATTCACAATATGTGAATTTAACCCTCTACTAGCTAAAAACACACAAAGACAAGCGGAATGCCCTTCACAATGTAGAATCGACCCCTATACTCCCTCAGTTTGACATAAAGGCGAGCTATGAGCGCTTCACAATGTAGGAATAGATCCCTATACTTCGTCAATTTGATTTATAGGCAAACTTTGAGCCTTTCACAATCTGAAAATCGACCCATATACTCTGACAGTTTGACATAAACGCGAGCTATGAGCCCTTCACAATCTGAGAATCGACCCATTTACTCCGTCAATTTTACATATAGGCGAGCTGTGAGCCCTTCACAATCTATGAATCGGCCCCTATACTCCCTCAGTTTCACAAAATGACGATATCTGAGCCCTTTACAATCTGAAAATCGACTTCTATTTCCTTTCAGTTTAAATAAAGGTGAGCTATGAGCCTTCACAATTTGAGAATAGATCCCTGTACTCTGACAGTTTGACTGTACTCTGACAGCTATGAACCCTTCACAATCTGAGAATGGACCCAAATACTCCGTCAGTTTGACATATAGGCGAGCTGTGAGCCCTTCACAATCTAGGAATCGACTCCTATACTCCCTCAGTTTCACATAATGACTATATCTGAGCCCTTCACAATCTGAGAATAGACCCCTATACTCCCTCAGTTTGACATACAGACGCGCTGTGAGCCCTTCACAATCTTGGAATCGGCCCCTATACTCCGTCAGTTTGAGTTAAAGGCGAGCACTGAGCCCTTCACAATCTAGGAATCGGCCCCTATATTCCCTCAGTTTCACATAATGACGATATTTGAGCCCATTACCATCTGAGATTCGACTGCTATACCCTCTCATTTTAAATAAAGGTGATCCCTTCATGTAATATATCATGAATAAATATGTTTAAAGCAAATAAAGACGAGCTATGAGCCTTCACAATCTGAGAATAAATACCTATACTCCCTCAGTTTGACATATAGGCGCGCTGTGAGCCCTTCGCAATCTAGGAATCGGCCCCTATATTCCCTCAGTTTCACATAATGACGATATCTGAGCCCATCACAATCTGAGAATCTACTGCTATACTTCAGACTCAATTCGATATAATGACGATCTGTACATGTAAGCCCTTCACAATCTAGGAATCGATCCCTATACTCCGTCAGTTTGATATATGGACGAGCCATGAACCTGTCACAATCTATGACTTGACAACTTTTCTCCATCATTTGGATGCATACACAAATAAAAACCTAAATAAACTAAACAATTATCATTTCATCTACAAACTACAAACAAGCAAATTCCCAGATTGTGATCATTCCCAGATTGTTCAGGTCTCACAATCTGCAGATTGTTTAAACCTTCTAGGAATGAAAAAAATTCCTAGATTGTTCGAACAATCTGCAAATTGTGAGCGAACAATCTGCAGATTGTGATCATTCCCAGATTGCACGGAACATATACACCAGAGATGGTCATAGTTTGACTCTCTTTGAGGTCTGTATACACCAGAGATGATCATAGTTTGACTCTCTATGGGGATCTGTATACACCAGAGATGATCATAGTTTTACTCTCTGGGGGTCTGTATACACTAGAGATAATCATAGTTTGATTCTCTCTGGGGGTCTGTATACACTAGAGATAATCATAGTTTGATTCTCTCTGGGGGTCTGTATACCCAAAGATGGTCATAGTTTGATACTCTGGGGGTCTGTATACACCACAGATGGCCACAGTTTGACTCTCTCTGGGGGTCTGTATACACCAGAGATGATCATAGTTTGATACTTTCTGGGGGTCTGTATACACTAGAGATAATCATAGTTTGATACTTTCTGGGGGTCTGTATACACTAGAGATAATCATAGTTTGATACTTTCTGGGGGTCTGTATACACTAGAGATAATCGTAGTTTGAGTCTCTTTGGGGGTCTGTATACACCAGAGATGGTCATAGTTTGAGTCTCTTTGGGGGTCTGCAACCAAAATCTGTCTCTGTATTTACAAGAACCTGAAGTCTATTGTCAAGAATAAGGTGTCTAATCGATTCTGGGTTTTTTATTGTGAATGTTAAGAGTCTTCATAGATCTGGCCAATATAACATTAAATCTAGTTTATGTTGTTTTGAATTTTGTGGACTCTTTGTTTTGCAATATTTCATTTGAAATATTTAACTTTGACTTTGTCTCTAGTCAACCACAGTACCCTCTTCTTGTTTTCTTCACATGATGCCTGTTGAAAGTTGATTGCTTTTTCTCAAATTGATCAATCCCCAATATCAACTCATCACCTACGCGCTTTACCAAGACAAAGATCATGTTTGAACATCATTGTAAGGGCACTGGATCCTTACTGTCCCGGGGCAGGATAGCTCAGTGATAAGCATGTTCGGCTTTGGATCAAGACGTCTGTGGTTCGAATCCTGTCAGGGGCTTGGGCTCTTGTGTCCAGCAAGAGCTAATTATACCTATAATTTAATATGTAAGTCTTCAAACTCAGATAGAAAATCATGCTAAGATTTTGTGTGTATATTTTTACCAATTAATACATGGCGTTAAAGAAATATTTATCCATGCCTAAGACTTTGTAACCAACTTAAATTTTTATATTAGGATTTGAAGACAGCAATGGAAGTTGACAGTGTCATCTATCCATCACTTCAGGAAGAATTGGAACAACTGCGACTTCTTCATCATAAACAACTGTAAGTCATTCTCTGTGATATTTCCTTTTTATCTCACTGTTATGTATTTCTGTTAGATTTACCTTTCAAAGTATTGCCTTTAATTTTTTGACATGTATGTTTGATCAATACCTGACATATTTACAGGCCTACGGGAGCCTGTGAACCCACTTTATTCATGACTAAAATTTCTTAAGTATATGAGGCATTGCCTTCTGTAGCTCCTCAGGATTATATAATGTAATTTAAAGATGTTTTAAAAGCATTACCTAAACAGCTAACAAAATGAAACCCCACCCCCAATCCCACTTCTGTACACAAGACACCCCCTCAAAAAAGGAAAATTTAGGCACCTTCAATCATGGAATTAATTGGTACTACTGGTCTGTATTCTTCATTGCAATGCCTCAACATTTCTTTATTAATCAGCCCAGACTTAGTTGGGGCTGCTACTCCACATTGTATTTAGCTATAACATTTTCCAACTAAGGTTTTCAGAAATCTATTACATAACTTCTTACCTATAGCTAGGGTGAGCTGATTCCATATCCACACATTGAAAGCCAATTCAAAGGTCAAGGTTGCAAATAAACACTTTTATACATAATAACTTGTAAAGTTGTGGTGCTATGAGGCTCTGATTTGGTATTAATCATCTATTGAAAACTACCAAAATTTGTAAAGATTTATGCTACAATTGGTCACGGTCACAGCAAGGTAACAACTTATGTATCTTTTGAGAAAATGCTGTATTCTAATTAACACTTCAAATCAGTGAATGATTGTTATAGTAGATGAAAAGGGATAATAGATTGTGTGACAATGAATGTCAACGGTCATGGTAACACAAAAATAGTCAATTAATCAACCTGTCCCTGACCTAATTCCTAAAGCTTGTGGAGGATGTCCTCCAATAAACACCTCTTAATCCATTCAACATGTAGTTGCGAGTCCTGGAATATTCCGGGGTGAATTTAGCTCTGGCTGCATGATCTCTCGGTGAGGTACACATGTGAGTAGCATTAGCACTGGTTCTCAGTGGCCAGTCCAGGAGAATTATCGTAGAAGAGTAGTGTCAGTTCAATGCTTACAATCCAGCTGTCACTTAACTACCATGTTGTGTTTCTTTGTTGTTCTAAATGATGTGGGTATATGTTCTGAAAGTTATGCAGACATTGATCAAGTCTATTGTACCGATTATGAGCATAACAATCCCTCAATTTTCCCCAACTCCCATTTGCATGTGCTAATAGCATGTGGGCGCCTTCTACACTCGCACTAGCTTATTTAGCTGTGCTCATGCTATTATTTGCTTAGACGAATACACTCACACCATACGCACACCCTCCTATTGCACGCCCTATGGTCTGAACCCTTTGGCAGATTTCAAAATGGAAGGAATCATTTGAAAGAGAAGAAAATTATCTTCAATTTGATATAAGCTACGTATCTACAGTACTTGAAATTACAGCATGTGCTGCGAAAAAGGTGATTTTCAGATATTTTTAATATATTAAATTTTTTCACACCATATTTCTTATGATCTGCTCAATGTACTTTGAATATCATAAGAAAAAAAAAGAGATTGTTTTTATTTCCATATACAATTTTTACAAAAAAAAATAAATAAAGACACAGAAAGCATTGCACAATTTAATTCTTCTATTCAAATCATAATAACTGAACAGCGATTTTGACAGTACCTTTCTCTCGCTTATATCTTCTCAACAGTTAGGTGTATTTTGAAATCTTTTATTTTATTTAATATTTTTTATTTTGTTGCATTTTCATACATGAGAATATCATGGGCAAGATATTACCCAAAATACATTAAAATTATATTTATAGAAATTAGAAAAATGTATGATTAATTTACAGAAATATCCAAATTATATTAACAATTCAAATATACAATTTATCATTATTCATAAGATACATAGTCACAATCTTTTACAAGTAGACCATATTTCTCATGATCACGTTTTCACCTAAGGATACAAAATGTCAGAGTAAATCTTCATTCTAAAAAGTAGACAACTCGTCTATCTAAGACAATAGTCTTTAATTAATAATCCTTTTACAAGCGATGACACTGACAGTGATTTTAGTAGATAAAGCCTTAGGCTAATTAAGCTAATCCACTTAAGAACTTAATTGACCTCATCTAATTAATCTTCAAGTTTTCAAGACATGTCAATTTATAAGTCCAATGAAAACAATAACTGGCTAGAATATTAGTGACACTGTTAACGAGATTAAAAATCTAACCAATGAGAGATCACCTTCATTTACCTATATAAACCAAGATAGAAATTTAATCTTGAGTGAGAGTTAGAGTTAGAGTTTGGATATCATCTAGACACTTCTCAAAACTCCAGGGGCTGAGTGTATATATATATATAGATTGTCATGCCCCTGGAGGGAACATCCAGCTGTAATCTACATGTTATTATCATTCTGTTGTTAAAATTGTTCCTGTGAATAAATTTGTGTTTCAAAACCATTTATATCATTATCAAGAGGAATAAATTGTCTACAAAGTGATATATAAAATGTACATGCGCTAAAACAAACGACAATTATTGGCGTAAACATTCCCTCTGGGATGAGCTGTGCCCCTTCTCTCTGTTCCCTGAACCTACCTACAGAAGACTGAAAGTCCTAATAAAGAAAAACTAAGTCATAATTACCCTTAGTGGTCTGCACCTCCCTTCATCCACCTGGAGTTACTTCCCTTGACCCTGTAGGTGGCAGCTTCACATTCTCTTCTGTAGCCCATGTGATCAGCAGCTACTTCACAGGAGACTGGAAATTCTTTTTGCTTCCACATGTGCTACGTTGGATTCTTGTTAAATAGGGTATGTGACATCGACATTGGGTCTTTGGACAATCGCATTGTGTTTATTTGTGACTTTCATGTGTGTTTTTGTGTGTCTTGTACTCTGAAATTTGTGTGACTTTGCCGTTTTCCGCGAAGTATTCAAGATGTCGCAACGTAAATGTGTTAATTGTCAGAGATTTATGTCGGATAGGGACCCTCATTCCTCACAAGTGTTCTTTATGTGACAAAGATTCAATCTGCTCTATGGCCTCACGTTGCCTTATGTGTAAGGATTTACCCGATGAAGATTGGATTAAAATGTTTGAAATAAGATCGAAGAAGTCCCGATCCACTCCATTGAAACCTACAGCTACTTTAAGTGAAGATCAGTTAAATTCTTCTCAGATTCCCCCGTCTGGTACGGTAGCTACTCAGTCCAACTCCCTTGATTTAGGTGCTCTCCTCTCATCTTTTAAGCAAGAGCTAGTTCAGTCCTTTTCCAAGTCAGTCAAGGATTTAGAGGAACGGAACGATGCCAAGTTTAAGGAACTTAAGAAATCCCTCAATAAATCTAAGTCCCGTTCGGGTAGCTCGGCAAATTCCGCTGCCCCCCAGGGGTATGAATCCCGTTCCGGAGCTAAGCAGTCCGATGATAATAAGACTACGGCTGGTAAGCGAGCTGCCGACCCCAACGGTGGGAGTTCGGAGGTTAGGTCTAACGATCTTCCCGTTAAGGTAACAGTGTTTACCCCCTGGGGGCC
This sequence comes from Phorcus lineatus, assembly GCA_921293015.1. Lineage (NCBI taxonomy): Eukaryota > Metazoa > Mollusca > Gastropoda > Trochida > Trochidae > Phorcus > Phorcus lineatus. Next base: position 21,748,837 of record OV121092.1, read on the forward strand.
TGCCGTCTTTGTCAGGTCGTGGAGACCTAGGAAGTGTGAGTGTCCGCTCTCAACCAGGCGCCGCAAGTGGGGCAGGGTTGATCGGGCCGCACGGACGTGACACCGATAACCTTCTCCCTCCCGCCACTGGGTCGGTAAAGGCCGGGTCGCACGTGCTGGGCATGAAGCCCGTGGCTATGAACCGTGGTACGGAATGTGGGTCATACTCATCAATTACCGGCCCGGTTAGCACGTGCGGCGGGCGGTCGGGCGAGCTGCCAGCCTCTAAGCTCACGGACGGCACGGGCGTCCCGCTTGGGCTGGGTCATGATGACTTGATAGGTGACAATCAACAACAACAACAGGACAATAGAGGGTTATCGATCAGCCATCGCCTCAGTGTGTGACATTCAAGGACTATCGATAGGGTCTGATATTTCGTTACATAAGCTTATCAGATCATTCCAGATTAAGGACTTGTCAACACCGTCGGTGTTTCCGAGATGGGATTTATGTATCGTACTCCAGTCGCTTTTGAAGGCACCATACGAACCGATGCAGGCGTCAAACCTAAAGTTCTTATCATTCAAGACGGCCTTTCTACTCGCGTTTGCCTCAGCAGCTAGAGTATCTGAGCTCCATGCTATTGATAATGCGTCAATAAGGTTCTCAGAAGGATATACAGAAGTATCATGTAGGGCGTTACCTGAGTTCATTGCCAAGAATCAATCAACAGCGTTAGGACCATTGGGATCGAGAATCTATAGGATTCCGGCTCTGCCAGGGTCGTCATCGCGTTCTAATAAATCAAGATTACTGTGTCCAGTGAGAGCTCTTCGCTGGTATTTACAGAGGACAGCATCCTTCAGACGTGCAAGAAGGAGACTATTTCTATCTTGTAAGACAGCGGTGGACACAGAAATTTCAAAGAACACTATAGCTTCATGGTTGAGGAAAACTATTGCTTTTGCTTACCAGGCCATGGATCAGGATACAGTGAATCAGAATTTTTCTCCCCATGAGATTCGTGCGCTAGCTACATCATTAGCAGCATGGAAGTCAACATCTATTGATCACCTTGTGGCGGCTTGCCAATGGAAAGGATCTAATACCTTTATATCAGCATATCTTAGGGACATAGCTTCATCGCTGGATGGTTTGAAGGAACTAGGACCGCTAGTAGCGGCTCAACATCTGGCAAGTGCTTAACCCCTTTGCAAGTATAGCTTGAAAAGAAAGGGGGGGGAACGGGTCGTCAAGGACGAGTGTCAGGGGGACCTGAGCAACATCAGGAGCAAATATTGGGAAGGTGAGGTTGTCCGCTATTGAGAATGGTGGTGGAGGGCCAAGCTAGTTGGGAGTGGAACTTACAGAACACGAGTTGTGGTCTGGTAAACCACTGATTATGCACCTTCCTAAAAGCAACTCAGACTATGACGTTTAGGTGTGAATAAGAGTGTCTGGGTAACCGTAAGTGACGTCATAAGAACAGAAAGTGACGTCACAGAGCCGGAGGTGAAATATTGAAGGCGAGGAATTATTAAGAGTCAATAGGTGAATATCGCCTGAAGAACGTCATAGCCTGACACGAACTAATAAAGTACTAAGTGGTGGTGTTTTGTTACTAACTTCCCTTGACCGGTGGAAGGGTTTGTTGTATGAGTTCATATGTAGACATGGATAATCTTAAGAATGGATTATATAAAGTAATGAAGTGTTTAATAATAAACATGCTAAGTATTCTATGGTCAAGTAAGGAAGTAGAGGATTATTGGTGTAGATATTCCCTCAACATCGAGCTGGATCCCATCCTCCTTTATGTGGGATTCGGGGACACAGCTCATCCCAGAGGGAATGTTTACGCCAATAATTAGGAACAATTACATGTATTGTTAGTAATTATTAGTAAACTTACCTCTGGGATGAGCGAATTACACCCTCCCGAGTAAAAGTTACTAATACCTCCCCGCATGATTCCAGATGATGTCTCGGGATGTTTGCGAGAATGTGAAGCTGCCACCTACAGGGTCAAGGGAAGTAACTCCAGGTGGATGAAGGGAGGTGCAGACCACTAAGGGTAATTATGACTTAGTTTTTCTTTATTAGGACTTTCAGTCTTCTGTAGGTAGGTTCAGGGAACAGAGAGAAGGGGCACAGCTCATCCCAGAGGTAAGTTTACTAATAATTACTAACAATACATGTAATTGTTCCTGATGCAGCAAGCGCCGCACAAAGGGTTCTTTTCTTATCATGTGATCTGAAGCTCGATTTTCATGTACCTTTCTTTGGCATTCGATATTTTCTATACCTCTTGGCGGATTTTGATAAATATTACATCTAAATAAAGACGGAACGTTGTTCTTCATTTCAATATATTGATCATACATGCGCACACAAAAATAAAGGCACAAGAAGTGCCGCAAATTTGGCAAGTTTCGCATTTCGTATTTCTGTAAACAAGTGGCGAGCTCAACAAAGTTTGGTATCACCATAAAGAACAGAAAATGCTCTTCAATTTGATATACAATTTGTATATGCGCTCACAGAAATAAAGATTCAACAAGCGCCGTTGGTTTTTACATACAGTAACTCAAGCAAAATCCTTTTTTTTGGTAGAGAAAACTGATTTTTGAAATTTTTTTTTCATTATTACATTTATTTATAACATTTTAGCGGCGCTTGTTGAATCTTTATTTCTGTGAGCGCATATACAAATTGTATATCAAATTGAAGAGCATTTTCTGTTCTTTATGGTGATACCAAACTTTGTTGAACTCGCCACTTGTTTACAGAAATACGAAATGCGAAACTTGCCAAATTTGCGGCACTTCTTGTGCCTTTATTTTTGTGTGCGCATGTATGATCAATATATTGAAATGAAGAACAACGTTCCGTCTTTATTTAGATGTAATGTTTATCAAAATCCGCCAAGTGGTATAGAAAATATCGAATGCCAAAGAAAGGTACATGAAAATCGAGCTTCAGATCACATGATAAGAAAAGAACCCTTTGTGCGGCGCTTGCTGCATCGTCGTTTGTTTTAGCGCATGTACATTTTATATATCACTTTGTAGACAATTTATTCCTCTTGATAATGATATAAATGGTTTTGAAATGTGTCATTTGTACGCGGGGATATGAAGTGCCAAAGTTTCCCTATTTGCGTCACTAACGGAATTGCGAAGTGCCAAAGTTATTCTTTTTACGGCACTTGCTGAGTCTTTATTTATTTGCGCGTATAAATAATTGATATAGGGAATTAAAGACAATTCATTTGTCTTTATTGTGATGTAAAATTCCACAAAATCATTTTCACGGTGTAGAAGAAATTCATTGTGAAAGAAAGGCACATGAAAATCGCGCTTCAGATCACATGATAAGAAAGTCGGCAAAATTACCTTTTTGTGCGGCGCTTGCTGTGTCTTTATGAATTGTTGCGCATGTACACATTTTACATGGAATTAAAGACAATCTTTTTCTCTTTCAAATGATCCCACCTGTATTGAAATCCGCCCAAGGGTTCAGAACATAGGGCGTGCGATAGGAAGGCGTGCATAGGGTCAAAATGCACGCGTCTCAGTAAACGATAGCATGCGCGGGTCGGTAAGCTCGTGCGAGAGGGTAGAAAGTGCCCACAGGCTATTAGCACGTGGGGGAGTGGGGGAAAATTGAGTGATTTTAACGCTTATTTTCGGTACGATAAACATTTGCAATGTTCTCATAACTTTCTGAGCATGTTTGCACATTATTTAGAACACCAACGAAACAAAACACGGTTGCTTAGCGACAGCCGGAACGAAAATACAAGCGTTGAACTGAGACTACTGCTAGGCAATAAATTTCCGTCCTTCGCTACCGAGACCCGCGGCCATAATTAGTTAGCGTGAGAAAAATAGAGTGTGCTACTCGCATCTCGCTAAGGGGACTTGCGGGCAAAGCTAATTTCACCCCGGAATATTCCGGGACCCGAATCTTAAGGGTTAATGACATGTGATGGAAGAAAACCAAAGGAACATAGAATATTTTACATGCTAAATGGCAAACGAATGTAAGTTTTGTATGCATCAGAGCCCCATCTACCATGTCTTTTAATTATTTGCTGGCTAAGGCCGTTAGCGGCACCAATTCTAAAAGAATGGGTAGAAAAGGCCGAAGTGTCAATGTTACTGTGCGCCAACCCTTTCTTGAGTACAGCTTGAAATTGAAACCATAGTCAAAGCGGAATGGTCAAAATGAAAAAACTCATAGGTGTCAGTGTTTGGGCGAACTGAGAGATAGGAAATCAAGGCCATGAAGGGACACAAGGGATTGGAGGGCATTTAGGAAATTGCAACAATTATGCCTTTGTTTAGCTTATCTGACTTTAGAGTGTCTCAGGGTCAATTGTACTCGCCCGGTAGATGTGTCCCACTTCACGTCATTGACTGCTATATCTGGTTGGTCAACGGAGGTTTGCACTCTGAAAAATCCATAAAAAGCGGCACAGAAAACGGCTGCAAATAGTCGCTGTTCATAAAGAGCTCGCTGTAGTGGAGAGAGTGGGAATGAATTTGAGCAGCGGTGTAATTTTAGAGATGACGTCACTGGATGCTAAGTGATGTCATACAAGAGTTAGAAGCTGGGTGACTTGCACTGAGTGCAACACAACTGAATGTGGATACCACGCGAAAGTGCAACCAGGAAGTAAGGAGAAACTAAATAACGAATAATGGTATTGATAACCTCATTTAGTGAGAACACTAAATGTAAATACTTTTAGAGTTAAGCCCCTTTGAATATGTCGATCCCAAACTGAAATATTGCGAATTTGCCAGTTTGCCAAACTGAAATAATTAGACCAGTGTTTAATGAATTTCAATGTTTAATCGTTTAACTTAAACTAGAGGTCGAAATTAGCTTTGATTTTTGTTTGATGCACAAAGTTTTATCAAACTAGCATACATCCTTTGGAACAACATGCAAGGAAGGGTACAGGTTTTGGCTGATTATCAGAAATGATATTTCTTGTAAGAATTAATTTACATTGTTTATAAATGTCATATGATGATTAAGTTAGATGGAATCTGAAAAGGTAGTAATAATACCTCATTTTGAATATCGGTATCCTTCCCATTTGCTTTATCAAAAAAGCTTGAAAGTTTTCTTGGTTTTTTTCTCTCTCACTTATATGTTATGACTGAGGATAGTGATTGTAGAAGTGATGATGAAGATGAGGAACAGGGAGATGTCACCAAGTTGTCTGGTCTGCATCAATATTTGGCCTGACTTTCTGATCCAGCAAGAGGAGAACAATTCTTGACAATGACATTGAAGATCTGGATGATGACATCTCAGCATCTGACTACTCAGGTCATGGACTTTCCCAAAAATTAACAAATAGGGCCAACCTAATGGCATTGATAAAAAAGATGTTTTGGTATATTTTAACAAGGATTAGACAAAATCAAATTGAATATTTGAACTGATTTTGATAATAAAGTTGCTAGCATAGAGGCAACCGAGTTATTAGACTCAGGAGGTCCAACTTCCAATGTCATTTTTCATCAAGAAGTACAAAAAGATCACAGGAGGCACAAAGAGACTGGTCCAGAACATCACCCATCACGAAGAAGAAACAGCAGTTGATAATGCAAAACAAACCAAGCTCTACAAATTGATCTGCCTCAATGAACTCAAGAGCTGACCATAGGGTATATCTTGCAATTCTAGCAGGGAGAGTCCCATTATATCATATGCCCATACATTATGTTTTTCATCAGAAGAAGTGTGTGATGATTCCACAAAACAACTAAGAATTCATGTACGGCCCAAGCAAGAGCTAGTGTTGTAAACAAATTTGCATGAGTTTCAAAAAAAGTTATGTATTCATGGATTGATAAAACCTAGAAGCAAAAGGCTAAGAAAGGTTTAAACTTGTGTACACACTCCTAAGCTGATGAAATTCCAACCTGTTTTATTCTCATCAGGGTCATAGGGGCCATGCCCTACAAAAAATTAATCTCCTTCTCAAGACTCAAAATGCTTAGAAAGCTGAAATCTTGTGTGCAGACTCCTTAGCTAATGGGGATTCTAATTAATAGATTTGGTGACCCTGTGACCTCCTTTGAGGGCTACAGGGTTCATACCCTAAGTTTCTGTTTTTATCTTTATCTTCAGAAGCAAAAGACTACTTAGTTGATAGGAATTATAATTTATAGATTTGTTGAACCTCTGACCCCTATTTGGTGCCATAGGGGCCATGCCCTTTAAACATATTTTGATCTTTTTCTCAGAAGCAAAAGGCCTAGAAGCTGAAACCTTTTGTACAGACTCCTTAGCTGATTTGGTTGAGGTTATAGCTGACTCTTCCTTCATACTAAATTTTCAAACCAACCTGTGCATTCTGCTGTAATGCCTGCATGTTTATTTCATTATGACATCATGAGTGTGAAGAAAAGGTCAGCTGTGAAGTTGACGGCAAATGGTGGCAAATTGACTACACCTTGCCCATACTTCACTTAGTAGCCAACTCTCGACTCCACTCTCATTCCCCGCTGTAGATTCCACTCTGGGCTCCACTGATGTTACTATCACAAAGCTGAAGCAGGGTTGTAGGTATTCCTCATCTGCCCCAACTTTGGATATTCCGGGATGACGGTCTTGCTGTCTAATCTTTAATGGGGAATTAACTCTAGGCAGAAGAAATCCAAAGTCCGTGGAATAGTTATGCACAAATTTATTCACAGGAACGATTATGATAACAGAATGATAATAATATGTAGATAACAGCTGGATGATCCCTCCAGGGGCATGACAATCTATATATATACACTCAATACACTCAGCCCCTGGAGTCTTGAGAAGTATGGTATCCAAACTCTAACTAAAGAATAAATTTCTATCTTGGTTTATAAAGGTAAATGAAGGTGATCTCTCATTGGTTAGATTTTTAATCTTGTTAACAGTGTCACTAATATTCTAGCCAGTTATTGTTTTCATTAGACTTATAAATTGACATATCTGGAAAACTTGAAGATTAATTAGATGAGGTCAATTAAGTTCTTAAATGGATTAGCTTAATTAGCCTAAGGCTTTATCTACTAAAAGCACTGTCAGTGTCAACGCTTGTAAGAGGATTATTAATTAAAGACAATTGTCTTAGATAGACGAGTTGTCTACTTTTTAGAATGAAGATTTTACTCTGACATTTTGTATCCTTAGGTGAAAAAGGTGATTATGAGAAATATGGTCTACTTGTAAAAGATTGTGACTATGTATCTTATGAATAATGATAATTTGTATATTTGAATTGTTAATGTAATTTGGATATTTCTGTAAATTAATCATACATTTTCCTAATTTCAATAAATATAATTTTAATGTAATTTGGGTAATATCTTGCCCATGATATTACTTTCAGAGAGGTTATAGCTGACTCTTCCTTCATACTAAATTTTCAAACCAACCTGTGCATTCTGCTGTAATGCCTGCATGTTCTGTGCATACGACACTTTTAAACCCACAGGGGTCTCGCCCAGTAAACCTGTTTAGATATTTTTCTCAAGAAACAAAAGGCTTAGAAAACTGAAACCTTGTGTACAGAATCCTTAGCTGATTGGAATTGTGATTTATAGGTTAGGTGCTTCTTTGGCCCCTCATAAGGTGACTCTTTGACCATTTCTATAATTGATAATAGATAGCCTGCTGAGCTACAGAGCCAATAACTCTATTTTTAAATGATGAAGAGATAAAAAAAAACACTATAAAAATGGCACACCATTATTGGCAGAAACAATGTGTAAGAGGTGCTAAATAACAACTCTTTCACTTATTAGAAAGGAGTACTGTTTTTTATATAATGTCTATGGTAAAACTGCAGAGAAATGATCAAAGAAGGGAAGAGCCAAAGAGAAACAGCATCTTCCTTGATCTTGGATCGCAAGCGGTCAAAAATCAGCCTTTCAAGTGATGAAGAACAACCAAGGAGGCATTGCTCCATAAAAGCCTCAGATGAAAGTAAGTATGAGCACTTCTCAAGTTTGTGTTGTGTCTGATTGTATGCAAACATGTAAATAGCTTTTTCTTGACCTGAATAGCAATGCCGGCTACTCATTGGCCAAAAGCAGTCATGTTTCATAGGTATATATTTCTATGTTAAACCCTAGTAATAACCTACGATGTAGTGCAAAGAGTTATGTTCCTTGTCTTAAAGTTAGGTAACAAAGGCTATACTACATTGGTTTGTTAAATGACAATTAGAAATCTGAGAGAGAGAGATTTTAGCAAACATGCCCAAGGTGGAGCGAATACACAAGGTCATGTGACCAAACAATCAAAACTGAAAAAAAAAACAATACTCGTTATGTTTATTTAATTTTGTTTATCCACAATTTCCATCAGTACCGCTGCACGGTACCAGACTATACTTTATGTACTTTAAACAATGATATTATATAATATTTGTAAATTCATAGATAAAAGATTATAAAACTAACAAGATCAGCCAATCTTTCAAACTAAAATAAGCATAATAAAGCATAAGATAAGGGTCCTCATTGAGATAAATACATTACCATGTGTCTGCAAGTTTGATATGAAGATTAAATATGTGTCCGAGTTCAATATCAAACCCTTCATTTTCGTTTGATATTGAATTTGAACGCATGAAAAATCTCCATATCAAACTTGGGGACACATGGTAACTTATAATGTTGCATGTTGTCAGTCTGTTGTCTGCACACAGTATCTTTGCTTATGTTGGTCTCTGTTTGCTTGCAGCATGTTTTATTGAGGATACTCAGATTATTCTGTAAGCTCAATCAAGAGAAGAGTAACTGATTTTGTGGGTGAAGAGTGATTGTTTAAAGACTGAAAACCTGGAAAAGGGTTACTGTTAATCTACCTTGTATAGAAGTAATGAAAAGGATGAATAACTCTTTAATTATTTCCTTTTCAAATACAGCAGGAACCAGAAATATAACAACAAACCACTGCCAATAGTATCACTGCGTTTTTTCTTATTGATACCTGCAATGAATTTGTTGTATTGTAATATCAGTTATGTACATAAAATATGTTATGTTGTAATTCTTATTTCAGAGATAGATAACATGTTCAATATGTCAGTATAAATAAATTTGTAACAGGCGTTTTCAAGTGTAGTAAAAGTCACATTACTTTCAAACCAATTTTGTCCTAATATTGAAATTTTATGGTGTGGCAATAGATCAAGGTAATAAAACCATTATGTATATAATATAATATGAGTTCAGTTGCGCCCAGGCTTAATTGAAGAAATTTTCAATCAGCAATAATTCATTAACTAAAGAAAAATATTTTTTGATATTATTTTTATTTATGTCATAAGTGTGTGGTGTAGTGGTTAGCGTGCTGGCCCTTCACGCCGACGACTCGGGTTCGAATCCCGGTGGAGACACCAAAAATTTGTGACCTGGGTCCAAAACTGTGTTGTGTCCTTTGGCAAGGCACTTCATCCACATTGCACTCAGTCCACCCAGCTGTTAAAATGGGTACCTGAATATAGGGTTGTACGGACCTATATGGTCGCGCTTAGCGCTTAATAGCAGCTTTGAAAGTACACTTCCCTCAGGGTAATGATGTAGGTAGCGCTTTGAGCATGTCTGAGGACGTGGAAAAGGCGCCATATAAATATCCACATTATTATTATTATTTTGTCCCTTTGATTATATCTGACTTGAGTGTGTCTTAAAGAGCCACTCCGTGATTTTCATAACATATTACTTACCTTTGATACGAACCTAAATGTCATATGTAGTGATATTGAATCAAAACATCAGAACTTTTTCATGTCCAAAATACATATATACGACAAATACTGGTTTTCCATGAAAATCTAAAAACAGCCTTATAAAGCACAGAGGTATAGATATCATGTCCAATATACATGAATACTAGTTATATAACCTAACAAACACTATCAACACCTAACTGCCCTCCTGGCTGTTTTAGATAAGTCTCCAAAAATATGTTTGACTATTTGACGCGCGCCACTGTCCGGTTTTCGATCATAATTGCGACGTTCTACTTTCATATTGTCACTGTAAAAAAAACCCAATAAGCTTTGTATGTGTCTTTTTGGTAACAGTCGATACTTTGCGATCAAATTACACCATTGATACAGTTTGGCATATATGACTCCAACAACTCACGGAGTGGCTCTTTAAAGTATATAGAGAATCTCACACAAGTGTCTTCTGATATCAATTATATCAACACGAGTTGATGAAAGTTACAAATATCAGAGGCTTGCCGAGGATATTTTTACTTTTATCAACGAGTGTTGATATATTTGATATCAGAAATCACGAGGGTGAGATTCTATTTATCATCCAAAATCATTTTTCATTACATTTGAATGACAAATGAACATTACTGAACACTGTGTTGCCCTAAGACTCCAAGTGCGGTGATGTCATAGCATTGTGATGTCATTACTTGATGGTGTAAAACAACTGTGATGTCATATACTTGACGTCAGAGGGGCATTGTTCAAAATCTACTGCCAAAAGATATCTCCTAGGAGATATCGCTTGATCTTCCACAAGCGATATCTCCTGTGGAACACAGTTTTGGATGATAAAATTTGTTTCTTGGTTGTATCACAATCTTTAGAGAATATGCCATGGAAAAATACGATATTACAGAAATTACATATTAGAAAAGGGCTTGTTACATTTATTATGGTTGGATGTGACAAATTGCTTCAGTGTAAAATTCTAAAATACAAGAAAATTATTCTTATAATCATTTAAATATATAATTTCATCAGGATTTATTTGTATCATCAGTGTTTATGAAATTGTTTTAACAACCTAAAAAATATTCATTTGAAAAATGAATATTTTAGACAACTGAATGTTTTTCAATTCATTATATGAAATCAAGGTCAGATCTTTTGATAAATGCATGTGACATACATTAAGGATTCATTGATTTATTGCTGTTTTGTCAGATATATTATTTTACATTTAAGGTGTTCTAAAAGCTTTAATGAAAGTAATTGTTTCTAAACAGTATAAATTAAAACACAAAATAAAACATATTTTCATGTTGAGCTTATTTAGAACAAAGTGCAAATTCTTAGGTACTATATCAAAGTATAATATCATGAAAGTAACCCTTTGTTGAAAGCCAGACAAGTATTTCATTAGTCTATCTGAGAATCAGTCTTCATATTTTAGGATTTCTATGAAGATTTTGATTATTTAAGACACTATAACACATACTTTCAGCTACAATTGGGCACATGACTATCCAGTTAACAATAAGTCTAACAATATGTTTATTGTGTAGATAATGATACACATATGAATACAAAGCCCTCCAACTCGCAAATAACCCACTTTTAATACATTTCTAAATCCTTTCCATATTTTCATTTGAATTGCGAAATGACAGTAAGTGCCAAGTTGTCAATACTGAAATTATAAACATAAATTTCATAAACATTATGTTGTGCCTAAATGTAATTGACGTGCTTGCTTTGGGTTGTATTTTGCAGACATCTTCAAGGTGTACTGTGCAGACCACACCTACAGTTCTTTTAAAGTGCCCATGATCACTTCAGTTGCTGAGATCATCAAACATGCCAAAGACAAGCTTTCTCTTGGTGATGACCTGGTACTATGTGAGGTCAAATCCTCGGGTGGTATGTATAATTTGTTAAGATCAAATCCATCCAGATGGTTATGCTATGTGAGGATGGATGAATATGTATAGCCAAAGCTTACCATGTATACGTACGTACCTGTACACTTGCACAAGGTTGATACATCACATTTCTTATATATCTGGATCACGTTCAAAATCTTCCTGTCTGCCTTTGACTGAGGTGAAGCAGTTCAAGGCAGCCAGGTAAGTGGAAGTAGTCCCACCCTTCAGATATGCAAAGAAAGACCCCTCCATGAACTATAATACATTTGACAAACTTGTTATGAAGCTTGTTTATCATGGTCAGTTACGGACTGCTGACGCCGCTAATGGCTGAAATATTGCCCAAGCGGCCTTAAACAATAACTCACTCACTCAATACGGACTGCTGTGTTGACAGCATAGCAAAGAGAACAAAGCATTGAACAGGAAGTGATGTAACTGACCATATTTCTAGTAGTAAAGAATCGTTTGTATTTCTAGTAGTAAAGAATCAGTTTCGGTGTATAAAACCTCACATCTATTCTCATAAGTTTTCTTAAATCATTGTAATAAAAGTCATACATTAAAAGTTTGGATAAGTCAAGGATGCTCATACCAACGTATATTGGTTTATTGAAAACTATCTTGGATTTTTTATTCATGTGAACAGCAGCTAAATCATGATAAAATATTTTGAATTCGTTAAAAGCTGGATTAGCAATAGCCTTCTTAAGAGGTTTATTTTTTTCATTTGCCCTGAATAATCGCACATCATCTCTCTTTCTTAAATTCTCCATAGTTTTACCGAATACTGAATTATTCATTAACTTATAAAGATTCTTTTCAAAATCACTTGTAGATTTCATCCTCAGCTCAGTATTTAATCTAATATAAGGTTCCATCCAACAGCTCTGGTCAAATTGAAAGACCTTATGTACTTTAGTTAATTTCATACCCAAAGAAATATTTAAAGAATAACCAACTCTGTACGAGTGATTACGTGAAATATCCACGAGTTGAAATAATGTTCACAGTCGCGAGCCTTGGCGAGCGACTGAACATTATTTCTACAAGTGGATATTTCACGTAATCACTCGTACAGAGTTGGTTATTCTATATATTACCCATATGCAATTAAAATAACCAATTACGGCTGAAAATCCTTGTAGACGACAATACTACGGTAGTGACATTGATCAGCTGATCCGTATTCATACGCGTATAAAAACCAAACATCTCAGGAAGTAAATTAGTCAACAACGCTACGCAATGTACTTCTGTTAAAAAAGGCCATGAATTTGACAATTTGATCCCCAAATAATACATAACATGATTTTCATATTTGAGACACATTAACATCATAACAAAAATACTCTTAGAAGCTATCGCATTAATATGTTCATAGTGAATGTGTGTCGTCATCACTACCTACTTACTAACGCCAGGTAACGGGCGAGTGGCTGGACGCACAGTGTTGAAACGAAAATTGGAAAAACCTGTCAATTTTTTTAAATTTCAAGAGATAAAATTGGCAGTATCTTGAAGAGAAATATATAATGAAAGCATAGAAACGACTTTGTATGTCAATATTGTCAATCGATCTGAAGTTTGAACAACATTTCTTCTCTTGGATGTTGCTTTCAATCACGTCTTGTTGCCAGTATCAAGAACGATAACTCTTATCGGATTATTTATCGTGTAGTCGATGAACCATTGTTAAACTGTATTAAAAACACAACTACAACAACGAAACGTTTGCCCAAAAATTTGTACGGAGCGTTTCTCGATTTGTATGAGTACTTTATCTGCATACTGCGTGGGAGAGGACGCCATTGTGCAAAGGTTTGTTTGTTGCGAGCGTGTTCGAACTGGATCAAGTCCGTCAGATCTGCACGTTTTTGCAGTGACACCGACAATAGATCTAGATAGTGTATGGTTTGAACAGTCGTTGGCTTCATGCGTTTTTATGTTGTGAAATGATAATGATTAATTCTAAGTTATCATTAATATATCGTTAATCTTAAGATTATGTTTTGATGTTTTCATGAATATTTTTATGGCAGCCATGTTTGTTTACAAACGCGATGCCTATTTTCAAGTATTTTGCTTGAGAAAAATTATCATTCCTGTAAATTACAGTCATAGCGAATTGATGAAGTGTCAAATTATTTGTTAGAATTTTAATTTGTAATAAATGTATAAGAATGTTCATCGATCTACGCTTTTCTTTGAATGGCGATGCATGTGTTCGGCACGTTCTATTTATCAATGAAACGTGAAAATAGTCCCGTCAACCAATCGTATTTCATTCTCAAGGTAACCGACCAATCAACGCCGAGAATCACTAAAGAGCACATGTGCGGATATCAAAAACATATCCACCTGTGTCTCCTTGCCCATATGGGTAATATAAAGTTGTAGATTTCTGTAGTGAACAACATATTTTGATTTGTTAATTAAATTTGGTACCAAGTTTGGCACAACTGATAACTTCTTATCTCCTAGTAAATTAATTTTGTAACTAGACAACCACTCTTGTTTAACAGTTAATCTCTCTGGGGCTAGAATGTAAGTTTTGTGGGTTTTATGTAATTCTTTCGGATATGAAATGTCAACTTCGAATATATATCCGGTTTTAGAATCTTTTGGTATTTTCATGATGTGCTCAGCTGGTTGCTATATATTATGGTTAAGGTTATACTTTAATCCTCCTGTAAATACTGACTCATAGCCCCTATCCCCCCAATGGTTTATTAGCATCTAAATATAATATATGATTAGATGGTTTACTTGCATAATATCCTTCTACGTAGGTAGTGTTCGCTTTAGCATGCCTCTTAGAAACCATGGATATGCCCCCTCGAAGACCCTTCTTAATGAATAAATGCATATCATAATCAGCTAAAGCAAGGCATCTAAAGAAGGTCCTGGACTAGTGAAATAATGTGCAGGATCCAATCCGTATTGAGACAAACAAGTCTTTCATAATGTCTCAAATACATCAGCCGGTAATAATACATCAGTTTTTAGATAAAGATCATGATAGTCACCTAAATTCTTACACCTGAAAGAGTTCCACACATCTTTAGCATGTTCATAGTCATCATCAGTTATATTACTTTCAGATAGATCATTAAATATATTCAATAGGTGGTAATTCAGGTTCTTCAAACCTACCCCAACTGTCCATACAAGAATATGGATATATTCCTTTTTTCAATAATAAATGTTGATTACAATCCCTGTATACTTCTCAGTTATTGCAAATGTGTCATTAGCTTTTACTAAAGAATTTATAGACATTAGAAGAAACTGACAACTGTCAATAAACAGATTACTAGTAAATACCCAGATACACTTCTACAATTGGCTGGTGATTTAAATGCATGGATGGCAACATTCCTTGACTATATACCTGACGACACACTTGATTACATTATTGGTGATGATGAGGATTTTTCATATCCTGGTGATACTTTTTATAAGCCACGTTGCACAATGGATTCTGAAGTTTTAATAACTATGGGAAGAAACTTGCAGAGTTATGCTGCTCTTACAATATTCATACTCTAAACGGACGGTTATTCAGTGATATACTGGGGAATTTTACCTGTGTCACGCATAATGGGGCATGTGTAGTTGACTTCATACTCGCAAGCATATCTATGAAATCAATCTCAATCGAAAACATTTTTATGTAATTTCCAAACAGAATTCTTATCAAGGTGTGATGAAATAAATTATCTTATTGAAACGCATATCAACGATGCACTTAACATCCTCACAAATATTTATCAAACTGCTGCTAGTTTCACAAAATTTGAGTACATGGGAAAGGTAAAGTCACAGCCTCCATGGTGGGATA
Organism: Phorcus lineatus; assembly: GCA_921293015.1. Lineage (NCBI taxonomy): Eukaryota > Metazoa > Mollusca > Gastropoda > Trochida > Trochidae > Phorcus > Phorcus lineatus. The sequence continues at coordinate 21,764,333 of OV121092.1, forward strand.
ATGAGCTCGAAGATATTCAGCAACATAAATACAAAGCCTTGAGAGCACACTGAGATTTTGGTAGGCATATACCGTATATGACTGGCTATAAGCCGAGAATTTGATACCAGAAATTGGGGGGTCAAAGAGGGGGGTCGGCCTATACCCTAAGTCTATATTTCAGACCAAAAATTCCTTGAGGCCAGGTAATATCCAGCCCGGTTCATCAAGCCGAGCGAGTCCGGGAGACAATGTTTACATCGAAGGCAGTGCATAATCAACGATGTCATTTAAATAATAAAAGTTTGAAATAAATATACCTTTGTCTTGCTTATTGTTGTTTGATAATGAATATATTGAGAAAAATACGAATGGAAAGTTAAAAATATACCTATATAAATAATTTATGTACCGGTAATATTCAACACGCAACACGTGTTAGCTGGCAAATATTGATCGATAATTTGACCTGAATGCGAGTGACTAGCATTTGTGACGTGGACCAATGAGAAGTTGAATAGAAACGGTACGGTGTTATATGAGATGGAACCTCGTGCAAAAGTTTACGATAATTCAATTAAACAAAATGAAAACAAGTTGTCGCATTGTTTCTGAGATGGCAAAGTAAAATAGTATATATTTGATACTCATCTAACAGATGGCAAACTTCTTAGTTGAGAAAGTGAACAGTAATTCACAATAAATTTGTTATCGCATTGTCATATATTTTAAGCTCTACGAATGAGTCAGTGAATTTCTGAATAGGCAACTTAAAATAATAATGCAGCACAATCAAATGAGATTTACCGTAGGTATCGATAAACCATAAGCATTTAACGCATGACGGATGAACATGTTATTCAGCTTGTTAAGAGATCTGTTAGATGTTAATTAACTAGTAATGACATAATGTATTGGGTCAACGTCTTAGCTTTGATGATCAATTAACAGCAATTAAAGCTGTAATTAACGTTTCCTGTGCCCATGTACCGGTAATAGACGGCCCCATCACCGAAGCAGACTTGTGAAACGTCTGATCTTGTTATTGTTTTGTTTGTACATAGGCTGAAACTGTGACAGTATAAATACATATTGTTTAAATATGAAACAATGTCTGTCTTTTTTTACTGGGTAACAATTTTTCCTAACACCGTTTTCTTTACACACGATATCGAAAGTAGCATGGAAGCTAGAAATCTAGTTGTCTAAAAAGTTCGTGTAATGGGAATGAAGCATGATTTTATTCAAACAAAAAACAGACACCGTAAGTCAATATTTTATTTTGTAGTAATCTTTTATTTTTGATAAACGCCTGAAAAATAAAGAATTTTTTGATAAAGCCAGATCAAGTATCAACGTATCGATGGTAACATAAACCTGCCATTGAACTTGCCAGTCAGCCGGGAAGTGTAGAAAACGGGTCGGTTTATACATGAGATACCGGGTTTTTACTGGGATTTGGGGGGTTGAGAAAGGGGGTCGGCTTATAGGCGAGGGGGGTTTATACCCGGTCATATACGGTAAGCAACATTTGCTAGTCCCGGAGATTGTTCAAAAGGACATTTGCAGATAAAAGACAAAAGTATCACGAAATCCAGAGAAAAAAACTTGTTGACTCAAGAAACAATCCTAAATTGTTTTGGAACACGGTAAAGGACAATAAATACAAATAATATGAATATATTTAGAATTGAGGAAGAATAATTGCTGGAAACGGTGTGCTAATATAATTTGAGAAATAGAGTTATTTCTTTTAAAATAAATTTAGGTGCTGGTCTTTGCTGGAGATTACCGATGTAGTTTTCTGAACATGGTATAACAGGAAATAAATAGCAAAATAACAAAACGAACTATAGGCAAAAGCAATGAAAGTAATAATTACAGATAATGTTGAAAGTAAATAATTAGCGGGGTAAACATAGAGTAATACATATAAGGGATATTAATATGCGTACATCTTTTGGTAAACATAAAATTATATTTTACGATGAATATTGGACAGAAGTATAATAAGTACCAAAGGCTATGGAAAATGAAATAAAATGCATACAATGAAGAAGTTATTCGAAGCACAAACAAAAAATTAAATTTACATTTAATGTTAGTCATGTCTTTCAATTCTTCTGTTAATTTGTTTACTAAAATCTTTATGTATGTATATATATAGAGTAGATAAATCCTTAGGTTAGGTTCTATTTCCCAGCTTCTTAGATATCCACTAAAGGTGTTCGTTAATTGGAATTGTTCTGGTTTAATATTTAAATCTCTTTTGATATCCTTATCTAAATCTTTTAAATATTCCTCATTTAACTTCCTTAATTATGATCTTTTTTAATTAAGGTGTTTTCAAAAAGGTTTCTGCCACAGACAAAAATTTGGTGAGATTGTCCCTTTACCGGACTGTTTAATAGGCCATTTTCTGAGGGTAGCAAGATCTCACGGGACGCCTTAGTAACCGGTTATGGCTGACGAGAGGTCGGTCAAGCTTACTCTTAGCAACATAGCTATCGCTGCTTGCAGAGATGGCTTCTCAGACTTCCTGTTGTGTCTTTGCACTTAAAGACATCTCAGAGGTGTGACTATTTCAACCTTGCTGCCTTGAACTCTGTCATTTCAGTCAAAGCAGAGAGGAAGATTCTTGAACTGATCACTATGCTCAAGTCGTTCAAGTTAGAAGATCTAAAGATTAAGTTTTGTCCACCTGCTTCGGACCTCAACTTGATACATAGTCATCTTTGTGGATCCCCATATGAAACCTTGGGGAAGGGTCAGCAAAATTCAAGCTCTGGATTTTAATAGGGTATGTTTAAAACAGGTGTGTCATAGTTCAATACACTTAGGTTTTTCATTGGATTAAGAATCAACTTCAAGATCAGACTGGAATATTTTTTGTCATCTCTTCTCTTTCTTCTATTATCTATAGTTCAGAGTTTTAAGAATAAGCTATCTGCCTGGTCTGAGCTTTAAGCGAGTACATTCTTCTAACTTGTTTTCAGCGCAGTACTAAGAAGAGGTTATTCATTACTTTCTCTCCAATTGCCTGGGGTGAAGTCAACAAGAATGCCATCACCCTCTGTCCTTGCTGTACCATTATCTTGCGTAGGAAGCATCCTGACACAGCAACCCACAAGAGTTTACGGCTTTGGCCTCCACAATCGCTCTCCATCAAAATAGCACAGTCTCAAAAGACATTTGAAGGATGGGACTATTTCCACTTAAATACCTGGCTGCCTTTAACTGCGTCCCCTCAGTCAAAGGCAGACAGGTAGATTTCAAAGATCTCTGAACTGAACTGAACCTGATCAAGATATATAAGAAATGTGATGTATCAACCTTGTGCATGCGCAAAGGTACATGTTAAGCTTTGGCTGTATGAGTTCTTCGATCCCCATGTAGCGTAAGCCGTCTGGTGGGATTTGATTTAAAAACACGTTTTTGTCGATCATAATAAGGTAATTGCCTTCTAAGGTAAGTATTTTTAAATATCTACAATATCTACATTTTTGATAAATCATGTTTATATATGTCCTTGATCATTGCAAATTATTAACTGAAAAGTCAATTTCAGAAATTAAGTCAAAACAATATTAGAAGCCAAATAAGCAATGTCCTCAAAACCTAGTGGTTCATTGAAATTGAACCTTTAAACTTAGACAAACTTTATGCTAAGCCTAATGAGTCACAATCAACCAACGTTGTTTCAGAGCGTGTGACTTTCAAAGCTAATGACATATGTGTAACCACAGGACTGAGTCTGAATGGCAGGCTATTTGTTACTCCTAGAGAACATCTGGATGCTTTGGTAAGAATTTTTATTTACTCACTTTTTGTGTTTAAAGAGGTTTACCTTGCGGCTACGGTACGCTATGTTGCTTTAAGGGAAAATGTCATGAAAAGAGGCACTGTACTAATTTCATAACATTATAAAAATAAACTATATATGATGAATGAATAGAATATCAACAAATTAACAAATTATTCATACGACTGATTAACAATGCCTTGCTTTTCAAGCTCATAGTGCTGATGAATGGTTTCAGCAACTTCTCATTCTTGTTTCCTTCTACCGAATGTGCTCTCTCATTATGCTGTCCAGGTCACTACTTCAATTTCTGTACTTGACTTGTTCATGTACATATGTGACAAACTTTCCACAGCGACCAAATATTGCCCAAGTGGATTGCCCAAGTGGCGTTAAACAATAACTCACTCACTCACTCACCCAATATATAGAGATTATTACCCGAGGAAGTGTGTCATATGACTTTTTCAAAACGAGTGTGAATTTTTGTATTACCTGAGCAAGAGTGAAGGTTATACACAAATTCGCACGAGTTTCTTAAAAGTCATATGAGACACTTCCAAGGGTAATAATTTCTGTATTACACATTTGATTTCATTTCAAACGCATGGAAATATTCAGAAAACGGACTCCTTCCTGTGCGGCGGCCCGCTACAGTGATGTCATGAACAATGCCCCCCCCCCCCCCCCCCCCATCCAAGATTCATTGACGGATGGGGGTCATTATTGGAATAAGCCAGAGTCTAAGTATATCACTCTAGCATGTTGCTCCATGTTCCGTTATTGACGCTATTTAAAGAGATTTCTTCCGTATCACGTGCATCACGTGATCCCACTTGCGCACACGCACGGAAGTACGGCGCCAAATCACGATTATTTACAGAGAAGGTGATTGTCGCCACCAGTAAGGGGCGGGTTCTAAGACCAATCAGGGTAGGTAGCCTGGCATGCTTAGCCTTTGGCTCATTCCAATAAGCCTTCGGTTTATGCATATCAATCTAGCATCAAGACAGAATCACCTTCAGCTTCATATGTTTCAATTGCATCCCGTCAACAAACATAGCCATGAAAAAACGATCTTTCACACAATTCTCTCATCAGATTATTTCAAGATGTCAACCCATGACGGCATCTGAGAAGGGCGGCTTGCCACTTCCCTGAAGTAAAACTTTTTTAAGTTCTTAGCAGACGACCAAACCGCTGTTTCCAGAGCATCCTTAAGTGAACAACCACCTCTCAGGGCAGCAGAGGCCACAGCTCCTCTGAAGGAATGGGCTCTGAAGTCGAGTCGAGGAAAGGGACAACATAAGTTTCAACCAATCGGCAATCATACTCGTTGTCACAGGCCTAAGGGTCTTGTATGAAATAATCACCTCAGGCGACGATCTAAGCTTATCCGTTGCTTTTAAATAGAAAATTAAAGTGTGCATAACACATAAGGATTCTTTCGTATAGTGTCGAATATAAACTTTGTACAAGCTTGCCTTGCTTAGAGGTCTTGAGGATGTCCGAAAAACAAAAACTAACACAATCCACACTCCTGTGCATCTTACTGGTTTTAAGCGCACAGATAGTCTGGGCCCGAGGGGCAACTGCCAAAGCAATGAGTGTCACCAACTTAAGTGACAACATTTTTAATGATAGAGAATCCAAAGGAAATAAGGTCTCTAGGAAGTCCAGCACCAGTGAAACGTCCCAGGTAAACGCATATCTAGGCCGTGTAGGCGCTAAGTTCTGAATCACTCTCATAAAACGAGGTAGAAAGTTCAAAGAAAGACACCACAAATTCCCTAGCAACTTTAGGGTTTCAACAAGCATTGCTTTATAAGTATTCACCTTCCTTTAAGCCTTGACCTGCTTGTGTAGAGAAAATAAAAAGTTCATAACTAGACATTCAGACGTCTTAACAGGATTACAGTGCCGTTGCCGACACAAAAGTACCCACTTCCCCCAAGAGAGGTTGTACTGCTTCCTGGTCCCTGCTCTCCATGAGCTGAGGATTGTTGTGGCAACCGGTCCCAGAATTCCCAGGCTCAGGGTACCAAGATACAAAACGATCTAACTGACTGTTGAAACGTGAAGCAAATAGATCCACATCAGGTAGAAACGTCATCCTACATACTCTCTTAAATAGCTCTGGTTTCAGCATCCACTCCATAGAGTTTTGAACCCCTGGAATATATTGAGCAGATACAAATAGCTTCTGAGCCAGGCACCAAGTCCAGATAGTCTAAGCCAAACTATCCATCCTTTTACAACACATACCCCTCATGCTTGAGATGTATGCACAGGCTACCTGACTATCTGACTCGATAAGGATATGTTGGTTAGAAGTACTACAAAAAAAAGAGTTTTAACGCAAAGAACATAGCCTTGAGCTCCAAAAGATTAATGTGAGAATTTTGTTCTAATTCGGACTACCTGCCACCTGTACGAGAACCTGAGGAGACGCAGTATGCACCCCACCCCATGAGGGAGGCATCAGTCTGAACTACCGATTGAATGCAGGGAGGTCTGATATGTTTGCCATTACACCGATGCACGTTCTCGCACCACCATCTCAATTCAGCACAGCTTAAATCACTCAATAGTACCCTATTCTCAATAGAGCCATCATCTCCCAAACCTAAAATCTTATCCCTCTCAAGAGACCTGTAGTACAAGGGAGCTTCTATAACCGCGTGGAAAGCATTAACCGCCAAACCTATAAAGGAGGCAAGCTCTCTTACTACTAAAAGTTTCTTTTCCATCAAAGAGTGGGCAATCTGGATGATTTTACATAACTTTTTCTCAGGAAGGTAAACTTTAAAAGTGACAAATCCCAAGAAGGTAATACAGATTTCTCATTATTTACTGTGAAGCCTACATACTCAAGGGTGGAAGCCAGGGTGTATGCATGACGTCTACACTCACCCTCCATTGCATTCAAAACCAGTGAATCATCAATGTAGTATAGGCACCTAATGCCAGTTCTTCTCAGATGGGCATAAATAGGTTTTAGGATCTTAGTGAACACACGCAGGGAGGAACTCAGGCCAAAGGGTAATGCAGTGAATTTATACAAACACCCACGCCAAACGAATTTAACCCTCAAGCCGCGGTTTACGGAATGGTCCGGGAAGAAATTAAACTACGCCGCAGTTAGCCTTGGCGAACCCCGGAAGCCGGACTTATAATCTGACGCATTTACTAATCAACGCAATTGTACTGTGTAGCGGATCCCGGAAAAAAATTGCACGGCAGTCGTGTCGGTTGGACGCTTGTATTTATGATCCGGCTCTCGCTAAGCCGCCGATGTTTTTTTCATTGTTGTTCTAAAGAATGGGGGCATATTTTCCGAAAGTTTTATAGATATTGGTCATGTTTATCGTACCGAAAATATGCATTACAAACGCTCAATTTCCCCCCACTATCCGCCGGGCTTGCTATAGGCTTGTGAATTATTGCTCCCCTCGCGCACGAGCTTATCGAGACGCGCACGTTATCGTTTGCTCAGGCGTGCGCACTCAAAACAAAAGCTCACCTTGCTATCGCACGCCCTGTGATCTAAACCCTTGGGCGGATTTCAATACAGGTGGTATCATTTGAAAGAGAAGAAAATTGTCTTCAATTCGATATAAATTACGAACATGCGCTACCTGAACTGAAGATACAGCATGTGCCGTAAAAAAGGTGATTTTACATAATTTTAGTTTTGCACCATTTTGTCACATCAATTTTCTCATGATGTGCTCATCGTATTAAAAAAAAATTATATCACAAGATAGAGAAAAAGATTGTCTTTTATTCCATGTAAAATTTGTGCATGCACAAAAATAAACTAAGACACAGCAAGCGACGCACAAAAAGCTAATTTCTCTATTCAAATCATGTGAACTGAACGGCGATTTTGACATATGCCTTTCTTTCGCTCGTATCTTCTCAACAGCTAGGCATATATTGAAATTGATTACCTCGTGATAAAGATGGAAGAATTGTCTTCGATTTGATATAAAATTTGTATATATGCTATGTAAAATAAAGATACAGCAAGTGCCGCAAAAATGTGAGTTTTGTTTATTCTTAGGTTTTTACCATTTTCTCGCACTTTATATCACATAAAATTCTCGGCACATTTTGAAATTTTATATATCAAATTAGAGAGAAAAGGATGATCTTTATTTCCATATGAAATTGGTATGTAAACGAAAATCAGTAAAGACCCGGCGAGCATCGCACAAACCGGCAATTTCTCTATTCATATTTTGTTAACCGAGAAGCGATTTTTTTAACCTGATGTTTACACTTCCTATCCATTTAACGGCAGAGCGCATTATCAACATTTCTATATCACAATAAAGAGGAAAGGATCGTCTTCAATTCTATATAAAATTTGCAAATTACTCCGAGAAAATAAACGAGTGTTAAGGGATGTCGCAATGATCAAATTCTGTTCTCAAATACCTAAGGGTACCATATTTTCAAACTATATATATTCCAAACCAAGTGGTTTATATCTATTATTTTTATATCATCGTAATGAAGAAATAAATACCTTAATTTTCATGTGTATTTTGCCCATATTTGCATCAAAATAAAACGTGTGGAAATGATGCGACAAATGTCGCGGTAAGGCGGTTATCAAAGATTTTATTCACTAGCTATACCTACGTTTCGTTGGTAATAACTTCTAATTACAGTGCGAAAAATTGTTATGTTTTATTTCTTCGTCAAGAAGTATAAATTGCCTTCAATTCCATATATAAGTTGCATGTATACAAAGCGTAAAACTTGATTTATACAGTTGGAAATAAAGACAATTCATATTATGTGTGAGTGTATTTTTCAGCGGGGCCACCCCGCATGCACGCGCTGAGCGCGTGTGTTTGCCCGGGGCTACTAGCTTAGTAATATTACTGTGGGGGTCAGAACGTTATCGGGGTTTATCACTACCTTGCTTTCGTAATTTATATCTTTCGTTTAGGATGGCGTATCATCATGAAATTTATCGTAAAATATAGAGCAATAAATTAGCTTCATTTCCGTATATAATTTGTCTCTGTGCACTCAGTGATGAAATGATTTTGTAGAGTTTGAAATAAAGACAATTTTTAAATAATCGTAAAATTCGTTCTAGACATATTTTTGTAATAATTTTTATATCGATGTCAAGAGGAACTATTCGCCTTTAGTTTCGTTTTGATTTCGCGCATGCGCTCTCACAATTTTAGAGTTACGGCGCTCGAATTAAAAACAAGTTTACTTCGGTTATAGAAACCGTTCTAGGGGTGATATAAATTCCATTCAAAGTGCCAGGTAAGTATCATCCATTTGTTATACGGTTTTCGCCGACTAGTTTTGTATACAACGATATTTACATCCGTATTTCGCCACGTAAACAAACCATATATTGGCAAAACGGTCGCGACTCGCGGCACTGGAAAATTCAGCCACTGGTGCTAATTACGCATTAACGGTGGCGAGGCGAGTGCTTGAAAATTCAGCCACGGGGGCAAAACTGGTCAAAATAATATTCAGCAACTTGAGGGTTAAGGTATTTTTTATAGTCTGGGTGAATGGGCACGGAGAAGTAAGCATCTTTTAGATTTATGGTTAAAAAAAAGTCCCCTTTTGTACTAAATCTAAGACAATGGCAAAATGTTCTTGTTTAAATGTTCATAAACCACAAACTGGTTCAAATTTCTCAGATTTAATACTAGCCTGAATTTCCCGTCCGCTTTTACCGTGAGAAAAATGTTTGAGACAAAATCTCACTCCTCGGGGAGACATCTAACTACCGCTCCCTTGTCTAAAATCCTTTTCCTCTTTGTCTACTATACTTTTTTCGGATTCTGAAAAGGCTATGTTTCCCGGTAACCTGGACTGAAAAGGATCTTCAATTTTGTAACCAGCTACGGAATCAAGTACCCACTTATCATTTGTAATTTCTGACCACTCTTTAATATGGGATTTAATTTTAGCCACCGTACTCACCTTCTCAAGAGTGTCTACTGGTCGTTTGGGGTTGGCGTGCTAGCTTCCCTCTGCCCCTGGGTCTTCCACTGAACTGGCCCCTGTAGGGTGGAAAGCCTTTTCAAGGCGGCTGAGAGCCGTAGGTCTGTGGATACAGGTTGAAGCGTAAACGTCTAGCGAAGCCTCTGCCATGCGCTGGGCCCAACGAAGGCTCACGGGATACATGGATAGACGACTCACACCGTTTCATCTTCTTGTTGATATCATCCCCAAAAAGAAGGTTAGTCACTGGGGTGTTGTAGGAGCACAGTTTAGCATAAGTCCTCTTAATATGTGGTCTGAGGAGGTAATTCAATTGTCCTCTTTTTCTTACTTTTGCCTTCATTTTTGTCAACCTTCCCCTTGGATTTGTCTGGCTGGGACCTTTCTTTAGGTTTATCCCTCAATTTGTCAACTGCCGGGACATCCCTGACCCTTTAGTGATACTGGGCTTGACCAACGTCAGAGGCCGTGAATCCGTCGAAACCACTACTGGCCTCTTCATCGAGGGAGAGTTTATCTTGTTCGACATCAGACATGTATAGAACAAAAATTGAATTTAATCAAAAACTAAATAATCCTCGCCACAATAGGGCCCGAGGAAAGGTATTTATGCAAGTGCAAATGGTAATATTTAGGTAACCGGAACTACGTTCACGGTTTAAACTTAAAATAATTTTGTATTAAATTTTATTAAAAATTATTTTATATTTTAAAACCAAACTTTTCGATCTGACCAGTCCAACTTGTGATCAAGAACTTTCTGAGCTTAACCTTTCTCCAGAATCTTGTCAATAAAGCTTTTGTAATCTTCGTAATATTGTTAATTTTTCTGAAGCTTTTTCTTTAAAGAGTTCATTCTTTCGATTGCTTGTGGCTTGTTTTTTGGCAATAACAGGTCTTGATCCCAAAAATGTAAATCCAACTGATCATATCCATCTTTCATTTTAACCGAAGTTTCCATGATTTTGAAAAACTTTTCATCTTCTTGTGACATTTCTGGCTTCTGGTCTACTGTTCGTTTGCTAAAATCATGGTTGAAATTATATCTCTCAGCTATTAATTCAACTCTGTATCACTATCCACCAAGATTGACTGAAAACTGCGGTGTGCCATGAAATCACTGCTTTCTTTCAAATGGTTGCTTTCTGTCCAACCAACCACTGTCTTGACAGCATATAGTCCTTCTCCTTGCCATGGTTCCATAGCTCTGGGGACATTATTGCCATTAAGGAGTTCCACCTCAGCATTGATTGAAGGTAAGCTTACTTCATTCAAGTAACTCAATGTCTCCAAATTCTCTTTTACAAGCATATTATGTCTTGAGACAGGTATCTGTTTCTGTGTGTAGACCTCTGGTAGTTGTATCACATTATCTCCATTCAGACTGCTTACTTCAAGATTCTTGATAGTTATGCTGTCAACTTCTTTTTTCTGTCCTAAAGTGTGTAGAGAGATCTGAGGTCTTCTCCCTTGCACTCTCACCCTTTCATTAAGCTTTCTGTACAAAAGGTAGATGAGCTTCCAAGCTATCAAGAAAAGCATAAATTTCTATATATTCATTTGCCTTCTGTAATTTCACTTTCACTTGCCAACAACTCTATTTTTGGGTTTAAAACATTATACTAAAAATTGACTGATAGTTAAGATTGATAAGTCCTTACAATTTTCATGGTATTATCATGGGCAAGATATTACCCAATGAAAATAATGTCCCCGAAGAAAAATGACAAACTAATACGTTAGTTAACCCCGACGCTACATCACTCGAAGACGGTATACAAACAAGAATCCGCTCAGGACACGAAAGGCTACCCGGCCAGACCGCAACTCACACCACGCCGTCAGCCATGACACTTGACTCAGACAACGCCGACCTGAAGGAGTATATCGCCTCCGCTTTAAAGCTCCACACAACAGAGCCCGTAAGCAAAATTAACTGTATGTCCGATGAAATAAAGGAATTAAGCATAAAAACAAATTACATTCTTGCTTCAGTCTCCTACAATGTGGAGAGAATCGAACAAAATACTGGGGAAATTGAAAAGTCGGATATTGCTACCATGAAACAAGAATTCAAAAGGAAGCTTTTAACACAGGAGCTTTACTCGAGAAAGTTAAACCTTCTCGTATATGGGATACAAAATGGAAAATATCCACTGGAGGGAGTAAAGGAGCTATTTATAGCATTGGGATTCAAAAACATAGAGTAAATTTTATTTACAAATGTGCACAGGCTTCCATGTACAAGTACGACCCTAAAAACTTCAGGTCGTCAATGCCTAAGCCAATTGTTGTGAAATTTGTCAGGGCTGCAGACAGACAGCTTGTCTTTAATGCAACGTTCAAGCACTCGTCATATCTCAGAGAAAAGAAAATAAGTATCCGCTCAGATTTGCCTGTGGTCCTGAAGAAACTGAGAGGAAGACTGGCTAACAAAGCGTTTGATTTGAGAAAGACCAAGAAAGTCCAGACAAGGATCCAGGAACGCAGTATCGACATATATCTGGAGATCAGAAACAGTGCCGAAGACGCGTGGAAGAGGATGGTATCGACGATACCATTTAATTGGTGTGATTATCTAGAGACAAGTCAATCTGTTTGTGTCATGGCAGTCAGAAAGTTGGGTTTTTTTCTACTGTCAAACACAGGTTTATTTGTTTTAAAAGATGAACTTATTTACAGGAAAAGCTTTTCCAACATTTCTGATCCTTATTTCTATTTGTGCTTTAGGGGTTATAGATTATTATGAAAAACGATGTATGTGTCTCACCTTTTCAGCATTGTTTGTAAACAAACAGGACACATGCTTTTCTATTTATGGATATTTACTGCGGGATGCGAGGATACAAACCGGAAGTGCTATTCACGATAGCAATAGACAAGCAGAACTGTGAGTTTATTGGTTTTACCAATGTGTTTATTGTATTATTAATGTACAGGTCTTATTGAAATTAATAATTACTCTTAGATATGATATTTTGGACTGTAAATAATTCGTTTTTAACAAGTGGCAGTGTGACAGTGATAATTTTGGACGAATCACGAAGTGACCAACCGGTGTTGTGATCTTGATATCATTTGAGGACAGAAAAAATTTGTGAATGATATCAAATTATGAGATAGGATACCCCCTTGAAGCATTATATACTCAAACATACCTACTGGCTTTAGAGGACACGGTTCCAGCATGTCACCTTTTGTTTGTTTTTATTTATTTTTTTCAATCTTTTTAGTTTTTAAAAAAAAAATATGTTCCCATTTCTTTCGTGATACCGAGATATTTCACAGTTTACATTTCTCAAGTTTGTCTTTAAGATTTATTAATTTATGTCAACATTATAACCACTTTAGCCTTACAATTAAGGCAACTGATTAAATTACTATGCTCTTAAAGGACCATGGGTAATATAAAAAAGATCAAAATGTTTTCAGCTAATTGCAGAGGACTTGCAGAGAAGAATAAAAGAAAAAAGGTCATGAATATTTACAGGAAGAAAAGATATTCAATCATTTGTTTACAAGATATTTGTGTGACATAGGAAGAGGTTAACAATATGAAAAATGAATGGGGTTTACAGTGTTTAATTGCACCATTCAGATCTAATGCTAGAGGTGTAGCCATATTGTTTAACTCATTAACGCCGAGAGCCGATAATGAAATAATGAGATCCTCACAGCGAGAGCCGTGTATAAGCGTCCGTTGATAAGCAGTTTCTCACAGCAAAAGACGCCTATGTGCGTTAATTGAAAGCAACTCTTATTCAGCGAGAGCCGCGTATGTGCGTCTGTCGTATAGTATAACAATGAACTTATTTTTTAAATCAGTTTAGCATCCATTAATGTAGATAACAGTTTCGTAAATAAGATGCTATCCTCAGGAAAGCAATAAGAAATTAAAATCGTTGCTCTTTGTGCAAAAATATACTACGTTTTGTAAATGAAAACATTTTGAATATGTTGGTCTTGGAAGGGGAAAATAAATATTTTAAAAAGAAGGTTTATTAATTCAGATGAAACGATTGGAGTCTTTGTGAAGTTACCAATTATGAAACATTGTTAGATACATTTTATTTCTAAAACGCATTGAATTCATATATCTAAGACGAAACGAGAGGAAGCGTTATTATAAACATTTATGTACATGTATTCATAAATCATTTGTTAAGATTTTGAGGCTATTGAAAGTGACACTTTGATTTTACTTTTAAGAAATGAATTTCATCATATGGTTGTCCACACGGTTATAACCTGTTTGAAACTTGTAAGATAAACTTGTATAACCGGCAAGCTTGCGACGCCGGTTATACAAAAGTTTATCTTACAAGTTTCAAACAGGTTATAACCGTGTGGACAACCATATGATGAAATTCATTTCTTATAAATTCAAACGTTGTATTTAAAGCGAAAATGCATTCGAAATGCAATTCTATAGCTGCTTGTCGCACTGACCTACGTACCGGTTACACCAAGACGGATCTCTACCCGTATTCAGACGCATAAACAAAATAGTTCCAAAGACTCGGTAAAAATGACACTTTTTTATTCTACAAATAATACATTTTGTGTATCAAAAAACTAACAATGATTATATTTTTGGAAAAAAGTGGAAAATGTAAAGTTTAATTTAAATAGATCAAAGTTAACAAATAACACTCGCGTATTTATACTGTCCAGAATCTAGGTGACAGTACAGCGTGTTTTGGCTAGTTCCGGCACGATATCGTATAACCTGCATTTACTGAAGGTTATTTTGTATAACCCTCAACTTTGGGTTCATTGAAATGTATACCGATCACATGACCATGTCTGATCCAATCAGAATGCAGCATATCGTTTACATCACAAAGTCTGAATTTATTACTTCTTGAATGCATAACTTTGGGGATGTCATGTCATCAGTCTGATTAAAATCGACCATGTTCCGAAGAATAAAAGTTTCAAAATATTGACTCTACCGAGATTCGAACTCTTTATGTGTAGGCTATCTTCTCCACTAGGTCTGACCGCAGCCTACTGTAGCGCACGTGCTGACACCAGTTTAGCGCATACAAAACCTAGTCATTAGCGAACCAATCGCATCATCGCATTTAAAATAAGGATAGCAGCAGTCGATGTTTAACGAATGGTGAATGAGAGTTACTTGCCCCTGGCTACTGATACCGAATGCTTTTGCCGCACGCATTGTGATTGGTTAGTTGTGTTTACGTAAGAACGTGCGCTACAGTAAGCTGCGGTCAGACCTAGTGGAGAAGATAGCCTACACATAAAGAGTTCGAATCTCGGTAGAGTCAATATTTTGAAACTTTTATTCTTCGGAACATGGTCGATTTTAATCAGACTGTCATGTCATGAACTATCAATTTGATAATTGCATGTAATTAATATTTTGAACGCCAGTGTTGTTCTACTTTGAATACTATAATTAATATAACAGTTTGTTCGAATATTACTTTACTGAACTAGCTGAACGCATCCTATATCAAGCACAGTCACTGGCGGTCCTGTAACAATAATAGGTTTAGCATGTACATGATTTTTTTAATTCGACAATATGCTTCATAGATCCACGACCCTATCGCCGTATAAATATTACACTGCGGTATCTTACACGGGCGAGTAATAAACTATATATATTATAATATGTAAGTGTGTGTCTGTGTTTATTATTTGCTGTTCTTTAAATACTGATGTTTAGGTATATTAAGAGAAATTGTCTCTCATAACATTTTGACCATTATAAAAGGTGCAATATCTGATGCAGTTTACTTGTCAGTCTTATTTGGTGAGACAATGATAACAATTTCACTCTGTCTCCCTCCCTCTCTCTTTGAGTATGTTTATGAATTGAAATCAAACAAACCGCAAAATATAAACTCAATGGTGAAATATCACATGTTATATTCCTGTAAAGTATCAATATTCAGCACCTGCATCTATCTTCACGAAACTATAAAACAATCAAGACTTTATGGCACAAGTCTAGACAGTTTCCATTCAACAGTCGCCTACAAAGGCTGTCGCTAAAAAAGCGGTTCTTTGAGCTAATTGGTCTCGCTACAGTGAGCAGCGTCTGTGGTCAGTGGCCCAGGCGTTGAGCCATGAAGCTGTCTTGGTGTTAATGAGTTAATAATGATATTGACCTGACAATACATAAAACCTTAGAAGATGAAAATGGAAATTATATAATTGCAGATATCACAGTTGAAGAAAAAAGATTTACACCCTCAAATTTATATGGACCCAACAATGATGATCCTATTTTTTATAACAAACTTTTTGAAAATGAATCAGTTGTAATAGTTGGAGATTGGAATTTAGTTATTGACCCCTCAACAGACTTGGAAAATTATAAAAATATCAACAATCCCAAGGCAAGGAAAATACTTTTGGATAAAATTGAATCGCTAGATCTATTAAATATTTGGAGAGAAGGTAACCAACATTTAAAAAAATATGCCTGGTGGAAGAAAAACCCTAGACAGCAGGCTAGGTTAGATTTCTTTTTAGTATCAAAGGACATGTTTTAGTTATCACTTGAAACTGATATCTTACCTGGTTACAAATCTGATCATTCTGCCATTAGTTTTGCCTTTTCAAACACTATCAATCAGGAAAGAGGGAGGGGTTATTGGAAGTTTAATACTTCCTTATTATTAAATACTGACTATTCAGATGTTAAACTTGAAATTGATGACAGTTTATTCTTAGAAACATTTCTGATGAAGGTCAGGGGGAAATTTATTTCTTTCTCATCTTATTTGAAAAAAAAGACAACTCAAATAAAAGATTGTGAAGAGGAAATTAGAAAAGACTTCCAAAGTGTAGATGAACAACTACTTTCAAAATTGTCTAAACTTAAACTAGAACATCAGCAAATTAAAGAAGAGGAAATAAGAGGAATACTACATAGAAATAGGATTCTATGGTATGAGGAAGGAGAAAAACCAACAAAATATTTTTGTCAACTAGAAATTAGAAATTATGTTAGTAAATCCATAAATAAAAAAATAACAGAAAAGAATGAAGAAATACTAGATAGTAAATCAATCTTAAATGAACTTAAAAACTATACTCCTTAAATAAGGACTATGAAAATGAAAATTACTTAAACAATGTGATAACTCCAACTTTGAGTGAGCAACTGATAGACAAGTTAGAATCAGAAATTGACATGAATGAAATATCAGTAGCAGTAAAAAATATGAAGAATAACAAAAGCCCTGGAATAGATGGATTCCCTATAGACTTCTTCAAATTTTCTTGGAAGGAACTTAAAGTTTGGATTTTTAGATTTATAAAAGATGTTTCTAGAAACAAAAAAATGTCACTTACTATTATGTTTGAAACCAAGAAGAGAGATATTCCAGGTCTGGGGGTGTTAATCGATTTTGAAAAAGCATTTGACAGTTTCTAAAGATTTCATTAATTCTGTCCTTTTAAAATTTGGTTTTGGTCCTGAGATTATAAGTTGGATTAATATTCTAACTTATGAAACATCTTCCTGTGTTTTTCGAAATGGACATCTCTCCGAAGATTTAGAAATAGAATGGTAAAGAAAGGAATTTGAAGTTTTGGGTATCAAATTTACACCTAATTTAAAGGACCTTTGGGTAATCAACACAAGAAAAAGACTTGAGGAAATTATGGTAAGAGATTACTAGCAACATGGAGAAAAAGGCGCTTAACATTAATTGCCAAAATCACTGCTATCAAAACATTAGCTCTCTCAAAATTGGTACGTGTTTTCAATAGTTTACGTAACCCACCTGATGAATTTATCAGTGAACTTGAGAGGATATTTTTCAGATTTATTTGGAATGACAAAAATGACAAAAGTAAAAGGAGCACTTTAAAGAAAGATTTTACAGAAGGGGGTTTACGCATGATTGATATAAAAACTTTCATTTATGCAATGAAATTATCAAGCCTCAGACAATATTTGAGGAAAGGTAGGGTAAGTAATCCTTGCAAATTCTTTTAAATGATATTTTACAATATGGAGCAAACTTTCAAAATATAGTTACAACAAATAATCCTTTTTGGAAAGATGTATTAGCAGTATGGAAATAATATTGTGTAAGAAGCACTATCGAAGAAGAAAACATTTACAGAATATTATTACAACCCTTATGGCTGAATAGTAATTCTAAAAACCAGTATCATTTTATTAGACATTGGGCTAATAGTGGAATTATGACAATTATGGATCTTTGTAATGAGAATGGTTTCATGTCCTTTGAAGAAATGAAGCTAAAGTTTGATATAAAAGGTACATATATGGACCTTGATTATGTTTTATATATTTTGCCCGAGTCTTGGAAGATGACTATAAGACAACAAAGATGTGGATTTAAATCTATTGCATAAGGAATTTTTTGATTTAAGAAAAGGTTCAAGGTTTTTTATATGATAAACTCTTATTTGACAATGTTAAGCCTCATATATGCCAGAAGTGGGAAAATGTATTTCATGATTCATATTTGAACTGGCAAATGATTTTTTATACTTGCAGAATGAATTTGAAAGATGTTAAACTTCTGGATTTTCAATTTAAATTTTTGCACAGAATTGTTTGTACAAAAAGAGAATTTTTTTAAATAAAACTTGTTGACAATGAAGTATGTAGTTTTTGTAAGGTGGATAATGAAACCTTATGTCATGTATATTGGGAATGTGGGGTTACCCAGACATTCTGGAGTGATCTTGAAAGTTGGATAACCAAAAATATACAGACATTGAAAATAACAAAAATTCTGATTCGGTTTGGGATGTTAGGTAATTACCCTTTGTTACTTCATATATTATTCTCTGCAAAATATATATACACTTGCACTTTAAACAATTTTATTCCAAAATTACATAATTTTCAAAAAGAAATTCACTTTGGAAAAATTCATAGCCAGAAGAAACAATAATTTTGAGAAGTTTTCAAAAAAATTGGTTACCTCTTTTCCCAATCTTTAATGATTGAAGTGTACTTATTAATAGCCAATTTATTGGCCAAAATTGTACCAAAGCTTGATATCGATATATTATTGGACCCTGTGTGTTCATGTATATATATGTGTATTTAATGCTGCCTGTAAATAATTATGGGAACAAATAAAAAAAATAAAAAAATAAGAAAAAAACTAGACAGCAAGACCGTCATCTCGGAATATTCAAAGTTGGGGCAGATGAGCAACACATACAACCCTGCTTCAGCCTTGTGGTAGTATTTACAGTCTATTTTTCAGTGAGCATCACAGCGTGACAATAGAGCATCCAAGAGCCTCAATGGGGAAGCTCCCTTCATTGTCAGTACATTGACCAGTTGATGTGCTGTCTGCATCTAGACAACAGTGAAGTTTGGTGATTCAAGCTTTTCTTTGATTGAGACAAAGTCCATCTTCAAACGTTTTTCTGTGCATTTGTTGGATGTGGCGAAAAGAGCGTCATAGAGTGACTTACAGTCAGTGCCACATCGGACGTCAGGCTCCTTTCCCCTGAGTTCACCATACAGGTATGACAATATCATACCTCTGTCGATTCTGTCCGCCATTGCCATTGTTTCATCACACTGCCTCCCTGAGAGTCTTCTAGGTTTCCGAGTGATGAGTCTGTATAGATTAGCAACTCAACTGAACTTGCCCCTAACAGCTTTTCATTCTCCTTCCAGAAAAACACTGCTGGGTCTACTTTTGACAGTGATCCTCCCAGCGTTTCAAGCACAGATTTCACCTGCTGGTACCACTTCAGTGACACATCACACAGGCCATACACACATTTCTTAAGTTTCCACAACTTCCCTTCACATCTCTACCAATTGCTTAACCCTGGAGAAAAGCTGTTTTAATGTCGAGGCTATTTGGTGTTCATGTATGCATTGACATCAATGCCAGAGGCATTTTCATAGATTCCTGGGCACATGTTGGAGAATCACATTTGATATCACAACTGTTTTCCTCAAATCCTCGAGCAACAATCGAGCCTTTTTGGTAACGCCACCGTCACTTTCTTTTAGTGTACACAACAATCTTACAGAGATGCACTTTTGTCTCCTGTCCTTACATCCTCATACACTCCGTTTAAACGCCAACTATTCAATTCCTTCCCTTTTGCATAATCCCAAGACACATCATCAACTGTGAGTATGGTATCCTCTTCTTGTTCAGTTGTGCGTGTATTCACATCAGGAACCCACTCTAGTTCTGAGACTTGGCTTAAGATTACAGAGATTTTGGCACCTTTCATATCTTCTGGCTTAAGAATCTTCAAATTATACCAGTGTTTGTTTCTGCCATTTGCTTTGCCAGCTCTGCTAAGCAGTTGTGCAAGAACTTTTTCCTGACAGTCTTTGTGTTTGTACTTAACAATGTCTTTAATCTTTAAGTCTTTAATGCTTGTTAGTTCTCTAGTTCTCTGTGAGTCTTCTTCCCAAGATGGCTGATGTGTACACTGATTAGGCCTCCTCCATGCCTGACAAAGACCACAGAGCCATCTCTGCCGATTACGCGTCCTGGACCTCTCATTTCCAGAATGTTGCTATGGGTCATATCATGCAGTCGATCTTTATCATGTTTGGGCGATTGTTGTTTGAGTTTTTGTCTGATATTTAGTTTTTTACCATTTTTTGCATTTAATATCCAGTAAACTCTTTGGTTTTTAAACATTTTGAAATATTACATATCACAGTTTCTCTGTTCATATCATGTGAACTTAGAAGCCATTTCCACCTTTTTTTTACACTTCCTATCTACAGGCCCCCCTAAGTAATTGAAGGAAATGCATCAAATTTGAAGGAAAACAGTGCCTAATAGAAGGAAGAACTTCCATAATGGAAGGAGATCAGCTTAATCGCGAAACAAACACGTCAACATCGGTGAAAAACGGTAATAACAGAGATTTTTAGTCCCCACATCGGTAATATCTGTGAATTCACAGTCGACAGCGGAAGCAAACGCATCTAAAAATAGTTTGGATTGAGCTGTTCCAGCTTCGGTGGGTGTTGTTTTTTATGTTCAATGTGCGATTTCTAGTTGTATTTAGTTGTACATGCTTGCATTGAAAGCGTAATTGGACAAGGAAACGATGGGGTTGTAGAGTTTTGTTATGAATTTGAGTAGTTACGGTGTAATTTGCATATAGAGTCCGGGTTTATTTACATCAGTCAGATGAAGCCGTATCGCTAATGCAATCACTGACCAGTTTTGTATAAAAACAACATATTATAAAGCATGAGGTTATATGTATTTGGAATGTAAATATACCAGACACTTTCAATTAATTTGATATCTTATAGAAAAATGATTAATGAACGCAGGCTTCAGAATCTAAATTACCGACTTCGATCATTACGACGAAGCGAAGTGACTGAATTATAGTTGAATTGGCGAACTGCCGCTAACTCGTGAAATAATAAACAAGTGGTTGCAAAGTCATTTCGAGATCAAATCAAATATGGTACCTAACAAGTGGAATATTTACATGGTCAAACGAAACATGGTTAAAGAAAAACAACTGAAGGAGCACGATCACAAAACCTGAAATGTTACTTTTCGATATTGCTTGTACCAAAATGAAAGTTAGATTTACATATGATACATAATTCACATAAATAATTCAAAATTAATATAAAAAAAATAAAATAACCCGAAAAATCTTATGCAGGTAAGTGAAATTACAAGCGCGATTCAGTGATAGCATTAACGATACGGCTTCGTCTGACTGATGTAAACAAACTCGGACTCTATGCGAATTACCAGGTAACTACTCAAATTCATAACAAAACTCTACAACCCCATCGTTTCCTTGTTCAATTAAGCTTTCAATGCAAGCATGTACAACTAAATACAATTAGAAATCGCACAGTAAAACATAAAAACCAACACTCACCGAAGCTGGAGACTGCTCAATCCTAACTATTTTTAGATGCGTTTGCTTCCGCTGTCGGCCGAGATTTCACGGACATTACCGATGTTCCTTCCAAAGTCTACCGATTTCCTTCAAAAGTGGGACGAGGTTGCTTCCGTTAGGGACTAAAAATCTCTGTTATTACCGTTTTTCACCGATGTTGACGTGTTTGTTTCGCGATCAAGCTGATTTCCTTCCATTATGGAAGCTTTTCTTTCTATTAGGCACTGTTTTCCTTCAAATTTGATGCATTTCCTTCAATTACTTAGGGGGGCCTGATCTATATAGCCGCATTATTACATTTATTTTTGATAATATAAAGAGAAAATGATTGTCTTAATTTCCCAACTAAATTTTCAAATGATCACGAGACAATAAAGAGCGGCAAGTGATGTTGCAATTATCCAAATTTGTTCTCAAATATCTTCGGGTACCCTCATTGTACATAAGACATAGAGGTTTAAACATACAGGAGAATCCTTCTATCCATCAGCAAAAAGTTCATGGCATAACTTACCCAAAATTGTCAGGAAGTTTGAAATCATATCTCTTTTTAAAACATCTATTACCAACACAAGTATATTTCTGTTTCAAAAAATTTTTCATGTTGAAAAGGAAAATTATAGATTTTGCACAAAAGATCAAGTTCATTGAAATGTGATTTAAACAAAATTAAAATGAAACCTGATACCTATTGTACATGTAGAAATTATGTTGAAAAATCTTACCTTTACTCCTCTCCTTTGAAACTTGTCTATACAATAATCAGAGACAAAAACTTATGTAATTCATACAACATATGTTTCATTTACTCTTCAGTTTTTGTTAGAGGGAAGTGCAAATGTGTCATTTTGTCAAAATGTTAATACATTTGAGGTTGTTCAATCCTTTTATCAGTAATATTAAAATATGTTTAAATCAATTGACATTGTCTGTTGCAGACAGCATTGCCGGAGCAGGAAGGCCCAAACACAGGCACTTGGAATGTGCTTGAGTTGCTGAGCACTAAGGAACTGGCCACACAACTCATGCTATACGACTGGGAGCTCTTCACTGCTGTGCATGAGGTAATCCTCTTAAGTCTTAACAAACAACCTCATTTATTTAACAAGTAATGCTCTCATCTATCTTTGAAATGATTGTTGCTAAAACTTACCATTTTAATGCGGAAGTAAAGTGACAATGTATAAAATCAATTTGTGATGTTTGCATGGATACAAGATAGATAGGTTATAAAACTAGGTTATTGTAAATTGGTGGTTTTGTTCTGGCTTTTGCACATAAACGAGATTACTACACAATTTTCAATAAGAAACAGCTAGTTAGTTGTCTATTATTATGGTTGAGGGTGAAATAGCACATTCTATCACTAAAATATACCCACTATCAATCAACAGCAGTTAGAACATGTCATCACTACTCAAAGGTTAAAGTTTGAGAGTTTGAAGTTATTGAAACTAAAGTCTAATGTCACAATTACTTTTGCGTAGTGTTAATGTGATAAACTCAACCTAAAAGCTGCTCAACCTGAAAATGACTATTTTTGTGTAATTACAGGGATAGCATCATAATATATTATTGTTGCAGGCCGAGATTATTTCTGTAAAATATTTGAGATATATACGGAAAACATTGTTGTTTTTTGGGGTTTTTTTTTTTTAGTTCCCAATGTATATATACCCCTACAAAAAAAAAAGGCTAGAAAATATGTTGCGGAAGCATTGCCAGAACAGGAATTTTACCATTGCCGGAATGTATCCGCAAGTACTTCCAGACCATCTCGGAAACGTTTCGGAAGCATTGCCAGAAAGCCATAAAACCTTCAGGCCATCTTAGACTTTGTGGAGATGGTTCAGAACCATTGCCAGAAAGCCATAAAAACTTCTCAAACCCTAATTCATTTATTTGTGGACATGGTGCTGAACCATTGCCAGAAAGCCATAAAAACTTCTCAAGCCCTCATAAACTTTATTTGTGGAGATGTTGCGGAAACAATGCCAGAAAGCAATAAAACCTTCTCAAGCTCTCATCAATTTATTTGTGGACATGGTGCTGAACCATTGCCAGAAAGCCATAAAACCTTTTTTAACCCTCATAATTTTATTTGTGGACATGGTGCGGAAGCATTGCCAGAAAGCCATAAAAACTTCTCAAGCCCTCATAAACTTTATTTGTGGAGATGGTGCGGGAACAATGCCAGAAAGCAATAAAACCTTCTCAAGCTCATCATAAATTTATTTGTGGACATGGTGCGGAAGCATTGCCAGTAAGCCATAAAAACTTGTCAACCACTTGTAAACGATATATGTTGAGATGCTTCGGAAGCATTGCCAGAAAGCCATAAAAGCATACAAACAACCATTACAACAACACACAGCCACCTCACATCCATTTCCTTAAAAAATGTACAACCATAATGAAGTTACATCTACTCTCATGTATACTTTTTGTCTTTTAATTTTCAAACACTAAAAATACAACAAAACATGTGTCTGTATAAGAATATTTTTAATAAACATTCTAATATTAACAGCTCTCTAATACAAACTACTACATGAAATACACATCAAGTCATAACAATATTTTAAGTACAAACCAGTGTTCTAAAACCATCCAATCTGTAAATGCACAATGTTGATAAGATGAATCAGGCAGACAAATCGGGTGTAGTGGTTTTTTTTGTAGACATGGCAGGTTTGCAGACATAAACTTTTTTGGGTCCGTAAGCATTGTAGAATGTGCCAAAGAAGTATTATTTACAGGCATTAAATATATGACTGATGATTTATCCTTTTTATATTTAGTCTTAGCAAAATTATTCAGCATTGACAAGCACATTATCAGTGATACAATCACTTAAATAAATAAAGGTCAATGAGATATTATCTTGAAATAATATAGAATCATACATTTGATAATGCAAAATTATCTCTTTTAATCTGTATATGAACCCACCTTCAATCTGTTTATGAATTAACATTGTCTACAAATCCATCCACCATCATTTTTTCACAACATGTTATCATATTGTATGAAAAATATTTTGTAATGTTCGATCTTTACTTCAAGACTAATTCACTGCACATGCTGCATAAGAATACATGGAGATGAAGAATTCTTCCTTGTTCCACCTCTCCTTTTCTTGTTCAAATCTTCTTTCTAAAACATCAAGTAAATCAGTTGTGAAAGCAAGTTTAGAGAAATAAAGGGGTCATATATTTATCATATACAATCATCTTAAGGAAAACCATAATTGAAATTATAAAAATATAAAGTAATTGTTTTATAATTATTCCAAGGGTTGGTTAAGAATTTATTAGTTACAGAAAATCCAAAATTTAGTGTTCACCAATAACTTTATGCTATATTAAATCATTATTCAAGTTCAATAGCAGGAATAAATATAAAGTGCTTTAACAATTTGTATTATAATCCCGTATTCCAAATATTTACATACATTTAAGTTCAGCAATACTAACATTTATGAGTGTAAGTTTTATAAAAAATAAATTTCATATTCCAATAAGTATACACACAAATTATGTTATGCTAATTATATGTTCTGAAATGAACACATGTGATCAAACTTAAAACTGGGAACAACTTAATGGTTTTACAATTATTGATTGCAAATTTCAATTATCAATTTCAGGTTAAATGGCAAATCTGAGTATCAAGTTCTCCAACACCATTTATTGGACAATCAGCCTGTCTGGTTTTTCACAAAAAGAAATTACAATTAATCAAGACTATCTATTTGTAAATTGGAGTGCACCCTCTGATGCGATTCCTAATCTAACCAGTTTAGAAATATACTGCATGTTTATTGAAGAATTAGGTCAGCAAACTTACAGTGCCAGCTGTTTCCTGTTATATAATGACTTGTCCACTTTCCTCCTCTCCCAGCAGTCATGGTTCAGAGCACACCTATGTAAATAATGCCATCTTTGCTTAATATTGTCAAAGAAATGGAACTACATATAACTTTCATCAAATCAGTGTTAATAAAACACAACTTAACTTGTCAACAGTGGCAATCAGTAACTTTATTACATATTCTACTGAAGGGAATGGACTTGAATTTTTTTTTCATTTTGACTGTCTGAAGCCAACATTTCAATGATTTTTTTTTATCAGCTCTTTCATGAAACAAGGAAGAGCAATAAGGTTAAGATGTTGTACTGTGTATGTAGCAGTAATGGTCTACTTACTTTGGTTTTTGCAACTGTAGATATGCCTTCTATTTCTGTTGGCAACTGTGATTTTAATAATCAAGAATCAGTTGTTTTTGCTAATGGCGGCCATTGCTCCTCGTTAGTGACAGGTCAGGCAGGAAGTTGGGTCTTGCAGTCAGTCAAAGGGGGTAAAGACAGCAGAGATTCTGATTGGATAATAATGTCCAGCCTCATCAGGTGTGAGGCAGAAGGTATTGAATAGTGTAAAGAACCTTAAACTGTGATCTTTTCCAAAAAGAAGAGTCAAGTCATTGAATGGCATTTAGAAGTGGTGTCTTAAAAAACAAACAAGCTATTTCTTGGCAACAGCTTCTTAAGAAAAGAGTAATGGATATAAATTTGAGTCAAGGACTTTGATCAAAATGTATATTCTTAGCTTGAAATAAATAAAATATATGGATGAATTTATAAGTATACATTAAATTCAGAAAATGTATAATCATATAAGCTTTGATATTTTTTTAACAACATTGAACTTTTCAAGTTTATTTGCAACTTATCTGATTTGTGATAAGAATTAAAACAAGAATTTAATTTTAAAATTTTACTTTTCAGCTCAATATTGCCATGTTTCCTATATTTGCTATTAATTTCAATATAATAAAATGACTTGAATGTGAAATTAACCAAGGATAATCTTTGATCACAACCTAATATAACAATTTAACCTTTTTGTACATGATGTTAGTTACTAAGCAACTAAACATCTAAATAGACTGTTTATCAAAAGTACCACCTCACTTACAAATGTACATAAGCCTTGGTACATAAACTTTGATTAAGGTTTGATAAGATATGAATAAGACTCTTTGAATTACAACATGAATTAAACATTTTGAATTACATCTATTAAACAAATTACTATACAAACATTTTAACAACTTAATGATCCATGAAGTGATTAACCTGTTAAGGTAGCAATTAACAAAACTGTTTACAGCCATGGACAATGGGTGGATTTTCTCTCCTCTATTCATTGGTCCCCTTCTTAATTGAAAGCTCAACCCATCATAATCTATATAGCCAATCATGTTTTATTTGGACTATATGCAAGTTGCGAGTTACTGTGTTCATTTCCTCTTCTGTTATTTATTCATTAAATCCAAATCAAATATATGCATGGAATGACTATTCATATCTAACACTACAAATTAGACGAACTAATTAGCATGTTAAAATGCAAAATAAGATAAAAACAATCATGTCCACTGTGTAAATTATCTTCTGGCAATGTTGCGGAAGGGTCTCCACAAGAAGTACTAGGTAGCAAATACATTGCTGCAAATCCTTTTAAATATTTTATTGCCTTGCAGCCAAACGATAGCCTTCCAAAGCATCTCCACAGGGCCAATTATCTTCTGGCAATGTTACGGAAGGTTCTCCACAAGAAAGACTGGGTAGCTAATACATTGCAGCAACACCTTTTTAAATATTTTATTGCTTTACAGCCTGAAGATACCCTTTCCGCACCATTGCCAGAAACCCTTCCGCTAGCGGCAATGGTAAAATTTTGCTCAAAACTCTTGAAAAGATGGTGCAGAGATGATTCGGCAATGTTTCGGCAACATCTTTTTAGGAAATTTTTTTTATAGGGGTAATTACATACAGGCAATGTAGAATATATAAGCAATGTTGAATAGAACATACAATAAAGAGTACAACATGTACTTTGAATATGGAATACATACGTTCATTGAAGAACTGGAGAGAGGAGACACCATATATTATCAAAATCATGATTTTATTGTTTTTGGTTGCAATAAAATTTTCCACAAAAAAAATGTGTTTCAAAGTTTTTGAATACATGCTTAAGTTTAGTGATGTATGCTTGATATTGCTAAGATAAATATATCTTTTAGCAGAAATAATGATGTGATTAATTAATTTGTTTTGGTGTTGAGTACCAAACCAGATTAAAAGTTTAGAAAATATCACCCGAGTTTGTAATGCACGTTAATAGGCCTGGCCCTTAGACACAACAAACGCTAGATGTCATTCAAGGGAGATAACTCCTTTACTACACTCGATACATTGTACATGCAGCATGACTGGATAAATGAAACTGAGTGATGCGCGCGTAAAAGGTTATTAAAGAGATCACGAAACAGATTATTCCAAAAGATTTGTGTCTCCTCACATTCCCAGTATACATATGACAAACACTTTCATCAACATTCTTACAAAAGCAACATAAGCTATTGTCAACCTTTTTCATTCTGGATAATTCCCTATTTAGTGTATATGGTACCATGAAGAAATCTATATTGAAAATCTAGTAATTTAGTGTCTTTAATTGCCTTCATATATCTTGTAAATGTGTTTTTCCAATCAAATGTAGTTTCAGGAAATACAAGTTGCCATTTGCTACAGATGTTAGGATATTTGTCTGTGGAGATAAGTATGTCATAAAAAAAAGTCTAGAGCCTTTGGATGTTTTCATCAAATTCAACCGGCATTCAGTAACATTTATGCATCTGGTATTCATTTCTATAGAAGAGTGGGTAAGGGTATGTTTCCATGAGTAAGGCAATATATATAGTAATTAAGTAATCATAATCAAGAAATGTACCTTTGATGCAGTATTTGTCTTTAAAGATTCCATTGATAGTAAACCGTTTTCATCACACATGTCATGGATAGTCATTATTCCTTTATTTGCCTAATCTTTTACAAAATGAAATGTATTTTTAAAATTGTGTTTAAACCAGGTTGGGGTAAAATATCATCTAAAGTATAAGGATCAACATAATGGTTTTTTTTTTAATAACTTCCAAGCCTTCAATACATCTTACCAAAAAGGATTTTCTATTTTCAAATATATATCAGAGTTAGCTCCAAAATTAAAAATATCATCAAAAGGTATCTGACAGGGGTTATTTTTACCGTTTTTTTCCAGATACAACCTTGTGGATAATTTCAAAGCATCTATGAATCTGTTTATGTCAATCATTCTCAAACCCCCATATACTGACCCAGCAGGCATCTGACGTCATTTCGACGTCAAAATTTGGTTGATTTTAGGTGAGGCCGTTGATCAACCAATTTTCGACGTCGGAACAACGTTTTTTTAACCGACGTTGAAATTTGGTTGGTGTTTTGACGTTGTTTCAACGTCATCAGAACAACTTAAAACTGACATGTCATTAATTTTATAACATTTCAATATTATTAATAACATCAACTGAGTTACGGATTGTTTTAAAGAATGAAATAAAAAATGCAAAAACGAACAGCTATCCTCGACATTTAAAAGTGTTATTGATATTGGATTTAGATGAATAAAGGTTCATTTCTTTCAATTTCACAATAAAGGGAAGTAACTCTGTCCTTATGTCTAATTAGAATAAACAAGGTATATGGTATTGTTCAATAGTTTTTATTTTTTCAGTTATGATCACAACTGAAAACATAAATTTTCGATTTGCATAAAGTTAGTAGTTCTTACAAAACGGTAATTGCGCCTTTGTAACAAACATTTTTTTGGTGACACTTTAGTCTAAATCGTTGCAGTGTCATATAAACATTATTACCTTCAAAACGTAATTAATTTCCATTACATGGATAATTACACACGAGCAGCCATCTAAGTCTTGAACCGAGGCATATGATAAAGCTGAAGTTGAAAGCATAACCTCACAAATGATGCATTGCTTCAAATATAATAACGAAACAAGGCTAACACAACCTGACTGAGTAACAAGCTTAGACGTCGAAATGACGTCTTTTCAACGTCATTACAATGTCTTGGCTTCAACGTTGAATCGACGTCGCCGCAAATTTCAAATCCAATCAAATTTCAATGTTATTTCAACGTTGGTAAACGACGTCGTTTCAACGTTGATACAACGTCATATTGCCTGCTGGGGAAAAGTTACCCTGAGAAAAACTCACTCACCTTTATAAGCTGGAGATTGTTGTCCTCAATATTTAAATGCTGACATGGAAGACATTCATACAACCAAAAATACAACCTTATATAACTAATTACACCTGTAGAGCAACTGACAACTCATACAAAAACTTAAAAATCTGAGGGACCAGCAGCCTCTGGATAATCCAGCCATTTCACAGGAAGATGAAAAAACTGGTGAACTGTAGGCAACAGAAAAAAACTTATAACTTACAAATAAAGTTAGTTATAAAATAGCCAGAGCCAAAAGTCAGTACTATGTACTGTGGATAAATCCTTTGTACCATGGGGTTTTTTGATTAGTATAAATCATGTAATCAGTATCTTCATATGAAATATGATCAAAATCAGATGAAAAGTTGCAAGTTATGAACAAGAGAGAACTTGTATTAATTTTGTAACAGAATCACCAAATTTTCACACATATTGTAAACGTTTACAAAAATATTGCAAAAGATTTTAGTCATTAGTTACCTTTACATTTTTATGTATCTCAATACAAAATTTGATTGAAAGTAGATGATTACTTTAAAGCTATGAGCCAGACATGACTCTAAATTGTTATTTAACATTTTCTTACCAAAAAATAAACTAAAGTTTCCAAAAAATAATTTCAAAATTACTAAATAGAACCTAATTGATACCTATTGTTCTGGAGAGTTATGCTAAGTTCTAGCAAGTAATTATTTGACATTCTATTTCAATTTGCCGATATGGAGACATTTGACCCTTTTATTGGTCATCAGGGCAGGTTGGGAAAGTGCTAACGCGGTAGATTTGGGGACAGTGTGCTGATGGCCCAATCTTGATAAATTTATCTTATGCGTACACTCTTTGTTTTGTCTGTATAAAACTCTAAAAATCAAAATAAGGAATAAATAATGATGACAAATGTTAAGTATTAATATCTTCAAGAGTCTTCAAGGATCACATGCTAACAGGGGTTGCTGCTGGTTCCAGAGGAACTTCCCACACTACTGTATTGTTGACCACAACAATTTTCAGTGAGTGACTTGACTACTTCGTTGACCACTCAAACTGTAGTGTTGACAATAAGGTATTGCCTCTGCTCAACAACAACCAGAGACATGTATCCAATTGCAACCAAAAACTACATATCCTCTTGAATGTGTACAGTCGGTCGCATACCTATTCGTCGAATTTCTAGTTTTAGGATAGAAAAATCCGTTCGACGGATCGGTACTGTGATTTAAGTTGTTCATTGGCTTACATAATGTTGGATTGTCCAAAATAAGACAAAAGGGGTGTTTAGACTCATTCATTTTATTTTGATCATTTGAAGTTACAATGTATTCGTTGTATTTGAAGAGTGAATACATTATTAATAAATACATGATCATATAAACATTTCATACATTATAAACATTCCATACATTATATACAAAATTGTACAGTATGTGACAGACTTATCGATCAGTCCAAATCTACCATACTCCGAGTAATTGTCCGACAAAATCCAAATAGGCTCTGCAATCAGGATGAAGATGCTTGGCAATTAGCCCATGTAGGTATCACAAAGCTGAAGCAGGGTTGTAGGTTTTCCTCATCTGCCCCAACTTTGGATATTCCGGGATGACGGTTTTGCTGTCTAGTTTTTAATGGGGAATTAACACAGAAGAAATCCAAAGTGTGGGAATAATTATGCACAAATTTATTCACAGGAACGATTATAAAAACAGAATGATAATAATATGTAGATAACAGCTGGATGATCCCTCCAAGGGCATGACAATCTATAGATATACGCTCAGCCCCTGGAGTTGTCTTGAGAAGTGTCTACATGGTATCCAAACTCTAAACTAAAGAATAAATTTCTTTCTGGGTTTATAAAGGTAAAAGATGGTGATCTCTCATTGGTTAGATTTTTAATCTCATTAACAGTGTCACTAATATTCTAGGCAGTTATTGTTTTCATTGGACTTAAAAATTGACATGTCTCAAAAACTTGAAGATTAATTAGATGAGGTCAATTGAGTTCTTAAGTGGATTAGCTTAATTAGCCTTTAATTATGAATAATGATAATTTGTATATTTGAATTGTTAATGTAATTTGGATATTTCTGTAAATTAATCATACATTTTTCTAATTTCTATAAATATAAACTTAATGTAATTTGGGTAATATCTTGTCCATGATACAGGGGTCATGACAATCTGCGATATCACAGAATTGCTGGGAAGATCATATCCCAGATATTATGAATCAGGACATTTCTTTTCTTTCATTTTCTATTTATCATACTCTATATTACTTAGCGGGGGCTTCGTAGCAGGGGTATATAGCGGTCATTCCGTCCATCTGTCTGTCCGTCCTTCCGTCCGGTTCACACTTGTTAACCATAACCTTGTCTACAGTTTGGACTACTTTTGAATTTTCTGGAGTTCATTTTTTCTGTTGTTTCCATGGAAACGTAATTTTTTGGACTTGGTCATATGGTGTTCAATGGGGACAGATTTTCTCAGAAACTATTACTCCTGGTGGAGTGAAATTTTGGTAATGGATACACCTGATGATACTCTTGATCAAGTTCGAAAACCGTTTCTGAAATTTCATCTTTCGAAGAGTTATGGCCCTTGATTGCCCAATTGGACTTGGAGCGATTAACAGATCTGTTGCTCCAATGGGGAGAGATTTTATCGGAAACTATTACACCTAGAGGAGTGAAATTTTGGTAATGGATACACCTGATGATACTCTAATTTTTTTTCAAATCTTTTTATTCATTTCAGTTCAGTGGGTGTACATCTGATAGCATACATAGACATTAAATATCAAACACTAGTTTGGAAAATGATAAAGCAATCATAAAATAAAGATAAAGGTAACTAATGTAAAACATTATTTAAGGCTCTCCATTTAATGTTGAAAGATGGTAATGCATTATTTTTACGTGCAATAATTTTTTCAACATTAAAAACATCCTTGACACTTATAAAACACTCAATAGATAGTTTGTTTCTCTTAAGAAATTTAATACTTGATATATGTATATACTTTTTAGCAATTAGTATGATATGAGATACCAGAAGGCTAGCTGAACTGTTACAGAATAAAATATCTAAGTCAGAGATGAAAATATTCAGATGTGTTATATGCTGATTCATAAAATTTTCAACTTTTCTCCAGAATTCATGTACTAATTTGCATTTAATGAAAACATGCTGCAGACTCTCAGGTTCTGATTCGCAAAAAGAGCAAATATTTGTATCAATTATGTTCATTTGCATCAGTTCTTTTCTAGTGTAAATTGCTCTATTGATAAATCTATACTGAAAATCTAAAAGTTTTGCATCTTTAGTACAATTTCTGTATTTTCTGAAAACTGCATTCCATTGAATATTTGAGTTAAGTTCATTTTGCCATTTTTGACAAACTTTCAGTGGAGAGTCATCAGCAATCAGTTGGTCATAGAAATTTCTGCATCCTTTTAGTTGAGAAAGTAAAACTTGAAGAGTTTGGCTCACTGAGAGATTTTGATTACACAAATTATTCAATAAGAGAGTGTGTTTCCATATTTTTGGGATACTCAAAATTATCTTGTTGTACTCAAGGGTTGTTCCCTTTATACCATAAAGAGTTTTAACTTCATTGAAAGGCAAAAAATTGTTATCTCCCCAAATATCTCTAATTCTGTGAATACCTCTATTGAACCAGCTTTCAATTATGAAATTGCTGTGTCTGAACTGATGATTTAACCATAAGGGTTCAGCTAATATTTCTTCTACCCGAGATGTATTTATAACATGTTGTTGTTTATAGTATTTACCCCATAAGGTAATATTTCGTGCCAAAAAGGGTTATCTACAGATATGTGCTTTCCTATATTTGCCCCAAGAAGAAATATCTTATTAAATGGGAATAAACTTGGATTATAAATTGAGGTTTTTTTAATATACCTCCTCAGGCAAGATAGTTTGAGTGCACTTATAAAGGATCTAACATCTATCATTCTTAGTTCACCTTCTTCATATTTTCTACAGATAGTTGTCCTTTTGATTTTATCCTTCTTGCCATCCCACAGGAAGTTGTATATAATATTGTTCAAATGGTCGAGAAATTCTTTTGGGGGGGTTGGCAATACAGAAAAAATATGGACTAAAGTTGATAATGCTAGAGTTTTTAAAACTGTAATTTTACCTTGTAAAGTAAGTTTTCTTTTTTTCCATCCTGCAAGAAGTCTTTTTATTACTTCTAGTCTTTTTCTAGTATTGATTATCCATAGATCTTTTAAATCAGGATTGAGAAATATACCAAGGATGTTGAAGTTACCCTGATGCCAATCTAAGCTACTTTCCGAACATAGTATCACTCTGCTTCCGGTCATTGAACCAATCCAAATGGCCTTTGTTTTTTCGATGTTTATCTTAAGACCTGACATTTCAAAAAATGTATGAAGTGTATCTAGAGCAGCTTTAAGACTGCTTTCAGATCCGTCTAAATATAATTGAGTATCGTCAGCATATTGTCCCATCTTATATTCTTCATTATTTAGTTTAATGCCTTTGATATCATTATTGTCTCTTATCATAATTCCAAGAATTTCAGCCACAAAAATAAACAAATATGGGGATATTGGATCTCCTTGTCTACAGCCTCGCTCATTAGAAAAGAAAGAAGAAAGATGACCATTTTGAATTACACATGAAGATGCATTTAGCATTAGTATCTTTATCCATTTAATCATGTAGGGTCCAAAACCAAATTTTTTTAAAACTTTAATTATAAAATCCTTAGAAACTGTATCAAAAGCTTTCTCAAAGTCAATAAGAATCAAAAGGCCTGGTTTATTTTCTTTTTTCAGTTCAAACATGATATCATACATTAATCTAACATTATCACTGATGCATCTACCAGGTATAAAACCTGTTTGATCCGAATGTATGCGCATATCTAAAGTCTTTTTCAGTCTGTTAGTAATACAAGAGCTTATTATTTTATACGTGGTATTCAGAAGTGAAATAGGGCGCCAATTCTTCATAAATCTTCTATCTTTATCTTGTTTTGGAATGCATGTTATTACACCTCTATTAATAGTATAGGATAATTGATCTTTATCAAAAACTTCCTGAACATATCTGAATACCCAAAACTTCAGGTCTTTCCAAAACCATTTGAAAAATTCAACAGGAAAGCCGTCCAAACCGGGGCTCTTATTATTTTTCATGGATTTAACTGTTTCAGAAAGTTCCTTCATTTGTATGGGTTCATCAAGCTTATTCGCAAAAGAGGTGTTAAGTGAAGGTGTATCAACAATATTTAAAATTCCTTCTGTATCACAATCAATGTTATCAGCAGCATAAAGTTTATGATAAAATTTTTCTTGTTCATTGAGAATAGCTCTCCCATCGGTCAAAAGTTCTTTTTTTTCATTAATTAAGGAGTTGATGAGTTTGCTTGTATAATTTCTATTTTCTAAGTGACAAAAATATTTTTATACCCCCGCCTTACAGCGTAAGCGGGGGTATATAGCGTTCATTCTGTCCGTCCGTCTGTCCGTCTGTCCGTCTGTCTGTCTGTCCGTCTGTCCGTCTGTCTGTCTGTCCGTCTGTCCGTCCGTCACAAATCTTTGTCCGGAGCATATCTCCTAAACTATACATGCTAGCTTCACCAAACTTCATACACTTATCAACCATGATCCTTAGATGTGCCTTTTGAGGGTTAGACCAACAAATGATTTTTATTTTTTGCAGTTTCCATGGAAACATGACTAAAACAGTGACTCTATGACCAAGTCCTTTGTCCGGAGCATATCTCCTAAACTATACATGCTAGCTTCACCAAACTTCATACACTTATCAACCATGATCCCTAGATGTGCCTTTTGAGGGTTAGACTAACAAATGATTTTTATTTTTTGCGGTTTCCATGGAAACATGACTAAAACAGTGACTCTATGACCAAGTCCTTTGTCCGGAGCATATCTCCTAAACTATACATGCTAGCTTCACCAAACTTCATACACTTATCAACCATGATCCCTAGATGTGCCTTTTGAGGGTTAGACTAACAAATGATTTTTATTTTTTGCAGTTTCCATGGAAACATGACTAAAACAGTGACTCTATGACCAAGTCCTTTGTCCG
Source organism: Phorcus lineatus (assembly GCA_921293015.1). NCBI lineage: Eukaryota > Metazoa > Mollusca > Gastropoda > Trochida > Trochidae > Phorcus > Phorcus lineatus. The sequence continues at coordinate 21,800,250 of OV121092.1, forward strand.
GAGCATATCTCCTAAACTATACATGCTAGCTTCACCAAACTTCATACACTTATCAACCATGATCCCTAGATGTGCCTTTTGAGGGTTAGACTAACAAATGATTTTTATTTTTTGCGGTTTCCATGGAAACATGACTAAAACAGTGACTCTATGACCAAGTCCTTTGTCCGGAGCATATCTCCTAAACTATACATGCTAGCTTCACCAAACTTCATACACTTATCAACCATGATCCCTAGATGTGCCTTTTGAGGGTTAGACTAACAAATGATTTTTATTTTTTGCGATTTCCATGGAAACATGACTAAAACAGTGACTCTATGACCAAGTCCTTTGTCCGGAGCATTTATCCTAAACTATACATGCTATCTTCATCAAACTTCATACACTTATAAAACATGATCCCTAGATGTGATTTTGAGGGTTAGACCAACAAATGATTTTTATTTTTTGCGGTTTCCATGGAAACATGACTTAAACAGTGACAAAGTCCTTTGTACGGAGTATATCTTCATAACTGTACATGCTATCTTTACCAAACTTCATACACTTATCAACCATGATCCATTGATGTGCCTTTTGAGGGTTAGACCAACAAATGATTTTTATTTTTTTTGCGCTTTCCATGGAAACATGACTAAAACAGTGAATTTATGACTAAGTCCTTTGTCTGGAGTATATCTTCTAAACCGTACATGCTATCATCACCAAACTTCATACACTTATCCATATTGGTGCGTCTCTTGAGGGTAAGACCAAAAAATTATTTTTATTTTTTGCGTTTTACATGGAAACGTTACTAAAACAATGACTATCTGACAAAGTGCTTTTTCCTGAGCATATCTTCTAAACTATACATGCTAGCTTCAACAAACTTAATACACTTATCAACCATGATCCCTAAGTGAGCTTTTTGAGGGTAAGACCAACAAAGAAAGCCAGACTGTAGTTTGAAGCGGGGGTATGTGAGCTGTGCTCACTTCTTTACTTGTGTTGGTTTTTCACCTTCTTCATACCATTGAATTCTATTTCTTATTTGGCTACCTTTTTCTTCTTCCTCTTTAATTTTTTCAAGTTCTGACATATATTTGGATAATCTAGCAAATGTGTCTTCGCTGACATTTTGAAAGTTCTCCCTGATTTCATCCTCCAGAATTTGTATATCTTTTTCTAACCGACTAGTTTTTTCTGTTTTAATTTTTTTAAGGTATGATGCAATAGAGATGGATTTTCCCCTGACTTTCATAAGAAAGATTTCCAAAAATAACTCAGCAGAAATACTAAGCTTAAGTTTTAGGTCATCACTGTCCTTCGTGTTAGTATTTTCAGAGACATATTCTTCTTTAGTTTCCTCCAATAATTCTTTCACAAGTCTGTTATAGTCTTTATTGTAAAGAAGAGACGTGTTTAATTTCCAATATCCATTCCCTCTTTCCCTACTGTGAACATTTGAGAAAATTAATGAAATTGCTGAATGATCTGATTTGTATCCAGGCAGTATTGAAGTTTCTACAGTTAAATTAGATATATCTTCAGATACTAGAAAAAAGTCTAATCTGGCTTGTTGCCTGGGATTTTTTTTCCACCAAGAATATTTTCTTACATTTGGGTTTCTTGTTCTCCAAAGATCTATCAAGTTATTTGACTCTATGTTTTCTATTACAATCTTTCTAGCTTTTGGATTATTAATATTTTTGTAATTTTCAAGATCAATATCAGGATTAATAACGAGATTCCAATCTCCACAAATAATTTTTGATTCATTATCAAACTCATTTATGGTTTCAAAAAGAGAAATATAAAATCCTGGATCATCTTGGTTTGGTCCATAAACAGTGGTAAGGGTTAGCCTTATACCTTCAACTGTAATATCAGCCACAATGTAATTTCCATTTGGGTCTGTTTTATATCTATGTATATCTAGTTCTATATTATTATTAAATAAAACAGCAACCCCTCTTGAATTTGAAGCATAAGGAGCAATGATACTCTTAACACCCCATTCATTTCTCATTACATTTTCATCCTCCTTTTTAATATGTATGTCTTGGAGGCATATAATTGAAAAATGTTTCTTACGCCATAAATTCATTACTTCTTTTCGTTTAGATTTTTGGGCTAACCCTCTGCAATTAGCAGAGATTACTTTATTTGTCATATTGGGGTATGAATGAGATTAAATGGGTTTTTGTAATAACAGACATGATCACACCCACCGAAATGAAAGATTTTTCAAAATATAGAAGAATAAAATAGTTGCATAAAAACATAAACAGAAAAATTAGTGGCGTTTTTTCTGAAGACCTCCATCATGGAAATAATAAACAGGGTTTATGTTAGGCCCTTTCAACATGTTCAATATAGCACATCACCTTACTTGTAAATCATAAATGTCGGCGTTCAAAAGAAAATAAGTTTCGGTAGCTTACGAAAATCCTGATACCGAGATTTTTATAACAATCAAAGTCATCCGATGTTTATAAATGTCAGAAACAATCAGAATCTAGTAAACAGGAAATGAGTAACAAAGGGAAGTAACTCGCATTACTGTGAAAAACTTAAACAGCCTCATACAAGAAAACTCAAAGTTTCAATAATATTAAAATGATTATCATCCTGATTACTACAGAGTCCACAGCAGAGTATGCGATGGCAAGCAAACATATCATAGTCCTAAGTCCAGATAATAATGAAATCACATATTGACAGTCACATACTCGGAAACGGGCTAATCACCCCACAGGGTAGTGCACTCACGTGAATTAACTCTCTCGCTGCTCGAGGCCGCAGGTTGTTTCTTAGCTGTCTAAAGCACTTGTCATGAAAACAGATATAAATAAATAACAAATCTTCATTCACCAATCCTCTGCGCGAGAACCACTGAGAAATGCGATGCATGAAACTCAAACACAGAGGCGATAACTGAAATAACTTTTGAGTTTACTCATACATCGTTGATGTTATTTAGACAAAAGTGTTCGATGCCGGGCTGCGACATGTTCAAATATATCCATTTTAACACTGTTTAGACGGCGATTTTGTCGATATCCTCCGAAAGATCGATGTTTTTCCACGGTTGAGTGGCATTCTTTCGGTACTGCAGGGTTATCTCTAGACCTCGTTCAAGAATTCTAGTTTGAACCTTCAGAGATTGTCTCATGCTGAAAGCCTTAGCAGCGAGCTTACCTCGGTATTTCTTGAGTGGGACCGGTAAGTCCGTCCGGATTGAGATCTTCTTCTCCCTGAGAATCGCTCCATTACGGAAGGATGAGTTCAGTACCTGTTGTCTGTCGTTCATCTCGATGAACTTAATAACAATAGGTTTTGGTGAACTTGCCGTCCGAGGATTGGTACTTTGCCGAGGCAGTCGGTGAATGTTCATAAAACGCATGTCGTCACTGCCAGTCACACCTAGCGTCTTCAGTAACTCGCGGCATGCGGGCTCGGCTTCGCGAAAGTCGGGAATTCCGTAGATTAATAAATTATTCTTGCGATGGTAGAGCTCCTGATGATACTCTTGATCAAGTTCCAAAACCATTTCTGAAATTTCATCTTTTAAAGAGTGACAGATTTTATCAGAAACTATTACACCTAGAGAAGTGAAATTTTGGTTATGGATACACCTGATGATACTCTTGATTGAGTTCGACAGCCATTTCTGAAATTTTTTTTTGAAAGAGTTATGACCCTTGATTGCTTCTGAAATTGGACTTGGAACGATTAACAGATCTGATGCTTCAATGGGGACAAGTTTTCTCAGACAGTATCACACTTAGGTGAATGAAATTTTGGTTTTGGACACATCTGTTTATGCTCTTGATCAAGTTCGAAAGCCATTTCCGAAATATTATTTTTGTCAGACTTATGGTCCTTGATTGCGCAATATAGCTAGTAACAGACCAATTGTTCCAATGGGGACACATTTACTCTTAAACTATTACAGTAACTTTTAGTAAATCAGGTTATCCAGAATCATATTAATTCAGACTAGAGGGAGAAGAAATCAGACAGGCTGCGAGGGTATGTGAGCCATGCTCACTTTTTTCTAGTGTTTTTCTTTTGTTACATCTACAACTTGGACCTCATGCTGCAAGCAACCAATTTGAACATATCAGACCACAAGAAGCCACCAAGATGCACACATGGGCCATCAGAAGCACTCAAGATGCACACATAAGACCACCAGTTACACGCACCCAAGATGCACACATAGGACCACCAGATACAGGCACCCAAGATGCACACATAGGACCACCCGATGCAAGCACCCAAGATGCACACATAGGACCACCAGATACAGGCACCCAAGATGCACACATAGGACCACCCGATGCAAGCACCCAAGATGCACACATAGGACCACCAGTTACACGCACCCAAGATGCACACATAGGACCACCAGTTACAAGCACCCAAGATGCACACATAGGACCACCAGTTACAAGCACCCAAGATGCACACATAGGACCAATAGTTACAAGCACCCAAGATGCACACATAGGACCACCAGTTACACGCACCCAAGATGCACACATAGGACTACTAGTTACATGCACCCAAGATGCACACATAGGACCAATAGTTACAAGCACCCAAGATGAACACATGGAACCTCAAACCAAGAACAGCGGTATAACTTTGCCTGGTACTTCATCAAGCAATATTCCATTGTTTATGTCACTGTGATGATATTCGATATGACGAAAAATGTCAAATGTTCTATTTATTATGTTTCCAAAACGTCATAAATGACCCTACCTATATGAATTGTGTAGCTAAATCGCTTGGCTATCGCGGCAGTCGCATGACATCATTCAATTGTTTCTTGACATCACAGACAACGTCATATGATTGTTGCATTATTTCACTGAGTAGAATACCATTTTTATTTCACTCGGTGAAAATACAGATTTTATTTTAACTGGTAAATGTCATATTTCGCCATTGAAAATATAATAAAAAATCATACATTTGATGTCCCAAAATGATATCTTTTAATCTGTATATGAACCCACCTTTGGATCTGTTTATGAATTAACAGTGTCAACCAACCCATCCACAATTATTATTTTACAAAATGTTATCATTTTTGATGAAAAATATTTTGTAATCTTTGATCCTTACTTCAAGACAAATTCACTGCACATGCTGCATAAGAATACATGGAGATGAAAATTCTTCCTTGTTCAACCTCTCCTTTTCTTGTGCAAATCTTCTCTCTGAAACATCAAGTAAATCAGTTGTGAAACAGGTTCAGTGAAAATGACGGGATATAGGTGCTGAGGGATAAATAATAGAAAATCTGAAGGGGTAATGTAAAGGTGGAACAGAGCAAAGGATGGAGAGAAAAAATAGAATCAAAAATACAAAACGCTACAAGTACAAGAGTGTTTTTCAGGTGACCTAATCAATTTCAGGGGATAATGAATAAGGTAGAAAGATATTCACAGTTTGAATGTTCAGTTAAGTTGATTGATGCAAGAACAATAATATGAAAACTAACAAAATCGTGAATGTTTTTTTTAAAGATTTTTAAAAAAAGACTTTGATAAAATATATATTATCCAAAACTGTGTTCCACAGGAGATATCGTTTTTGCAGTAGATTTTGAACAATGCCCTGTTACAGTCAAGTTCATGACATCACAATTGTTTTACATCATCAAGTAATGACATCACAATGCTATGACGTCATAAACATGATGACGTCACAGTGATATGACCTCATCGCACTGAGAGTGTAAGTGTAGTGCAGTGTTCAGAAATATACATTTTTCACAGAATAGAAATGAAAAATGATTTTGGATGATAAATAGAATCTCACCCTCGTGTCTTCTGATATCAAATATATCAACACTCGTTAATAAAAGTAAAAATATCCTCGGCAAGCCTCGGATATTTGTAAATTTTATCAACTCGTGTTGATTTATTTGATATCATAAGACACTTGGGTGAGATTCTCTATATACAGGTACATTATCAATACTACATAGTAAATGTATCACAGTCACTATGTGGACTCATCACACAGATCAAGAAAAAATTTAAAAACAAAATCTTCACATTTTTCAAATTTACTATTCATTACTTTGATTTTGCCTTGAAATGAAACAAAGGAAAGGTTCAAAGTTTGCTCACTCACCCTTAAGTTACTAAAATCCAATCCTTGACACAGTCTTGTGAGAAATGTAAATTGTAACCTGCTTCCATGTGGCCCTCTCCTGAGGGGTAATTAGACAGTCCCCTCTGATACATGAGGGCAAACTCTCTGTGGCCTCTGATCGGCTGGCTGTAGGGATTTAATAATCAGAATTTAGCCTCAGTCTTTAACCCTATCTCTTCTCCTTTTCATTATTTCAGAATTGTAAAGTAAGATTATACACTGTTCTATTAAAGCAACACTGCATGGACCATAAAATGAAAAAAGTGTGAGGGTTGATGGTTGATTAGAATGTTGAAGATTGAAGATTGATTTTTATTTCCGTCACATACAAATCATTTAATAAGCTTTCAAAGACAGGAATTTCAATATATTTCATTGTTGTCTTTCTTGTTTCCTGGTGTGATATTTTGTTAAAACTTACTATTTAGTAAAATCATTTACTGGATAAGTGAAACACTGTTTTGATAACATGTATTCACAATTGAATTCTTAAGAACGTTATATTACTTTGTTATCAAAACAAATTTTGTTGGACAAGCGGCGTCAACATGATGAGAAATGATAAGAAAAATTGTTGTGGGTTAATGGTCATGGGCATGGCAGTTCTTGGAAGTCCCTAAAGTATAAGCTATGGAAATGAGTTAAATCAGGTGTCTACGGAGTAGACACCAGCAGCAGCATAGAATATAAGCAAACGAAGTTGCAGCAGCAGCAGAAAAATGTAAGTAAAATGTAGGTAGATATGGTTCCACTGAGAAGCAGGAAATTATTAATATGCAAAAATAGTCCCAACCACTGATAAGCGGAGGGAAAAGAAGATACAACTGAAAAGTTGTACCCTTAATTATATCCCCGCCTTTCAGCGTAAGCGGGGGTATATAGCGTTCAGTCTGTCTGTCTGTCTGTCTGTCCGTCCGTCCGTCCGTCCGTCCGTCCGTCCATCCGTCCGTCACAAATCTTTGTCCGGAGCATATCTCCTAAACTATACATGCTAGCTTCACCAAACTTCATACACTTATAAACCATGATCCCTAGATGTGCCTTTTGAGGGTAAGATCAACAAATGAGTTTTATTTTTTGTGGTTTCCATGTAAACATGACTTAAACAGTGACAAAGTCCTTTGTACGGAATATATCTTCATAACTATACATGCTATCTTCAAACTACATCCACTTATCAACCATGATCCCTAGGAAGTGATCGATGCAATCTTGCCATGACTAAAACAGTGACTCTATATCCAAGTCCTTTGTCCGGAGCATTTCTCCTAAACTATACATGCTATCTTCATCAAACTTCATACACTTATAAACCATGATCCCTAGATGTGCCTTTTGAGGGTAAGATCAACAAATGAGTTTTATTTTTTGTGGTTTCCATGTAAACATGACTTAAACAGTGACAAAGTCCTTTGTACGGAATATATCTTCATAACTATACATGCTATCTTCAAACTACATCCACTTATCAACCATGATCCCTAGGAAGTGATCGATGCAATCTTGCCAGCCGTTTAGCTTATGGAAAGATGATAAAGCCGAGATGTATGTTTTTGCTGTGCTACTGGCGTATTTGTTAACCGAAAGATACGAAATGAAATGCACAACCTGGTCTATCGTGGCTGGCCACACTGGAAGCAGATCGTGATCTCGTCTGAAGGTGTGAAATGTCTGCAAGCTGGTATTGTACGTCGACCAGGTGTTTGTTGACAGGGATGTACGTAACAAACGCTCGGCCTCCCGTTCTAGAAGATCCAAAGGTCGTCCAGAAGTGCCGTTGGTGTTAGATCCGCTGCCGGTGCCAACTTGCGGAACTTGTTTATCTGAAATCTCAAGATAGAGTCAGCAATAACATTGTCAAAGGTGCTGATATATACAGCCTCAAATGTGATGTTGTTTTGTAAGCACGACAGAACAAGGCGTCTCACAAGGGCCATTGTACGAGGTATGCGGCAAGACTGCTTGTTAATGATATGCACTACCGCTTGATTGTCGCAATAAAACACTATTCTCTTGTTAGAAAATGACTCACCCCAAAGTTGGACCGATAATACAATAGGCACTTGTGCGGGTATTTGCATGTTTGTTTTTGACAATTACCTTTGTTGAAGTCCCAACAAACATTAAATGGTAAATCGCGGGATCTTTTTCTAGAGAAACTTACCCCAGAACCGTTGGGTGGTTTCTGTTGCGGTGTCAACATGTGTTGCAACCAGAGTTCCCTATCGACACGTCCCCACTGACAAGTAGAATCCCTTGCCATTCTATGACGAAATTGTTGATCATAGACTCTCCACCCGTCTCCGCCGAAGCGCCAGGCAGCATTGCGTATGGACTCAACGTATGACAACATTCGCTGTAAGGTACTTGACGAGGAATGTTTAGTTATGTATATGGACATAAAAATATGAAATGCAGATGTCCATGCACCAAGAATGATAGGCTTACCGTATGTTTGTTGCCGAGAGACCAGAGAGACGCTACCGTCTCTATCTTCGCTTGGTTGTCAACTGCGGCATTCACATTTGGGAGTAACGATGACAACTCAATGTACTCACCGTTACAAATTTTATCACAGGTTGCCTGTTTAACATGCGCACTAATTTCCTGAGCATGATAAGACAATGATGGAAGGGAGGAAGCAGTGACTGAGCAATCAGGTACGGTGGGAAGAGAAACGGGCATGGGATTGTTATTACCCTGCTTTGAAAGAATTGAGAGAATGGTCTCAAGTTGCCCCGAAATTGTGGGACTTTTAACCTGCCGTAGCTGATGATGATGTAAGCGAACAAAAATCTGAGATTTGTACTGATGCAGAAAATTATTGGACTCACCGTTACCTTCACCGTTGGAAGCAGCCTCCCCCGCTTGTACAGTCACCCTTGGAGTCTTAGGTCCTTTAGAGCGTACCAGCCTGTGGTTTATGGATGCTTTTCTTTTTCCGGGCATAGTTGAATCGAAGATGTGATTGAAGATTGAAAACGATGTGACAGCAGTGGCAGAAAGTGCAAGAATGTGCGTTAGATGAAAATAATGTGACGTCATTGGTAACCAACAGTGTTGCATCCAGGTTTTTACAAAAAAGGGGGAGGTCCCCCCTTACTTTCACAAAAGTGGGGGAGTGACCTGAAATTGTGTAATTGTGCTAATAAAGTGAAATAATACATTTGATTTTTTCTTTCTGAAGAAACTGAAGTCGAGACATCAGAATTGTCGGCATCATCGTCTGTCTCACTTACCTGCTTACGTGATTATCTTGACTAGAAGTAGATGTTTCAGGACTAACAAGCGTAGGATTACAAAAACATTCGGTAATTCTTTTTGTTTTAGGCATTTTCCACTCACTGATTTGACTTTTAGCAAAATAGCAGACAAAATTCAGCGCTGGCCATAACTCGGTACTCGTGGAAGAAACATCCATTTCGCATGTCATACATTCGGAAAAGTTAACAATGTTATCATTTATCTTGGAAACAATACGTCTCATTGACCAAGCCGAAATTTAACGAGATTTGCCGATTGCACTGGTAAATAGGAAGTGACTTTTACGATATTGCTTACGTGATCAAGTAATTTGATATTATTTTATTGATCAAAAAGTTGGAAATAAAATAATCCAGGGAGGTTGCGCAGTAGTTTGTCTCGATTGCGGGATAAAATGTTATTTTACTCCCCCACAAAAATAGTAAAATTGCGCGAGTGATAAATGAAGTAGCGCATTTCTCGCAATCGCGCGGCCTGGATGCAACACTGAACCAAGTGACGTCGCATTTATAAAATGGTTGACTAGTTCCCCGGGTCAATTACATTGCGCTTGAACAGCGCAACGCAAGCAAGCAAGGGTACCAGAGTCGCGGCGTGGAATAAATAAAAAGAGGTAAAGTTTGAATTTAAGTGATTAAGGCTGGTTTTGATAACTGCATTTAGTGCATATCACTAAATGAAAGTATCTCTCCTGAATGAATAATGACAATTTAATTCTACCTCCATTTTTCATTTTTAATTTGAATTTTCATGCTTACTTACTTAGTTGGTTTGAGAGTTTTATGAGCGCTTTCCAGCGAAAGCTGATGTCACGCTCGGGCTGCAGCCTTTAAAAAGAGGCTGAAAAGTGGGGAGATAAATTTTGAAGCCTGATCTAAAAGGAGGGGGGAATAATTTTAGAAATTTGGAAATTTGAAATAGTAAATATGCCTAAGATTGGGGAGATGGGAAGGGAAGGAGAGGGGAGGGAGGTGTGGCGTATTGTGGTTAAGGTTTTTTTTAGTTTTTTAGAATTTTGGTTGTTTAGAAGGCCCGTGTCTTTTAAGTATGTGCCTATAGGGGGTGGTGTATTTGTGGTTTGTTTGGGTACCGGTCAAATCGCCCCACTTACAAATCGCCTCAGCCAGAATTAACTCTTAAGTTGCTGAATATTATTTTGACCAGTTTTGCCCCCGTGGCTGAATTTTCCAGCACTCGCCTCGCTACCGTTATAGCGCAATTAGCCCCTGTGGCTGAATTATGTAGCACCGCGAGACGCGACCGTTTTTACAATATATGGTGTATTCACATGGCGAATTACGGATGACAAAAGTAGCCCGCCCATCCCGTACACAAATGAACGATCTTTATCCGACAATTTGAATGAAATTTTTATCTTACCTAGAACGATTTCTATTACAATATGAAGATTGTCTTTATTTAGAGTTACGGAAAATCCTTAAATATAATCGCACAATTAATTTTTTTATATTGAATTGAAGATACATAATTCTTCTTTACAATGATATATATATTTTTACAATGCGACCTCTAGTTAGATTTCTCCAATTATCTAAAGATTGTCTTTATTTCCGGCTGAATAAAATCCCTAATACTGAGCGCGCATACATGTATCATATATCGAATTGTATTCTTCTTTATGATGATAAAAAATTGTTAGAATATGTCACCCAGTTCAAAAGATATACGCCGCGAAAGATGGTTGGGGGTACCCCGAGGATGCTCCGACATAACGGGATTTTTAGCCAGAACTAATTCTCCCTAGGGCAGTCTGGCACCGGTACGCTAATTAGTGCCGTTATACCCCCGGGGCAGTCCCTGGGCACCAGCATGCGAGTGCCAGTGTTCTAGGCACCAGCGTTGGTTCCTGGCATACCGATCCTCTCGGCGCGTGCAGTCACTCGCGGCCGAACATTCCGAGATAATAAAACCAATCATTCTATACGCACGCCGTATCGTTATCTCCTGCTGCGCATGTACAAATTATACATGGAATTAAAGATAAATCTTTCGTGCTTACGACTGTGAAAAAATAATGAAAAGGTGCCAACTGATTCAAAAGATATGAAAAGCGAAAGAGGGATACCCTCAACTACTTGAAAACAAATTTTGATAAGCGTTCTATTTGCGACACCAGTCGCATCATTCACCGCATCGTTATTATTGACTGCGCATATGCATATTATACATGGAATTAAAGACAATTCTATTCTCTTGAAATAGGTGAAAAAAATATAAAAAAGTATACAATAGTTCGGGAGATATGAACCGCGAAAGAGCAACTTCCTCAACTACTTGAAAACAGATTTTGACAATCGTTTTATTTGCGACATTTGTCGCTTCACTCACCGCACCATTTTTATTATCTGCGCACATGCATATTATACATGGAATTAAAGATCAATCTTTCCGCTTGAGAAAGGTGAACAAAAAATTTAAAAGTGCCAAATAGTTCGGGAGATATGAACCGTTAAAGAGGGGGACCCTCAGACATTTTGGGGAAAAAATTGATAATTGCGACATTTTTCGCAATATTTGCCGCTTCTTTATTATGTGTTGCGCACATACACATTTCATATTGAATCAAAGCCAGTTCTTTTTCCTTTACGATGATGTAAAAAGTATGAAGTTTCGCCACCCGATTCTAAGAATACAAATTGCGAAAGATCGGGGGTATGTTCTTGATGCGGCTCGTATCGAATGTCCAGTGACAGCTCACATTGACTTTCTCTGTCTCTTTTACGACTTAAAAAAAAGATTATTTTATTGACAATCAGTATGTTATATTACACTTATTCACCTTATTGATGTGAAGAATAAACTTTAATTTATAAGGAGAGTAACGCTCATCCACACTTCTGCTTCTTTCTTCTTTCTTCAATCTTCTTGATTATCCCCCTCATTTTCCTTCTCTGACATCAAACTGATATAAGCTTTAGTGCAATCTTGTGACGTGTGATAAATTCTGAAACATGGTGCTGCACATAGAGCCACATTACACTCGCTACATTCGTAAGAAGATTCTTTGCCTACCCTTTTCTTCTTTCGAACTGGCTCATTGCTTTCTTCCACTGCCCTTCGAAAGAGTTCTCTTTTCGCTTTGGAGCGAACAACACACATACGGGAAAGCCTCTTCTTCTTTCCAACAGGCTGAATCTTTGATGGAAAGTGTCGACCATGAAGACGTAACACACTTTCGTCGCTTGTGCTTGGCCTGCCACGAGGACGTCTATGCAGGGAAGGTACTTTTTCCGTGTCGGCGAAGGTGATCATATGCTGCACTAAATCTTTTCTGAATTGACGGCTTGTTTTCAAGGTTTTGTCTTTTGAGAATTCTTTATAGAGAATGTAAGAGTTCAACATGGCAACGTTTAACACATGAAACCACACTCTCTTCCACCATTTAAGAGTTTTCATTTTGAACGGGGTGTACGACAGCATCTGGTCGGCCCGATCCACACCTCCCATATATTTGTTGTACTCGTGCACAATACATGGTCTCGTATTTGCTTCCCCAGTCACTCGGTTCTTCTTCCCTGTCTCTACAATTTCAGTGTCTTCTACGGTTGACATGAGCAGCACTGACTTCCTGTCCTCATACCTCACAACGAGTAGGTCTTGATTGTGATAGATCATCATATCCCCTTTCTTCTGTTTTTTCTGTGCCTTCTTTACCTTCTCAGGAATACCTTTGCGATTGCCTCTCAACGTCCCAGTCGCACCAGTTCCCGTTTCCCACAAGTTTATATACAATGCCACAGAGGAATAGAAATTGTCCATGAACACATGATATCCTTTCCCAGCATATTCCTTCACCAAGTCCATGACGAGATCATACGTTTTCCCACCGACAGAAACAGATTCATTTGTTTTTCCAGTGTAGAGTTCAAACTTGCAAACATAACCATTGGTTGAGTCACACAGCATGTAGGCCTTTATCCCATACTTCTTCGGCTTGTCGGGATTGTATACTTTGAAACTCAGATTGCCTTTCCAAGGCACCAACCCTTCGTCAACACAAATAGTTTGGTTATTATCATTCAAATGTAGGTACGTTAGTAATAACCAGAACCTATCACGAGGCATACATTTGGCAAAGAAAGGCGTCGACGTCACATCACTCGATGACCAATACTCAGAAAAGTTTCTCTGTACAACCAAAGACATTGCTATAGTCATTGCTACGAATACTTTCATTTCTTCAGCATTCGTATCATACCATTGCCTCAACCTTGAACAGGGCTTTAGAACCTTATCGTCAACCTGTTGGTGGAAGTATCTGTTGGTTTCTGCTGCCATTGATCCATAATCATCTTCATGAAAAAACAACCCGAAATAGTCTACAGGATGCGGATTATCAGGCAATTCTATGAAGCGTCCTAATCCCGTGTTGCCAGTAAATTGGAGATCAACACGTCCACGTGGCCTCGGACCCTCTGTCCAGCGTTCCATAAAGTTGTCACGGTCATCAAAATGTGTGTCCATTTTGTTATATTGCTCATCAAAGCCACTGAACTCTTCTTCTGTGGAAGTACCAGTCGTAGCAGTTTCACCCGTAGCTGCTAATATGTGTCTTGCAATGTTTCTTATTTCTACATCACTATCAATGTCACTTTCACCATCACTGTCACTGTCACTATCACTCTCATCAGTTGATTCCATATCAGAAACTTCATCGGCATGGACCTCGTTGATGAAGTCGTCGTCGCTAGACGTTGACGGACCTTCCCAACTCCTTGTTCGCGGCCTCCTGGCCTTAGGCATCTTTCACATCAATCTGTAAATGATTGAAAATAATTTAGGCACAGGCAAGATATAATAACATCAACACATGACCTGTTGTACAGAGAAATTCAATGTGAGCTTCATGGACATTCAATTGCCACATTTTGTAAGTGTTTGAAACAAATTTGCCGTTGCGCGCCTTTGGCGCCAGCGGCCATCAATAATCCGGACTTTTTCTAATTGTCCTGGCGAAAGCCGGACATTTTTTTGACGATTTGCAAAAATAACAAATCAGGACAAATTCTAACATTGCTGGACAAATTCTAACTTTCGGACAACTTTTCACAATCCTGCCGAACAAGTTCTAATGTCGCCGGACACTTTCTAACTTTCGGACGACTTTTCACAATCCCGCCGAAGGTGCCGATGGCACCGACGGCCGCCGACGTTGTATCAACATTATCAACCCTGATGCCGCCTTCTGACTCCTATGCAACGAGCCGGCGAGTCGCGAACAACTGCCTTCTACGTCAGGAAAGTTCTGATTGTCAGTTGTGGATTACAAAAGTTTTTCAACTCTTGACTTCTCTTCCGAGAATGATAGGTTCCACGGGCCTATCTGTCGGGACGGCCGTAGTCAACGAGCACCCGGCCCCTTGTCTTTAGTTCACTGGAAGGAACTCATGCCATCCCGACATGTATAGCAAACTATTTAAAACATCGGAATGCTACCAAACTTTTTTTTCAAAAATGAGTTTCCTCGACCAACAAAAATTTGGCAGAAAAAAACACATACCTGCTGGCGGTGCCCGACGAAAGTCCGCTGAAATTTTTTTTCTCGAACACGAACATTTTCGTTGGACACATTTTCTCATGACCTGATGGCGGTTCCCGGCGAAAGATCCCCGACATATTGTGTCTCAACCACAAACATTTTCGTTGGACAACTTTGCCTTGACCTGATGGCGGTTCCCGACGGCATCCCCGACATACTGTGTCTCAACCACAACATTTTCGTTGGACAATTTTCCCATGAACTGATGGCGGTGCCCGACGCAAAAATCCCCTAACTCAAAAAAGACATCAATAACGCTATGAATGTAAATCCAAAAGTTTTTTTTCCTTCAACTTTCATGGTTTATAAAACTCTATAATTGAACACTAAAGAAACAGGGTTTCCTTCATAATTTTTTTTACTTATTACATTTATTTATAACATTTTAGCGGTGCTTGTTGAGTCTTTATTTCTATTAGCGCATAAACAAATTGTATATCAAATTGAAGAGAATTTTCTGCTCTTTACGCTGATACCAAACGTTGTTGAGCGCGCCACTTGGTTACAATAATACGAAATGCGAAACTTGCCAAATTTGCGGCACTTCTTGTGCCTTTATTTTTGTGTGCGCATGTATGATCAATATATTGAAATGAAGAACAACGTTCCGTCTTTATTTAGACGTAATATTTATCAAAATCCGCCAAATGGTATAGAAAATATCGAGTGCCAAAGAAAGGTACATGAAAATCGAACTTCAGATCACATGAAAAGGACCCTTTGTGCGGCGCTTGCTGCATCGTCGTTTGTTTTAGCGCATGTACATTTTATATATCACTTTGTAGACAATTTATTCCTCTTGATAATGATATAAATGGTTTTGAAATGTGTCATTTGTACACGGGGATATGAAGTGCCAAGGTTTCCCTATTTGCGTCACTAACGGAATTGCGAAGTGTGAAAGTTGTTCTTTTTACGGCACTTGTTGAGTCTTTATTTATTTGCGCGCATAATAATTGATATAGGGAATTAAAGACAATTCATTTGTCTTTATAGTGATGTAAAATTCAACAAAATCTTTTTCACGGTGTAAAAGAAATTCATTGTGAAAGAAAGGCACATGAAAATCGCACTTCAGATCACATGATAAGAAAGTCGGCAAAATTACCTTTTTGTGCGGCGCTTGCTGTATCTTTATGAATTGTTGCGCATGTACACATTTTACATGGAATTGAAGACAATCTTTTTCTCTATCTTGTGATATAAAAAATGTCAAAATATGTTGAGCACATCATGAGAAAATTGGTGTGACAAAACAGTGTAAAACTAAAAATATATAAAAATCACCTTTTTTGCGGCACATGCGGTATCTTTATTTCACGAGGCGCACATATGTTTTTTACATCGAATTAAAGACATTTTTTTTCTCTTTTAAATGATCCCACCTATATTGAAATCCGCCCAAGGGTTCAGAACATAGGGCGTGCGATAGGAAGGCGTGCATAGGGTCAAAATGCACGCGTCTCAGTAAACAATAGCATGCGCGGGTCGGTAAGCTCGTGCGAGAGGGTAGAAAGTGCCCACAGGCTATTAGCACTTGCGGCGGGGAGTGGGGGAAAATTTAGTGATTTTAAAGCTTATTATCGGTACGATAAACGTTATCAATCGTTGCATAATTTTCGGAACATGTACGCGCATTATTTAGAACACCAACGAAACAAAATTCGGTAGCTTAGCGACACACAGACGGAAAGTACTAGCGTTAAACTGACACTACTGCCGTGCAACAATTGCCCGTCCTTCGCTACTGTGAACCTCGGCGTTAATGAGCTAGCGTGAGAAAAATAGAGTTTGGATGTCGCATCTCGCCCAGAGGACATGCGGTCAAAGCAAATTTCAACCCGGACAGGCCCGGGACGCGCATCTTAAGGGTTAAAATGATGTTTAATAAATTGACCATGGCATGTATTTTTTTGTTGTTGTATCTCACAGCGGTTTTCAAATAAGCTTATAATTATTTGTACAAGCTGGTTAATTTTTTTTATACAAATATATTAGTTTCATACTTTATGCTTTTGCACAATGCATTACTTACTAGATTCCCTTCCAAATCATCTTTACTTTCCATTCCCATTTCTCCCTCACAGGAAAGTAACACTTTTAAATAAATTATCTTGAGCAAATTTGTAGCAATGTTGCAGAAGGGTCTCCAGAAAAGGGGCTCGGTAGTTGATACTTTGCCGCAACACCTTTTGAAATATTTTATTGCTTTTCAGTCAAAAGATACCCTTTCAAAGCATGTCCACTGGGTAAATTATCTTGTGGCAATGTTGCGGAAAGGTCTCCACAAGAAGGACTCAGTAGCGAATACATTGCCACAACACCTTTTAATTAAAGCCAAAAGATGCCCTTCCAAAGCATCTTCGCTGGGGTTTGCTATACAGATTAGCTTGCTCTCCTTCATGTATCGCATTGTTGAACATTCACGTATTTTGTTATGTATTAATGTAAAATGTACTGGAGAGGTACTTATATAATCCATTGCAGCTTGTTTATCATTCTATATTCAATTTATTGAATAAAATATGTTTACACCATCTTCGCTGGGCTAATTATCTTGTTGCAATGTTGCGGAGGGTCTCCACAAGAAGGACTTGGTAGCTAGTACATTGCTGCAACACCTTTTTGAATATTTCATTGCCTTACAGCGAAAAGATACCCTTTTCGCACCATCTCCACAAATCCTTCCGCTTGGTATCTTCAAAAGCTCATGTGTTATCGAAATGTCTTAATGTCTGTTTTGTTATGTGATTGTGTGATTGAGTTTGTATATTTTTATATTTACAGAATACATAGTGACAATGTCTTCAAATGAAATGATTGTCTTAAAACTTATAAATGAGTTTGTATCTTCAAAGGTTCATGTGTTATTGAAAGGGCTTAATGTCTGTTTGTTATGTGATTTTAACAGTATTTCCATAAAAACATGTAATACACAACATTCAGAATATATATAAATGCTTCTCCTGAAACAAACATAAAACGATGAAGGTATCAAGTACATGGGTGTAAATATCTATTTACACAAATTTACACTAAACTCAAATTTATATTAAGCTTTGTCTATCTTGCATTTGGTACAGATTTTAGAAAAGAGCTATAAAAATCGGTAGGTATCATTTATGAAATGATATACAGATATTATTAGAGATTTGTTAACACTCTGTGACAAAGATGTGTCGCCGCTAAAGATAGATTTTAATGCTATGTCGTTTATAAAGAAGTCTTTATTTGATCGCAATCTATCATAAAGTGGGCAGAAGTAATGAAAAGGATCCTCCCGAATGTTTCCACAAGAACAGGCACAATTTTCTGACAACCCTCTATCAAACAAATGTGAATTGAGATCAGTGCAGCCAAGGCGCATGTGTCAAAGAAGAATTTGACTTCGCCTTGGGTCATAGGATGTATAATTTTTAGATGTAGGAGATAAAGTCCTGTCACATGAAATCAAAGTTTTGAATTGTGTTAGTGACGCTGCATTTCTAACGTTTATATCCAGCAAATTCCAAGCATTAACAGTAGATTAACGAAAAGAGTATTTAAATGAGACAAATGCACAAAAATGCCTCGTAGATTTTCGGAATTTCGTAAATTATAACTGCTATAACTCTCCGGGCAGAAAGCCTGATTGAAGATTTGTAGGGTGATTATTAATCTCTTAAGAAATTGAAGACATATTTGAAAACACATTTTTCGAAACACTTAGATAAGCAGCTTGTCAATGCCACAGGTCTGTAGTTACGATAATCATTGACAGAGTCTTTTTTATGGATAGGAATTACGGAAGCGTCTTTCCACATGCTAGGGAGAGTGGAAGATTGAAGAGATGTATTAAATTCCTTACATAATGGTTTCGATATTTTACTAGCTAAGGGTTTAATTAGTTTGTTGCTGATTCCGTCTGGCCTGGTGGCTTTACTGGTATCTACGGAGAGAAGTATATCTTAAACTTCTAGCACAGATAAGTTGATATCACATAGGGTTTGGCCTGGTTCGAAATGTATGTCTGGTAATTCTTTGTCAGGAAAAGATACTTTTGACTGCTCAGAGAAATCATTATTTAAAGCATTTGCAATCTCGCCAGTATCAGTAATAATATCTCCATTGTGAAATAAGGGGGGAAATTGGATAGAGTCATATTTTGTATTCAAGTATGACTTTACGAAGCGCCACCATAATTCAGTATAAGGCGAGTTACTTATTTTATCATCAAGTTTGGAAGCATAGTCTAATTTGGCTTTTCTTATAGAAGATATAACACTATTTCTAATTTGTCTAAATAAACTCCAGTCATTGGCTCTGTTTAAACGTTTTGCCAATTTATGTTGGCATTTTCTTTTGCGAATTAATCTACGTATTTCTGAATTCATCCACGTTACGTCGCGAGGTCTTATGAGGGATGTTTTGTTTGGTATGCAATCATCTCGTGTTTTAGTTATTATGTTCATAAAATATTCTAACTTGCTGTTTACAGTAGGAAAATCATTTAATGATTTCCAGTCAATATGTGCAAAAGTTCGTTGAAGTAAGTCATTATCAACTTAGGGGGCATGTCCCAACCTACCCAAGTGTGGGGCAGTTTGGGACAGCATTTTTGACTTTTTTATTTTTCATTTGTACATAAAGATTGTTAATATATTTAATTGTCTCTTGTTTTCATATTTTGTCAATAAAGATTGTTGTAAATCTGCAAAGTTTCATGTTGTTTGTCTTCATAGATTAAGAACAAACAGGAAAATACTATTTTTTCCCCTATGCCAAAAGACATTAAGATTATTTTAAAAATTATTGATCATGACACACTTTTAAGTAACTATATTTATCTCCATACCAAAGTTGATAAAAATTACAGGAATTAAAACATCTTTCTAATACAGTTCCCATATTTGGCTGATAAACTCAAACAAAGCAAAAGTATTTTCAAAGTGTTTAATCATGACACCACTTAATTTTATTATGCATGTTATGATCCGGACAGGACTTGTTAACAGTTTTCTTTCAAATTTATCATTTTTTCCAAACCCCCCCCCCCCCCCCCCCCCCCCAAAAATTTTAAGATATTTCAAAATAGTGAATTATGAAACATGATTACATATTCCTGGATTTCCATGACACGTTTGAATTGAAATAGTTGATTGGGTACAAAGTTACAAAGGAAGGGCGGACAAACAATGCCAATTTTAACACCCCATCACCCACCCCCACGCCCGACTTTGATATTGTAGGGAATAATCTTGAAGAAAATAAGGGACTCAAAAGTCAATTTCCCATTTTCTGTAGGTTGTTTCTTTTCATTTCAGTATGAACTCGTATATCTTGTGTTCGGACGACACAAGTTTGGCAAAATCACAGCAAATTTGGACTTATTTCTTCGACGGTTTAATGAAGTGCAGTATTGGGTGGTTACAGAAATGGTTTTGACACCAAACGTCAATAAACGAGTGCAGCTTCTGCGAAAGTTCATCAAACTTGCGGCTCAGTAAGTAAAGATATATCTAATTTTTGATAAGTTTTTTATAGCTTTGTTTTTAGATGCAATGCCACATAACTGAGCTTGTATTGTCTGGATATATATCTTTGTATTGTCTGTGAGTTATATTTAGTTACAAAGTTAGATTTACCTTCCTTTTGAAATTGAATCAAAATAAAGCAAAGGACAAATATTCATGTAAGACACACATAACATAAAAATGATTTAAATAAAAGGACATGTGTCAAATCAGTAATGATTTATTGTCTGACAATCATTGCGTAAACGTTTCCTCTAGATTGAGTTGACTCTTCCTTGACAAAAGTGAATTTATATTTCAAATTATGTTATGGGTGTTGTTATTCATCCTATCTTAGGTTATGTCAACCCTGTCAGACTTTTCCCAGCCTTCTGACTTATTCAATGTATTCAACTCCATGTTATCCTCGCTGTGCTCTAATATCACAAAGCTGAAGCAGGGTTGTATGTGTTCCTCATCTGCCCCAACTTTGGATATTCCGGGATGACGGTCTTGCTGTCTAGTTTTTAATGGGGAATTAACTCTAGGCAGAAGAAATCCAAAGTCCGTGGAATAGTTATGCACAAATTTATTCACAGGAACAATTTTAACAAAAGAATGATAATAATATGTAGATAACAGCTGGATGATCCCTCCAGGGGCATGACAATCTATATATATACACTCAGCCCCTGGAGTCTTGATTTGAGAAGTGTCTAGATGGTATCCAAACTCTAACTCTAACTAAAGATTAAATTTCTATCTTGGTTTATAAAGGTAAATGAAGGTGATCTCTCATTGGTTAGATTTTTAATCTCGTTAACAGTGTCACTAATATTCTAGCCAGTTATTGTTTTCATTAGACTTATAAATTGACATGTCTTGAAAACTTGAAGATTAATTAGATGAGGTGGATTAGCTTAATTAGCCTAAGGCTTTATCTACTAAAATCACTGTCAGTGTCATCGCTTGTAAAAGGATTACTAATTAAAGACTATTGTCTTAGATAGGCGAGTTGTCTACTTTTTAGAATGAAGATTTACTCTGACATTTTGTATCCTTAGGTGAAAAGGTGATTATGAGAAATATGGTCTACTTGTAAAAGATTGTGACTATGTATCTTATGAATAATGATAAATTTTGTATTTGAATTGTTAATGTAATTTGGATATTTCTGTAAATTAATCATAAATTTTTCTAATTTCTATAAATATAATTTTAATGTATTTTGGGTAATATCTTGCCCATGATATCTTCCCCTCGCTTGTGAAGTTTGGTCTCCAAACTTATATAAGGTTTAAATATCAGTTTGTGGGATAAATTTTGGATAAGATGGTTCAATTATAATGTACATGAAAGCATTGAAGATATTGGTGATATAAATTGCAGGTTACAATGATAAAATAAGTTGAGATTCACATGACATAAATTTGTAAATATAAATGATAGTCAATCGTGATGTTTTCGATGATGATCGATGAATGTCCAAATTTATGATTCACACTGATGATGAATTTCTATGGCAGTTTCTTTCTTTAAGTTGATTTTTCATCCTGGGCGCACTTGAATCTTCACTGTTGTTTCCTTGACGAAGAACATCAGATGTAGATTTCCCTGTTGTATGGGCTTGGCCTTCCTATACATCTTGATGTTCTGTCCTCTCAAACAACAGGTCACAGCACAGGTTGATTCAGGCAGGAGGATATGAAATCAGAAAGAGAAATTCTGGGCAGTAATCATTCAATTTAAAAAGTTTTTGGTAATAGGCATATCCCTTTTAAGCTACAATAATGAGTATCTGTTTGATATAATCTGGGGAAAAAAATGCTTTTATTAAATTGATATATAGTGATATCATGTTTACCGTATATACATAGTGCAAAGGTAAATTGATATTTATAGGCTGAAAAAGATACTGATTAATGGAAAACATCTAAGGTGGTAAGGGTTGTATTGATATACTTGCATGTGTATAAACATGTACTATCTTGGATAGTGTAAGTGCTAATAATAATGCTGAAAACAACCAATTGTTGTTTATATAACCTTATAAATGCATATCTAATTATACATTTTTGTTGTATAGACATACACGTGTATAATACATCACTATCTTTGATATTGTAGATAATATAGGTGCTGTTGAGTATCTGAAATGTTTTCACATTGTATGTGAAGAAATAGTTTATGGAGTGATAAGTGTATATCAATGTACATATTTAAATAATGATGTATAGTGTATACTACATGTGCCATCTTGGATAGCAACCGTGCTGATTCATATTGGTGCTATTGAATAGCTAAAATGTGCTCATATATCATGTGAAGTACATGACAAATATTGGGTAAATTCATAATAAACTTTGATATGATAATATTAAATAGCTGAAATGCACATCCACACATTATGCGTCATACATAACTAACTTATTCATAATGTTGTAGGAATAATAACATATGGGTATGAAACAATGGTAAAGCTGAAATGCACATCCGCACATTATGCGTCATACATAACTAACTTATTCATAATGTTGGAAGAATAATAAAACGTGGATATGTAAATATGATAAAGCTGAAATGCACATCCGCACATTATGCGTCATACATAACTAACTTATTCATAATGTTGTAAGAATAATAAAACGTGGATATGTAAATATGGTAAAGCTGAAATGCACATCCACACATGCGACATACATAACTAACTTATTCATAATGCTGAAAAAGAAATAATTGATAATCTAGTACATGAACATATAGGTGTAAATTACATACCGTATATGACCGGGTATAAGCCCCCCTCGCATGTAAGCCGACCCCCTTTCTCAACCCCCCAAATCCCAGTAAAATCCCGGTATCTCATGTATAAACCGACCCCGTTTTCTACACTTCGCGGCTGACTGGCTGAAATTCCATGGCAGGTGGATGTTACCATCGATACGTTGACACTTGATCTGGCTTTATCGAAACATTCTTTATTTTTCAGGCATTTATCACAAATAAACTATTGCTACAAAATAAAATATTGACTTACGGTGTCTGTTGTTTGTTTTAATAAAATCTTACTTCATTCCCATTAACACGAACTTTTTAGACAAACTTCCATGCGTCTTTGTGTGTCGCTCATGATATTTGTTAAAAGTCTTTTCATTGGCACAGAAAAGGGAAGTTGGAAAACTCGACCAATCAGCAAGTCAAACACATTGTGCATTTTAACGCTACTTTCGATTCAAGATGGGGTCGTCTATTACCGTACATGGGCACAGGAAACGTTAATTACAGCTTTAATTGCTGTTAATTGATCATCAAAGCTAAGATGTTGACCAAATACATTATGTCATTACTAGTTAATTAACATCTAACAGATCTCTTAACAACCTGAATAACATGTTCATCCATCATGCGTTAAATGCTTATTGTCTATCGATACCTACGGTAAATCTCATTTGATTGTACAGCATCATTATATTAAGTTGCCTATTTAGAAATTCAATGACTCATTCATAGAGCTTAAAATACATGACAATGCGATCTTTGCCATCTCAGAAACAATGCGACAACTTTATTTAAGACATCACTTATCTTTTTGTTTAATTGACTTATCGTAAACTTTTGCACGAGGTTCCATCTCATATAACACCGGTTTCTATTCAACTTCTCATTGGTCCACGTCACAAAGGCTAGTCACTCGCATTCAGGTCAAATTATCGATCGATATTTGCCAGCTAACACGTGTTGCATGTTGAATATTACCGGTGTAACAGGCCAAACTTTCCCCCTGGCCAGACTTTCCCCGGGGAAGGTTTGGCCTAGGACAATCTTTCCCCGGGGAAACTTTGGCCTAGGCCAGACTTTCCCCCCCTGGGCTCAATCTTCCCCGGGGAAACTCTGGCCTAGCCCAAACCTTCCTCACCCTTGATTTTACCTACACCTTTTTCTATTGACTTCACTCATAGCAATTTGGACCCCTTCTAACTAATACTTACAAATCCTCTTCTTTTATCTATAGTGTATTCACTTATATTGGCAACTTTTTTGCCTTTCATCCATATGTTCAACTGTTAACATTCTGGTCTAACTAGGCTACTTTCACAGAATTGCTTGTTTTTAGAGAACTATATACAGGTGGGTGTTTATCTGAAGGGGGAAATTCTGGTTAAGCTAGGCTATTTCATTCCCACCCTTGGTATTCATTTCGAGTGGGGCGACTCTGGCCTAGCTTGGCTATTTCTTCCCCACTCTTGGTAGTTATATAGAGTGGGGAAACTCTAGCCTAGCTGGGCTATTTCTTCCCCACCCTTGGTAGTTATATAGAGTGGGGAAACTCTAGCCTAGCTGGGCTATTTCTTCCCCACCCTTGGTATTTATTTAGAGTGGGGCGACTCTGGCCTAGCTGGGCTATTTCTCCCCCACCCTTGGTATTTATTTAGAGTTGGGCGACTCTGGCCTAGCTGAGCTATTTCTTCCCCACCCTTGAGAGTGGGGTGACTCTGGCCAAACTGGGCTATTTCTTCCTCACCCTTTGTATCTATTTTAGGGGGAAATTCTGGCCTACCAAGGCCTTTTCTTCTATAGAAATTTGCCTGGACTGATTGACAGAATTGATAAATTATTGGCGTAAACATTCCCTCTGGGATGAGCTGTGCCCCTTCTCTCTGTTCCCTGAACCTACCTACAGAAGACTGAAAGTCCTAATAAAGAAAAACTAAGTCATAATTACCCTTAGTGGTCTGCACCTCCCTTCATCCACCTGGAGTTACTTCCCTTGACCCTGTAGGTGGCAGCTTCACATTCTCTTCTGTAGCCCATGTGATCAGCAGCTACTTCACAGGAGACTGGAAATTCTTTTTGCTTCCACATGTGCTACGTTGGATTCTTGTTAAATAGGGTATGTGACATCGACATTGGGTCTTTGGACAATCCCATTGTGTTTATTTGTGACTTTCATGTGTGTTTTTGTGTGTCTTGTACTCTGAAATTTGTGTGACTTTGCCGTTTTCCGCGAAGTATTCAAGATGTCGCAACGTAAATGTGTTAATTGTCAGAGATTTATGTCGGATAGGGACCCTCATTCCTTGTGTTCTTTATGTGACAAAGATTCAATCTGCTCTATGGCCTCACGTTGCCTTATGTGTAAGGATTTACCCGATGAAGATTGGATTAAAATGTTTGAAATAAGATCGAAGAAGTCCCGATCCACTCCATTGAAACCTACAGCTACTTTAAGTGAAGATCAGTTAAATTCTTCTCAGATTCCCCCGTCTGGTACGGTAGCTACTCAGTCCAACTCCCTTGATTTAGGTGCTCTCCTCTCATCTTTTAAGCAAGAGCTAGTTCAGTCCTTTTCCAAGTCAGTCAAGGATTTAGAGGAACGGAACGATGCCAAGTTTAAGGAACTTAAGAAATCCCTCAATAAATCTAAGTCCCGTTCGGGTAGCTCGGCAAATTCCGCTGCCCCCCAGGGGTATGAATCCCGTTCCGGAGCTAAGCAGTCCGATGATAATAAGACTACGGCTGGTAAGCGAGCTGCCGACCCCAACGGTGGGAGTTCGGAGGTTAGGTCTAACGATCTTCCCGTTAAGAGACAGTGTTTACCCCCTGGGGGCCTGCCGTCTTTGTCAGGTCGTGGAGACCTAGGAAGTGTGAGTTTCCGCTCTCAACCAGGCGCCGCAAGTGGGGCAGGGTTGATCGGGCCACACGGACGTGACACCGATAACCTTCTCCCTCCCGCCACTGGGTCGGTAAAGGCCGGGTCGCACGTGCTGGGCATGAAGCCCGTGGCTATGAACCGTGGTACGGAATGTGGGTCATACTCATCAATTACCGGCCCGGTTAGCACGTGCGGCGGGCGGTCGGGCGAGCTGCCAGCCTCTAAGCTCACGGACGGCACGGGCGTCCCGCTTGGGCTGGGTCATGATGACTTGATAGGTGACAATCAACAACAACAACAGGAGCTGTCGGAATTTGTTGATGTTTTCAATCCGCCGATCTTGCCTATAATCACGGATGAGAATTCGGGAGGTAACTTGCCTATGGATGCGAAGTTAGATACGCATGAAGGGATGATCATTATTCCGCCGGCGGACACTTCGGCCGCGGACTTAGTACCGGAATGGACATTCGTGGACAAACTCGAGATGTTGTATAAACTTAAGCCATGTACGGCTCCGTCGTCTTTGGATCAGGAGGATTCTCAGGCTCTTCCGGAAGAATTGGGTACCACAGGCATGCTGCCTACCCCTCGTCCATCCAAACGATCTTTGCCTCATTCCTCAGTTGTTAAGACGGGCTTGAACTTGATTAACAGTACTCTGTCTAAGGCCAAGGATATTTCAAGTCTTCCTAGAGCTAGCTTGAAACAAGCGTATGTCATCCATGATCGGATGCTTCCTGCTTCTGCACCAGATCTGGACAGGGATTTTGGCCAGTTAGATGCCAGGGCACTCCAGAGGAGAGCAATGAAGAAATTTTCCCTCACACGCAAGGATATAAGGGACATTGATTCTTCAGCGAGGAGTTCAGTGGATATCTTGTCGTATATCAACTGGTTCGCTGCAGGGGTCAGACAGCTCATACCCCCTACCTTCCAGGACTATAAGGGAGTGAAACCTCAATCTTTGGTAGTCATGAGCGCGGAGGAGGTGGCCATAGCTCATTCTTTTCTGGACGTCATCTACCTGGCAGTCAGTGATGCTACCCAAGCTCAACTTGGCACAATAGGACGGTTGACAGCTTTGGAACGATCTCAGTTATTGGAAGGGGTTAGGAATCTGCCACAGGACTCAAAGGAGGATCTCTTTCAGCAACCTGTTAACTCGGAGTCTATGTTTAACGGGAAATGTAGTCAGGCTATAAGTTCACAGGATGCGCAGACTTCTAGGAACCTTAACTCCAGACTGACGGCGGCTCTATTAGCTCAGACCAGAAATCGCGGCGCCCCCAGTGGCAGAAGAGGTGGCCCCAGTCTTCAGACCCGTTCCCCCCTCCATCGTTCAGCGTGGGAGAGAGCAAATATGCAGGCCAAGGGTCGTCAGACAGAAGCTCAGTATCAGCAACCGAGAAACAACACTCAGCCATCTAATTTTCGAGGCAGAGGTTCCAGGGGGTCTAGGGGCGCGTCTGCTCCCCCCCGACGTCGTTGACTCCGTTCCGGACGTTTTGACACAGTCAGATCCTTTCGACCCTCGCATGTCCACGGACTTGATTTTAGATTTCGGATTTCAACTTCCAGTCGTTCCCTCGCCAGTGGGGGGTCGACTGCAACATTACGCCCAAAATTGGGAACAGATCACGCGGGATCCTTGGATAAATTCGGTGGTTTCCGAAGGGTATCAACTTCAATTCCAAGTTCGTCCACCTCTAGCGGTGTATCCTATAGGAAGGAGGTATTATCTTCAAGGTTCGCACCTGGAGGCGGCGATGCTCGCAGTGAATCAACTGATGCTGAAGGAGGCAGTTGTAGAGTTGTCCCCCCTAGACTCGTCTCGGGGGTTTTATTCTCCAGTTTTCCTAGTACCCAAGCGCGACTCAGGGGAAATGAGAATGATAATAGACCTGAAGATCTTGAACAAAGAATTTTTGGCGAAACCTCCAAAATTCACGATGGAATCTCTGTCAAATGTCAGGAAGCTCATTCATCCTTGTTCCAAGTTTGTAAGCATGGACTTGAAGGACGCCTATCTTCACATCCCCATACATCCTCACTCCCAGAAGTATCTGAGGTTCGCAGTGAACGGCAGGCGATTCCAGTTTCGTGTTCTTCCCTTCGGGGTATCAATAGCGCCTTGGCTATTTACGATGGTAATGAAACCGGTACTCCAGTTCCTGCACATGAGGGGTATTGCCATCCACGGATATCTCGACGATTTTTTGGGGAGACATGTGAAAACGGACGTGCTTGTGCAACAGACGGAATTCGTTATCCACGTGTTTACTCATCTAGGTTGGTTAATTCACCCAGAGAAATCGGAATTAACACCCACTTCAAGGATCAAGTTTCTGGGAGCTGTGCTGGATGCGGATCGAGGTCTCATTTTGCCCATTCTGGACCGCTGGTTAGTTATCAAGGAATTGATTCTCACGTTAACTCGACAAGGAGCAGCGCCAGTAAGGAGATGGATGTCACTTTTGGGATCGCTCACGTCAATCCAGGCATTCACTTACAGGGGCCGGCTAAACCTTCGTCATTTCCAAGTCTGGATAAACGACAACAGGCGTTGGCCGTTGGACAGCTGCATAACATGTCCTTTCAGAGTACGCCACGAGCTATTATGGTGGACAAAGGAGTGCAATGTGATGGAAGGAACGAGGTTTACAGAGCCACCGCCAGAGATCACGATATTTACGGACGCCTCCCAAGAGGGTTGGGGTGCTCATCTAGATCAGTTTCAGACCCAGGGCTCATGGTCTCTCCAAGAGGCATCGTTGCACATAAACGTACTAGAAATGTTGGCGGTAGTAAAGGCAGTTCGACAGTGGTGGCGTCGACTGTACGGGAAGAATGTCATGATAGCTACGGACAATTCAACAGTGGTAGCGTATATAAACAAACAAGGGGGAACTCGCTCGAGGGAATTAATGGATCTCACTCGTGTACTTTTCCAAATAGTGGATCAGGCCAGGATTATCATAAGAGCGAGGCACATTCCGGGGAAACTAAATGTTTTGGCCGATTCTCTATCACGCAGGAATCAAGTGATTTCTACGGAGTGGACTCTTCACAGGGAAGCCGTGCAGTTGATAGGGCGAACTTGGGAGTATCCGACGATAGACCTTTTCGCGACGAGCAGGAACTTTCGCATTCCAACGTTTGTGAGTCCGATTCCAGATCCTTTAGCTTGGGCAGTGGATGCGCTGTCGATCTCTTGGGAGGGAATGGTAGCTTATGCCTTTCCACCAATGAAGATAATTCCAGAGGTGTTAGCCAAGATCGCGAGCCACAAGTGTCGGGTTTACTTAGTAGCGCCAGCATGGCCCACAAGACCGTGGTTTCCAAATCTGTTGGAATTGTTGACGGAAGCTCCACTTCAGTTACCTCAATGGCACAATCTTCTCACTCAGCCTCACTCGGGAGTGTTCCACAAGAACCTAGCGGCATTGAATCTACACGTGTGGAGATTGTCAGGAGAGCGCTCAGAGATAGAGGATTCGGCGAGGGATCGTCTGATGCAATCACTAAGGCGATCAGACCTTCTACCTCTAGATTGTATGATGCAAAATGGAACATATTTAGTAGATGGAGAGAACAGCGACAGTTGTTAGATCTAAACATTTCTATTCCCATGGTAGCGGAATTTTTGTTGCATTTACGAGTGGAGAGGGGTCTTAAACATGGTACAATAGAGGGTTATCGATCAGCCATCGCCTCAGTGTGTGACATTCAAGGACTATCGATAGGGTCTGATATTTCGTTACATAAGCTTATCAGATCATTCCAGATTAAGGACTTGTCAACACCGTCAGTGTTTCCGAGATGGGATTTATGTATCGTACTCCAGTCGCTTTTGAAGGCACCATACGAACCGATGCAGGCGTCAAACCTAAAGTTCTTATCATTCAAGACGGCCTTTCTACTCGCGTTTGCCTCAGCAGCTAGAGTATCTGAGCTCCATGCTATTGATAATGCGTCAATAAGGTTCTCAGAAGGATATACAGAAGTATCATGTAGGGCGTTACCTGAGTTCATTGCCAAGAATCAATCAACAGCGTTAGGACCATTGGGATCGAGAATCTATAGGATTCCGGCTCTGCCAGGGTCGTCATCGCGTTCTAATAAATCAAGATTACTGTGTCCAGTGAGAGCTCTTCGCTGGTATTTACAGAGGACAGCATCCTTCAGACGTGCAAGAAGGAGACTATTTCTATCTTGTAAGACAGCGGTGGACACAGAAATTTCAAAGAACACTATAGCTTCATGGTTGAGGAAAACTATTGCTTTTGCTTACCAGGCCATGGATCAGGATACAGTGAATCAGAATTTTTCTCCCCATGAGATTCGTGCGCTAGCTACATCATTAGCAGCATGGAAGTCAACATCTATTGATCACCTTGTGGCGGCTTGCCAATGGAAAGGATCTAATACCTTTATATCAGCATATCTTAGGGACATAGCTTCATCGCTGGATGGTTTGAAGGAACTAGGACCGCTAGTAGCGGCTCAACATCTGGCAAGTGCTTAACCCCTTTGCAAGTATAGCTTGAAAAGAAAGGGGGGGGAACGGGTCGTCAAGGACGAGTGTCAGGGGGACCTGAGCAACATCAGGAGCAAATATTGGGAAGGTGAGGTTGTCCGCTATTGAGAATGGTGGTGGAGGGCCAAGCTAGTTGGGAGTGGAACTTACAGAACACGAGTTGTGGTCTGGTAAACCACTGATTATGCACCTTCCTAAAAGCAACTCAGACTATGACGTTTAGGTGTGAATAAGAGTGTCTGGGTAACCGGAAGTGACGTCATAAGAACAGAAAGTGACGTCACAGAGCCGGAGGTGAAATATTGAAGGCGAGGAATTATTAAGAGTCAATAGGTGAATATCGCCTGAAGAACGTCATAGCCTGACACGAACTAATAAAGTACTAAGTGGTGGTGTTTTGTTACTAACTTCCCTTGACCGGTGGAAGGGTTTGTTGTATGAGTTCATATGTAGACATGGATAATCTTAAGAATGGATTATATAAAGTAATGAAGTGTTTAATAATAAACATGCTAAGTATTCTATGGTCAAGTAAGGAAGTAGAGGATTATTGGTGTAGATATTCCCTCAACATCGAGCTGGATCCCATCCTCCTTTATGTGGGATTCGGGGACACAGCTCATCCCAGAGGGAATGTTTACGCCAATAATTAGGAACAATTACATGTATTGTTAGTAATTATTAGTAAACTTACCTCTGGGATGAGCGAATTACACCCTCCCGAGTAAAAGTTACTAATACCTCCCCGCATGATTCCAGATGATGTCTCGGGATGTTTGCGAGAATGTGAAGCTGCCACCTACAGGGTCAAGGGAAGTAACTCCAGGTGGATGAAGGTAGGTGCAGACCACTAAGGGTAATTATGACTTAGTTTTTCTTTATTAGGACTTTCAGTCTTCTGTAGGTAGGTTCAGGGAACAGAGAGAAGGGGCACAGCTCATCCCAGAGGTAAGTTTACTAATAATTACTAACAATACATGTAATTGTTCCTTTTGCATTAATTTATCAACATGATACATTGAAATAAAATTATTATTGATAGATTAGTCAAAGTTAACTGTCTTTTAAGTAGTTTCTACCCAAATTCAACCTTAATAGAAGGGCATCATGTTTAAAACATGTGTTTGAAACTAATTATTTTTTCTGGGGAAGAGACAGCCTAGCTAGGCCAGACTTTCCCCCCTGAAAATGATTAAAGACTGAGGGTGGGGAAGAAATAGCCTATCTAGGCCAGAACTTCCCCCCTGAAAAGAAGTAACAAGGGTGGGGAAGAAATAGTCTTGCTAGCCTAGACTCTCCCTCCTATAAATGAAGACTGAGGGTGGGGAAAAAATAGCCTAGCTAGGCCAGAACTTCCCCCCTGAAAAGAAGTAACAAGGGTGGGGAAGAAATAGTCTAGCTAGCCTAGACTCTCCCTCCTATAAATAAAGACTGAGGGTGGGGAAGTAATAGTCTAGCTAGGCCAGAACTTCCCCCCTGAAAATGTAAACAAGGGTGGGGAAGAAATAGCCTAGCTAGGCCAGAACTTCCCCCCTGAAAATGAATAACAAGTGTTTGGAAGAAATAGCCTAGCTAGGCCAGAACTTCCCCCCTGAAAATAAGTAACAAGGGTGTGGAAGAAATAGCCTATCTAGGCCAGAACTTCCCCCCTGAAAATAAATAACAAGGATGGGGAAGAAATAAGCCAGATTCCCCCTGAATAGAAAGTTAAACTAGTTAGATGAGAAAGGAAGAGAAGTTGTCAATATAAGTTAATATCTGCACATTATAGATACAAAAACAGGATTTGTAAGTGTAAGTTAAGCGAGGTTCAAATTGCCATGACTTTTGACAATAGAACATAGGTATAGGTAGAATCAAGGGTGGGGAAAGTTTGTCCTAGGCCAGACTTTCCCCGGGGAAGATAGAGCCCAGGGGGGGAAAGTTTGTCCTAGTCTAAACTTTCCCCGGGGAGAAAATAGCCTAGGCCAAACTTTCCCCGGGGAAGGCTTGATGAACCGGGCTGGATACTTAGTATGCTTGATGGAAATGTAGACACACATTATGCGAATACAAATCGTTTGCATTTGTAGATAAGATAAAAATAAGAAGAAGAAAAATAATCTAAAAGAAATATGATTTCTAACTCAATTGAAATGTTAAGAATGTTAATGTTAGTGTGCATTGTTAGAGTGCATCTTTCATTCATTCTTACATTCATTCATGGGTTAGTTTTACCATCTTGGTATTGGGTGATCAGTCCAATCCTCAAGATCTTTGTGTAACATAAATCTAGCAGGTGATCAAACTGAATTTTGTGTTCACAAATGGTAAAGTACATATATAAAAAATAAATCAACACAACTGGCAAATGAATTGATTTATTGTGAAACTGCAAGCAGTTCATACCTTTTGGTAAGGAGAACCTGTATTTTCTGTAAGAAAATATTTACTTGTTCCAAATCAACATAAAGAATGAAACTGTATTGGTAGGGTCTTGTCCTATCAGTACTAATTTCACGATATTCAATTGCATCATAGTCACTGAGTCTTGATGCAAATATTGGTAGGCTGTGTTGATATAGTTGTTGGGTCTCTTTCCGCATTTCATAGAGCTCTTCCCAGCATATGTTTAGATATTGCTGAACAAGGCGGGGATGGACACTCTCAAGGTACAGGACGTGTTCAGCATTTGGACAATTGGTGTTATCAAACTTAACTGTCACATAGCAGTCTCCATTGACAAGTTCAATGCCGACTACTTCTCTCACCTCCATGTCAACACACCGCAAGTGTTTTGGAAAGATAGGCCTTGGTGGCACTGTTTGAACAATGCATGGTGTCTCAGGCTGCTCACACTTGCTTTGTGTGTCTCCATTCACGACATTGACATCCTTTTCTGGTTCTGTTGACTTCTTTTCAAAGAATTTGTGTCTCTTGAGAGGTCGTTTCCTACGCCGTCCTGCCATGTTGTGCTTAGAATGGAAGTCTCTTTTCAATGCATCTGGGATACTGCTGCCGTATTCCCAAGTATTTCCTCTTTCAACATCCTTCCATTTTATGCGATAATACATTTTCCTGTGTGCTCTTTTTGATGAAAGAATTGAGTCTATTTCATCTATTAATATTTGTTGAGTCTTTAGAGTTTTACTTGATTCATCATGAACATCTTGTATGGTATTTTCTTGTTTTTCCTGATTTTTCGTCTTGGGTTTAGCTTTATTGTTTTTGTTATTAGACTTGTCTTTCTTGATTTTCTTGACCATGGTTTGACTTGAATTTGAATCATTTGATTTTTGCAGAATGTCTTTTCTTAATTTAGTTCCTTGAGTTGCATTGTCCTTCTTCTTCTTCTTCTTCTGCTTATTTGATTTTGTTTCTGATTGATCTTGTCGTTGTTCATTTGCTTCCTGATTTGCATTTTTGACTTCCTCATGGATTTGATTTTCAGCTGTCAAAGTGTTGTCAGTTGTCAAACTGTTGTCATCTATGACATCCCAATCCATGTCGTTATTGTTGTTCAGCAATGGTTCTGGTGGATTTTGTGGACGATCAGCTGGGTCAAAATATGGTTTGAGGCGATTGGCATGGATGAGTGGTCTGTGGATCTTGTCATCAGAACTTCTTAACTTGTAGGTGTAATTTGGGCCTAGATTGACAATGTAGTAGCTTCCATACCATTTTTTTGTAAGCTTACTTGACAGTCCTTTTTCTACTTTTTGACAGTAAAGCCAAACTCGTTGTCCTGGGACGAATTCTGGTTCCATGGCTTTTCTGTTGTACTGCTCTGAGTAAACTTCTTTTGCTCTGGTGTTGTTTTCAGCTGCTACTTGTCTTGTAATTTCTAGTTCTTCTAGTAAGTTTGACAGATAACTTCTGTCATTCCTGCCCAAGTTTTCTTTTGAAATGAGAGTAACATCTTGAGGTGCCCTCATTTCACGGCCAAAAAGAGAAATAAATGGTGATTTCTGTGTTGAAGAATTTGGAGCCATCCTGTAAGCCATCATGATGCCAGGCAGAAGACGGTCCCAATCATTTTGTGTCTTGTTGCAGTAAGCTCGCAGAGACTGGTTGACATTACTCTGACATTTTGTATCCATAGGTGAAAAGGTGATTATGAGAAATATGGTCTACTTGTAAAAGATTGTGACTATGTATCTTATGAATAATGATAAATTGTATATTTGAATTGTTAATGTAATTTGGATATTTCTGTAAATTAATCATAAATTTTTCTAATTTCTATAAATATAATTTTAATGTATTTTGGGTAATATCTTGCCCATGATACTAACATCAAAGTGCAGATAGAGTCCAACCAGGAGGTTTTTGAGAAGAAGTCAAGCCAGATGGCTAAGAAGTAAAGACTAGAGTCAGAATTGTGCACCCTACAGGGATGGAAAAACTAACATCCCTGTCAAGACTGTAAACTGGACTAATCATAACATTAAGATACACAGCAGGACTCTTCAGCTAGTATCCACTTAAAGAGGATACCCTCTCACCTGACAAATCTTAACTCCAGACAACAGAGACAATGACACAGCCAAAACACTGGTGATTTAGCGAGGTTCAGCAGGGACCAAGAGGTGTTGTTTGAAGCATCCAATGTGTTCAACAAGACAGATGACATTGGAACAAACCCTGACTTACAGATGGACGTTCAGCTTACTGACAATGTACCACACACAAAAAACATTTCCTGGTGACCCCACCCCCGATGCTCCCTCCCCGATCATAGCCAGTTTTTTTAGCATGTCAGATAGAGATATGGTGTTAAGGTCATCAAAAAATCTTAAAGGCAAACAAATGTCCATTCGGACTGATTTGCCAGCGAAACTTAAGAAACAACGCACCATCCTCTATCGCAAATCCAGATTATTATATCAAGAGGAGAAGGTTCAGACTCGTGTGCGACAGATCGGTGTGGATCACGTTCTTGAGACAAGAACAAATAGTGTGTCATCGCTGGTGAGCCGCATTAGATTAACTGGTGATATGAACCCTCCATACGAGATATGACTGTGATATATATGTGGGTAAGATGAACTTATGAAGAAACAGACGTTGAAATTCAAATAAGGACACCTTGTTTACACTTGACTCTAAGTTATTGCGTTTTCTAACTTACCATTATAGACGTGTTTATTACATCATGTGAAGTGAATGCTATCGTCCATAAATTTAAAGTTCATTCAAATATAAATGATCTTTTACAAGTTGATGGCAACTTCCACGTTACGTGTAAATTGCGTGTTGGAACTTAGTTCCAAATACTTACTGGATTTAATTCCATTGTTTGACTTTATAAAATTGGACACTTTAAGTGACTTTAAATTTACTTATAACACGTGTTCAAATCTATATCATAACACTGATGTAAGATTAGTACGATATCTACAGCATACGTAAAAATTTTCTGAAATTTAGATGTGAAATAAGTACATGTATCTGCTATGCATAGATATGTATAAGGATCTACGTGGAATATAAATAATTCTGGTTATTGTGTCATTTAGATAAAAATTGATACAAAAAATACATACATATTATAGCAAAATTTTCAGAAACTACGATATCACTGCATAGTTGTAATGTTCTTACCTTATAAACGAATTATCCTAACGACACTTCCACATAGTATTGAAATCCTATGAATCGAGAAGTCATAACAACATATATCTTCATTATTCTTCAATCGTGAGCCATACAACGTGGCAGTATTTTCAACGCATCAATGACACGCGTTGTAATTTACAAGCACGGACTTTTCGCTTTCATTGTGTAGCATTTCTTCACAAGGCATTCGTTATTGAGATTATGAATGTTTGTAGACATTGTAATTAGTTCTTGTATTACCTTTCTTGTTTATTAGTATTAGGGATATTAGGGAAACTTGTAAAAGATACAATCACATCAACGCTAGAACAATATAAAACCTCAGAAACTGAACCACAAAAATACTCAATTGATGATCAACTACTTTGGGAAACTTTGCTTCTTATGATCAGGGGTAAAACAATACACTATTCATCAACTAAAAAGAAAATTACAAATGAAAGATTTGCTTGAAGAAATAAATGTTCTGAAAAATGACCTAACTGAAATTACCGATCATAAAATAAACAGAATACTCATGAGATCGAAAGCTAATTGGATTGAAAAGTGAAAAAACCCAACCAAATACTTCTTAAAGCTAGAATCTAGAAACTTTTTAAACAAGTCGATTAGTGTTTTAGAAAAAAACGATGGAACGGTTATTACAGAAAGTAAAGATTTGATTCATGAAACGAAACTGTTTTATGAAAAATTATATACCGCACAGGGCTATTCCGACGTTAATCTGGCCGAAATGTTTAAAAATAAAAACTTCAAGGTTTTAAATGAATCAGACCGATATAGCCTTGAAGGGGAACTAATAATGAGTGAGTTATCATTCTCACTTAAAAACATGAAAAATGAAAAAAAGTCAGGGACCCGATGGTTTTACTACCGAATTTTTCAAATTCTTTTGGAAAGACTTAGGAAAATATCTCCTTAATTCACTAAACTTTGGTTATGAAAACGGTAATTTGTCAATCTCTCAAAAGCAGGGATTGATAACATGTATTCCAAAAGATTATAAACCAGAGAAATTTTTTAAAAACTGGCGACCAATCTCTTTACTAAATACCTCATATAAAATTGGTGCCGCAGCAATTGCAAACAGAATTAAAAAGATCTTGCCCATTATTATCAATGAAGATCAAAAAGGTTTTATCACAGGAAGATACATTGGAGAAGTAACGAGACTAATATATGATCTAATGGAACATACCGAATCTTGTCAGATACCAGGATTACTTTTACTCATTGACTTCGAAAAAGCCTTCGATTCAGTAGACAGAAATTATCTAAGCAAAGTTTTAAAGTTTTTAAATTTTGGACCGAGTATTTCACATTGGATAGAAACATTCTATAATGATATTGAATCAAGAGTCCTTGTTAATGGATTCGCGTCAACTCGATCTCCCTTTAGAATAAGTCGAGGATGCCGCCAGGGGGACCCACTAGCGCCTTACATCTTTCTACTATGTGTAGAAATCTTGGGTATCATGATACGAAATAACAAAAACATAAAGGGAATCAAAATTGGCAATGTAGAATATCTTCTTTCGCAATTTGCAGACGATACAACTCTTACATTAGATGGATCTGAAAAGGGTCTCTATGCAGCTCTGAATACTTTAGAACTTTTTGCACGCTTTCCAGGACTTAAAGTCAATATCGATAAAACAAAACTGATAAGGATTGGTTCAAAAAAGAGATCCCGATATAAAATGTGTAAAGAATGGCATTTTGACTAGTCACAAACAAATTTCACTCTTCTAGGCATAAATTTTGATGTTGACCTAGATAATATGCTTGATAATAACTACAACGAAAAACTCTCCCAGATTGACAGGCAAATGAACATTTGGTCAGCTCGTACATTAACCCCCTATGGCAGAAATACTACTTATCAGCGTGTTTCATACATGTCATGTATACTCTAATGCTTATATCAGTTTGTTGGAGAAGGATAATGAAGAGGTTATGAAGAGAATTGAAAAAAAAAGAAAGGAATGAAAGTGTGGCAGAGCATTTGTCACCTGATGCCAGAGCCATGTTATGTGTCAAAAGTTCGTTCTTCACAAAAGACTAGAGAATTTAATAATTTAATTTATAGAAAAGATTCAGAATATCAATGTGAGTTATCAGTGGAAGTTCCTTAAGGAGCCGCATCATGAACATCACCCTTGTTCCTCACTTTATACCTTCTGCAAAGGGTGGAGAATTTCAATTATTTTTTTTACATCATTGTAAAAACAATAGAAATTCATTTTTTCAATATGAGCACGAACAAATTAAGAAGCGGCAATTATCAAAATTTGTTGAGAAATGTCACCTCTTTCACGATTCATATCTCAAGAAACATGTAAACATGCCATGTAAACACACAAAATCATGCAAAAAACTAGCTGTTGATTCTCACAGTGCTAGAAAATTCAGTCAGTGGAGCAAATTAACGAATAATGCAAGTGAGTCAGGTGCTGGAAATTCAGCAACATGGGCTAAATTTGTCAGTATAATAGGCAGCAAAATGTTATGATAAAAATTTTTTTTATCTATATTTTCTTCAACAAAATGCACTGTAAATGTTATCTTTCTTTAGGTGATGATCATATATTTGTATTGTTCCTGTTAATGATTTATATATTTGGATATCTTGTATTGATATTTTAATTCATCAGTGAATTGTCGATCGATGACAAGATGTATTTTATTTTCAGTTGCAAGGAGCATCAAAATATTCAATCATATTTTGCCATTGTAATGGGCCTAAGTAACATTGCTGTGAGCAGACTTTCTCAGACCTGGGAGGTAAGATGTTTATCCTTATCCTTCCTTTGCATCTCATATATATTCTCTAATGTTCTTGATTGGCTGAACTATACTTGTATTCCAGTAAAAATCATGACAAAACCAGGACAATTTCGATAGCAGACAAATTTTGTTTTTAATGGTCCCTATAGGAGTGCTGATGAGCATTGAAAAACCCAACCAAAATCAACCATTTTCAACATGCATTTTTGGGCCTATATGTTAGAAAATAAAGTAAAATAGGAATTATGTATTTAAAAAAATGTTTATTGCAGGAAAAATGTTTGAACTGGTTAGGATGATAGATCATGCAACATAACATAATTCCTAAGTTTGTTTGTATTGCAAATTTATCGCCATGTCATTTTTTGAGTGAAAAGGCGTAAAAAAAATGAAAGAACATTGGAATATCCTATAAGAAATATAAAATGTTGTAGTGATTAGAATGACATATCGTGCAATATAACATACTTTTGGGGTCATTTAAATTAAGCTCTTGGCTGAACATCATGTCTGTTTTAGAATAAACAATATGAAAAATAATTGAAATTGGAATATTTTTATGAAACGTTTATTAGTTGCACAAAACAGTTTTGTGGTTATTACATTTATAGCTCATGCAACAGGACATACTTAAAAAGGCTATTATTACTCTTGACTGAATAAAAAATTTTTGGAGGGGAGGAGGGGGCGGGGGGCAACCAATAAAAATGAAAGAAATCAGAATCTTTTTTACCATAAATGAAACTTTGATTTTCATATTTAAGATAACAAGTAAATTTAATTATGTAAGAGGGAGTTTTTATCCTTGATGAAAAATCCAATTAAATCAAACTTCCACTGCGTACGTTTTGCAATTATCCAGATGAAAATAACACTAAAGTTTTAGAAATATTGCAAATATTATGAATGAAACTAAAAACTTACCCGACTGAATAGGCGGCCTGCCAAACAAACACATTTATCCTCGGCAAAATAACACAAGTGAGTAGATTTAGAAGTGAAATGTGGTCAATTGCGGTGTGTAGTAACTTTTTGTAAAGAAACGGACGTAAAATATGGCAGCTGCACCAGTTCTGAAACAGTGGCAGCTCACCAAAAATGAAACTATCGATTTTTTGGAAAATTGGAGACAGAACTTGATCTGTATTTTATTTCTTAATACCAATTTTACAGCATTCTTGCATGACAGGAGTACATGGCTGAAGACAGCAGGTCTACAAAATTATGATGAAAATATCGCGGGGGGGAAAAAAGACATAGGTCTGCTGAACAAAAGAATATTCACCTTGATCTTTTGCGTGGCCGAATTGCCAATTACTGTACTGTAATAAGTAGAAACTTTATCATCAAGATTTTTACCTCGCTAAAATATAAATGATAAGATAAGACTTCACTATAGCTTTCTGTCAACTGGAGCAAATTTTCTCAACTTCATTAATATTAAAATGCAACCAGATGAGCTATATGAAAATCTTTACCAACGCTTGACGGCCTTTATAGACGACAATTTGTTGACCGCACGCTCCAGTATTACACATCCTGGCGCAGACATTGATGTGGACGAAGACCTTACACCTACGCTTGAGAACGTTATCATTGTTTCATGGCTTCAAGTTATCCATCCTCAAGTCCCACAAAAAGTCAAGCAGATATACACGACTGAATTGAAAAACAAGAACACTTGCATCTTTGAAACCAGAGATTTCCTAGGCTATTTCCTCTTTTATAGATGCACTACACAGTACTGAAGATACAAAAGCAATTGGAACAACAACATTTTCTTCTGACAAACAGAGATCCTCTAGCTACAAACCCAGACAACAAGAATTGTGTGTTCTATGTAAAACAGCAGGTAGGCCTGCATACAACACCCACTACCTGAGAGAGTGCAGATATGTGCCAGAAGTGACAAATGGTCATTCCCACCTTGTAGGTGCATCTGATGACTATGTCGAGGTAGATATTCCCTATGATGTGATCACCTGTGGTGAGGAGCCAAACCCCCTCATTGACCAGCCGGTTATAGGATGTGTCAATGTTATCCAATCACCATTCCACCAGGGAAGACGAGTCATTCCATCTAGATGCCGTAGTTGTGAAATAACTTGATGTTGACGTTCTGGCAGGAAATCCATTTCATGTGAAGTATGACATTGCAACGCATCATTCATCTACTACGGTCAGCAACGGTGGAGTAATACTACCGTGAGACGAGCACAGCCATTTGTTCTACGCAGTACTGCAAAA
The DNA here is from genome assembly GCA_921293015.1 of Phorcus lineatus. NCBI lineage: Eukaryota > Metazoa > Mollusca > Gastropoda > Trochida > Trochidae > Phorcus > Phorcus lineatus. The sequence goes on from OV121092.1 coordinate 21,841,553, forward strand.
CAAACCACAGTGTTGCCAGGAGTATATGTGGAGCCGTCACCCTGATTCATTGGAGACTTTTTCATCTTGGGCACTGGAACCATGCTATGACTCACCATGCAACATGAGAGCAAAACAGCTAAGCCCATGAGGTATCATCTGTTGGTAATGTCATCAGAATATCTAATAGAAAAAATTACCAATCCTCTTGAAGCGAAATGAACACACCTGCCAAATAAGAAGTATTGCACCAGTTCAACCTGTGACACAAAATGAAATACCAAATGTTGCGAGAGTGAGTATGACATGGGATCATATGGCATTCAACATTGGGACTTTGTGTCTGTTGATCAAAGGTATTAGAGTATTTACTCGGTGTGCCAGAGAGGAGTGTTCTGTAAGCTCATGAGAGACAACATTTCTATCCGACATGAGTTGTTACAACGTCACAGTAGGCCACATCTCCAGTGTGAAAAACATCTCCAGTGTGAAAAACATCCCAACAGATTACTGTACTCGTCACACAAGCTCCTGTTCTGATGACAGTTGCCATATATGCAGATTCATCCAGGAAGAGATGAACTCAATTGTTCACAGTCTGAGTGTGAAAGATGTCATAGAGGGATTTGCAAGAATGCCCTTTACCAACCGAGCAGCATGGCAAGCTACTTAAGCATGAGTGCCCAGCTTTGAGACAGACTCACTCTCACCTCTTCCAGGGAACTTTCCCTTCAAAGAAACATACTGACATACCTGATGTCAAAAGGTATTTGCAGGAAGTTTCCATTGTTTCTGACGGTTTGTGCGTAGTATGTGCGAGCCAACCTTTCCATCCAGTTAGTGAATGAATCGTTGTACCTGGTGGTGTTTAAAGTGGCCTTCTGAAAGCGTTACATGTCAGATTCAATCACCCATCCATGTACCAGACAAAACAAGTGTTTAACCATCACATTTATGCCTGGATTTGGACAAAGCCACACATGAAGTAAATTCCTCTTGCCACCACATTGTTTCCCTGAAATCAGTGCAAGATTAGTTCTACCAACAGTCAAGCAGTTTACCACCTGTGTCCATTGGTGTTACATTTGCTGCAGACGTCATGAAACTTTATGGACAGCTAGAGTTTGTTGTGGGTGAAACAGTCTCATCGCTCACATCCACATGCTTGATTGAAAGTTAGATCGTGATGACCTAAGAAATGAAATCATCATGCTTTTTGCAGATACAAAACTCCTTGGAGACTCAGTTACTACAATCAGAGTTGCACCAGGATTTAAATCCCTCTTGGATGATCCTATTTTAAAGAAATATTGTATCAGCTTGGATATTGGTTTTCCAAGGAATGCACACGAAAAACCCAGTTGCCAAGAAATGCATTGCCGAACTTGGCCTGGAGTGCTTGCATCTGTGTCAGAAGGGGATCAACTACCAATTACAGACCGTCAACTCATTCTGGATCAGAATCGAACAAGGATGTTCAACCACAGTAAATCCAAGGCCCGTTGCAAAACTTGCTCAGATGAATCAAAGTTTCAAGTTAGCAATCTTGTTTTTCTCAAACGGGAGAAGGAGAAGACCCAGGTCAGGAACAAGTATTTGGTCACTGGGATATCTGATGACAAATGCCAACTTAGGAAATTCATCAAATCCCAGTTTTGTTCGAAGCTTTACAATGTTCGACCCTCAGACTGTTACCATGTGAAACCTACCATGCTGAGTATGTCAATCCCCGGACAAATCTGTTTATGACAATGACAGCCCATCCTATGACACTGTTGTGAGATGGAAAAGGAATTTCCAAACAGGTCACATGTCCCTCGCAGATGAGCCAAGAAGTGGATGCCCCTCACTTACTGATGATATGGATGTCATCAAGAAGGTTGTGACGTTGGTTCAAGAAGATCACCGCGTTACTCTAGAAATGATAATGCATGAAACAGGTCTGAGTTATGGCAGTGCATGGAACATACTCCATAACCAGTTGCATATTTCCAAAGTGTCAGCACTCTGGGTTCCTTGCTTTCTGACTCCATTGCAAAAACAGAATCGAAGGGACATGTCACGGCAGGCATTGGAGCTTCTGGAACAAGGAGAAGAAGATTTCTTCAAATGTCTTCATACCATGAATGAATGCTGGGTCTATCAATATGATCCTGAGACAAAAGAGATGAGCAAAGAGTGGAAGCATGCTATGTCACCAAAAAGGCCAGGGTGCAAAAGTCTGCAGGAGAGGTCATGGTGTCTGTTTTTTTGTATCATCTTGACGGATTATCTAGGTAAGGGTCGACCATTACTGGAGCTTATTACTGCAACCTGCTGAGCAAGTTACGAGATGCCATTAAACAGAAGCACCGCGGTATGAGCACCAAAGGTGTATGCCTGTTAGCTGACAATGTCCCAGCTCACACTTGTCAAGCAGCTGCTGTGGCGGCACGGCCATGTAGCTTTGAAATCCGCATCCCCCCTATTCACCCAATCTTGCACTAAGTGACTTCTTCTTGTTCCCCGAGATGAAAAATCCACTTTGTGGCCGTCGTTTTGAGGACACAAATGACATCATTCGAGAGGTGGAGGCTTGGTTTTCCATGAAATCAAGGTAATAATTGTGATAATTTGATAATTGAAACTTTTTTTATATTCCCTCGTATGTGATGATATCATACCACCTATTAATGACTGTGATTGGTTGATTCTATAAACAGAAAAATATAGTCAGTGTTTGAATGACTACTTTTTTTTGGTGCTTCGGAAAGTTCAGCAGGGTCAAAGGTAACAAAACTTTACCACAATTTGTGGCTGGTAGTAGTCTATTCAATTTCAGTGCATAAGCATCAGGAAGAAACCCATTAGTTATAAAACATGAAGTTTGATTTTGTGTGATATCGATAAGCTGATATCATTATCAGTATATTAAGTTTTATGTTTTTGATGAGATGGCCAACACTAAATGAGATCTTGGATTATAGAATTAACTATAGGCCTAACAAGGAACATCTTGTGAAAAACGTTCAAAACAATCAATGTCTTTTAACAATGTTAGGATGTATTTGAAGTGAATATTTCACTATTGTTGACAAAAGTTATACAAAATTATCTAAATCCATTTCCTGTCACAGTAATCTTTTTATAAGCTTACTCATAAGTCTCTATAGCTTATCCCCACAAGCATAACTAAATATTTGGGGGACATTTGGGATGGGAAAGGTTTTGATTTCCCAGTCAGGCTGGGAAGGCAGATAGATAGATAGATAGATCATCTTTATTTCCTCCAAAACATGAAGATTATTACAAATCACAGGATATCACAAAAAGTATAAACAGTGAATTAGAACACAGTTAATTGTGAAGAGAGTTGAGAATTACATGCTGTCATAAACTCGGATACCAATAACATTACTTTCTCCCATTCTATGAAATCTAGATTTCCCAATGAGGTACAAGAACCTCCAAGTAAATCGGCAATAATTTCATCTTCATCATTTCCCCAAAAATCAACAAAATCAGATACTGATATGACATCACAAATTCTTTCAAAGGTTACATTTCTCAGATCGTTAAGAACTGGACAAGACATAATAACATGTTTAACAATATCAAAGGCTACTCTTCCACATATACATTCCATGGATTCAATCTTTTTACAGGCTATATGAATAGTGTGAGATATATTGAAAAATTTGTTCTTGTTAACTAAAGCCAGCTCCCATAATCTGCTTGCTTTGCAAGGCTCCCGAACAAGATGATATCTGGAGAGATCCTCTCTAACGGCTATTTGGTGACATAACAACTTTTCATAAGAATAACAGATTTTGGATGAAACAGCATCCTTCCATTTTGCCTTAGAGCATATTACACCTTTTGCTATAAATGTATTTACGACATCAATCAGGTTGTATTTGTTTAAGAGTGAAAACATGTATGCAATGGGTGAGGGGGGTTTGCCGATATTTGTGATACATTTGGATTGAACAAGGCGGTGAAGGAATAATTGCTTTACAACATATGAGTCGTCAAGACGACATAGCCTGCCGAAGTCTCTATAGCTTATCCCCACAAGCATAACTAAATATTTGGGGGACATTTGGGATGGGAAAGGTTTTGATTTCCCAGTCAGGCTGGGAAGGCAGTGTAATCTTCCACACCCTCAGTCTTTATTTTCAGGGGGGAAAGTCTGGTCTAGATAGGCTAATTCTTCCCCACCCTCAGTCTTTTTTATAGGAGGGAGAGTCCAGCCTAGTGAGGCTATTTCTTCCCCACCCTTGTTATTTATTTCAGGGGGTAATATCTGGTCTAGCTAGGCTTTTTCTTCCCCACCCTCAGTCTTCATTTTCAGGAGTTTGGCAGAGTCTAAACTTTCCCCGGGGAGTAAATAGCGTAGGCCAAACCTTTTAGTTTAGACTGGGGAAGCAGTCAAATCACTTATATTCGTACCAACCTGGAGAGGTTGCTGATTCTTTGAAGGGAAAACTTCCATTTGGTACCTTATTGCAAATTTATTATTCAGATGAAAATAACTTGAAAGTTGTAGAAATAGTGAAAAAAATACGAATGAAACTAAAAACCTACCCAATATTATCGGCCGCCTGCCTGTACTCACCCCTAACACAGTACACGCGAGTATTGGGTAAAGGGACGTAATCCATACCCAACCTTCACTTTCATAACTAATCAAACTGATTAGTCAGAATAAGGCGGGAGGAGGGAGGCAGTTACCCAATGGAAGTTTTCCCTTCAAAGAATCAGCAACCTCTCCAGGTTGGTGCGATTCTTTTTCAGGGTAAAACTTCCATTGGGTACCTTATTGCAAAAACCAATTAGAACCATGGGAGTGGAATTCTGACTAAAATAAAGCAAACGTCACTCACCCAGTCAACTTGACAGCCAGCAGGCGCAACACAGGCGAGAGAGCGGGTACCGTGGGATATCTAATACCAAGCTAGGAAAATAGCGATTACGGCATAATGTGGATGCCCAATATACCCCCTCACCCCAATTTATTTGGAAAAAGGGAAAGGAATTTTTGCAGATATGTCCCATAAAGAATATCCCCAAACAGCAGAAAACCTCTAGAGTGAATAAACAGGTGATCTGTATGTACAGGTGCAGAAGTTAAGTGAAAGCAACTAGACCTGCCAACCCAAGGTCAGGTCCTTACAGTGCAACTTAAAACAGTGTTTCAAACAACCAAGAGAAACCCCATTCATTTAAGGTTGTTGACCCTGCCCACTGGAAAAAACTGACTGACCGAACCGAGCACGCTCCCTAGAGTGATTGTCAAGTCGGTAGTGCTTAACACATTGACTGCCTCTGAAAAATAAAATTTTGACTCAGTTTGCCAAAATGAAAAGTTGGAAAGATGAGATGAGAGAGAAAATGCCAATGTTCATGTTTTGGGATTTAATTCTACGCCTTGAATTATTGGTGCTCATCTTTGTCAGATCACACAGAGAAAGAAACTTTGAGCTTTATGTGGAGGCCATGGAGGCTCTTGTACCATGGTTCTTTTCCCTAGATCACGCCAATTATGCCTGATGGCTATCAGTTCACATCAGGGATATGAAGTGTCTTCAAGCAACACCCCGTACAGACTTACACAGAAATTGGGTATTCCCGAAAACGTGTAGAAGTTTTTCTGCAATGCCTTTTGATCAGGCTGATGAACAAAACAACCGCACCGTTAAAGAAGCTGGAGGAGCAGTTGGTCTGACTGAAAATCCAAATGCACTTCAAAGATGGATGGTATCAGGACCAGAACAGTCTCGTTTGCTACAGGAATTTCAAAATCATCAAGGTGCAAATGAAAACCAGAATCACAAGCAAGGTGAGACAAAACAAGAAGCATTTCAATCTAAAGTGAACAAACTGATTGACACAATTTGCTTGTCAGGTAATCCTTTTCTTGCTGACTGTGATGAATTGATGACTATCGACACACACGACAGTGTAGAGGACCAAGTTGTTTAATCCATATCCAAGTTATTCTAACCAACAAACAAATAAGAAGGTATCGAATTATCTCGTATCTGGCAATGAGTAATAGTGAGGTTTTATCCTTTGCCAACCTATGACTCGTAGCTTGGCAATGGTATAATTTTGTTTTATCATATTTGCCAACTACGAGTCGTACTATGGCAGTGTAACAGACTTGTTCATTACAGTTTGCCAGGTACGAGTCACTTGATTTCAATGTAAGCGGCAAATTTGATGGACAATGATGTTGAAAGTGACCCTATTGAAATGGAATTGAGTTCTGAAGATTCCTGGCATATGACAGATGATTCAAGTACTGATGATTCTGTCACAGATGATGACCACGATGTCCCTCTTCCTGAAATACAGGTACCACGTGGTCGTCATGAATTTCGTGGTGCAAGGACCAAGACACCTTGTGGTCGTGCAAACATATTTTGATATGTTCTTGACTAATGAACTAATTGATATCATGGTTTTAGAAACTAACCGCTATGCAAATTCAGAAATAAACAAAGCTCGTCCACTGCAAAAGGACTCACGACTCAAACTCTGGAAGGACACTAACCCTGCAGAAATGAAACAATTCATTGGCTTGATGCTTCACATGGGTCCATACAATCTGCCTACGATTGAGCACTATTGGAGTACAAATGTCAGGTACAGGTCGCCATTCTTCTCTGATATAATGAGTTGTAATCGATTCCAGTTGCTGTTACGTTTCTGGCACTTTGCTGACAATGACACTCCTAACAATGACCGTCTGTACAAAGTACGCAATGTCATAAATCATTTCAATCATGTCATGAAGAACATCTACTATCCTGGAAAAGACCTCTCAATTGATGAGTCTGTGGTACTGTGTGCGAGGCAGGCTGATTTTCCGCCAGTATATCAAGAACAAACGTCATAAGTTTGGCATCAAACTTTAAGAACTATGCGAGTCTGAAGGTCTTGTGTTGAAAGTCCGGGTATACAGTGGAGAGGGTCTGAATGATAACCTTGGCTTGGGTCAGTCTGCAGCTATTGTTGTTGATCTGATAGAAGGATATCTTGACAAGGGGCATGTTGTGTTTGCAGACAACTATTACAAATCTGTTTGTCTTGTGAAACATCTCACAGGAAGGTCTACATACATTTGTGGGACACTTCGCCATGACAGAAAGGAGAACCCCAAAGATGTTGTCAAGCACAAGCTCGTGAAGGGGGAGCATGTATGGAAACGGTCTGAATCTGTTGTTGTCTGTAAATGGAAAGATAAACGTGACGTACTCACGATCAGCAACATGCACCGTGTTGAGATGGTTGAAGTCAGAAATAGAAATGAAAAAATATCATGGAAGCCTAACACAGTTCGGGATTACAACCAAAGCATGTATGGAATAGACAGATCAGATCAAATGCTGTCTTTTTATTCAGCTCTGTGGAAGACGATCCAATGGTACAAGAAGATCGCCCTCCACATCCTTGAGATGTCTCTTCTGAATGCATACTTCATGTATCAACACAGACCGCATGGAACCAATGAAGTTGCTGCAATTTCGAGAAATGGTAACATCTACATCTACTCTCCTTGTGGTGAAGCCTTTTAACAAGTTCAGGGGAGTGTCCCAAGAGTTGATCACATTGATGGCGTTGACACCATGCATCACCTGGATGCCCTGCCACCCACAGAGAAGAAGCAGCGACCAACTAAACCCTGGCGTGTTTGCACAAAAGCCGGCCTGAGGCGTGAAACATGTTACATGTGTCAAGTCTGTCCAGAGAAACCAGCATTGTGTGTGGACAAGTGTTTCATGAAATACCATGCCCAGACTGTCGAGTAAAGTCCTAAAAAAGTCCCAGTGTTTTGGAATGATGTTTGTATGATTGGTTAATAAACAGTTTCATAACTATAATTCTGCCTTTTTTGTGGTTCTTTGGTATTGCCAGATCAAGTTAGGTTGTTGTTACGAATTTGCCAACTTCTAATTTGTGTTTAAAAATACAATTGATTTTGCCACGAGATAACTCGTAGTGGCAATTTTTATATCATCAATAACACGAGTATACTTGTGGTCGGCAGTCAACGTGTTAATGAACGTGCTCGGACGGCTCCAAATTGCCGCTGAGCAGATCTCTTCATTGGGCAGGGCTGCTGCATACGTCTTAGACATTGCCACTGCCCTAATCATATGGGCCTTCAGACCCTCTGTACATGAGCCAAATATATGGTAGAAACCAGCCATCTGGAATTGGTCTTTTCCCTGGCTGGAAAACCGGTTTTCCCGCTTCTATAGCAACAAAAAAGTTGCTTATACTTCCTTATGTCCATCGTAAGCTTGAGATACACTTTAAGTGATCTATGGACATCAAGGACATGAGGTTTGGTATTAACCAAGGCACTAGATGAAGTGGCCTGATGGAGAACGGGAAGCTCAATAGGGGCTGTCACATGAAAACTGTGATCCACCTTGGGCCGATACTAGTCCGGCAGTCTTATGCTGACTCTGTCTTTATGAAAAATAGTCAGCTCAGGATCAGAGGACATAGCATGTTTGTCCCCTACCCGCATGCCGGACGTCAAGTAAGTCGCTCTTACTTCCATGAAATGTTTTGAGCGCATCATTTTAAACTTTCTAGTGTGTGATGTTATGCACTTGCTTGATCCGTACCAGTTTGTGTATAGAGCTAGAAGGGGCCTAGAAGATGCTTAACTCTGTATTCTAGACAGCGTGTATAAGCATTTAACGCTTCCAAAATCATATGGATTCAATACCATCCAGCCGCACATATTGTTAGAGAAACTATTGACCATGGGTGTAAATTGCAAAATAATATTGTGGATTGGGATATTTTGAACTTTCAGACCTCAGTTTGTAAAGGTTAACTCTGCCAGGTCTTCTATCTTGTATACATATACCGGATCCCGTCAAGGTTGCGTCCTTTCACCTCTTTTATTCACTCTCTACACCAATGACGTTGTTAGTTGTAACCCAAACAATCTAACAGTAAAATTTGCTGGAGGATTCTGGGTGGAGAGTCTGGTATCACTACAAGTGGCACTGCCGAATCATTCCTGACAGTTTCTCATGTTAAAAGAACCAGACATGCCCATCAAATCACAGCATTGACATTAGCAAAATTGCAAAAAGAAGTCTTTGATTCAATTCAAAATCAAGAAAAATCATTCGAAAGTTGGAAAGATGAGATGAGAGAGAAAATGCCAATGTTCATGTTTTGGGATTTAATTCTACGCCTTGAATTATTGGTGCTCATCTTTGTCAGATCACACAGAGAAAAAAACTTTGAGCTTTATGTGGAGGCCATGGAGGCTCTTGTACCATGGTTCTTTTCCCTAGATCACGCCAATTATGCCTAATGGCTATCAGTTCACATCAGGGATATGAAGTGTCTTCAAGCAACACCCCGTACAGACTTACACAGAAATTGGGTATTCCCGAAAACGTGTAGAAGTTTTTCTGCAATGCCTTTTGATCAGGCTGATGAACAAAACTACCGCACCGTTAAAGAAGCTGGAGGAGCAGTTGGTCTGACTGAAAATCCAAATGCACTTCAAAGATGGATGGTATCAGGACCAGAACAGTCTCATTTGCTACAGGAATTTCAAAATCATCAAGGTGCAAATGAAAACCAGAATCACAAGCAAGGTGAGACAAAACAAGAAGCATTTCAGTCTAAAGTGAACAAACTGATTGACACAATTTGCTTGTCAGGTAATCCTTTTCTTGCTGACTGTGATGAATTGATGACTATCGACACACACGACAGTGTAGAGGACCAAGTTGTTTAATCCATATCCAAGTTATTCTAACCAACAAACAAATAAGAAGGTATCGAATTATCTCGTATCTGGCAATGAGTAATAGTGAGGTTTTATCCTTTGCCAACCTATGACTCGTAGCTTGGCAATGGTATAATTTTGTTTTATCATATTTGCCAACTACGAGTCGTACTATGGCAGTGTAACAGACTTGTTCATTACAGTTTGCCAGGTACGAGTCACTTGATTTCAATGTAAGCGGCAAATTTGATGGACAATGATGTTGAAAGTGACCCTATTGAAATGGAATTGAGTTCTGAAGATTCCTGGCATATGACAGATGATTCAAGTACTGATGATTCTGTCACAGATGATGACCACGATGTCCCTCTTCCTGAAATACAGGTACCACGTGGTCGTCATGAATTTCGTGGTGCAAGGACCAGGACACCTTGTGGTCGTGCAAACATATTTTGATATGTTCTTGACTAATGAACTAATTGATATCATGGTTTTAGAAACTAACCGCTATGCAAATTCAGAAATAAACAAAGCTCGTCCACTGCAAAAGGACTCACGACTCAAACTCTGGAAGGACACTAACCCTGCAGAAATGAAACAATTCATTGGCTTGATGCTTCACATGGGTCCATACAATCTGCCTACGATTGAGCACTATTGGAGTACAAATGTCAGGTACAGGTCGCCATTCTTCTCTGATATAATGAGTTGTAATCGATTCCAGTTGCTGTTACGTTTCTGGCACTTTGCTGACAATGACACTCCTAACAATGACCGTCTGTACAAAGTACGCAATGTCATAAATCATTTCAATCATGTCATGAAGAACATCTACTATCCTGGAAAAGACCTCTCAATTGATGAGTCTGTGGTACTGTGTGCGAGGCAGGCTGATTTTCCGCCAGTATATCAAGAACAAACGTCATAAGTTTGGCATCAAACTTTAAGAACTATGCGAGTCTGAAGGTCTTGTGTTGAAAGTCCGGGTATACAGTGGAGAGGGTCTGAATGATAACCTTGGCTTGGGTCAGTCTGCAGCTATTGTTGTTGATCTGATGGAAGGATATCTTGACAAGGGTCATCCTAGAAAACTTAGGAAAACAACAATATGAAAACTATGTTAAAGAGCCACTCCGTGAGTTGTTGGAGTCATATATGCCAAACTTAATCAATGGTGTCATTTGATCGCGATGTATCGACTGTTACCAAAAAGACACATTTTAAAGCTTATTGTTTTTTTACAGTTACAATATGAAGGTAGAACGTCGCAATTATGATCGAAAACCGGACAGTGGCGCGCGTCAAATAGTCAAACGTAATCTTGGAGACTTATCTAAAACAGCCAGGAGGGCAGTTAGGAGTTAAAGTGTTTGTTAGTTTATATAACTAGTATCCATGTATGTTAGATGTGATATCTACACCTCTGTGCATTTATAAGGCTGTCTTTAGATTTTCATGGAAATTCAATATTTGTCATATATATGACTTTTGGATGTGAGAAGATAAGATGTTTTGATTTTACTTCACCACATATGACATTTAGGTCCGTATCAAAAGTAATTAATATGTTATGAAACTCACGGAGTGGCTCTTTAAGGATGTTTTCGCCCCTATAAAGAAGAATCATGCACTACTTTTCAAGAGACCACAGAGCAAGACGAAGACCAAGGACAAGCAACAAATCATTTATCTCAAAGATGATTACAGCTTATTCACCCAGATGTTCATAGCATCCCAAGTCCGCCAAGCTGATTTGACACAATTTTTCTGTCATGAGAATCACCCATGGCCACCAGCTCTGTCACAGCATGGAAACCTCAGACTTCCAAATTGTAAATCTGAACTGTTGGATTGCCTAAAACCAACTGTTCACCATGATACTCTTCAAGTAGATACTAAAATATTTGATGGAGCATCAATTGTTCACTCACTGCCGAGAGGCAATGTGTCATCCTTTGGAGAATACAGTGATTTCACATTTCTGCCTTGGGTATCAACTAAACTACTAACAGAGAGTGTCAAAACAAGCACGTTTGAGCCAGGAAAAAAAGTGCACATTACATCAGGGAGAACAGTGTTTGCCAATGGGCGGTGAATCAACAATTTCATCAGATCATGAGGAAGCTGACACCAGGCTCGCTCTCCACGTTAAAGATGCTTTGGTTAAGGGTTCAAGAAACATTCTTGTCAACACAGTTGATACAGATGTGCTCGTAATTCTTGTTGGAGTGTTCTCTGAGATTAAACAAATCGATCCAAGATTAAACATCTGGTTGTCCATTGGAAAGAGAAAGAATTATAGAGTTATGCATGTAAATGCCATTTATCAAGAGCTTGGAGACAACTGCGCAACAGCTCTTCCTTTTTTCCATGCATTTACAGGAAGTGACACAACTTCTCAATTTGCAGGAAAGGGAAAGAAAACCTCCTGGAAGACATGGCAAGCCTTTCCCGAAGTAACAGATGCTTTTCTATTCCCAAGTAGGATTCCTTTCAAGCCAACTGACAAAGATGAGGAACAGTTTGCACTCATAGAAAGGTTTGCGTGTATCAAGTATGACAATACAACCTCACTTACAAAAGTGAATGATGTCAGACAAGACCTATTCTGCCAAGGGAAACGCACAAAACTTTTGCATCTGTTCCCACCAACTGAGGATGCTCTTATTCAGCACACAAATAGAGCCATCTACTAAGCAAGTGTGTGGACAAAGAGTCTAGTTGCCGAGCAAAATCCTCCTAGCCCTCAGGATTTTGGATGGTACCAAAAGGTAGAACATTGGTATCCACTATGGATGAACATTCCGGAAGTATCAAGGTCATGCAGAGAACTAGTGAAATGTGGGTGCAACGCACAACCTGTGTGCTCAAGAAAGTGCATATGTACACTCGTGTGCCAGAATTGTTTCAATTTTCAAGATGGCGGATATTTCGGTTTTGTCTGGTTATCGATAATAAAGTGCAAAGTTGCTTACCTTCCTCAATTGAAGTGCACGTCCTTGTGTGGCTGCAAAGGACTTTGTGAAAATTAGGTAATTTCATACATTTTGAAATAGATTCTTGTATTCCAAGTTATGCTAATGTCTTTAATGTGTATTATTCAATATGAAGGCAAGCATGTATACATCATTTATTATCTCCGATCTGAATACATTCTAAGGAGGTACATGGGCAGTGTTATTTTATACACAAGACGATAAATGTGATTTTCCAGCCGTGTAGATAATTATCAACGTGTAGATATAGATTCCCTTATTTATTTCAGTTATTTTCATGCCATTTGCTTTGAATTTAACCGCACTGATCGAAATAAGTGAATTTAGGGAGTTTGGCGGCCATCTTGGTGGCCATCTTGGATTTTTATGCAAATTAGGTCACTAAAATTTGGCACCCCCATATTTTCTTTTTATTCAAGTGTTTAGCAATGTCCATGCAAAGTTTCATGCTTTAATCCAGTAAGTATCGATTTTTACCTTTTTGAACTGGATTAACACCAGTGACTGTGTTGGTTGTAACCCCAACAATCTATCAGTAAAATTTGCTGAAGAAGCTGCGTTAGTTAGACTCATTCAAGAAAATGAACTTTTTTATAGAGAAAATGTTATCATTTTGTAACCTGGTGTGAGAACAATTTTCTTATGTTGAATGTAAAAAAAACTAAAGAACTTATCATAGATTTTAGGAACAAGCAACACATAACAAGCCCTGTATGTATAAATAGTTCCAACGTTGAGATTGTAGATGAATACACATCTTGGCACAATGACATATAGTGAGTTAAATTGGAATGCTAATACTGATGCAGTTTTCAAAAAATGTCAACAAAGATTGATGAACGTGTGCTCTCCTGCTTTTATCATTGTTTCTTTGAGAGCATATTAACTTTTTCTTTCCAATGTTGGTACGGTTCCTTATCTATTATAAACAAGTCTTGCTTGGAAAAAGTTGTTCAAATTGCTGGAAAAATTGCCGATGTTGCTTTTAGAAATTTATCATATCTTTATGAAAAAAGAATTTTGAAATTATCCCTAAAGATTATGTCAGATCCAGATCATGTCTTATACGGGGAGTTTGTTAAGCTTCCTTCAGGCAGAAGATATTTATTACCGTGTTATAAAATCAATAGAGGTAAAAATACATTCATTCCTTTCAGCATTCATCTGTTAAATGATCTCTGAATTAATATAATGTGTATGTTTATGTATCACGTGTATGTTCCTGTATGTTCAAGCTCTGTAATGATACAAACTGAATTCCTTTCGGGGTAATAAATTATTATTATTACTATCATTATCATTATTATTATTATTTATGAAGTCCATGTAATGTCAGCTGTCATGTGGTAGGTCAGAGAGGTTCACATATCAAAATGGCAAACTAAGGACATGCCAACTCGAAATTGTCTCATCATGTGTCAACTGCCATTGAAGATTTACAGTTCATTCATAATTGTGCTCACAAGGAGAGGGGACTATCTGAAATCTTTTGATGGACCACCAGAATAATGTAACAAAATAAGTCGTGAGCAGATAATCCATTACAGCTAAATGGCTTTCAGATTTGAAAACTGAATCAACACGTTAATTTATCAACAGTTAATGAGTTTATATAGAGTTTAGATTGATTACAGGTGGCTACCGTTCAGAAACTACTGGATTCGGATTATTGTTGTCAAGACTATTGAAGCCCTGACTTTACAAGGATAAATTAGAGCAACCTGTGGAATATGTCATCTTCTGATGACTCTGGTCTCCAGTTCAAATAATTTGCAACCATTTCCTGATTTAGATCACCCACAGGTCATTCAATTCTACACTTAAAACAATTTCAAGAACCTCAAAATAACCTGCCCTAGGTTCAGCAAAAAAGAACTTCCAAATTTAGAAAGGATCTTTGCAAGCGCTTGTAAAAACTTAATATTGAAAGAACGATATCTGCTGCAAACAACTAGTTACTGAATACAAGGTATTCCCTGCAAATTACCTCTTTACTATTTGCCAAAAATCACACCAAGGGGTCTTTTGCCATTTCTATGTTTATTTTAAGTCTAATCTATTTTAGTTTTTGTTAGAACACTTTATCTTCCTTAAAAAAATGTTCTAGTGCCCTGGCTTTTTAAAGAAAAATTCCAATAGGACTTAGAGATGATTCAAGGAAAAGTTAGTCATTAAACCAAATCTGACAAATAATTAAATTTTTTACCCAATGCGTTTAGTAGTTACATAATTTTAAAAAAATTGCCATTGTTCACTGAATCGGATTGCAATTTTTAGGTCATCAAATGTTGGGTTAGATGGGCTTATGGCATAGCCAATTAAGTTGTCCAGTGTATGTAAGACTTCATGTTTCAGGCATCATCCATAAACTATTCTGATTTTCAAGTAACTTCTCTGGAACAAATCTACTTCGCAGAAATCCATTGTCACAAGAAGTTGAAATATTTAGAACACCTTTGTCATATCAAGGCTCAATTTGTAAATTTGGTGTTGACCCTCCTTAGAATATGGTCGTGACAGAATGTCCACCCTCAATCTCCTTTCGTCTGTTTTCAAGAAAGCATCTATGCAGGGAATTTCAAATTTTAAAAATATCATCTTTGTAGGATGGAGACCAGGATCTGTAAATTCTATTGTCCTACCCCCAATAATATGGGTGTGGCAAGGGTGAATATTTAGAGTGATGAACCAAAACTAGTTTTTTAAAATAAGCTCATTTTTTAGAATATTAACATCTTTGTTCATCGGAATAAAGTTTATGGATTTAGTTCTTAATTCCCCCTTAAATATGGTCTTGGTAGGGTTTCTACCCTCAAAGCTGCTGTTGTCTTTTTTTCAGAAACCAGTAGATTTGGGAATTTGAAACTTTGAACATATCAACTAAAATTATTCATGCAACTCAAATTCATATAAACTGAACGCCAAAAGAAATGTTACACCTCTTTGAATTTGAATATCATAAAAAGTGATGTGTTCAGAGGAATTTGCTTTGTTGTGTTGTAACAATCTATCAGTTTAGTGTTTTCTGCTAAAATAGCAGACCTGTAACTTTAATGGTAAATAAGTTATCGCCAGTTCTTCATGGGTGGGGTCAATTATTTATTTGTTATTTTGTTTGAAAATGACGAAATATTGAGATTTGTTATTCTAAACACAACCAATTCTAGGAAAACGTTTTTGTTAAAAATGTGCTTCAACTGTTTTAGGAAGCTTTGGCACATGACGGACTAGATTTTTTTCTAAATCTTTCTAAATAGTGAACTTCTTAAACATTTTGGTTTTCATCAGAAGGATCATGCCACCAAACGTAGCCATAGAATTTTTACCATGCATGAAATGCACGTGAAATTAGTTGGTTACGGGTATAAAAGGCCCCTGTATTCATAATTTCACAACACAATTCCATTACAATGCCGAGATTAACGACTGAAGAGCGGGAAAGAGCGATTGGAATGCTGCAGACTGGGTCAACTGACGAAGAAGTCGCTGCCGCATTCGGATGTCATTGTCTCACCATTCCATAGGCTGCGTGGACGTCTACAACAGACTGGATCGACTCGACACCGAGCTAGAGGCGGCAGGCCGCCAGTGACAACCCCAAGTGAAGACCGGTTCCTGCTTCAACTGCATCTCAGGAACCGCTTTCAAGCCCCCACAACGACAGCTTCTACTGCACTTGGACACCGAATCAGTCCCCAGACGGTGAGAAGAAGGCTCCAACAACATGGACTGAGGTCATACCAGCCAATGTGAGCAATGCTGTTGACACGCCGACATCGACAAAACAGGGTTGCTTGGGCCAGAAATGTTTGACATTGGCAGAACCATAACTGGCAGAGAGTGTTATTTTCCAACGAAAATCGGTTCCAAATGCACATAGCAGATTGGAGAAGGAGGGTCTACAGTCGCCGGGATGAGAGGGAGGCACGCTGGTGCGTACAGGAAGTTATCCCTTTCGGGTGGAGGCAACGTCATGGTCTGGGGTGAGATACGTGGCAACGCAACCATGGACCTAATTGCCATTGACGGCAAAATAGCGGCGCAGAGGTACATTAAAAGGGTCCTATAGCCAGAGGTCATTCCATTCTTACAACGCCATCCAAACACCCTTTTTCAACAAGACTATGCTCGTTTGAATGCCAATGGCGGACATACCAGATACTGATCACATTCAATTTGTCAATGATTATTTTATGATTTTGTTGTTTTTGTGCATGATCCAAAATAGGACAATTGACCCCACCCATGAAGAACTGGCGATAATTATATACCATTAAAGTTACAGGTCTGCTATTTTAGCACAAAACACTAAACTGATGGAGTGTTACAACACAACAAAGCAAATTCCTCTGAACATGTAACTGTCTATTATATTCAAAATATGTAATTGAAGATACATTATACCTTTTTAACATTGATAGAAAATTATTATAGTACAACCTCTAGTTAGATTTCTACAAGCTTCTAAAGAATGTCTTTTTTCAGTTTAATAAAATCTTTTTACTCAACATGCATACAAGTATTATAAATTGAATATTCAGGTAATTCTTAGAATGTCTTCCAGTTCAAAAGTTAGTTGGTATCTGGTTGTGGGTACCTCAGTACAATTGTACCCTGGGTCACAAGTACATAAATCTTGTTCTCTTTCTTGTTATATTAAAATTGTCAAAATACATTGAGCAAATGAGAAATATGGTGTGAAAAAAATGCAGTATATTCACATCAGGCAGTGCAATTTCATACTTATACTGATTGAAGAAATTTTCCTTCTCTTTCAAATGATCCCACATATAATGAAATCTGCCCAAGGGTGCAGATGATTTGGTGTGCGACAGGAAGGTATGTTTTTGATGTTAGTGCACACATCTAAGCAAACAATAACACACACGGCTCGATAAGCTTGTTTGCAAGACTGGTAGTTGGGAACATTAGATGTTTTTTATGCATATTTACAGTATGATAGACATGATCAATTTCTACAAAACTTTTGGAACATATGCCCTCTATTTTTAGAACAACAGCATCTTTGCGATAGCCGGATCATAAATACAAGTGTTGAACTGACACCACTGCTACACAGTACAATAGAGTTAATTAGTTAATGCCTGAAGTTCCAAGTTCACCATCTTGACCCTGCTGACTGAAGCATAATATAAACTCGTCCCGGATTATTCAGTAACCTGCAGCTTGAGGGTTAAATTGGTATTTCTTAGTGTTACCCATGCCCTAAAATTTTGTGCTAACTAAATGGTTAATAATGGCCAATGAGGATAATTGACCCAGATTTGTTGAACCCCGAACTGCCTCCAGAACATTTGCTTTTTGTTTGCTTTGACATATATACTATGTATAAAGAAAAGCCTGATGAAGTTTGGAGCCAATTGCTTTCATTCTTTGAATTGAGATTAAATCTGACATTTTGTAGCTTTAAGTATAGGTATAAGTGATAATAAGAAAATATTTTATTTCTAAGATGTTTGAATAGTTCATATAATAATTTTATTACCCATATGGTTAATCATAAGTGGTGACATATTTTCAATATGAGCACATGTGCACATATCACTTTTGCCTAGCAACAATTGTTTCAGTGCGAGTTACTGTATTATGTCGTCTGTGACGTCATCAAACCATCGTTCGTGACGTCACTGAAGCGAGCTGCCGTAAAGAAAGCAGGCCGCTCTCCGTGTGTTTTGAATGAAATAGAATCGGTAATAAAGAAATTATAACCCTCGGAATTGTGTCATATGACTTTTACGAAACTCGTGCGAACTTGTGTATAACCCTCGCTCTCGCTCGGGTAATACAAAATTTCGCACTCATTTCGTAAAAGTCATATGACACACTTCCTCGGGTAATAATCTCTATATATGCTTATTATGCCTTTCATGTAGCAGGTGTAAAATAAGCCTTGAGTAACCTTATGTATTGTAATGGCTCTTTAGGTTTGAGGGGTTTTTAAGGGTCAGTGAAAAAGGAGTGGACCTATTCATCAAATAGGATAAGGTATGTGCTTTTAGAAAATAAACATATTGTATAATGTTTATTCACATGATAGTAGAATATTAAGCAACTATTGATTAACCTCAGTTTGGTATTTCAGAAACTTCCAAGTAAGTTTAAGCGCATGTTTGCCGAGTTTGAAACAAACATTGATCCATCACGCAATCACCGTGCCTATCGAGTGAACGCCTCCAAGATGTCGCCACCAATCATTCCCTTCATGCCACTGCTGATGAAAGGTGAGTAAAGATATTTTGATAGGGTTTTTATAAAGAATAAGTAAGTGAAGTTTTACTTTGCATGAAAATTAGGTATATAAGTTTTGCATATCTCACTATGTTAAACACTTGGTGGGAAGGAGTTAATCACATCTACCTTGACTAACTTTCTTTTGCTTTAAAAAAGTTATCTTTTATAGAACTCAGGTTTGGCCTTAATACATACATCTGTTCAAATATCCTAGCTGTATCCTGAAAATTGATGCTATAAACTTATCATCACAACTCTTTTTTTTCTAATTTTCTTTAAATTTATGAAAATATAAAGGAGACGGGCAGGTTGGGACATGGGGTAGGTTGGGTCATGATATATGTCTTTTATTCCAAATAAGGAGGAAGAAATTATTAATATCACAAGAAGTGATCGACATGATACACCATGTGACTAATAGTGTTGATGGCTGAATATGAATTGGTGTTCAAACACTGGTAAGCAAAAAACAGAATTTCCATGCTTGTTGTAAAATTTAGCATCTCAGTAATTATGATCTGATGATGAATAGATGATTTATGAAACTGAGTTGATACCTATTGTTCTGGAGATTTCCATCATTATGCTAAGTTCTAACAAGCAAATACTTGACATATTATTTCAATAAACTAATATGGAGGCATGTGATCCTAGCCTCTTATTGGTCATTGGGGTAGGTTTGGCCAGTGATACACTGGTATAGTTTGAGACAGTGTCCAAAATCTGGATCATTTCATCTTGATTACTATTCTCTGAAGCACAGATATTTGGAACATTTTTTACTTTTTTTATTTCTGGTCTGTACAAAAAGTTTGTTATTACAGTTCATGTTTTAACCTTTACAAAAAGTTACGTTGATTTAAATATGCAAAGAGAGTTGCGCATAAATACAATACAAATATTTCATTTGATACATATCAAAATATTTCGTTTTTCATCACGCATGAATACAATCACCGAGTTCCTTTGAATAATACCGTACCAAATTAGCTGAGCCCACTGTATATCAAGAACGGTCAATAACAGTCCTGTAACAATATAAGAATAAGCAACTCGAAGCTCGGAATTACGGTTTATCTGTCCCTCGTGAATTATTGTGATAAATTCCTCGCTAAAGCTCGGAATTTATAACAATAATCAACTCACGACAGATAAACTGTAATTCCTCGCATCTTGTTGATTATTCTTATATTGTTACAGGACTGTTATTGACCGTTCTTGATATACAGTGGGCTCAGCTAATTTGGTAAGGTATTATTCAAATAAATATTTTATTAGTAATAGTATTCAAAATAGAAAAACTCTTGCGTTCAAAATATTAATTACATGCACTTATTAAATTGATATTTCATGACATAAGACTAAAGTGATGCATTCAAGAAGTAAAGGTAAAATCAAAATGAAACTTTCAGTAGCCTCAAATTCTTCACAAATGATTTATGAATACATGTACATGAATGTCAATAATAACACTTCCTGTCATTTCGTCTTAGATATATGAAATCAATGCCTTTTACAGATCAAATATATCTAACAATGTTTTAAAATTGATGATTCACAAAGACTCCAATAGTTTCATGTTATTTAATAAACCTGCTTTTTAAAGTATCTGTTTTCCCCTTCAAAGACCTACCTATGCAGAATGATTTTACTTACCAAACGTATTGTATTTTTGTACAAAGAGCAACTATTTTCATTTCTAATTAATTTCCTGAGGAAAGCATCTTACTTAAGTAACTCTTCTTCATCAATGGAAGCCAAACTGATTTCGAAAATAAGTTTACAGTAATACTATACGACGGACACACATATGCTGATCTCACTGTGAGAAACTGATAATTAACGGATGTTTATATGCGGCTCTCGCTGTGAGGATTTCATTACAGTAATGCATATATGCATCTCTCGGCTTTGATGAGTTAATTGAAAAACTGCATATATATAAGAAATGGTTTAATTTAAAAACTGCATGTGTAGATGTAACCAATTTTCAAGATTGCTTATGAATGATTTTGATACTGATTTTTATATCTATTTAATCTTAAACACAATCCCTTTCAAAATGTGCTCTCTGTTCAAAAATTCATTAAACCATAGTTTGAAAAAATCGTGTTATCTCAAAATCAGCCAAGAAATTATTTCATTTGTTTAATAATAATAGTTTTTGGTTGTGACAACAAATTTTATATGGCAATTGCCGCACAAGTGTTTTCCGCTTGGGAATGTTTACAAAAATGTCTTCCGCATTGAGTGTTATAACGGGAATGTTTTTCATTTTTCAATCTTAGATGAAAATAAATGTCATGATACACATAATATTTTTTTTAAAAACACCTTGATTTTTCAAGCAAGAATAAATCACTGTCTGACATGTGTTAGTGTGCAGCTATACATGTCACAATATAAAAAAATAGGTTACCTACTAAAAGCCTACGGAAGGATAAGCGCTTGGATGTTAATGTCCTGAGTAGACAAACCTTGACCAGAAAATTGGATGATTAGTAAAAATTCATTGCATGATCTAAACCTGTTCTTCATATATGCAAGTCTTCAATCTCATAAATAAATTATGAAAGACTGGTTAATTAGAGATCCAATGGCTCTATTTTTCTTTTTTCAGATATGACATTTACCCATGAAGGGAACAAGACTTATTTTGACCGCTTAGTGAACTTTGAGAAAATGGTAAGTATCAGTTTACAGCAGTTTTAGACTGTGCAATATACAAACATGTAGTCTTCACTAATAGGAGTCTCTCAAGTTTCTTTTTCCCCTTCTTGACTTCCAATTATGAAACCCTTTCAAAATCAAGTAAGACAGCTGAAAAGGTGATTCTGGGGGCCTCGATCTCTTTGACCCGAGAGGTTAATAGCAATCAACCCTGCTTCCACTTTGTGTGTAATGCATATTTAACCTGACAGCCATGTCTGGAGAGAACATATTGCAGAACAGCACAGAAATTGAAATATGTGTACTGACAATAAGAGGGGCTGCATGGATGTCCAACGTCAAACCTTCTTTTAATTATTCTCCAGAAAGGTTTTATGCTTGGAATCTAAAATTTTGAAAATGTCATCTTTGATTGATGGAGACTATGTTGTGTAAATTTTATATTCTTTAAAGTGTTTATGCTGTTGGGGACTGTAATACAATGACTAATGTAATGAAAAAGAAATGAACATTCAAATTTGCCTGTAGCTCCAAAAATATGAAAAGATACAACAGTTTATATTTCCTAGTAAACCCTAAACTCTGCATTTCATCACAATGAAACCTAACACTGCCCTCATTAAGACCCCCATGGGCCGGCCCGGCCATTCGTAAACTTCCACCTATTTCATCTTCATCTCCAGAGTCATTAATTCAGGAATTCTGAAACCTTGTGTAGACTCCTTGACCTGAAGTTGTTGGGGGGGGTAAAGATAAATTGGAATTAAATTTGTTGAGATGGCGTCATACCTGAAAGATATGGTGTATGGGGAATATTATTTTATTTTATTACTCTTAAAATTTAAGTAATATTTGATAAAATTTAAGAATGGTATTTGTAATGGAGTTTTTAATTGTTATAACATGAAGTTGTTGTTGAATAGTTGTGATAAAATTGTATTTATAGTTAAGTGTAATTATTTATTTATTTATGTTTGATATTTAAGTTTATTGATAAGTGGATGAATGGAGTAATACTTATCTTTTTTGTTTGATATGCTTAGTCCGTTATCCTCTGTTGTTTCCATCGTTGTGGTCTTCGCAATGTGCGTTTTTCTTTCTAGTAGGCCATCTGAGTGGTCATGCCATACACTTAAGGTACAATCCCTGTCCTCCCCACTAAACCAGGTTCAGAAGGTTCATTACCGCGAAGGCAACATTTGTGATGTTTAAACAAACAGACCAGGGGATTAAGCAGGGATGTTCAAGCCGACTGCCTTCAGAGAACAATGGAGCTAAAGTGTGATTTAAGCACATGGTTGATACTAAATTGTGAAGTGGTAAAAAACCGAATTTCCCACATTACGTTACAGATATATACGAACATACAACACGATTGTTTTTCTTCATCGTAGTTTATTTACACAACAACAATTACAAATAATTACATTCACTGGACAGCTGCAGATTCACTGGATACAAAATTTACAAATTAATTTACTTTCATGAGGTAGGACACGGAATCGGCATATTCCAATACAGACATGGCTCCTGTTTGCAGCGAGTGCTTCAGGTTTTCAATGCGGCGGTTCATGTCCGTGAACTTCTTCTTCTTTGGTGGCAGACGCCGTCCTGCGCCATACTGGATGAGTCGGATTTCATTCATCTTCTGCTCTTGTCTTAGAAAGGACAACATTTCGAAAACATTTGGGTGGGCTTTGGCAATCATTTTTTTAAGCCGACCATGCCATCCTTCCAGGTGGTTGGTTGTCCTTGGGCCGGTCGACTGGAAGTGGTTCCATTGAGACTGAGTCAGGTCTCCTTCAATCCACTGCGAGGTGACGTAGTCTGCCAGTTGCCAACAACGAGGGTCATTAGGCATGTCCGCTATGGCGTTGAGCCAAACGTCCTCGACCTGTAACAAAGAAGCATAATATAAGTCTTGAGTTACATACATGTAATTTAGGAGTTTACAATTTGATGTTGATGATTTATTTGATGATGATCTAGTTTTATTTGTAGTTATACAAATTTAGGGGAAAATGTTTTAATCGGAAAATGAGAAGAAAATGGTAACATGAAAGCCTTATACTTACATTTTGTTCAGGTACCATAGGCAAGACAGCCGCTCGTCTGACGAATCGAGTCACCTCATCGTCGTTGTTGTAGACTGTCTGCAAGCCCACCGCCTGTGTCTTCCTCCAGATACACTGTGTGTAGTGGAATAGACATCCCTTCCACAGTGTTGTCGGGAAGTTGCTGTGAACAGCCTGCTTGGCAGCAACTTCGTAGTCCATCTGCAAAATGAAATAAATGATTAGTCAGAGGAAATTGCTCCACATGAATTTATTGATTCAATGTATACGACATATATTGTTATCAAAATTAGCGCTATATCAAGTGAATAGTTTAGTTTTTTATACCTGGAAACATTGAGGTAGTAACTGTAGTCCTCTTGTTGTGGCAGCATCCTTCAAGAGGCGAAAGGCTCGACTGTAGGTTTCCTTCGTCTTGTTTGGCAACAGGAAGAAGACGAGAGGAAACATCTGCCCCCCAACCATAGCATGGAGTGTGTAGAGTTGGAGAAACAGTGATGGAGCGACATAAAATGTCCCATCACCGTAGACAACATCAGCAGCACACAGGTGTTGAAGGTTGGCTGTTGTGGTCATGCCAAGGATCTTGTTATCTTCTCCGTCATTGATGATAACAAAAGGTTCTCCGGCGTCGGTTGTCTTGAAATCATCTGGAATGATGATTCCACGGCGTGATGTAGGTAGTGCAGGGAATTTTGATCGACGGGCTTGGTAAAGTCTGTTCTTCACGGTATCAAAGGTTGGCATAGAACCCAGGAGTGATATGCTTTCTGGTGTCCAAGCACCATCTCTCATTGAACACACTTGCTCATCGTACAAAGATGGCAGTGGTTTCACCGATGATCTTACTAAGGTCTTTATCTTCGCCAGTGATTCCCGAACCTGTAAAAGAAACATAGTAATGTATAATATGTAATAATAATAAAAAATATTATATATATATAGAAATCCATGATTATCATAATATAATAATATTCACATTTATAGCTTTTTTCAGTTATAATATAGTAAAATATAGTATTACTAAGAATTAGTATAACTAAGTTTTCGTTAAGATGTAGATTATTTAAAATTTCTTTCAAATTACCTTAATGTCATCATGAACAGGACCGTGGTTGTGTGCGGTGGGGAGTTTCGAAAGAATGTCGTCAACAGTAGAAATACTGGAACTACAATTCTTGCCTTGCCGAGTCTGGGCTCAAAATACAAGACTCCTAATTTCATTTACATTCATGGTGACTCCAATTGTAGTATAATTTAATTCAATAGTAATAACAATGTATATGTTACTGTTTATGGCAACTGGCTTGATAATCACACAACCTTGCACACCTTTGTTACCTTTATTCATCAATGTCAATGTATCAACAGTTACATATATATCATGTGAATCCCCACTTATATTATCAATGTAACCTGTAATTTATATCACCGATATCTTCAATTTAAACCTTATATAAGTTTGGAGACCAAATTTCACAAGCGAGGGGAAGATATCATGGGCAAGATATTACCCAAATTACATTAAAATTGTATTTATAGAAATTAGAAAAATGTATGATTAATTTACAGAAATATCCAAATTACATTAACAATTCAAATATAAAATTTATCATTATTCATAAGATACATAATCACAATCTTTTACAAGTAGACCATATTTCTCATCATCACCTTTTCACCTAAGGATACAAAATGTCAGAGTGAAATCTTCATTCTAAATAGTAGACAACTCGTCTATCTAAGACAATTGTCTTTAATTAATAATCCTTTTACAAGTGTTGACACTGACAGTGATTTTAGTAGATAAAGCCTTAGGCTAATTAAGCTAATCCACTTAAGAACTTAATTGACCTCATCTAATTAATCTTCAAGTTTTCCAGACATGTCAATTTATAATTCCAATGAAAACAATAACTGGCTAGAATATTAGTGACACTGTTAACGAGATTAAAAATCTAACCAATGAGAGATCACCTTCATTTACCTATATAAACCAAGATAGAAATTTAATCTTTAGTTAGAGTTAGAGTTATAGTTAGTGTTTGGATATCATCTAGACACTTCTCAAATCAAAACTCCAGGGGCTGAGTGTATATATATAGATTGTCATGCCCCTGGAGGGATCATCCAGCTGTAGGTGGAAGCAGACGTAAAACTCCAACTTAACAACAACAACAAGGATCTTCAGTCAGAGTTGAGATCCCATTTGAGACACGTCTCATGTCAACTCTAGGGGCTGACCAGTGAATATTTACATTGTCATGCCCCTGGAGGGATCATCCAGCTGACTCCTGTCTGATCAGATGCTCTCCCTATAACTCCGGGTTCCTGCGGGTTGGCACTCTCTACAACAGATGAAGATCCCGATGACGGAACCGACCTGGAATTCTCCGAGAGCACCATGAGAAGATAGCAGAAGACACAACCCTGAGCCAGTTATCCTGACAACCATGGAAGGACCGATTGCTGCTGACCTGTCAACTTCAACCATCCCCTTTGGACTTCAAGGTTACGGATAACTACATCCTAAAGCACCACAAGTACGAAGATCTACAAAGAGGATGAGAAGACTAAAAACTTGGACAAGAGACTCAACAGCCAATTGTGAACTCTTTTAGAACAATACTGTTCTTATTGCTTTCGTAGCATGTTTTATCAGGATTCTGTGCTCACAGGTTTGTGTGTGTGTAATCAGCCAGACTTAACATTTTTGTAACTATGTTCTTTACTTATAGGGTAAACTTGTTTCAATTATCATCTTTAAGTTTTTGGTATCAGTTAGGTTTTTTTTTATTCTTATCTACTTATTTATGCACGCCGTCATTCAGATACGGTATTGGTTCCGAGTCACACCATCCAAGTCTTGACTCCTGAGGCTATTTACTTATATGATACTTGTAACAAATGTTTATTACCCTTGATTTTCCAAATTATTCTGCAATATGTGTACAAATTTCAAACTTTATTTCATCATTCGACAAATACGTGCTATGAAGTATTATTACGTGCAAAAAGTCTTATCATGACTATCGCATCACAATTGCTCATAGTCAAAATCATGTATTCTTAAATGATGAAATGAATCCAAATTATATCTACCTTGATGTTACCATACCTTGTTAATGATGTTAGTTAGGTTATATATTCATTCAGCATACTTCGCTCATCTTCCTTAGCCTTGCCGAGTCTGGGCTCAAAATACAAGACTCCTAATTTCATTTACATTCATGGTGACTCCAATTGTAGTATAATTTAATTCAATAGTAATAACAATGTATATGTTACTGTTTATGGCAACTGGCTTGATAATCACACAACCTTGCACACCTTTGTTACCTTTATTCATCAATGTCAATGTATCAACAGTTACATATATATCATGTGAATCCCCACTTATATTATCAATGTAACCTGTAATTTATATCACCGATATCTTCAATTTAAACCTTATATAAGTTTGGAGACCAAATTTCACAAGCGAGGGGAAGATATCATGGGCAAGATATTACCCAAATTACATTAAAATTATATTTATAGAAATTAAACTAAATTAAATTAAAGAACTTAATTGACCTCATCTAATTAATCTTCAAGTTTTCCAGACATGTCAATTTATAATTCCAATGAAAACAATAACTGGCTAGAATATTAGTGACACTGTTAACGAGATTAAAAATCTAACCAATGAGAGATCACCTTCATTTACCTATATAAACCAAGATAGAAATTTAATCTTTAGTTAGAGTTAGAGTTAGAGTTAGAGTTTGGATATCATCTAAACACTTCTCAAAACTCCTGGAGGGAACATCCAGCTGTACTCTACATGTTATTATCATTCTGTTATTATAACTGATCCTGTGAATAAATTGTACATAACTATTCCATGGACTTTGGATTTCTTCTGCCTAGAGTTAATTCCCCATTAAAAACTAGACAGCAAGACCGTCATCCCGGAATATCCAAAGTTGGGGCAGATGAGGAACACCTACAACCCTGCTTCAGCTTTGTGATAACTCTGTGATCTAAAATAACGGTCACAGGGGCCAGACTCTGAAAAACCTATTTTCATTTTCTTCTACAGAAGCAAAATGTCTAGAAGGCTAAACTTTGTGTATTGATTCCTTAGCTGAAGAGAATTCTAACTGAAGGATTTGGTGACCCTGTGTCCCCTAATAAGAGCCATAGTGATCACACCGTGAAAACCCATTTTCATCTTCTGCCCCAGAAGCAAAATTTCTAAAAAGCTAAATCTTGTGAACAGAATACATTAGGAACCAACTCCTCAAATATGGGGATAGCAGGCATTTTCCTTAAGATCTTAACAAATCTCCTTTGTTTTGTTTTTTCCTGACTCAAATTTGTAAATTTGGTGTCGATCCCCCTTCACATAAAGGCGAGGCAGGGTGTACACCCTCAAATCTTTCATTTATTGAAAAAAAAGCCATCAATGCTAGGAATCTCAAATATTACAAATATTCTTGTAGGAGACCAGGAACTGTAAATTTCATTGTCCCACCACTAATAATAAGGTAGTGGTAGGTGCAAACAGAAAATGGCTAAGTCTTGGAAAAAGCATTGTTATAACTTCAATTAGATTATATTCTTATGGTTATAAGGATTCAAATGAGCCCAAGTTCATGTCTGTAGCAGAAGTTACAGAAGTTCGGTAGTTTGAATTTCAATGGTTTTTACTGGTAGTTACTCTAAAAACATTGATTGTTTTGACAACAAATATGCGTTATTGTGAATACTAATATCTCGAGTAGACAATTTTAATCACATTGTTACGTTTGTTATATGTTTTGTTACGACTCATTGCATGATATAAACCTGATATTTTTATATGCAAGTATACAATTCATCATGTAAGACTGATAAGCTACAGAGCCATTTGCTCTATTTTAATTTTTAGCTCATATTGACTGAAAGGCTCGATGGGCTTATGGCATGTCATCCAGCATCCATCTGTCCGTCTGTTAACTTTTTATTATTTACTTATCTTTTCCAGCACCATTGGCTAATTGAAATCTGAAAGTTTGTTTACAGTTTAAAGAGATTTTTTTATTAATAGATAAGGGCCACATGGGTCACAGCCTGAAAACCAGAAGGCAAAGGCCTAGAAATTTCCATTCTTATGGATAGACTCCTTGACAAATGAGGTTTTTAATTAGGGCTGCATTGACCCAACAGAAAAAAATATTTTCTGTCTTTTTTCTCCTAAAGATGAGGCTTAGAAAGCTAAAATCTTATGTACAGACTCTTTAGTTAATGAGGATTATATTTGGTGATCCTCTGGAAGCACATATAATGACACTGTGACCATTTATAAAATAAGTTATATAGCCTGATGAGCTACAGAGCCAGTGTCTTTGTTCAATAGTTTTAAAGTTCTTTTGACATAGGTGTTGAAAAAAACCCAATAACATTAATTTTGATTAATTTCTTATCCAAAATTAACTAGAAATTGGTTTATTGTTTATATCATTATTGAGATAGGCCATCTGATGACAGTTTACAGATATAAACAACCCTTTTTGATCATTTACTTGAGATTTACAGCTTGTTGACCACAGGTACCCTTCTGTAATCATACAAAGTTCTAAAACTGAGTATTGTGTGATTATCAAGTTTCTCACGAAAGAAGGGTTAAATACAACTGAAATACATAAAGATATGACCAATGTGTATGGTAAAGAAGCCCTTAAATATTCTACTGTTGCAAAATGGTTAGCTGAGTTTAAGCAGCTCCTTGGACGATGACCCATGGTCAAAAAGGCCTGTTGAAGCCATTACGTATGATATGGTTGGATGGGTTCAGGGCTTAATCATGTCTGCTCATTGAATAAAGGTGGACGAGATATCTTCTGAGTGTGGCATTTGTCATAGAAGTGTTTGCAGAACAAGAGATTTGAATCCAGTTTTGAATTCTTGGACATCTACAATGCTGATCCCGATAACTTTCAAGCTCATCTGGTTACAGGGGATGAAATGTGGATCCCATGCAATGGAAGCATAAGCGCTCTCCTGCACGCAAGAAGTTCAGAACTCAGCTTTATGCTGACAAGATCATGGCAACCATTTTCTGGGATTTAAGGGGTGTGATATTTATAGACTAAAAACCACCTAAAACTACAATAACAGGCGCCTATTATGCTGACTTGTTGAAGCAAATGAGAGCAGCGATTTAGAAAAAGCGTGGTATGTTGGCTGCTGGAGTTAATTTTTTTCATGACAACTCTCCAGTGCACAAGAGTCATATTGCACAGGCTGCACTTCAAAAATGTTGCTTTGAACAACTTATCCATTCCCTCTACAGTCCAGATCTGGCCCCATTCAACATCTATCTGTTTTGTAGCTAGTTTGAATTCACACTTACGTGGTACAAGATTTGGTGATGATAATGAACTCAAGGCAGCTACTGAGGTCTTGAGGGACTTCCCCTTGTAGATGCTATTCAGCTTTTTATCAAGGTTCCTATAAACGTAGTAAACTTCTTTTAAATTTGGTTGCTGTTTTTCCATAAATTCTAAGAGCTGAGTGAAAATCAAAAGTAAAGCAAGTAGTTACTCTTAACATCAATATAAAAATTATTACAAAAATATATCTAGAACAAATTCACTCTCACAGATAATGGAAATTGCCTTTTTTTCCAACTTTAAATTAACTGGGTACATCATTTATGCAAATTATACATGGAATTGAAGGCAATTTATTCTTCTTTTAAAAAAACAAACTATAACAATCTATTGTAGAAGGTATAACCAACGAAAGATGTGTACCCATAACTTCTGAAAAAACAGACTTTGGTAATCCCCTTTTAGTGACAACTGTCGCATGATTTGCCACTTGTAGTGCTCTGCTGCCCATATTCAAATTATACATAGAAATAAAGATAAGAGATAATTATCTCTTCTTTTTGATCATTTAGAAATAATATAATGAAAGAAGAAAATGCTTGATTCAGTTCACTAGCTATGTCATCAACAAACCTCGATGTACAAATGACACATCAAATTTATTCACCAGCCCATCCTTTTTCAGGAAGGGAACCTCCTTGGGCTACTACTGCATAAAATCTGTTTATTTTTGCTATATGACTATATT
The DNA here is from genome assembly GCA_921293015.1 of Phorcus lineatus. Taxonomy (NCBI): domain Eukaryota; kingdom Metazoa; phylum Mollusca; class Gastropoda; order Trochida; family Trochidae; genus Phorcus; species Phorcus lineatus. The sequence goes on from OV121092.1 coordinate 21,872,386, forward strand.
TGAATAAAAGAATATACAAAAAAAACACCTAAAACATGTTTTCTCATATATCCACACCCTAACAGGGCCCCAAACCCTAGCGGTTGCCATAGCACCAAGGGCTCTAACTTATCAATATGTCATTGAAGAGGAAAAGATGTGTGCTTCCAATTTCATATAGTTGCTAAGTTTTCTGAAAGAAAAGAGACAATGGAGAAAGAGACAAATGTATTGTAATCTTTATTACTAAACATAGTTTAGAATAGGTTCGCATTTTCGCATTCCATCGCATTGTGACTTAATAAGGCTTTTCCCCAAGCAGTTCGAACCATGTGCTTCGTCTTTGCAGGGGAAAAGAGACAAACATGTCGGATTCTCGAAGATTGTTTTTCCCGACTAGGTGGAAAAAAGATATCTTTCGTATGGAATCAGCTCTTGTTTGGCACTTGATGTTATTATTATTATGTATTAATAAGCATCTCTTTACATCGATGGTGATCGTTTTTACCTGGTTTTTAACTTGATGAAAACTTTCATTTTTCAATGGGCAAGCCATGTTGTTTACATGCTCTTTTTATTTCAGGCTGTGGTTGTAGTGCTTGCTTTATAAGTTGCTTTTCACTGTTTATGCTGCGGCCGTTTATCTTTTAGTATCTATATATCTTAGGATTATATATTTACTTAGATTACATTTGCACTTTCCCTCCCCTCTCATTAGTTATTTCAACCGTTTCTTTTATGTTTGCCTTACAGTCTTTCAAGAAATGATTGATTGATTGCGGGGCTAATATACCCCAGGCAGATGGCCACGAGACTTGCTTGCCCTGTCTGGTCACAAGGGGTCATGTGGATAAAAGAAGAGGATTTGTAAGTGTAAGCTTAAAAAAAAGCAAAATTGCTATGAATGTGGACAATAGAAATTAGGTGTAGGTAGAATATAGGGTGGGGAAAGTTTGGCCTAGGCCAAAGTTTCCCCGGGGAAAGATGGTCCTAGGCCAAACCTTCCCCAGGGAAAGTCTGGCCAGGGGGAAAGTTCGGCCTGTTACACCGGGTCCGCGTCTGGACTCGGGCCTCCGGCTCCTGTTGTGGAACAACAGGAAGAAACGGGGTCATGGTTCCGTATTCCCTTTCCTCCTCCGTCTGTTCTTTCGGGTAATCCATCAGATACCTCGTCCGTTCAGGATACTGAGGGTGCTGGGGATTGCTTGTAAAAGGAGATGGAGGTCGGTGACCCAGCCGACCTTCCCATTTTGTTAGCCATGAGAAGGGTGCGCGATAGGTTTGCAGCCGCCTTCCCTCAGGTTGTTGTTCCGGAGAAGGAGACAGACGCTGCCGAGTTCCGGCTTCCCGGCGTGGCCTTTGCTCTGCGGTCCGCATCCTCGATGAGGACTGATGCGATCTCGCCTCTCTTGTCAGGTACCCGTACGAGGTTCAACTTACCGGAGCTCAACAGGAGGTACCCTGAAAGGGAGGTGGGGTTGTTTGACGTCCCTCAGGTCGACACAATGTGTTAACATCAGTCAACCCGGACGCCATTGGGCCGGGCCGGGCCGGCGGGTGCCGCCCTTCAAGCACCAAGACCAGATGCTTAAGCGCTCCTTCAAGGAGACTTTCCGGAATGCTGCGCAGCAGCTCGGGGTTGCGGTGCATTCAGCCTACCTGGCCTCCTTGGGTCCAGGGGCTGTCTGAACTCTATTAGGAGTGCGTCGAGCCAGGTGATGACCGCAGTGGCTCTGGTTCTGCTCTGGTTCTGGCTCTGGTTCTGCTGGGGAGCGGATGTCTCCCCTGGAAGGCCTCCTGCAGGGTCTGCCGCCTAAAGTTGGAACTTGGTGGACCACTTCAATCCAACCAGGCTCCGGCAGGGGTGCACGGTCAGCCAGGGAAGAGAGGCAAGAGCAGAAGGGGCAAGCAGGCCAGGGGCCAGCAGCTTTTTCGGAGGAGAGGGGGCCCCAACCAGGGCTCCTAATCCCCCCGCTGCTTGAGCCAGAAACCTGTCAGGGGGCCGGAGTGCTGCCAGTAACAGGGATCTGTTGCCTCTGCCCAGAGTTTACAGTAGGGGGCCGACTTTCCCACTTCCTGTCAGACTGGGAGAGAGTCACGTCAAACCCATGAGCCCTGTCCACACTCAGGGATGGACTTTTGCCTCACTGGAAGCATGGGCCACCTTCGTTTACTGGAATGAGTCGCACCCCGGTGCCATTCTCCCCGGAAAAGGCGGAAGTCCTCCGGGCCAAAGTCGCAGCTCTGCTCAACAAGGCGGCCACAGAGGTTGTCCCGAAGGGCAAGGAAGAGACGTACTTCCTGGTGACCAAGAAGGATGGAGGCTTCCGGCCAATCTTGAATATCAAATACTTGAACAAGATGTTGGAGATCCCATTGTTCAATAGGTCGGTAATCAGAAGTCGTACGAGATTGGCTGTTATCAATCGACCTCAAGGATGCATTCCTCCATTTCCCAATGCACCTCCAGTTCAAGCAATACCTAAGGTTTGCACACAAACCAGCCTGACAAGAATACTCAAAATGTCCTGGGTGGCTTCCTGATTCAGCAGCCTCATTAATGCCTTGATCAACCAGTCGTCGATGTACGGGTGACAACACCTGCCCTGCGACCTGGCGACCTACGCCGGAATCAGCATTAGCTTGGTGAACACTCTACCTTGGCGTCATAGAGATGCCGAAGGGGAGCACACAAAACTGGCAACACACCCAGTCGAACGCAAACCTGAGGTATTGCTTGAACCGAGGGTTCATGGGAACATGGAGGTACGCATGTTTGAGTTCGATTGACGAAAGCCAATCCCCCGCCTCTACCGATGCTATTACTGACCTTAGTGTCTCCATCTTGAACGTTGGTACCTCCAACATCTTGTTCAGATATTTCAATTTCAGAATGGGTCAGTAGGTCTTGGTCACCAGGAAGTAGGTCGAGTAATACCCGCTCTCTTCCTGGCCCACTGGAACAATTTCTATGGCCGCTTTGTCGAGCAGAGCTGCGACTTTGGCACAGAGAACTTCCACCTTCTCCGGGGAGGATGGCACCAGAGTGCGCCTCACTCCGGTAAAAGAAGGTGGCCCAAGCTTCCAAAGAGATAAATGCCCTCCCCGAGTGTGGACAGGACCAAGGGGTTCGACGTGACTCTCTCCCATTCCAACAGGAAGTGGGACAGTCTGCCCCCCACTGGAAGCTCTGGCAAAGGACTTGGATTCCTGCTACCGGCGGCACTCCGGCCCTGTTGGCAGGTCTCCAGCTCGAACAGGTGAGGGATTAGGATCCTTGGTTGGAGCCCCCTTTCCCCCAAAAAGGCTGCTGGCCCTGAGCCTGCTTGCCTTTCCTGTTCTTGCCCTTCCCTAGATAGCCTCCCTTGCCAGAGTCCTATTGAGTTCTGGTAAGGCGAAATTCGTACCGGTACCCGACAGGAGAGGCGAAATAGAATCAGTGCAGAGACTGTCGACAATGCGGAGCCGCGTCTGTGCAACCTTGCGTTTAGCAAAGGCCCCACCTGGTAGACGGAACTCGGTACATCTAGTTCCTTCTCCGGGAACGACAACCTGAGGGAAGGCAACCGCGAACTTGTCGTGGACCCCCCTCAAGAACTCGGAAATTGGGAAGTCGGTAGGATCCGACTCCGCACCCCCGCCGACCTCCATCTCCTCCTCCAAGCAATCCCCAAGCAAAGTCCTGAACGATCGAGGTTTCCAGGAGGACCAAATGAAGGAAGTAAGGGGATAAGGAACCCAGACCGGTCAACCTCCGGTCGTTCCTGAAAAGGAAGCACTGGTCCAGACGCGGACCCGGATGCTGCAGCGCCCGGGCCCCGGCTCTTGTGGTTCCCCCCGACCTCTCGATGGTCTCAAGATCATTCAGGGGGTCCCGTGTAATGATGCTGGAAGGGATCCGGCTTATACCGGCCCTCAGCCCCGAAGGACCCAGTCCGTTTTGCATCCAGACATTCCGGGGGGAACCGACGCCGGAATCTCCTTGCAAAGTTCAGACATTAGCTCCCCCATCAGGCCCTTCATCTGCCCCATAATTAAGGAATTAATAGTGTCTAGTGTGGGGGTGATGGGAAGGGCCCTAGCGGAAAATAGCCGGCTTCCCACCTCCAAATCCGAACTCTCTTCAGAGGGGATCGGAGGGGAGACGACTGCCTTCTTCTTACCACCTTGCTTACTCTTTGATGTGGAGGTCACTCCCTTCAAACTCTCCCCTCCCTCCTGCATCCCTTTGTAGAGTATCCGTCTGTCTCCTTTTACGGGTATAGGACAGAACGCCTTGCACAGCGAGCAGTCCGAGTCGATGTGACCTTGGGTCACCAAACAGGGATGGCAGCTGAGTGTGGGATGGACGCCCCACAATCAACACACTGAAAGGTTTGTTTGAAAGCCAAACACACAGATAGTTGAAATGCTACCAAAGGGAGGGGGTGGGGCATGTATGTGTAAATCTAAGTAAATATATAATCCTAAGATATATAGATACTAAAAGATAAACGGACGCAGCATAAATAGTGAAAAGCAACTTATCTTAAAAGCACTACAACCACAGCCTGAAATAGAAAGAGCATGTAAACAACATGGCCATTGACGTAAAAAGATGCTTAATAATACATAATAATAATAACATCAATTGCCAAACAAAAGCTGATTCCATATGAAAGATATCTATTTTCCACCTAGTCGGGAAAAACAATCTTCAAGAATCCGCCATGTTTGTCTCTTTTCCCGCACAAGAACGAAGAACGTGGTTCGAGCTGCTTGGGAAAAAACCTATGTCACAACGCAATGAAATGCGAAAAATGCGAACCTATCCTAAACTACGTTTAGTAATAAAGGTTACCATTCAATTGTTTTTTTCTCCATTGTCCCGTTTTCTTACAAACAGTCTGATAACTTAGCAAACTCTCGAAGCTTCATTACCTCTTCTCACATTCATGACAGATTGATAAGTGGTGAGAATAGAGTTACTGCCCTTGGTGCTATGGAAACCGCTAGGAATTGGGGCCCTGTTAGGGTGGTAATAAATGAAAAACACTTTATGTGTTTTTTGTATATTTTTATTTAAAAAATAGTCACAACCTGTCATATAGCAAAAATAAACAGATTTTATGCAAAAGTACCCCAAGGAGGATCCCTTCTGAAAAAGAACCAGTGTGTTGTTCACTGACTCTTCTACAATCTCAAAGGTGACTCTCTTTGGACATTTCAGAACATTCCCACAAGCTGATATTTAAATCAGCCAGTCAGGACAGTATTATCTCCCATGAGACCAGAATACAGTGTAACTGAGGACAGGTTGTTTTCACTTATTCCTTAAAAGTATTATATCAACTTTACTTTAACCCCAAAGTATTCTTTCTCTATTCCTTCCAGTAACTGTGTTTTATTATTATAAAAAAAAAAGAAAAGATTGTAACAGGGAGTGTGATTTAAGCTGAGAGAGAAACGTCCCTTGTTTGCTCCTCGTGTTTGTGTCCTAGACCTACAACGTTTATGAACGGTCAGAAATAAAAGCTGTTTACATTGAAGAATACCGGTGTCCTGTGGATTCTATAGTGAAGATTGAGCTGTAGTGACGTATCGAACTACCTTAGTGGGGCATCTCTAGATGGATAGTATCGGCAATTTATCTGGGGTACGTCCATAAGGTCCCAGAGGGTTTGAAAGCTCATTCGGTTAGGGCCGTGGCAACCTCTAAGCCTTATGCGGCGGCCCTACTCATTGAAGAGATCTTCTCCGCCGCCATTTGGAGCCGGCCTAGGACGTTCATCAGACACTATCAACTAGACAAGCACTCAAGTGAGCGTGCTCGGTTTCACAAGTCTGTTCTCTATAGTGGGCAGAGTCGTGCACCCTCTAGCTAATTGAGCTTTTTGGTTACGGTTTTTAATGGGTGTTGTTGTACTAATGTACTAACTTCTAACAACAAGTGCACCTTGTGAGCCCTGGCGGCAGACACCCGAGGGGTGTTGTCTTCAGGGGTATTTTAGTTAGCTTAAAAGAGGTTCCCTAGTTCCTTCTTTCAAAAAGAAGGGGGGAGGGGGGGGTTCTGTTATCGGCTAAACGTCACGAGCAGGCTTTTTTAGCCAGTATTAGTAGGTTCCCAGGGTCAACGCCCGGAAGCAGTTCCTACGGCATATACGTGACCTGGTGAGTGTATTTACACTTCTTCCTTTGTAAGGGTTTTTATGCTGCAGACAGAATGCCACTGCCAGGGAATATTCTCTGGGGGTCTCTTTTATGCAGTAATACCCCAAGGAGGATCCCCCTCCTGAAAGAGAATCGAACAAACCTGCAGAGGTTTCTGATTCTTTGAAGGGGATCCTCCTTGGCCACCCACCTCCTCTTATTCTGTCTACTATGCTAGATTGATAAGTGTTGAGAGTAGAGATACAGCCCTTGGTGCTATGGCAACCACTAGGGTTTGGGGCCCTGTTAGGGTGGTGATATATGAGATATATGTATATTTTTTTTATTCAAATATAGTCACAACCTGTCATATAGCAAAAATAAACAGATTTTATGCAGTAGTACCCCAAGGAGGATCCCCTTCAAAGAATCAGAAACCTCTGCAGGTTTGTTCGAATTTCCTTTATAGATTAATATTTTCTTCAGATGAACTTTTAGACACATCTCAACTTAATAAATTATACCTATACTAGAGATATGTCAGATGTTCTGTATTTAATGGACTTATTTTCTTGTAGTATAATAGTCAACATTGATGATGTCACCTTTTTTAGCTTGTCTGGCCTAAAAGGCCTGTTGGGCTTATGTCATGGAATGTAGTCCGGCTGTCTGTACGGCTATCTTCTTTCCAGAACCATTGACTCAAGATATGAGAAATCTTTTATACAGATACCTTAAATAATGAGGTTTTTTATTTATACATTGGGTGACCCTGTGCCTAAGAAGAGCCACAGCGACAATACCCTAAAAACCTATCTTCATCTTTTTCAGAAGCAAAAGGCTAAAAAGCTTCAAGCTCAAGCAATTCTAATTTATAGATTTGTTGACCGCCGCATCTCTAAAGGGCCACAGGGACATCAATCCCGTTCACTCATCAGAAGCCAGCTCTCTACATCTCCCTCTTCTTGGATGCAGTCTGGTTCTCAGACCTTTAGGGAAGAATACGAGTTTGTGCCACATTATTAGGAGTACGTCTGTGAGGAGGAAGAGACTCACCTGAGTTATCAGTGGAGTTATCAGGCGTGTATGCTTGGATCACCGACAGACTTGTTATATGCCAATCACTGTGACTAAGTAAACAAGCACTTTGCCATCTGGGACGAGCCAGAGCTACTTATACTGCGTAAAGGACGCACTTGACAATCTGGATGAGGATTTCTCCCGTCCCTCCCTCAATCCATCTTTCAGGCTAGCAAGGAACATCACAGTGGGATTTAAGATCTACTTGCTGGAGGCATTTGATACAGGTGCCATTAACAACGACTCGCTGCAGCGATTGTCCAACACCTCATGTGCACTCTACAGGGTCCAAGATGGCAAGCTACAAAACATCAACACAGAGCTACGCTGCACCATCAAGCCTTTATCAGCCTGGGCTTTGTCCACCGAAGCATTGAACCAGGACTTGTCTAAAGTCAACCATCCATGCCTCCACCACTTAGCTATGATGTTCCGTAGGCAGGCGAACGTCTGTGTTAGTTGAAACCGTGTGGGCCGCCCTCGCCCACACCGCACTCATTCGCTTGTTGGCACCCTGCATGTGGCAGAAGAAGTTTAAGGAAACACTGATCCGGGCTCCACTGACGTCTTTGTCTTTGTTCGCAGACATTATCCCATACGTTCACAAGGAACAGTCAGCAGTATCTCAAGTGGAATTTACCCTCCCATCTCCCAATATCAAATATACCTCTAGGCAGTAGATTGGGGATCTTCTGGCCCAATTGGACATTATTAGAAGACCTATTCGTCACCAAAAGACGGGCTACAAACTGCCAATAGTCAAGTCTCCGTCTCTGACCCAGCTTCCCTAATCATGTGAGTATTCGTCAGCCAAACAGATGCAGTTGTCACTAAACATCCAGATACTGCCAGACAAGAGGCCATTAGGATGAGTGCTAGTTCCTGAACACTCCCCAGGGTTCTACTCTCCATCTTCCTTGTCCCTAAGATAAACTCGGACAAGAGGACAATTCACAATATGGCGGTCTTCAATGACCTCTACCTTGCAGAGCTGCCTCTCGTCTGGATGATTACCTTGGATCTACTGTGTTCCAAGCTATCTCACAACAATTGGCTGGTTAGTCTGGATCTTCAAGACCTTCACGTTCCAATCTACGAACCACAACAGAAGTTCCTCAGATTTGTGTTCCAGGGAATCCAGTACCAGTGGGGGGTGCTCCAATTTAGCATTTCCATGACCAAGTGGCTGTTCACACGAATCACGGCGCCAATTGTATGGTTTCTACACCTCGAGGGATTGAGTTCAACTGTGCCTGATGAGCCACAGTGTACATCAGTTTCTCAAACAGTCCCAGTTCTCCCTTGACCTTCTCCATCAGTTAGGATGGTTAATCAATGCAGAGGAGTCACAACTAGTCGCCTGGCAGTTGACTTTCATTGGGGGTGTGCCTGACAGATCAAGACCTCGTCAGGGTACCCTCGGACAGGTGAACCAAGATTCTGGTGTTTCTTCACCGAGGTTTGACCAGTGCAATGTTCCTCAGGGAGTGGCAGCCCCTATTAGGACTTCTCTCCTTGGCCAAGTAACTCACCGACAGAGTTTGCCTGATGTTGCAACCACTATAAACGCTCCTAACCCAGTTCAGAACGACAACCTAAAGACGGTGTTTCCTCTACCAGTGTCCCTTCACAGTCATCTCCAGTGGCGGACAGTCCGATCGAATGTATCTCCGGAATGTCAACTGTTTGTGGATGCCTCTCCTCAGGGTTGGGCCGCTCATATGGACGACCAGTCAGCAGCAGGACTTTGGTCGGGAGAGCAACAATCTTGAGTTTCTGGCGGTCATACTGGTGATTTTCCACTTGCTCCCAACTCTTGGAGGGTATTGGTTGCTCATGGCATTGGACAGCTCCTCAGTTGTTTGGTTGATCACCAACCAGGGAACCATCTCAGAGACTTTTTGACCAGATTACACTCAATGCCAAAAGAAAGTTTGCATTAAAAAAAAAAAGTGTTTTTTTAAAACCAATGAAATGTTTCAAACAAAGTAGACCCTGAACAGATTGCCCCAACACTACAATAATGTATGCTGAAAAATCATGCCGTTGCACTTAACGTGTGCGCGTGAACGCATGAAAATGTCAACATGCACGGTCAATCTTACCATGATGCACATGCAACATCGGTATATAAACCACTTGCGTTCCATGCAAGACACCCATATTAAAAAAAAACACTCAAGCATGCCTCAACTGACTTTGATTCAACGAGACAAGCCCTGGGAATGGCCAATATTCGGGCCACACGTCCGTATAGCAAGAACCTTTGGCTGCAGTTGTGTCACTGTGGATAAACTTTCCGACGATACCGACAGACAGGACAGACCAGTGACAGACCTCGGTCGGGCAGACCAAAGGTGACTACGGCCCGCGAGGAACGCTACCTGTGTACATTGCACCTCCACAACGGTGACGTCATCGGCGTCAAACGCTCTTGGTCACCTGGCCAGCCCACAGACCGTGTCCAGACGACTCAAGGCCCATGGTATCAGAGCTTACAGACCCTTCAAAGGACAGCGCTTGACCATTGAACATCAACGTTGGCGATTACGATGGGCTTGCACTGTACAATGATGGCAACAACAAGACTAGCAAAGGGTCCTGTTTTCCGACAAAGGTCGTTTCTGCCTCTTCAAGGTCGACGGAAGACAACTCGTTTACCGCCGACATAGAGAATGCACAGCACCTGCTTGTGTTTAAGAGATAACAGCATTTAGCAGTGTCTGTGTGATGGTTTGGGCCGGGATATGTGGACAGCAAAAGATTCAACTTGTAATAATTAATGGAAATCGGAATGCACAACAATACGTCAATGACATTTTACGTCCAGTGGTTGTCCCATTTTTGCAACAGCAGCAACTTGGGGTCATTTTGCAGCAGGATGGTGCCCCTATGCATACCGCTATGGTCACACGGAACTTTCTAGCTGCAAGTAACATCATCACTCTACCGTGGCCAGCCTGCTCCCAAGATATGTCTCGAATTGAGCACCCATAGAACGTTTTGGATCAAAGTGTGCGACGACGACGGCATCCTCCAACCAATCATCAAGAACTGATTGTGGCTCTCAAAGAAGAGTGGCAACACATCCCCAAGCTCGTCGAAGGGTGCATGCTTGCATCAGGGTATTGGGGTTGCCAGTCACGCTACTGAGTTGAAGGTGCTTGGCAGAAAACTGAAAAGTCCTTTTTCACAACCCAACACACTTTGAGCAACGCTGACACCAATCTTCGAAACTCGACAATACAAATGTTATTGTTTTCTTGGTGTCATTACAATTCTCTCTCAAATAAATGTTTTGCCATGTTTTTCTCATTTGTAGTTTTTGTTCTAGCGCCAGCTACAAATAATGCAAACTTTTTTTTGGCATTCAGTGTAGACACCAACAAGATCACATTACAGGTTACAAGAATGTGTTTGCCGACGCTCAGTCCAGACCAGACAAACCCTCTCCGACAGAGTGGATGCTCCATCTGGAGGCGGTCAATCTCCTTTGTCAACTCTACCATCGGCCGCTGATAGACCTGTTTGTGAAAAGTTCAACGCTTATCTGCCAGTGTATGTCTCTCCATTACCGAATCCAGCAACGTCAATGGTGCGATGCACCAAACCCACTTCCTCAGTGGCCTCATCTGCTGATCCATCTGCACATTTGGTTTCTTCACCCCGACCCAGGCGGTTTCATCTGTCAGTATGGATCGTCTGCAAAAGACTCTGAATGCCAAGGGATATTCATCCCGTGAGGCTAGCGCCATTTCCCGAGCAAGTAGGGTGTCAACAAGATTGCTGTATGATGATAAGAGGCTCTCCTTTGTGCATTTTTGTCAGGATCTGTCGCAGGATCGGGTCAGGGCTTCACTGCAGTTTGTGGTAGAATTCCTGCTTTCCTACGTAGGAAAAAGCATTTGAAGGGTGGGCACCATCTCCACCTATTTGTTGGTGCTGAACTCCGTGCTTGCTGTCAAACAGGATATCAAGTTCTCCAAGCTGCCTCAGCTCATTGCCATGCTCAAGTCCTTCCAATTTGAGGAACCAAAATTGAAGTTTCGGCCTCCTTCCTGAATCTGGTACTTTGTCACCTGTGGAGCCTCTAGCTGAGGTTGCTTCGAGAATTTAACTCGGAAGACTATATTGTTATTGTCTCTTGCTACCGCAGTTAGAGTGACAGGGGTTCACACTCTGGACGTCATTAGAGTCCCGTTTGAACAGATGCGTCATGTAGGGCTCCTGTGGAACTTTCTAGCTGAGAATCAGCTCCCAGGACAGCCTGATAGAAAGTTTGTGATTCCGCCGCTGTCTTTGGTTGTGGACAGTTCAGAAGTAGAAGAACTTTCCTTGTGCCCATGTGAGGGTCATAAAAGAATACATCAGTCAATCTTCGCACCAAGAGAAGATCGCGGAAGAGATTGTTCATTACTTTCTCCGCTGCGGTTATGGGTGAGGTCAACAGGAACATCATCGCCTTCTGTCTGGGGCGGCCATACTGGCAGCTTACGACGCAGAGGGTGAATCTCACCCTACAGCTAACAACTCTCACAAGATCTGGGCTTTAGCATCCACCATGGCTCTGCTTAGAAACATCTCTGTTCCGGCTATCATGGAGGGTTGCTTTTGGAGGTTCATTTCGGTCTTCGCAAGCCACTACCTTCGTAATCTGGCAGTAGAGGACATCCAGGGACTCAAGTCTTTCGGCCCGCTAGCTGTTGCTCAACAATTGACACAGCCGACCTTACACTAGTTATACCTCATAGTTGCACTCTCTGCCTTAGGGCTTTCCCCTAAGTGCATTTTGGCTTTTGGCCACTGTCCATGTCTGTTGGATTAATATGCACGATCAGAAGTGAGGTAAGTATTACAAATTTATTAAAATCTAAATAGTCTAGGTATCTCAAAATACTTACCCCACTTCTAGGATTAAACCCACCCAGATATGTCTCACGGTACCCCTCAGGAAGCCTCCTTTGGATCTTTCATATGGAATGTGATTTTGTCAACAAATTGGATCGTCCAAATCCGGTTACAAGGCCGTGTTGTCATTGTCATATTCCCCGAATTACAGAACGAAGACGGGATGACATCTTCCAACACATATTCCAATCTATCATCTGAAGTAAAGGTAATATGCAATAGCAGAAGTGGGGTAAGTATTTTTGAATATCTAAAATATTTAGATTTTAATCATTTTCATCTTCTTCAGAAGCAAAAGGCCTACAAAGTTTTAAGTTTAAGGGGATTCTTATTTATAGAATAGGTGACCCTTGGGTAGGGTTGGGACGAGTCTAAATTTCATACCCAGGTACCCGACCACTTATTACCCAACTCGTCAAAACAGTATTGTGAATTATTCATCAGGCCAGATAAAAAATTATTTTACCTTTGGCTCAGTTTGGTCTGTAAGGAAGGGGAAATCGTTGATGTGAATTGATTTAGAGTACAAACTCTCGGCAACATACAAACGATCGATGGCATAACACTACACATTGATACTTAAATTGTTTTGACTGTACGTTGTCGGAACGCCAGTAGTGTGCACTGTAGTTCGTAGCTGTATTATGAATCTTATAAAACGTATGCACAGATATATTATCTTTTGATAGTAATACGCCACAATAAAAAAAATTTACATGGAAAGACATTTATGAGAATGGATTAGATTGAGTAAATTTTCACTGATACCATAGTCTATATCCTTTCCAAAGTTTCTTGATTGCAATTGTCGTGTCATATACAAGCTCTGCTGATTGGATGAAAAGATTGCAATCTATGCAGATTTCCCTTGTTAGCTAAACACAAGACAATACGTTGGAGGTCAATCGGGTCATGCATGATGTGTACAGTTCATGTGAAAAGGCTTCCAATCACAAGGTTGCATGTTTATATTGGAGGCAACCTTTCTATGCAAGATATGTACATTTCGCTTTAAGAGGAAAAGACATTTTTCTATATGCAACAAAATGAAATAGCTAGGTCTGTTGTAATCGAGTGCATGTTTTAATAGTTTATGAAATTTAATTCATTTGAACCAGACTGATAGTTAATTTACGTCTCACATCATTTTTCCCATAAAATGCTTGTAATGGTCATTTGGTGTCCTGGTGAATGATATTGTACTGTTTGTACTATACCTTCTTGGCTTCCTACAATTGCAAATTCATTGTGCATGAAATTGTACCATACCCTGGCATTAGAATGAATTCTTCACTTATTTGTCACGTGATCAAAACGGGTCCAGGTAATGTGATGGGTACCAAACTCTTTACCCACCCGTCCCGGATATATCCGGGTTACCCGGGTCCCAGCACTACCCTGAAAACCTATTATCATCTTCTTTTCAAAAGGTATAAGGCCTAAAAAGCTAAAATCATGTGTACAGACTCATTACCTGATGGGGATTCTAACAGACTATTTTCCGACGGTAGTGATATTTTGTGAAATGCCCTAGCAACATGTTGTTGCTGAGAAGACCTGGGTCAAGCATAGTCTTAGCAACATGGCTATTGTTGCTTGAAGAGCCATAATGCGCGAATAATAAAACATCGCGAAATATTATGGTTATGAATGTGAAGAAAACCAATAATTTGGTTGACACATTTTATTACTCACAGGAATGTATGGTTCGTTCATTAATGACGAGTCACTAATGAGAGCTCTCACAAGTGTGTACATCGTACGCTGATATGCACGTTGTTTGTTGTGCAAACACAGTCATCACAATAATCCGGCTTGGCGGAATCCACTCTTGATCGCCAATATGCGCGTCCTGATGTTTTGATTGCGGTACGCTTAAGCTTCGATTCGATGCGTATTGCGGTACAAGAACCTCGGTTTGGTATATTTTCGGTTCGGTATGACATTTCTGTGAACGAGATCTCGAAAAGTCACATCATTCAAACACTATTGTTTGGAGTTAAAGATCAAACTAAACCGATCCAAATGTTTACTTCCGGGAAAACTAGTGTATATTTAGAATGTGTTTGATTTGTATCATTGAATAAACATTTTTACAGAAAAGACCTGCATACATGGCCTAAAAAATAAATATTGAAAAACTGTTTCCCCTTTGTTCATTCAAAGGATGTTGTATATGAATTTGCTGTCTTATTGACTTTCATGTATGAAATGTTTAATTTCATATGCATCCTTTAGTCTTTTATTAATAAAAAAAATGTTCTCAGAAAATTTTGAACAGTAAAAATGGGCCTCACTCTTGTTGATTCGTGATTCTTTCCTTTATGATAGATATAACCTTTTTATTACAAATATGGATAGAAAATGTACAAATTCATTTCATCCATTATTGTCAGTCCATGGTCTTGGTGTGTGCTACCCTGCTAAAAGTAGCTTAGATCAGTGTCCCATGAATCGCAAAACATCATTAACATGTGCTGAAACTTCTACCTAAATAACTACATCCACTCTTCTTCGGATACCCCTGACACTTAACCTTTTACATACTGTAAGCGCATTTAAGCACAAGGAAAAAATTTGCTTCTCAAAACCCCAAATCTTCATTGCAAATCATTATATTTTTGGAAAAAATAGTTTGATGTTGAATTAATCCAAGTTGATGAAATAAAATTTCAAATGAAACTTGTCAATGTTTCGCTATTTCATTGACATGCTATGTGAAGTTACATTTTTATCCAGTGTAAATAATTTTGAAAGAATACCTTCTCAAAACTATATTTTATTAAAATTTGAAATACTACAGTCTTAGGTTTTGATCTAAACATTGTCAAATATATTTCGGATCAAATAAAATGAACATAACTGCATGGAAGGTCATGGTCAAAGCAACCCCTGCATGTGGTTTGAAATCAAATTAAGATACAACTGTTTGAATAAAGATCTAGATATTTGCACCACTTATTGATGAAATAATGTAAATTTTCAATATATTTTCCTTCTTTTCACAAATTTTTCTGACAATATTTAGTGAAAATTATTTGACAATTCCAAAATCGCAAATGATCTAGAAACTATTTACTTGATAACAAGCAATACCCCTACAATAAAAAACGGCTAGACAATACGTTGCGGAAGCATTGCCAGAACAGGAATTTTACCATTGCCGCAATGTATCCGCAAGTACTTCCAGACCATCTCGGAAACGTTTCGGAAGCATTGCTAGAAAGCCATAAAACCTTCAGGTCATCATAAACTTTGTGGAGATGGTTCAGAAGCATTGCCAGAAAGCCATAAAAACTTCTCAAGCCCTAATAAACTTTATTTGTAGAGATGTAGCGGAAACAATGTTGCATGCAAACTTGTGGAGGTGCTTCTGAAGCATTGCCAGAAAGCAATAAAACCTTCTCAAGCTGTTGTAAACGATATATGTTGAGATGCTTAGGAAGCATTGCCAGAAAGCTATAAAAGCATACAAACAACCATTCCAACAACACACAGCCACCTCACGTCCATTTCTTTAAAAAATGTACTACCATAATCTAAGTTACATCTACACTCATGTATACTTTTCATCTTTTAATTTTCAAACACAAAAAAATACAACAAAACATGTATGTGTATTAGAATATTTTTAATAAACATTTAAATATTAACAGCTCTGTAATACAAATTACTACATGAAATACACCTCAAATCATAACAATATTTTATGTACAAACCAGTGTGTTAGAACTTTTCTAAAATCATCCAATCTGATAATGCACAATGTTGATAAGATGAATCAGGCAGACAAATCAGGTGTAGTTAATTTTTGTAGACATGGCAGGTTTGCAGACATAAGCTTGATCGTGGATTCATCACCATTGTAGAATGTGCAATAAAATTATTATTTACAGGCATTAAATATGACTGATGATATGTTATCCTTTTATATTTTAGCAAAATTATTCAGCACTGAAAGGCAGATTATCAGTGATACAATCACTTAAATAAATAAAGGTCAATGAGATAGTATCTTGAAATGATATAAAATCATACATTTGATGTTGCAAAATGATCTCTTTTAATCTGTATAGGAACCCACTTTTCGATCTGTTTATGAATTAACAGTGTCTACCAATCCATCCACCATTATTTTTTCACAAAATGTTATCATATTTTATGAAAAATACTTGTAATGTTTGTTTTTTACTTCAATTAAGACTAATTCACTGCACATGCTGCATAAGAATACATGGAGATGAAAATTCTTCCTTGTTCCACCTCTCCTTTTCTTGTTCAAATCTTCTCTCTAAAACATCAAGTAAATCAGTTGTGAAGGCAGGTTTAGAGAAATAAAGGGGTGTAGGTGCTGAGGGTTGAATAATGGAAAATCTGGAGGGGTAATGTAAAGGTGGAACAGGGCAAAGAATGGAGAGAATAAATAGAAATATTAAAAGGAGATATAAAGACAGTCATATTTACTGAATGCTTTAGTACAAGAGTGTATTTTAGGTAACTTTATTAAAGTCAGGGCATAATGAGAATAAGGTAGAAAGATATTCACAGATTGCATGTTCAGTGAAGTGTATTGATGCAAAAATAATGATATGAAAACAAACAATGACTAACAAGATCGTGAATATTTTTTCCAAAGAATTTTTAAAAAGACTTAACTTTGATAGAATAAATATACAGGTACATTTTCAATACTACATGATAAATGTATAAAACAGTCACCATGTAAAACTTTTTGTGTAGACTTATCACATTTCAAAATTTCAAAAACGAAAACTTCACATTCTTTCAAATTGGCTTCATTTTTTGTGTCAAGATATTTCAAATAACTGTAATATTTAGTACTTTGATTTTGTACTGAAATGAAACAAGGGAAAGCTAAAAAAAGGTTTGCTCACTCACCTTTTAGTTACTAAAATCCAATCCTTGCATGTATCCTTGACACAGTATTGTGAGAAATGTTACTTGGAACCTGCTTCAAAGTTTGATTGGCTGGCTGAAGGGACTGACTGAGCAGAATTTAGCCTCATTCATAGACCCTATCTCTATCACCTTTTCATATATTTCAGTACTGTAAAGTAAGCTTATACACTGTTCTATAAAAGCAATACTGGACCATAAGGTGAAAAAGTGTGAAGGTTGGTTTTATTTCAGAAGATAATCACATACAAATCATTTAATAAGCTTTTAAAGACAGGGTATCAATATATTTCATTGTTGTCTTTCTTGTTTCCTGGTCTGATATTTTGTCAAAATTTACTTTTTAGTTAAATCATTTACTGGATAAGTGAAACTTTAAACCCTGTTTTGATAACATTTATTCACAATTGTATTTAAACAAATATTATATTACTTTGTTATCTCTCCTGAATGAATAACGACAATTTAAATCTACCTTCCATTTTTATCTTTATTGAATTTTCATGTCTTTTAACTGAAATTTTGTTCCGAAATTTTAACCTTAGCAGATTGAGAATCATTAAACAGGTGTGTGATTTCTAGTAAGTTGTGTTATGTAAGTATGCGAGGTGTTGGGCAGTCTCAAGTGACACACTAGCATTAAGTGTTGTGCAAACATCATGTCTGTGTATGCATTGTCAGAGTTGGCACCTGTCCCTCATAAAGTTAATTACCTTGATGTCACAGAAATCACAGGAAATAGTAAGACTTGTTGGCTATACACAAGGTTTCTTGCTCGCATTATCTCTCTGAAACCTGGACAAAACAAAAAGCTGTTCTTTAAGCAACAATTGTATAGAAGCTTTAAAACTTTTGGGAGGTATGTTGTTATGATAACAATTTCAATATATTTCTTCAATCATCAATGTGCTCTTTCATAGAAGAATCTTCCCTTTAGTTGTTCATATTTCTAAGTCATAAAACATAAAATGACCTCTTTTCATCCAACCAAATCAAAATTGATTGTAAGTTTATAAAGTCAATACTGGATGTTATTTTCTCATATAGTATAAATATTTTACAATAGGTTAACATTATAAGCACAACTGAAGCTACTTTAATTTACATATGTATTTTCAAATTCTATTTGTTTGAAAAAAGATGAAAACTCCATTTCTGAAACTTTACTTAATGACATATTATTTTCTACATTTTTAAGAGGTAGAATTAATAAGTGACTTGTAAAGACTATGAATATAATGGTAAACATATTCGGCACTTATATGACTAAGTCCTTTGTCCGGAGTATATCTTCTAAACCGTACATGCTATCATCACCAAACTTCATACACTTATCCATATTGGTGCGTCTCTTGAGGGTAAGATTATTTTTATTTTTTGCGTTTTACATGGAAACGTTACTAAAACAATGACTATCTGACAAAGTGCTTTTTCCTGAGCATATCTCCTAAACTATACATGCTAGCTTCAACAAACTTAATACACTTATCAACCATGATCCCTAAGTGAGCTTTTTGAGGGTAAGACCAACAAAGAAAGCCAGACTATAGTTTGAAGCGGGGGTATGTGAGCTGTGCTCACTTCTTTACTTGTTGTAACAGGGTTTCTGGAATAAAAAGTTGATAATAAAAAAAAAAAAAAAAAAAAAAATTATACCTTAACCCTTCCGTTGCTGAATATTATTTTGACCAGTTTTGCCCCCGTGGCTGAATTTTCCAGCACTCGCCTCGCTACGGTAATAACGCAATTAGCCCCTGTGGCCGAATTTTCCAGCGCCGCCAGATGCGATCGTTTTAACAACATATGGCGTGTTTACATGGCGGAATACGGACGTTATCGTCGTTTTATATACAAAGCTAGTCGGTGAATCCCGTGTTACAAATGGATGATACTTACTTGACACTTTGAATGAAATTTCTATCACCCCTGGAACGGTTTCTACAACTCATTTTTAAGGTCACCACTAAACTTTGACCACTGTGTAATACATTGTTAACGCGATATCTCGTAAAGCTTAGCACCTAAAGTTTTCATATTTGATGACAGCCTACAACGGCCGTTGACTCAGGCACCAGTAGACTTTGGTGACCTTGACCTCATTTTCCAAGGTAATCATGACACTGTCATCACTTTGTAATAAACAAACATTTTGTTTTGTACCACTGCCAGAATCCGTGTTGTTGTCCTCTATCGGAAACCTGGAGCAATGGGAAATGTCCTACATTTACTTGAAGAGAATCTGAACCTTCTCCCACATCATACCTTACAAACTGTTATCATGGGAGACTTCAATATGACCAATATTCATCTCATGTCCAACTACAACTTTAAGTTGATCCGCACAACACGCTCTCCAACACACATTCACTAAGCACAGAATTATGATACTGACTGCAGATATCGAAAATGTATTTAACCATCATCTCCAATGAATTAATTTATTTCCAGTAATTACTACCTGTATTATCATTCTTAGACATGTTCACTATATGTTGTCCATGTCATGATCAGGTTCATATATTTATGTTGCTGGAGCGGTCTTCACATAAGCTCAATCCATTCCATGTATCTTTTCATGAAATAAATAGGTTTAAACCACACACATTCAAGGGGGACAGTTGGATCTGATGTTCACCAACAGGGAGGTTTTTCTACAATTTACATTGGCTTGTCAAATCGCTTACTCTTATATATAAATTGGTGTAAAGATTCTATCATATTTGAATTTTCATTGTTGTTCATAGGTGGTTTTGCATATAACACAGTTTGGAGGCTGTGGCCATTTATATAGAAGTAGGCATCATTTCTTAAATCTGTATAGAGCCTGCCTATAAATAGATAATGGGCAACATTTTCATTGGGATATCCACAATCGCATTCTGCATTACTTGAAATATATCTATTGACCTTATCAGCATTAAGATCACTGCATTCGAGCTTGAGACGACTGTGTACAATTTGACAAAATTGACTGCCGTAATTAAGATCGAGGTAATTTTTTTATTCAGACTTTGTTAAAAGAGATTTGAATTCGCCAATTGTTTCAGCATTGGTTACTTCGTCGGGTAACGAATTCCACAATTTAATCATATCTGGAAGGAAAGATTTTTCATATAGTTTATTCCTACAGTGTATAGTTTGTAATTTAGAACTGTTCCTTAGAAGATATTGACTATTGTCAGAGACAGGTTTAGGCACGAGGTCGCATAAGTAATCCAGGGAGAGATTGTTATACATTTTATAGAAATAAGTCAATTTGATACTATGCCTTTTTTCAGATAATGGTTTAAACATAGTTTCTCGGTATAATTTTTCATGGCTAGTACCACGAACTGCGCCGCTTATTGTGCGAAGTGAATCTAAATATAACTTTTCGAGAAGATAAGATTGTTCTTGTGTACAGTTATCCCAGATATGACAACAGTAATCAAAAATAGGCAGTACACAGCCTTCTCAGACTCGGACTAGTGCTACTGTGTTCACTCAAGGATAGTGACAGTGAATATAACATAATCAAGAACAAGACGCTAAAAATATAAATTTATGGGACAATACTGTCATTTTGTAAACCAAGATAACAGTGGTATATTTATGCTTATAATTTGTGCCAGAACACTAAATAACACTCTACTTCTACTGTATCCTTCATGAATTCTCACTTGTATTTTGTTAGAAAGAAAGTGGTGCGAATATACATACTGATAGTGACAGTGGTTAAAAATTTATGTCAAAGAGTCTTTCTTGAAATACATCAAAATGAAAGAAAAGATTCTCAATTGATCATGACAAGACACATAAACTTACAGGTAACATTCATTGTACCAAAAGATAAATAATATTATTTATACCAATTATGTCATAATGTTAGTGGCAAACACTTGTTCTCTTCTTTTAGCAACATCAAAATTCATTGTTGTTTTAATCAGGCAAACGTACATGAATTTTAAAGACTCATTATAATTTCAAAGCATTGAAACGAACTGATTTTATTTTCCTTGTCAACACAATCAAATAATTTTTTTGTTATATAAGATTTAATTTCACAAATAAATATCTACAGTTATATTCCCTGAGAAAACAAGAAGATTACATTCAAATTTATTTTCAGTATTGCAAGAATTACAACTGACATGATTTATTTTTAGAATATCTTAAAGGCACTAGTGCACGCTTTTACGGTTTAAACTGGCTATTTTAAGGTTTAAGAGGACTTATGCATTTACTTAAGCTTTCTATCGATGCAATGAAATACTTAATATTCTTTATGTGCAGCTGTTGAATTTACCTAAACTCTGAACTGAGAACAATGAATGAATTATGTTTTATGAAAGCAATGTCGTAAATAAACCTATTTAATAACACAGCATTAGCATTGCTATTAGATTGACCAAAACACCTGCCGTTTCAGCTGTTTTGGTTATAAGCAAAATCTTAATATTTCCAATATCGTAGTTCATGCTGATTTAAAGTTACGTTGCATTAAACACTTCTGGTCTTAAAAAATCAACTTTACTACCTGAATACGGAAATATTTGTTAAATAACTTACGAGGTAGATTATTTAAGTGAGGATCTTGAATAGTATCGAGAGATATGCAGTATCTGTGCATTCGTTGTGTTTAAGAAATTTTGGTGTGCACTAGTGCGTTTAATAATGTTATAAAAACATATATTTCTGGCTAAAAATATATAATTACTCACCTATATAAATTTCTTAGATTTTTGTCACCACTTGTATTTATCTTTCACACAAAACATCTTGTGAATCATTTTCAGAAATATACTAAATTTTGTATTTTTCTCTGGTAATGAGGAAACGTAATGGCTGTGGTATTCAATCGACATGTTGCCAAAAAGAATCAACCGTTTATGAAGCAACTTTATAAAAATATTTTTTTTATGTAAAGGGTTTCTACAGCCACGCCTACGAAGAGCTACCTCCAGTTCCCTTAAATTTTTGGGTGGAGGATTTCTTTTTTGTACTCAATCATAAACGAGACAGAAAAGAACCTAGAAACTTCGCTTGAAGAATTAGAAAAGAAATAAGACCGTAAATAGGATAATTACATGAAACAGTTACTGCTTGTAAAAATAATTTGATTAAATATGACTTAAATGAGATTGACCATCACAATATACATAGAATACTAACAAGATTTAAGTAAAAAGTATAGAACAGGGAAAAGAAAATAACAAAATAATATTTAAAGCTTGTGTCAAAAAATTTATAAAACTTATAAATGTTTTGAAAAAAAATTGTGGAACATATAGTATAGATGGTAAACAATTACTTCAGAAAACTCTTTTATGAAATAAAAGTTGCATCTCTTATTATTTTAAATCCATAAACTTCCTATTTCTTCAAACCACTAATAAAAAGCCACTCAAAGATGTCTTTTACAAAAGGTTTAGGAGGTTATACACAATGAAGTCGTTCTAATATAGATCTTCCTGATCTGTTAAAAAAGGATTGCATTCCAATTCTAAATGAGCCGGATTAAAGTAACCTTGTAGGGAAATTAAAATTGAATGAGTTGTCTTTTTGCTTATAAACATGAAAAATGTCCACATATCAGGCTTTATTACTTTTAATTGATTTAGAAAGGTATTCTATTAGTGTAGACAGAAAATACCTCAGCAGTACCACAGTATATTTTTCTGCTTTATGTAGAGATTTATATACCGCGTCTCTTGTTAACTCAAAATTAAAGATAGCAAAAGTTTACAAAGAGACTTTGATTGGAAAGTATTTTACATAATTGCTAAGAAATGTTTGAAAAGCTTAAAATGGTTGCAAAAAAGAATTAATCATAATATTCTCACAACAAGACAATTCTTATAGCAAAGGATATGTATCATCATCACTTTGTCCATTTTGCAGATATGAAATAGAAACTTTAAACCATATGATTGGGGAATGTGAACTTATCTTCAGATTATGGAAGGAATTGTGGTTCAACTCTGTTCAATTGAATTTACATTTTACCAATCAAATTGTCATACTGGGAATGAATGGTAAGGACAATAATCCTTAATAATTATTAGTCAAAAGTATATAAAAGATGTAGTATTAATGGTTATGAACAAAAGTTGGAACATCTTCAAAATGAAATTGTACATTATAATGTCTTATCAAGATGTGTTTTTCTGTCAATAGAAAATGTAAGTTTTTTCAATCTTGGTCAACTCTTCACTTATTACTTGGAAAATAATGTTACATCAAGTATTTGAATTGTATAAGCCAATTGTTGATTTTCGTATCTTTATCCATGTGAAGATTGTTTGCATATTCAATATTTTTTATTTTGACCCGTAGCACGTAATATGGAAAATAAAAAAGTAAATTTCAAGTAGAAAACTGGTATTTTGCACACAAATTTGTTCTCAAGACACATGATTTTACACCGGAAATAACTCTGCTCTGGTGTGAAAACTAGGATGGAAAATCCAGTATTTATAGATTTGGCTACCCTAGCTGTGACCCCTAAAAACTTATTTTCATTTTCTCCTCCAGAAGCAAAACGCCTTAAGAGCTAAAAGCTTGTGTACAGAGTCCTAAGTTGATGAAGATTACAAGTAATTGCTTTGGTTTTGTGGCAGCTCATATGATGACCCTGTGACCATTGAAAAAATAATTCTAGATACCCTAATGAGCTACAGAGCCAATAGTTCACATGCACATATGCACATTATCTAAGACAGTGACTCCATGAAAAGGGGGTTTAGAGGTAGAATGTGCTCACTATATCTCTTGTTTGGGAACATTGTGTGTATGTTCTTGGATATGTTTCATTAATTTTGTGTAAAGAACATTGAATTAAACATCCTTGTTCTAAAAGACTGTAACCTTGAATAATGTCCAATTAGAGATTTTCTTTGTTTTGCAGCATATGATTGCACAAACTCTCAGAACAATCCGTGTTTGTCGTAGTGCAGAGCTTGGTAAGTAATAAAATTACTTTATCTTGACACAAAATATAATTAGAAACTTGGACCCGGACATGCATTCATCAAGGTTCAGAGTTTGTTATGGCACTTTTTCCTAATTCTCATTTTTTTTCTTGCCTAGCATCCTATATTTTTGTGTAAAAGAAACATGGTTGTGAACTCGATATTTAAGGTTGAACAGAATTTACCATGTACATTACAGTGTTATGGGGGTCCAAAAATACATGAATCAAGTTTTGGGAAGCAAAAAGTTGCCTTGCGTGACCAGCATCTACCTAAAAAGTTAGGAAATAAATAGAGAACTGTTTAGAAATCTAATTGTATTTCATTAGCTCCTCTCTGATTAAGATCATACAGCTGCATGCTAAAAGTTTGTTCACATACCTTAGTATACTAGTGCAAATATCATGTATTTTGAGATGCCTTTGAGGTATCGTAGCGTTTGCGAAAAAGAAACATATAATATTGAATTTTCAATACACTTATGCAGATCTATTCTTCTTTAAGGTAAATGTTTATCATACCCCACAATTATCCGTAACGGTTTTGGCAGGTCATTGAAGTGACCAAGGGTCAAAATTCCGAAAACACTAATTTTTATTTTTCTCAATTAAACCCTTTATAATTTATAATCTTTTTAAAAAATTAATCACCTTCTTTCCTTAGCACAAAGTCACTGTGATTGTGTTGGTTTAAATCTCAGAGAGTCGATATTGAATGTTTTATTTGACATTTAACAAAATTGAAATTTCGAAAATGTGACCCCTTCTGTCTATATCAATATGCCAAAATTAGAATTTTTACACGAGAGACCAGATGATCCAAAAATGAGTTCAAGAATGGCTATTTCACACATGGACAGTTGGTGATCCATTGTCAGTTTTGCTGAAGTTATTCTATTGACGTTGAAACGAAACCCAAATTACATGATATTTGCACTACAATTCAGTAGTAAGTGAACAAACTTTCGGTATGCAGCTGTATTTCCTCAACAACAGGAGAGAGATACAGAGTTAAGATTAACATTAGTTGTTTCCCTACATTTTTATCCACTTTTCACGTAGCCACTGGATGTTTTCAAATCAGTCAAAGTCTGTTATGTTGAAGTACAGAAAAGTTTTCTTCCATCTCAAATTGCAAGCCTCCTGGATTCTTAAATAATCATTGGCGTAAAAATTTCCTCTTGGATGAGCTGTGCTTACCTCCTGTCCCCATGAACGTTTCTGCAGAAGTCTAAAGAAAAAAAGTCAGATTTACCTTCGGTGGTATGCAGCTATCATCTTCTGGAGGTGTCAGCCTCACATTCCTTTCTATACCCCATGTGGGCAGAAGTGTCTGCAGAAGTCTGAATTCATTTTTACTTCCCACCTGAGCTGTTTCTCTCTTAACCTTTAAAGTGTTAAACTAAGTCAGCAGCTGTATTTAAGTGATTATTCGGGCCATCCCAGCAAGACCTTTAAGAAAGTACCTTTTGGATCTCCCAGTTCAGTGCTTGTATTAACATCATGCATCTCGCTATGCTGCGGATTTTTCTATGGTTGTTGTTCTAAGTGGTCAAACCAAATGGTTGCAAAGTTACAAAACTCTTGTTCACAACTATCGCATAGAAAGAGAACATAACAAAAGCTCAATTTCCTCAGACATTGGCTTGTTTGAGCTATAACTCGTGTGGCTTAAAAGTTTTAGTCTTCTAGCTAATGCATTTTCAGCAAAAAAACTCTAAACATACCTCCTTTCGCAGCTCACATCTACATAGCCATGTGGGGGATTTCAATACGGAATGGAAATAATAAAATCGTCCTTAGTTCAATATGAAATACATATATAAACAAAATAAAGCTGAACTTTTACCAATACACCAATATACCAATATTTACTCAATATATTTATATTCCGTGTAAAAATTTTACATGCTCAAAAATAGATAAACACAGCAAGCGCCTAGCAATAAGCTTATTTCCTTATTCATATCTTGTGAGTTGAGTGAATGTTTCCATCTACCTATGTGTACTTCATAAGAACTGAACCCTTGGCCTAATTTCAAAATGTGGTAAATGCTTGTAAAGAGAAGAAAGTTCTCTTCAACTTGATAAGAAATTGGTTTGTTCGTATCAGAAGAGAGCTGAACAGACCACATGTTGTTGACGCTGATAACCAGATTTCTCCCACCAATCGGTAAAGGACGGTCTCATGTGCAGAGTATGAAGCCTGTTACAATAGGCATGCCGTGGTAACTGGGTCAGACTCAATGTCTACCAGCGTGGCTGGCATGAGTGGCTAGCGTCCTGGCCCCTACAGATGGCCCATGGAATTCGTTGATGTCTTTAATCCTTCGATTTTGCCAATTCCTTTGGCTGCTTAACTTGACTCACATGAGGATTTAGTACTTATGATAAATGAATTGATATCTCGGTGCCAGACATTGTGCCTGAATAGTCCTTTGTTGATAAGGTGAACATAAGCTTAAGCCATCTACTCAACTGTCCTCAATGGATGGGAATATTGATCAACCATACCAGGAAGAAGTCTGTACCACAGGTGTGTCATCTCAAAAACAAGGCTCCAGGGGAGCCGGAAATAGCATGTGAGAGAAATCAGTTGATTCAAAGGACCTAATGAGTTAGGCAGTGGCCAAGTGTTGAAATTGAGTTATGATCTCATTTACATTATTCCCCAGTTTGAAGGCCCATGGACAGACAGGTCAAGAATCTTGGTTGCACAGAAACGCCCTCTGGATGCCAGAAGTGATTAGGGTTCTTGAAGAATGGTGCCACCTTCTTTACAGTACCAGTGTGATGGTTGCCAGAAACAATGCAATGGTTGTTTCCTTTATTAACAAACAAGGAGGTACCCTTTCCCTGGATTCTCATGTATCTAACACTGTCTGTTGTTTTGTCTGGTGGATCAGTTCAGGATAACTCTCAGGACTAGGCATATTTCAGGGAAGTTGAATGTCCCAGCAGATTCTCTATCCCGGAAAAAACAGAAAATTTCAAAGGAATGGACTCTGCATAAGAAGTTGCAACTTTCGTTAATCTGACTCTGGACCAAGTAAAGATTCTCCTGAATGTAACCACCAAGATTGCTCTGAACGACTGCATGGTTTATCTACTGGCCCCCTCATGGCCCACTCAGACTTGATCTTTTGGCTCTGTTAACAGATGTACCACTTTGTCTATGTAGCTGACGCAATCTGTTACATCAACCTCAGTCCTGAGTGTCTAATTGGAATTTAGCAAATGTAAATCATCACGCTTTGAGACTATCAAAGAACCCTTACGAGTAAAGGTTTGAGCAAGGGACCTTCAACCGCTATCTTTGGTCTATCAGACCCTCAACAGCGGCAGTGTGAAGTTGGTTACATATTCCTTATTTGATATTTGACTTTTCTATCTACTTATTCGATAAAAGAGCTCTCATTGAACTAGATTTGAGTTTCACATCTTCGACTTAAGCATGAACTTGACACATGAAACTTGTAAGTAAGTCATTACTGTTAACCTATATTTGCATTGTGTTTATCATGACCAAATTCATTTCTCAAACTGCCTGCAGAGCAATATTTATTAATTCGATAACTTAAAATGTCTAAATGGGGGTACATTTCTTACTTGGTTTAAGATTCTCAAATGGGGGTACATTTCTTACTTGGTTTAAGATTCTCTTTCTCAAATTGTAAAGAATCTCAAGAGTTATTTATGATGTCACCATTTCATTAACGGATTAATTCAATGGTTGAAAGGATAAGTGAACATGAGTATCAATACTAGAGTTGAGTGCAAGAAATTGATATAAATGTAGAAAGATAAACGACTGTACTGAAAGTAAATGTAAATCATTTGAGAGTAAGACCTTTGAATCTAAATGTTAATTTTGTAGTAGCAAAGGTCTATCACATATGGTAATATGAAGTGTCAGTTCTAATTCAAATTGTGATGTTGATGTTTTCATATTATTATGAAGACAGATATTCAGAATATCTAATTTCTGGCATCCTAGATTTTTGGAAAAAAGGTATGCTGAAAAAATCTTTTAGTCCTCTTTTTGTTAATCTTCCCCTCCTCCAACTCAAGCCTTCAAAACATCTTTAATCCCCTTACTTGAGAAAGGATAACCAAAGCTAAACATCTGAAGAAAAATGTTTAAGACTTTATAACAGTTGTGATTGGAGGACTTTACTTCTTGTTTCAATATTTCAGAAGTCAAGAAATACAAGGATCCATAACAATATAAACAAGATATTCTCTGTTTAAAATTTCCAAAGGAATCTAGGTAACATTAATTGAACAGATTTATTTCAAATTTTTTATATGTTATGGAGGTGAAGTAAGGGGGACATTCTTATGTAATATACTATTGAATCTATCCATGTTAAGTTTTGTAAATATGTATTGAATCTTTGAACATCTACTTCTTACAAGATGTCTTTAGGAGAATAAGTAAGGACGTAGACAACTATTTGCTGTGAAATACTGGTATAGACTTCCTAACATGCGTGACTAAAGATTAAAAAAATAATGTTATTGCAATCTTAAATTTTACTACTAGACAATATAGGTAGAAATTCATGGGCAACAAAGATTAAAAGTATTCTGTTTCATTTTGAATTTGGATTTGGATTTATTTGGATAAGCCAGGAAATTGGTAACCATAAATTATTCATTAAATTATTTAGGCAGAGATCACATTATGCTTTACTCCAATTCCTGCAATCATCTATGGAAAACAACAAATGTTTTTACAATAAGCAATTTAAATCTTTATTAGATGTCGAGAGTTACTAAGCAAATAATGATACTCCTCAAAATTTGAAAATCAAATATACTGGTGGATACATTGATGTAACTTATAATGAAAGGCTTTGTTTATTCTGTAAATCAAATGGCATTTCAGTTGTTGAAGATGTGTGGCATGTATTTTATGTATGAGATGCATACTCAGAAATAAGAAAAAACGATGTCTGCTCTTCCCTGCTGCCCCTTCGTGATCATGCGTCCATGGTAATCTTTGAGGTGAGGTGAGGTGTCTTAGGGTTTAACGCCAGTTTCTAGTATCTCACTTATATAAAGGCTACTAGTATTATTGCAGGGAGGAAGACTGCAACGCTATTGTGGCTAGTGATTGTGGTGAAACCTGCGAGCATCGACTGAAACTAGTTAACCATACCTTGGATGGTTCTATCGATTAACATGGATATCCCTGTCAATATATATCAAAATGGCCATAATATTTGTTCTTGAGGAGAGTTATCTTCGAGTTCTGTCTAGCAGGAAGAAAAATGGAAAGCATAGCTTATGCTGTTGTAAAACCTAGAGTCTGCTTTGATAAGATATTAAGCCATCACCTTCAATGTTTATGACAGCAAAAAATATATGTTCAAATTCAATCCGCCATCACGCTTCCTGATCAAACAATAGGCATAATTCTTTGTGGAATGTTAACCAAGTGTTAAACCTTGTCAAGAATTAAGTGTAAATCCAGGAACATCACCCACACACACACCAAGTCGGGAAAAAGTGTGCAGGAACGTTACTCGAAAACACAACTGGAAGCAGTGGCATGTAAACATGTGTTGTTGCAGACCGGTGCTATTTAAATTTTTATAAAATATAACTGTAATTATGTTCCTAAATATTTCTTTAAACATGTATGGGAAGTGTTTTAACATGGTAAACTATAAAAGTGTTGTTTTCGTAGAGTGGGAATTGCCTCATTGATTGAGTCTGGTTTGTAATGATTTTTGACATGTATGTTTGAAAGAATGTCAAGATTATTGTTATGCAGTTAGTGCATTAATTTTAACACATTGTTTTAGTGCTGGGTATGAGGTAGGAGACGCCTACTGCCCTATTGTGAGTGTGAGATGTGTTTTGCTGTTCAGGGTGCATCGACTATGTTACTGATGTTGTGAACAGTTGCCAGACTCGTACATATTGCAGTTGTGTCCAACAATGAAATCAACCAAGAGGTTGTATGAACTTCACGTCACTTTGTGCGAGATTTGGCTTCCACATATTCATTGAACAATGTGCTTGAGATGTAAACCATCAAGAACTGGTCTTGAAGTATAGTATATTTATTGACTATATTAAACAGTATTCCATATAAAGAATTTGACTTGTTTAAGTGGCAAAACATTTCCCTGAATTCTATCTGTATCTATCATAACAAGAAAGTTGTCTTGTATGAGTAGAGAATATATCATAGACATTTATCATTTTCATATAACTCTGTATTGTATTACACTGTGGAAGAGGTTTGGTCTTTATGAGTGTATCTGAGTTAATAAATTCTACCCTTATGGCTGGTGATTAGCAAGTATCAGCAGTGTCATATGTAGCAGTGAATCTTTATTGTTATAACTGCCTGAGTCCAAGTGGATATTTATTACACTCTCGTTGGAGATACTACAGTTGTGAAACAATGACATGTTATTCAACACTGTTGTGAAACATTGCATCCGGAACTATTTTCCTGTAGTCACATGACAAGTTATCACGTGATGATGTAAATCAAAATGGCGTCAAAAATAATTGTTCCCCAAACTTTGATAAAATACGAGATAAAAGTACAATTCTTTCAAAAAACATGTTTAGCTAAATAATTACTCTCAGTTGTCCGAGAAACGGCACAGAGATATAAGCACAATTATTAGTCAACGTCCATCTTCTTCAAATGTAAACATGACCTCCGAATCCGGGTCAAGCGGGCTTCCGTCAGTAGATCAGGCAAGGTCATCCCTTCCGATTTCGGTCGACTCTAGAAATGTCAGTGCTTCCAAATTTCGATCATTCAACTCAATCTTCGGTGGTTGTGTTAGCAACTGAGTCATCAATGTTAACTTCATCAGCAACAACAAGGACACTGTTCCTCCCATTGACACTCAACTCAAACTAAATGAATCGCGCTTCAAAACTCACATTCCAATGACGTCACAATCACGTGACATTCATTCACACAACTTAGGAACGTTCATTCAAGTAATTCAGTGACTGATGTTATGTTTTGTTAACTCGCCAATTTGTGTTCGTAGTGACCAAAACACGAATGAGTGCCTTCCATTTGTATTGTTCAAAATTAAAGCTGTAACTTATAAACGGACATACTCTTGACCTATTTCTCCAATGCAGTCTAATGACGTTATGCGTCATTTGTAAGAATTGTATTCCTTCGCACAACTATGAGAATTGAGAGTAAACATGATTTTCATTTTATATTATTAATTTAAAGAGTGTAATAAATAAAATACTAAACTTCGTCCAGTTTAATAACATATTTATAAAACTCGTGGATAGAATTGGTATTTAACTCACTTTCGCTCGTTAAATACGAATACTATCCACTCGTTTCATAAATATGTTATTAAACTGAACGTTGTTTAGTATTCTCTATATATGTAATAGTTCTGTGTGTGTATAAATAAGATATTTACTGTTAAAAATTGTTGACAGTCAAGAGGTTGGTTGGTTATAACATAGTGTATGTTGTAAACAGAATTTCAAGTAGTACAAACCATGGTTTGATAGCTCCAATTTATTTGATGGTTATTTCATTATACAATATCAGGTGGTGAAACTAAACGGGTATTGATATTTTGGGTAAACAATTGTGCTGCACTAGGTTTTAGGTGCTCACCTAAAGGGTTGAGAATAACAAACTTGTGTAGTTGTTTTGGATAGTATTGTATACTGTATTGTCAGCAGAGGTTCTGATGTATATATATTTTGTACACTGTGTGCTATATATTCTGTGGTTTCATATTTTTGGTATATGGATTTATTTTTTGGGCACATGTGTTTTGTTATTAATCAGTCGAAATGTGACAAACCTTATATGGGCATGGTCAACATTTGTACCTACATGTTCAGATGCAAATCAAAATATATGTTAACACTGTTAATTATTTGGTAAGCTATGTGTCCAAAAAAAATTAATTTAATAAAAATATAAATGTATACACAGACACCAAATGAAACTTATATTACTAATAATAGTTGAATCTACATATTAAGTCAACTGTTATAAAAAGGTTTCTTTTGCAGTGAATTAAAATGACATTTATCTGAAAATGATAATGTTCCACACTGAATTAGGTTCTCTGTTTTAATAAGGGTGTATTAATCATTAATATTCCACTATGAAAGTTCAGGTAACAAAAAACCTAGGGAAAGAATTTGGTCATGAATTATTTGGTTTCATTCAAAAAATAGAGAAAGCTATATTTTCCTTCAAATATGTATACTAACAAAACACTACACACATGTTTTGAAGTACACTACACCCAGAAACAAAGTACCCCCTTTCTAGAAATTTCTAGAAAGTTTCTAGAACGTATCTTTTGAGAGATTCAAATAATTTTGATTTTTTTTCTGAAACTGTATGTTAACTTTTGCACAATTTGAAAAAATGAACTGCTTATGTTAATTAGGAAAGGAGATATTCAATGTTAAAGTTTCCCTCCTCTACAACGCATCCTCATTATAACGCCCCCTGCTAGCGGAATGCTACGCATTGCTTACGCGCTCCCGGCTCCCACTAATGAGCTGTAACGCGTCTTGTGTTGCATTAAGAATTGAATGCATTGACATATGCAATGTGTTTGACAATTTCTATGGTTGTAATTGCTTGTATATTGCTTATTGTTATCTCATATCTTGATATTAAAGGTGGTGTATCTGAGATAGTAAACCCCTGCTGTTAATATTGATTGTTAGCTTATGTCAACAACTTAAGTCAGCGTACAGCTTTACCTTCAAACATAGACTAAGAAATGAAAAAGAAATATAGTTGATATAATCAATTTAATGTTGTAATATAAACTTTTAAAAATGGTTTTGATTAGGTTTATAAGGCGACATGAACAAAGCCCTTTATCATCTCAAAAGAAAACGTACGTACTATCTATCCAAGTCTTCTATGTTCATTTCATGTACGTCAAAAGCATTGATCTTTCATAGATGCGTCAACTGAATAAAAGCTTTGTATCATAAATCTTGTAATTGATTCACTTAAAACGAAATTTGAGAGGATGTTGTATTATGCATTCTGGTTATGTGAGGTCCAAACCTGGGTCCAGACCAGCATTCAAATATTTTTTTGGGAGAAAAAGTTTAAAAGCTGGATTGGTAAAGCTTCGTTCTTGCATACTTGACAAGTTTCCATAAAAATGATAAATATGTTTCGGTTTCTACTTTGAATTTCATGTGAACGAATTATGATTTTTTATCTCGCGTACTAAGGGAACATTACAAAACAAAACGATAAAGAACGTTTCTCTCTGTTAGCATAATTATTAGATTTTAGAATGATTACCCTGTATAAACAAATATGTGACCATTTGAAAATTGTCTACGGAATAAGTTCCCTGCCCTAGCTATATTTCACATATTTCATGTAGGAAACTACGCGTACGACTCTCAACATTTTCCACCCTTGGAGATCTTAATTGAGGGGTGCACGCATGGTATAGAGATCACAGTTATGTAATCATTCGCGCTATGGAAATGTGATGTCGTTACGCGGATTTTCCTTTCTTGCGTACCAAGACACCTTAGAATATATGCAAAAGGAATTAGCAAATTACGTTTCTTCTCTCAGTTCCTAATATTCAATCTGTAAACTTAACATTAGTGCAAAGAATAACCAAAAATGTTACGAAACAATTAGGTGAATGAGACACCAAAAAAACAAAGAACAACATTCTTGTTGGTTTAATATAGGACATATTTGAAGTAAATATGCAAATCAAAAATACCCTCGTTTCTACAAAGACTTAGATATTATAATTGAATTGTTTGTAAGGGGATTGACTTATGCAAATAACCTCTGCTTGCTCTTTATAAAATGAAAAGATTGTAAGAGTTAGTCTCTGTCTCTACATGAAAATATGAAGGCAACGTTTACACGTACATAATGACATATCGGAATGTTGAGAAAAAAAAGGGTTTTCTAGGTGTAAGCAAGCATGCGCTTTTGACGTTTAATTCAATCATGAAAGTATTCGCAGTTTTAACTAAGCAATTGTTGTCGTTCAACTTGTCGCCGTTCTAGTTAGTCTTAAGCTTTTCTTTTCCCTCGCCGTCATCTTTGTTAATAGTGTGCGCGCTTACTACATGTAAGACTTCAATGCCTTGGGCGTGACACTAGTATACTTAATCTTTATTCAGACTGTTGAAACACCTTTACTAATTTGTTCAATTTATCAGCTTAATTAAATTACAACCAAACTATGTGCATGTCTCTCTACGGATAATCTTAGGAAGTATTTTTTAATTTGTGGAAGATGAAGGTATGCTCACACTTGTCGCGTCATATTATTTGACAACATAATTCAAAGAGCCATGCCGCTGTCCACTCACCCAGTGAGTAGAGCTTCACGGTAATTCTCCAAGGTGTATGTTTATAACTTGAGTAAGTAAAACACTGTGACAACATATTCAAGATTCGTTCAAATTAATGTTGAATAATTTCATCCTCCATGGTATGGTTTAAAGGTTTAAATATATATTTATTCCAGAATAAATTTATTGCTTCATAAACTTTTCTTGAGAGACGGTATATCGGATTTCCTCCATGCTGTACATGTTTGTTAGTAATACTGAGTAGTAACGGATTGGAACAACATACATTTGGATAAACAATTGATCTTTAGTATGAAAACTATATATTTATATGTAAACTTTTATAAATGATCAAACTAGTCTAAATAGCGAACAATATCTTTTGCTGTTTTTAGTACGTCATATTTGGGGTGTTTATATTCTATAAATGCAGTAAACCTCCCAAATTCCAAAATTTTGCTATTTTTATGTTTTCATTGATACATGAAAAACGGCCATATAAATATTAGGACGTCAAATTTCTGCATACATTTACATGTGTACCAGTTAAAAGTCCTAATTAATTCTGACAATCAATATTTACATTTGTGCTTGATGTAGATAGGTTTTAAAAATTACGTTTGAATCACTGACGCGCATCACGGTCCGGTTTTCCATCACCAATCGAGACTTTAACCTGTTTTATTGTCACTATACTGAACTCATAAGCACTAAGATGCTAATTTTGTTAAACAACCATCCCTTCTTGATAAAATAACACTATATATGAAGTTTGGCATATTTGACTCTAACAACATACTCTATGGCCCTTTAACTGTTCTGCATTTTATAGTTCTGCATTTGGAACTATACCAAACAGAGAGATACATAACTGAATGAAACAAATCACTTATGTAACGTACTGTAAATGATCCTTATCGTTTACCTTCATTTCCTATTTGACCTTTATGAAACAATAAAACGATGAAGAGTTTGCTAGACAATTTCTGTTCGTTCCTCATCCTCACAGCCTGAGTGGTGTTAATTGAAAGAAATTCGTTCCTCATCCCCACAGCCTGAGTGGTGTTAATTGGCCAGCAGCTTTTGCATGGTTCGACACCGCCTGTAAGTGGGGCCCTGTGAGTGACCTGGCGTTGAGCCGTGAAGAGAGTCCAGTGTTTAATGAGTTTTGAAAATTGGTTAAGTAAGTTAAACATGACGCCTGCAATCAGTCTGAAATGTAATCTTAATAACCTAATGCTCTAATATATATATATATGGTTTAAATATATTTTTATTTCATTAAATGAAATAAGGATTGGTGAACAAGCCTTGAGGCTTATTTGAACACCGCTCCTTAAATACAACAAAAAGAGCTGGACACAAAAACAGAAAATATAACTCATGAAAACACCATCTTTGTAATTAAATGCAAATGTGATGATTTACTGCAGGTTAAAATCATAAAGTGCTTATGAACGTTGTACACAATATACGTTAAAATTTCAGAGAAAAACGGTTACTAATACTTATAAACTGGTGTAGAGAGTTAAGGATATTGCTGTTAGTTGAGCTGTTCAGGGATTCATGGCCGTATACTACTGTCTTTATATCGTATCCTTGTTTATGAAAATACATATTCTCTCTTAAAGTGTTGTATTTACGGCAAACAAACAGGTATTGGAGGGCGTCTTCGTTACAATAGCCGCACGAACACCTTGGTGTGTCCAATATATGCCGTTTGTATGCCTTGGTGTGTCCGATATATGCCGTTTGTATCTATATATATGTATATAACCTTTGTTGCTCACGGGGGCTTTATGCTTTTCACAGTAAATTTAATCACATTTTTTTAGAGGAAACTTATTTAATTACCATTTGACATTGTTAACATGTACCCGTTTAATAACTATTTCCAAATTT
The DNA here is from genome assembly GCA_921293015.1 of Phorcus lineatus. Classification (NCBI taxonomy): domain Eukaryota; kingdom Metazoa; phylum Mollusca; class Gastropoda; order Trochida; family Trochidae; genus Phorcus; species Phorcus lineatus. The sequence goes on from OV121092.1 coordinate 21,908,588, forward strand.
GATTTAAAACTGAGGAAGTATCCTCAAAGATTCCCTTAAACCGTAAAATTGCTGCAGTTGCTGCCTTAAACCTAATACATAATTACAATTTAATATGTTATAAATCAATAATGTTTTCAACTATAACGGTATTTTATGTCCATGTGTTTAAAGATACATATCAATTTGTATTATAATTTAGTAACAACTCATGCATAATGACATGTACGTAGTATTATGTTATACTATGTTATGTCGGTGTTAGTAATCTACATTAGAATATGACATGTTTTGTAAGTTTGAAAACAGTCATTTTAAAGTCACACAGAGTATGTATTATGAGATTTCATATTACACAGATAATAGCTAAAGACCATGGGTCCTGAGTGAGGTTCTAATCATCTCCCTAAACATTCATTTCTATCTCTAAATGCCAAAATCAAGACATGTTTTCCTGTTTTTAAATTTGGAAACGGCCATATGTATGTTTAAGAGTTTAAACATTTTGGTCACATTAACATGTTCATTACTCAACACTTATTAAACATTACAGACACATATTTGTATTTTGTCTGCTGTATCTAAGTTTCCAAAATAACGTTTTGCTCAATGTCGCACACCATTGTCCGTTTTTTGATCACACATTACGACTGAAAATTGCTCATTGTCGCTATACTTAACTGATAAACATCGGGATGCTGAATTTCATAAACCACCACTACTTACTTGACATATTTGACTCCAACAACATTTTTGTGCCCCTTCAACCAAAAAAAAGAAATCAACAAGACATAGCGTCAGTACTATCATGTAACTTGTGAGTTTAAGTTGAAGTTTGTTCGACTGTGTAAGTTATGGCGAAAAACAAACATGTAAAGTCGTAAAATGCTTAGTGGGATTTATCAAGGCTCACTATCTCTTTCACTCTTTCAAATACGAAAGGTTTGTAAAGGAATGATGACGAGTAACTGCAATAATAATTATTGTTTTACGTGCAATATACTCAGTGAACCGTATCTCCCGAACAGTAAAGTGTTACGGAGCAGTAACCTGGAAAGAATATGTCGGAATTTCAAAGGTTTCAGTTTGAATTATCAGTGTATTCTACAATACACAACCGGGCTATCCAGACACAGACGGGAATGCTAATCTTTTGCTGAAGACGACTGCGCCTAATCATGTTACGCAATTCAGTCTACGACAGGGGACATATTTATTACCATGGGACGGTAGAGGCTGCAGTTTTAAAAACATTTATCATATTCAAAGTAATATAATTCGTTATATATAATTATCAATGTTATATCTCGCCTCGAAATAAACATATACGGTTACTATTTTCATTACTTTTATGCAATAAGAAATCAAAATTGATGAACGCACGGTGTATTTGACTTTCTACAAAATCAAACCATACAAAGTTACTTGGAACGATGTATGAACAATTGTTGAACTTTCATATCTGTCATGTCTATCTTCAACATCTTTAAAACGGTTATTGATATCGAAACATCAACATCTTTAAAACGGTTATTGATATCGAAACATACAAATACGTCAAATGAATAAATTTTGGAATCTCTTATAATCGTGAATTTCCATGAGGGACAAAACTCCGTTCAGTGTATCCAGCTTCGAATGGTGTTGTATGTAACGGTGTGGGAGATATAAGAGGGTGTCAGCGTGTTAATAAATTGAGTGGCAGGGGAGTTAATAAATTGTGCCTCAACAAAGTCATGAAAGACTACAGCATAGAAATATGTATCCAAAATGCGTTACCGACAATCGTTAGTTTTGGTCATAAGCTGTGTTGCACCGATAAAACTTGAAACAACGTTGGCGTTATGTAAATCTTCTCATTTAATGAGAGAGTGTTTTAACTGTACCGACTGTGTTGAAGATGAGATGATTGTTTTTATTGTAACATTTTTGTTCATGAAAATGTACAATTCATGAATTGATTGTCCAACAAGCTCCAAGGTTCTTATTTTAAGGCCACTCCAAAGCAATGACACATAGCATATTAAGTTTTGTGATAGTTACATGTATCTTATTGCGATCATAGGTTCAAAGAAAGTGGTTATGCATATATAACATTTCTTTTGTTTGGCAGTCATTATGAAATGTCAAATCGATCATATTTCATTATGTATGATGAATAGAATTCAACAATCTACTAATGAGAGCGATGTACATCCCCGTAGAACTGTTTTTAAACTAAATTCTTTCAGATAAAAGAATGATTTCTGTCTTTATTCTATGTACGTTTGGCATGTGAAGAAATAGTGAACAACGTTTTTGACTGGGTGACCACAGCAACAGGCCGGGCTTTCAATGATATGTCTGTTTAACTTATCAGCGTTCAATTTACCACAGCAGGCGAGAGTGGATAATCGAAAAAATTCATGGACCATAGTTTGAATTAAATTAACAATTTTATTGCTAGGTCCTTGAACCGAAATTTTGAAACCGGATAATGTATCAATACTTTGCATGTCAGAAGTGAAAGAATTCCATAGTTTTATTGTGTCAGGTAAAACGCTCTTGCATATAACGCTGTCCTACATTTCATTTTTCGGGCGGATGAATTTTCTCTGAGTTTGTCGTTATTGTTAGGTGTTGTAGGTAGAAGATTACATAGATATTCAGGCGCGAAATTATTCTTCCTTATGAAGAACGTTGTCAATTTAGACATGTCTACGTTCCGACAGGTTTTAATAAGTTTGTTCCTAAATACTGTTTGGCGATCCATCGAATTGTACTTGTGTGATTTTGTGCCGATCGATGGAATATATAAACACTGGGAAAAGCTTAGTTCAATAACGAGCGGTAAGCGGGTTGTGAGAAGATGTTATTTTTTAACAGGACACCTAAAAGTCCTCCTCATAAACTCATAAACAAATACAACAGACTTAGAGAGGAAGTGAATTGACAATGTTTATTCCAGCTCGTCAACTGAAGACACGGAAGAGCGAGATTACAGTTACTGTTTTGACCAGACTTTCCAAGCACTATATAACTTCCTTGAAGTGCTATAAACTACGCATGTGTGAGATATATCTTTTTCTTACCCGCCCCAGGAATGCAAGTTCCTGCTCTCACATAAAGGTTTAACCTTAAACTTGTGTGTGTGAGTACCAAGGAGCTATTACCTCCAGACAAACCTTCGCATGCAAAATAAAGTAGCAACACAAGAAAAATCTGCTCTACATATTTATTCAATACATGCCATTTACTTCAAAAGTCAAAGTGTCATTGGTGGTTAAAACGGTCTCAACAGTGTAAACAATGCTCTGCACGCATACTCAATATCTGAATCAGACCCGATATAGGGCTGTATATACTTCAGGCTTATAGAGAAAAATATAGCCAGTCGACAAACTACATGTATCTCAGCAAACTTACACAAAGGTAATAATTATCAACGAGACGTGTCTCATGTCACAAAGGGTACTGTCAAACTGGAAGTGTGTGTCTCAATAAACTTATTCAAAGTTACAGTTTCTACAAGGCGTGTTACAGGCTTCACAACGTACCTTCGAAGTGTAAGTGTGTTGCCAAGCTGATACAAGATGATGATTATAACCCAAACGTGTTACAGGTCTCAAAACATACCCTCCAGATATAAGTGCACCTCGGCACCATCGTACAAAATCATGTTTCAGAACGTAGTCGTATCTTGACAAACTTATACAAAGATGATGAGGCTTATAACTCACACTTGTTACAGGTCTCAAAACATACCCTCAAGACATAAGTGCACCTCGGCACCATCGTACAAAATCATGTTTCAGAACGTAGTCGTATCTTGACAAACTTATACAAAGATAATGATGCTTATAACTCACACTTGTTACAGGTCTCAAAACATCCCCTCAAGACATAAGTGCACCTCGGCACCATCGTACAAAATCATGTTTCTGAACGTAGTCGTATCTTGACAAACTTATACAAAGTTTTAGGGTTTTCAACGAAACATGTTACATGTCTTACGAGGTGCTACAAAGAAGGGAAAAAAAAGGATGCCAACAAATGAGGAATGGGAAAAGGATGCCAACAGACTGATACGAAGTTATGACCATGTGATGTGAAATGTGATATAAGCTAATACAGAGCTGTATAGTTATCAGTACGACGTGCTATATGTGTAAAGTCACTATGAAGATGTGGTATGTGATACAATGTGATACATAGCTGTAGTTATCGGTACGACGTGCTATATGTGTAAAGTTACTATGAAGATGTGGTATGTGATACAATGTGATACATAGCTGTAGTTATCGATACGACGTGCTATATGTGTACAGTTACTATGAAGATGTGGTATGTGATACAATGTTGTAAATATTATTATGACGTTTTATGCATCTCGAAAAGTGCTAGGGAAATAGGAAAGGCGAATCGGGAGATGAAAACATACTATTCTTGTCAAAAGGCAAGAACGTTCAGCTCAAAATGGTTTACACAGACAAGCTAAGTCAAACACTAGAATGCGAAAACCAGTCGGGTCAAAACAAAATGGCGGACCAAAAACGCACGCGGTCCGAAATCATAGTCATGGCTAACACAAAGTTACACGACTAACGCACATTCGAAATCATACTACCTAGCAAAACCGTACATATATAAATGCTAACAAATGACAGACTAGAATATGTGACTGACAGAACTAAATTACCTGACCAGTAAATGAGTGCAATATACGGAGTAACCGGAGTAACGACTTCATGGTGGCCCCATCTCAAACACGTGTGCCAGTCCAAAAACAGCGCCTGCCTTATATAGACGGGCCAGCCCCTTCACACCTTTCCTACGCTGGTATGATAAAGTCCATCCAAGCATAACGGCAGACTCGACCCATTCCGAGCGTTGTTTTAGTCCCGAACTTATCCGAAGCATTCCAATTGTCCTCTGTTTTACATGTGTTGCGCATGTGCAACAGGAAGCAACACGACTGTCAACAAACCAGACACTTCTGTACCGGAGGCAACACACAAGCATCAGCCTACCGCGAGTACACAGGTAAAACGCTGTTCGTTACATTGCCCCCCTCTTAGAGGCGACCTCCGGGCGTCCATATCATACACATGATCACATTTCACGGTAGTACACTGGAGCTCATATGGGACCACAGTTCACTGGAGCTCATACTAAAACATAGTTCACAGGAGCTCATGCTAAATTACAGTTCATAGGTCGTCCACAGAAGCGCATCTCAGATCATAGCTCACAGGGCACACACAGGAGCTCCTATCTGATTACAGTATGGGCCAGCACAAAAGACAGTTGTCCTAAGCCCCTCACAAGAGTTCTCTGGTCACGCTCATAATATTTATCTTTATATTCAGGGGTTTTTTTTTTCCCGTCAGTCACATCTTAAACATGAATACATTTTACAAAACAAAAACAAAACATTTTACCACAAAAAAAAATAAATACAAAAATACCAATACAAAACCCGCAAACATTCACATAATCAAAACCTTAATTCCCAAAAAAAAAAACCCTGTAGAGCAGAAATTACAATAACTGAAATAAAATAAAGCAAATAAAAGAAAGAAAAACAAAACAAAATGTGCCACGTGTTTGACATTGAAAGGGCCACCAAAGGCAGCACCATGCAGTGGAATAAAAAAAATACTAATTAATTACACCCTACTCTAATTAAGATGATCAAAAAAAACACAAAAAAAACAACTCAAAAATCTAACTGACATAATATGGAAAGTCAAAGCTTCCAAATCTCCACATGACATAATTCATATAGAAATCAAAAAATCACATGTATAGCACAAACAAGGACTTCCTTATGAAACAATTTCATATCAAAGTCAAAATCATATACATTACACAAATGCAGAATTTTTAGATTTTTACATAAAAATCAAGCAAATCATACCCTACCCAAACAAATCTTTTCTATAAGCCAACCGTATACAAAAGTCAAAAACCTTTAGATGAAGTTATTTCATATAAAAGTCAAATCCTTACTGCCTCTAGTCTTGGACGAGGAAGTAAAAGTTTCCACAACTAGCACAGCACATCGAACTATCAATTCTCGTAAAAACATAGCATAAAACCTCAAATCTCCACACAAAACTACAAACCGACCATATCCAGGTACTGATTCAAACAATATCATAAAATCCAACAAAGTCATAAAGCAACCTATTTATCTCCAATCACCGAACAATCTAACCTCTGATTAAATCATATTCAACCAAAACTAAGCGTAATTCACGGAAACAGGGGTTTAACGAACGGTAGCTGTTACAAACAGAATAATCAATCCGAATTTGCCAGTCACAGATCTGAAAGATTCACTCACACATTTATGTCTAACACACAGAAGGCGTCCCCTCTCACATCCTGTATCAGCTCATTCCGTGACTCGAACAAACTCAAGGAAAGATTTTAACTTTACTTCTGATGTTACCTAAATTTGACGGCACGCCTCACCGAACGAAATCCTGGTACCTAGGATTCGGACGGACTTGGCGACCAACTCTGGTCATAACCCTTCTATCCGGAATTGCTAACTCCGCAGAACTTGAGCCCGACTCACTGGAAACGGGGAACTCACCCCTAAATCCACTAAAGGAACTTCCACTACTGGTCTCAAAATCGAAATCTGCACCAGCCGGTGCCACAGACACACTAGACCTACTTTCAAAACTTCGGTCCGGAATAGCCCCGGGCGAAACTATTTCCTCAAAAACAGAGGAACCGACAGAAGCCTCCTCAGGGGAGGAATCACTGCTTGACTGCACACTGGAATAGCCTAAACTCCCAGACACCGCGAAACCGTCAGAAATCTCAACCACCTGAGGGTTGTCCCCACCGACGAGAACATTACCAGTCCCGGATTCATCGGGAACCTCCTCAATCACTGGAAGCCCAGGCTCCCAAGCAACAGGGACTCCGGGTCTAGCATAAAACTTAAGCTGAGGCCCTGTATCTCCAGAAACCTCCTCACTATCAGACTCTACCACATGACTAACAGCTGCCATGTCTGCAGGAACTTCAGCATCCACCCCCTGATCTACGGAACGAAAGACTCCAGCCTTACACTTCTTAAGACGGTTAACATGTACCACCTCACGACGTACGCGACCATTGACCTTGCCCTTAATCCTGACTACCACCGGATTAATTACCTTTACAACCTGCAAAGGTCCTACCCAAGGTCGAGACAACTTTCTTGACCGTCCTCGCTTTACCCTAGGGTAATGTAGCCAGACCATATCGCCTACAGCTAATGACTGTTCCTTAGTCTGTTTATCATACTGAAACTTTTGCCTCTTGTGACTAGCTTCTAAACTACCTGCCACTGACTGAAAAGCTTTCTGAAATCCTGTCTTCATCTCTCTAACATATCTAGGCACTGTGGTCTCTTCCTCCACTGGAGAACCAGAAACGAGGTCAACAGGTAAGGTAACCTCTCTGCCAAAAACAAGATAGTTAGGAGAAAACCCGGTAGAAGACTGCTCTGCACACCGAAAAGACATCAGTACCTTAGGGAGGTGGAAATCCCAGTCGCGCTGGTTATCCTGAACCTACTGGCTAAGCATCTCAGACAAGGTCCGGTTAAATCTCTCCACTAAACCATCACTCATAGGGTGATACGGGGTTGTTCGAGTCTTCTTAATTCCCAACTCCACACACATACCTCTTCAAAATTAGCTCCCTGATCAGAATGCAAAGTCCCTGGCATACCGAACCTACACACAAACTCATCCACAAGTTTTCTAGCCAGTCTCAGTCTCTTGGTTAGGAATAGCGTACGCTTCTACCCATTTCGTGAAATAATCTTGCACGACCAAAATATACTTATTCCCACTTCTAGTTGTAGGCCACGGCCCGGAGATATCGATAGCAATTCGCTGAAATGGGTAACCTGACGTAAAACCATGTAAACCAGCCTTCGGCCGGGGAATAGGAGCCTTTCTACGAGCACAAGCCTCACAAGACCTTACCCAAACCTCTACGTCTTTCCTCCACCTTGGCCAATAGTACCGAGCTCTGATCTTAGAAATAGTCTTTCTGACCCCGAGATGTCCTCCACCTGCGACAGACTCATGCACACCACCTAACACCTCGTTCACCATATGTGCAGGAATTACCGCCTGCATCTTACCAGTACCTTCTAACTGTCTCACCAGAACCCCATTACTGATCTTTAAGGAATCCCACTGATCGAGCAAAGTCTCAACGAACTTAGTGACGGGACGAGACACAAGAGAAATCTGACTTGACTCAACTGCCTGATATAAGAATCCTAACCCCTCTTTCTGGGCCTGCTCCAAAGGTGACTGAACTGTAGTGGTCAACACTTCTACTCTATGACACTGACGACAGGGCACACGAGACAATGCATCCGCATTATTATGTTTAAGCCCAGGCCTATGTTTAATGTCAAAATCATACTGAGCTAAAGCCTCTAACCATCTGGCTACCTGTCCTTCCGGTTCCCTGAATCTCATAAGCCAGGTCAAAGACCCATGGTCTGTTCGAATCAGAAATTTCCTCCCTAACAGGAAATGACGAAAGTAGGCTGTCCCTTCAACCACAGCAAGTCACTCACGTCTAGTGACGCAGTAATTCCTTTCCGGCTTTGACAAAGTACGGCTATTATACGCTACCACTCTTTCCTTACCATCTACCACCTGACTCAAAACGTACCCCAGCCCCTCGTTGCTGGCATCAGTGTCTAAGATAAAATCCTTACTGAAGTCAGGGTAAACTAGAACTGGTGCTGATACTAAAGCCTCCTTTAGCCTACTGAAAGATTCCTGACATGCCCCACTCCACTCGAACTTCACTCCTTTTTCTGTTAACCTAGTCAGGGTCAGATACTAGAGAAGTCCCGAATGAACTTCCTATAGTAGGAAGCCAGTCCGAGAAAACTCCGTATCTCTGACACAGACTGGGGGGTCGGCCACTCCCTCACTGCTGAAACTTTCTTAGGGTTAGGAGATACCCCCTCACTGGAAACTCTATGCCCCAAGTACGAGACTTCCCTAGCACAAAAAGTACATTTGGCAGGTTTAATTTTTAGCCCATTCTCCCTAAGTCGGTCTAAAACTTGCGCTAAATGATCCAGATGTTCCTCAAATGTCTTAGAATAGATAATAATATCATCGATGTAGACGAGACATATTTTCCATTGCAAACCGGCCAACACACAATCCATCAATCTCTGAAAAGTCCCTGGAGCATTACACAGACCAAACGGCATGACATTGAACTCATAGAGCCCCCCTAACGTAGCAAACGCTGTCTTTTCCCTATCTTCAGGGCATACTTCCACTTGCCAATATCCCGACGCCAAGTCTAACGAGGAGTACCAGGAAGATCCTGCTAACTGATCTAACGAATCGTCTATCCTGGGCAACGGGTAAGCCAGTTTAATACTAATATCGTTCAAACGGCGGTAATCTACACAAAACCTCGTAGAACCATCTGGCTTAGTGACTAACACAATAGGCGAAGCCCATGGTGACTCAGAGTCCTGAATAATCCCATCTTGCATCATACGATCTACCAACTCCCTAACTTCTGGCTGTCTATGATATGGTAACCTCCTAGGTGCCTGCTTAATCGGCTTAGCATCCCCTGTGCGTATCTCATGTTGGACCCGGTCCGTTCTACCTAGATCATGTGACCCTGTAGAAAATATTTCTGAGTATGAAGCCAACAAAACGTCCAACTTCTGCCTATGTTCTAATGGAAGATCCCCAACCTTGTAGCTATCAAAATTAGGCTTATCAGGAACTGGCGAAGGCTTAACCTGCTTCTGATGTACTAACTCCGTAAATACTCCAATCTGTGTACCCTTGGAAATGGTCAAATCCGAACTAGTCGCATTAACCACCCTAACAGGCACTAAGTTATCCTTTGGCTGAACTGTAACACGAGCTATCATAATCTGACTTGACCTTTCAAAGCTAGGTTGACCTTCAATCAAACCCTCACGACTAAACTCCCCATCCAACTTTGATGCAAATACCATCTCGTGACCAGCGGGAATAATCACAGACTCAAAAGTTCTAACACCGAACTGCACAGCCTTGTTAACTTCCTGCATAGGAACACAACTACCTGAGGCTAACTTCAATCTATTCTTATGCATGTCCACCGTGACTCCATATCTCTTACAAAACTCTGCACCCAAAAATCCATCATAGGGCAAACCCCGAACAACGGCAAAATAGCAAGACACTCTATTCTTACCCAGAGTCAAAGACAACTGCACGAGACCTAGTGTATTTAAACTTCCGTTTCCTAATCCACTCAAACTTGCATCAAAGGACTGAATCACTGGGCTAGGTTTTATGCGATTGTAGAAAGTCTCACTAATCAAACTAATTCCGCCCCCATTGTCCACCATTAACTGTGCATAAATGTCATTCACACGCCCGGTAACAAAATAATGCGGACAATCCAAGAACGGTGACCCGAAACTGACACTAGGACTTACTTCATCCCTATCGACTGACAAATGGGTCTCGTTGGCAGCCGGCATTAGTTTGGGTGCCCCCGAGAACCAGATCTATCCCCAAACGACTTTGACCCACATGTCCTGGCTAAATGTCCCTGCTCCCCACAAACATAACATGCTCCTTTCTTTTTATAACACATGTCAACTGAATGCCCAATCTTTCCACAAAACGTACATTTTCTCTGAGGTGGACCACTAGTAGCTGCTGCCTGACTATGTTTAATGGCGGTCAACTCTGCCCTAAGTTGGCTAATCTGCTGGCAAAGCCCCTCTACCATTTCCTTACAAAAGGTCTTATCACTGGACTCAATTTCAGTCGTAGCTTGCACTAGCCTACAATTTCCTGTATCAGCCACTTCGATAGCCTCCCACTCTGTAGCAAAAGTCACTGCCTCATCTAAGGTTTTTAATTTAGTATGTCTCATCTTCAACCTTAATTCACGATTTCCAAGTTTATTGACAAACTCGTTAACGCAAATCGTCTCCCTAGCTGATGTGTTAAGGCCGGGAAAAGCAGTATGACATAACTTGCGGAGAGCTACAGCAAAGTCAAGATAGGTTTCCCCGGTTTGCCTACCCCTACCATGAAATTCGACCAAAGCTAAAGCCTGTGTACCAGTGGGACGGAAACGATTGGTCAAAGCTGTTTTCACCAAAACATAATGATTGCGAGTCTCGGGTGCCAAGTCAAAATAAACTCTACGAGCTCTTCCGGTGAGTCTTATTCCTAGAAACCGTGCCTTCTGCACCTCAGTCCACCTGTTCAGATCTCCGAACATCTCAAAAGTATCTAGCCAATCTTGCCACTCCTCCATCCTTTCACCTGTAAACACCTCGGGCAACAAAGTACTACCTAAGGCCCCTGGCCTAGCCTCACTTGCCATATCCCTATCCTTAGGTGTCGAAAATTCCAACTTCCTTCCCCTAGCGAAAGTCTTAGGAGTCTGAGTACCAAACGTATCAGGCCAGGAAAACTGATCAACCTTATCCCCACCAGAAGCCATCTTGTACTAAACTACAATCTACAGATCACACTAGATGTCGTCCTAGATTAGACGGACTTGATGGAAATCGGTATATAGGATATATCCATTCACTCGACAGTAACATTGGAAAGATAACACTACACCAGGTTACCACAATGTTCCATCGGACAACCCTCACCGGACAACCCAAACCTAGCACTGAGGAAAACTCACTTCTAAAGAAACCAACTTACAAAACAAGAATCCACTAAACTCAGCTACTTATGTGTACTGGCTTAATCAAATTTTATTATGATTATTATTATTATTTTTTTTTATTCTGACAATATCCAAATGTCAGAGACAAACCTTCCCCCGTCCAAACCAACTTAAGACAAACCTATCAATAATATTTACCTTTACTATGTCCTATCAAACAACAACTCACCCTAACTTACTCTAACCAATATCAAATTACATTAACTTACAACCGGCATACAAAAAAAAAACCCATATGCCAACTAATCAAACTAAAAAAAAAAACAAAAAAAAAACAACCTAGGTACTAATCACTTACTAACTTACAAATAACAAGACCTATCTATTCTGTCAAATTATCCTACCCTATCAAAATATAACTCATTATAACCAACCTTATCAAATCCTACTACAAAATAAGAGAAGGAAAAAAAACAAAAACAACTAAGGACTACTACTGCATGGTGCAAACTAAAGTTTTAACTAAATATTAACACAAAAAAACAATATAAGCCGTTACTCCGCACTCTTAACTAATACCTCTGTCAGTCACAATTTATCTAACTAACTACCTGATCTACCTAACTAATTATCTAAACTAACCTTACCTAACTACTTAACTATCTAAACTAATTTAAATTATTTACCTAACCTAACAAATCCTAATAAATGCGAGAAGTCTGTTCCAAACGTTCTAGTCTACCTGGTCTCGTACACAACAACGTTCGCCCTTAAAACGACAAAATATCCTGCCGACGACGCCAATGTGAGATATATCTTTTTCTTACCCGCCCCAGGAATGCAAGTTCCTGCTCTCACATAAAGGTTTAACCTTAAACTTGTGTGTGTGAGTACCAAGGAGCTATTACCTCCAGACAAACCTTCGCATGCAAAATAAAGTAGCAACACAAGAAAAATCTGCTCTACATATTTATTCAATACATGCCATATACTTCAAAAGTCAAAGTGTCATTGGCCACTTCAAGTGGTTAAAACGGTCTCAACAGTGTAAACAATGCTCTGCACGCATACTCAATATCTGAATCAGACCCGATATAGGGCTGTATATACTTCAGGCTTATAGAGAAAAATATAGCCAGTCGACAAACTACATGTATCTCAGCAAACTTACACAAAGGTAATAATTATCAACGAGACGTGTCTCATGTCACAAAGGGTACTGTCAAACTGGAAGTGTGTGTCTCGATAAACTTATTCAAAGTTACAGTTTCTACAAGGCGTGTTACAGGCTTCACAACGTACCTTCGAAGTGTAAGTGTGTTGCCAAGCTGATACAAGATGATGATTATAACCCAAACGTGTTACAGGTCTCAAAACATACCCTCCAGATATAAGTGCACCTCGGCACCATCGTACAAAATCATGTTTCAGAACGTAGTCGTATCTTGACAAACTTATACAAAGATGATGAGGCTTATAACTCACACTTGTTACAGGTCTCAAAACATACCCTCAAGACATAAGTGCACCTCGGCACCATCGTACAAAATCATGTTTCAGAACGTAGTCGTATCTTGACAAACTTATACAAAGATAATGATGCTTATAACTCACACTTGTTACAGGTCTCAAAACATACCCTCAAGACATAAGTGCACCTCGGCACCATCGTACAAAATCATGTTTCTGAACGTAGTCGTATCTTGACAAACTTATACAAAGTTTTAGGGTTTTCAACGAAACATGTTACATGTCTTACGAGGTGCTACAAAGAAGGGGAAAAAAAGGATGCCAACAAATGAGGAATGGGAAAAGGATGCCAACAGACTGATACGAAGTTATGACCATGTGATGTGAAATGTGATATAAGCTAATACAGAGCTGTATAGTTATCAGTACGACGTGCTATATGTGTAAAGTCACTATGAAGATGTGGTATGTGATACAATGTGATACATAGCTGTAGTTATCGGTACGACGTGCTATATGTGTAAAGTCACTATGAAGATGTGGTATGTGATACAATGTGATACATAGCTGTAGTTATCGGTACGACGTGCTATATGTGTAAAGTTACTATGAAGATGTGGTATGTGATACAATGTGATACATAGCTGTAGTTATCGATACGACGTGCTATATGTGTACAGTTACTATGAAGATGTGGTATGTGATACAATGTTGTAAATATTATTATGACGTTTTATGCATCTCGAAAAGTGCTAGGGAAATAGGAAAGGCGAATCGGGAGATGAAAACATACTATTCTTGTCAAAAGGCAAGAACGTTCAGCTCAAAATGGTTTACACAGACAAGCTAAGTCAAACACTAGAATGCGAAAACCAGTCGGGTCAAAACAAAATGGCGGACCAAAAACGCACGCGGTCCGAAATCATAGTCATGGCTAACACAAAGTTACACGACTAACGCACATTCGAAATCATACTACCTAGCAAAACCGTACATATATAAATGCTAACAAATGACAGACTAGAATATGTGACTGACAGAACTAAATTACCTGACCAGTAAATGAGTGCAATATACGGAGTAACCGGAGTAACGACTTCATGGTGGCCCCATCTCAAACACGTGTGCCAGTCCAAAAACAGCGCCTGCCTTATATAGACGGGCCAGCCCCTTCACACCTTTCCTACGCTGGTATGATAAAGTCCATCCAAGCATAACGGCAGACTCGACCCATTCCGAGCGTTGTTTATAACTTATCCGAAGCATTCCATTTGTCCTCTGTTTTACATGCGTTGCGCATGTGCAACAGGAAGCAACACGACTGTCAACAAACCAGACACTTCCGTACCGGAGGCAACACACAAGCATCAGCCTACCGCGAGTACACAGGTAAAACGCTGTTCGTTACACATGTCGGCGATCTCTTACATAATATCTTTATAATCATTTCCTGTTCCGAGACAGCTGTGTTTTATTGCTGTATGCCTCGCTGGCTGGTTGATTAATTAGATAACATCATTGTTGAATGGTGCTTAACCGGTTCGTTCATGCAGGGTATAGCGTCTGATAAACTAGGTGGAATATGATACCGTATCCATGACAAAATGTAAATTATATTGTTTTGATTATGTTCAATCTTAATCCAACTATATATTTTAATTTCATTATCTTATGAATGTTAAAAGCATGTATCCATCTACTTTGAATTGACGAAAAAAATAAATAAGGAAAAGTCAATCCAGCATTAAGACGAGATGATGTTTATTGTATTTTTACTGAAGTGAATCTATCATTCATGATGGCACAGAACGTTGGTGCCTCTTTCTCTGTAAGAGTGGTAAATACGTTAACCGGCACTGCCAGGTTTGTAAATATCATTTTTAAGTCATTCTGATTCTTATCCATTGATGATCAGAACCCAATATCGGAACGCATGACGCGCGATGTGAATCCCCTGTCGATAGTAATGAAATAATGAAAATTTTAAATCGATCTTCGATTGTATCAACATGAGATTGCCCTTAAAATTTCACTGATAAATAGTTAACTCAAATGCGATTTTATACACAGTGTTGTAAGAAACACTGAACCAGACCTTTCATAACAGCTGTCTTCAAAACATTTTAAAGATAACTTTGTACATATGTATGCCTTTATGTTGTTAACATAACATACACATTATTAATTTAGCGTCATCACTATTTTAATTTGGCCACTTGCAGTACATTGTCTTGAGAGATGTTTTGATATATTAACAAGCTTGTTCACCATTCCTAATCCGTTTTTATATGAAATATCCATCAAGTGATAATGTTATATAACGGAACAATTGTTCTACTTCACGCATTATATAAAAAAACGAATTCTGTAGGCACACTTGCATTTCATGCTTCTTTACAAAACCTTGCATGTTTAAGTTGGTTAGCGTATGCATTTTCCTTTTAGTATTGAATGATAAAAACATCATATGTGATGCACTTTTCTTTAGGCTTTAGGACTTTTTAAGGATTGCATAGAAGTAATCACAACTAGGATTCTCTATCATAATATAATCTTTTCATATTCGACTTGGGTGTAGTGATCTTAATGGGTTGTACTAGATTAATATGTGACAGTGGCTATCACTTTGAAAACGCCTTACATTTCTACATCACCTGTCCAAATGTTGATGACATAAGACTAAAGGCATATTTCTTTAAAAAAGGAATTAATCTGTCGTCAATTCTATTTGGTCACCCGGGCTCATCACAAGAGGCTAACCAAGGACTATTGAAATCGTTCATAATTTTATCACTTTATCAAAGAGATTTTCGGAATTCAACAAACGTTTTCATATGTGCCCTGCCTTGCTGAAACAATCAAACAACATGTAGTTATCAGCGGTATGAAATAAGTTTGTAAATTTTTCTTGTTTCATTGAAAAAGTGTCCAACATAATCATGCATCTATAGTGTCCTGGTTACTGTATGTATGTATTCATTCGTCCATATGTACGTCACCTTTTATGTAATAGTATATTTGTTAAGAAGCGACATTTATGTAATGAAATAAAATATGTTTGAATATGTTTAAACCATAGTATAATTCATATAGTGACAGATAATGCCTCTTTCTTCATAAGCTCGCATACATTATTTATAAAAAGGCAATCACAATGTATTTAAGTTATGTCAACTATAATTACTTCTTTTATTAATGCTTTATTGCAAAGTTATATATTACATATAAGTGTTATATTGTAACGACAACAAAAACAAACAACATGCGTCGGAACATCTTGAAGACGAGTGATCTAATTAGCACATACAACATGCGCTATATATAGACTGCCCCTTGTGCAGCGGTAAGAGGCGCGTTAAAACGAGGAAGATTCAAAGTTTAATATTAATTATCTCTCTTTCTATTGATGCAATCTTGTTCAAAATTTCTCAATAGGCAAAGTAAACATGAGGATTTTGAATCAGGTTATTATTTTTGAATATTTTGAAAAGAGTGAAAACTCGAAATTTCTAGAAATTTCTAGAAAGTTTCTGGATACATTCTAGAAAGTTTCTAGTTACGTTCTAAAAAGTTTCTAGATACGTTCTAGAAAGTTTCTAGTGCGTATCTAGTGTGTTTCTAGATATGGGGTATGTTTCTTTAGAGCTGTACTGTAGCATCACAAAATTACGAGCTGAAAGTTATTAATGGAAGAGGCTGTACCATCAGATGCACAACCATTGTAAACAAAGGAAAGATACCGACGAATAAGAATCTTGTTTACTGACAAGGAAAAACTAATTAGCATGTCCTATATACAGAAAACATAGTCTTACCTAAACTGTAGACGAAAAAATCCGTAGGAACACCACTTCAGATGCGTTGATATCAAGAAATCCCAACTCTTTTGAGAACAAAGGATTGAAAATGGTGCCTAATTAAAGCTGATGTAAGAGTCGCATCTCTGCATGGAACAGCACTGCATTGACTACAAATTCGATCTGGATTGAAGTTTGAATCTCTTCACCCAGAACATTTAATAATTTTTCTTCTTATAAATTTGTACTTTTGATAAATCTATAGGATGTAATATGAATTACATTTGAGTGTTATATATTATTTGATGCAAATATTTTCTTTACCTACAAAATATATTGTAATATTCATGTTAAGTAACAGAAATCTTTCAATTTTTAATTCCTAAATTTTGGAAAGGTTTGTTCAATATCTTTCAAACTGAAATATTAGAGCATTATAATAAAATTGTATGCAAGTGCAGGTCTACCTTAAGACGTCTTTTAGACATCTATTCAACATCTAGGCTTAGACGTCTAAATGAAGACATTGAATAGAGGTCTAATACGTCTAAGCCAATTTAGACCTAATTTAGACGTCTAAAAGACGTCTTGTGCCTGCTGGGTGTACATCCCAGGCAGGGGTATTCACGACTCGAGATGAATCCGGGCCGGGTGTCTACTCGTTCGGCACTGGGCCGCTTGGTCAAGACGAGACAACAAAGATGAGGTTGTGATTTGATGATTTATTGTTGATGAATTGATGAATCTGTTGCTGAGGTATTTATCTGTAAATGGAAAATGATGTTTCCATATTCATATTAATTCATATTAATGGTACAAGATAGAAATATTGCACTTTATTAAAAGCACATGGCATGGCCATGTTTAATCTACTAAGTTATTGAATACTAGTTTATTGGATTAAATCATAATTTACATATTAAATATCATCTTTAGTAGTTTTTAATTATCCTTTATAAGACATAATGCACCTTATGAAAGAGTTTTATAAAGTAATGAGGCAGATGGAAACAGATTAGAAAATCACCATACCTGTACATGGAAAATGATGTTTCCACCTCAGCAACCTCAATAGAACAAGGAAAGCCCAGGAAGTAGGCAACAGAGCTAAAAATAGAATAGAAGTGAAGGGAGATCCCTGTTGACAGGGCTCCAGAGACTGAAGAAGTAAAGGTGAAAAATGTATAGGGGTGGCGTTCGACGGCAAACAAATACAACAGTAAACATATTAACATTTAACATATAATGAAAATGACGAAATTGAATCAATGACAGGCATTATAATAAATATGCCCTGTCACATAGGCTTCCATTACTACATCACGTTAACTCTAACCCTTCAGATAAAAATGCATCTAATCAAAAGGATGTGAATATCGGAATGTGTCCATGGGTCAACTCGTAATCTATTGACAGTAATCGAAACTTAATGCACCATGAATCAAACACCGAATCACTCGGAAATGAAATCATCCATTTGTACCCAAAGTGCTAAAATTTCCAGAACCACCAACCTGACAAAAGTCATGAAACGTAATGTGGCATCAAGTCTAACAACCCTTGCTTCAATGAAAAATGGCGTCTGCGCATGTCCGGTAAAAAAAAAAAAAATTCTCGAATAAAAAAACCATTTTTATTCACGAGAGGTAAATTTGGTGAGGGATTCTAAATGTAGGCCCTCATTACTTAGACAAATGGTATCTGTATTTTTCAGGCAGGTGTATATATCACTATATTTAAAGAAAAGTCCTGAATTGTAAATACTCTGGGATTCCTTGTAAATCTGTGACATAACATATTGTCATTTTGACCCCTGCATGGGCTAATTGCCAGGCTTTTTTGTCCTGATTGTAGAATTTAACCAAGGGACTGTGTACATTCTGTCAAGAGGCTGTAGTTCTGGGCTGAAACTGGATACCCCTTTTGTTGTCGAGCAGAAGCATCAATTTACTTATAGAGCACAGCGTGGAGTAGATGATGCAACAATAACTCTGCTACACTTGGAAAATTATAGTTCCTATGCCCAAATAATGTTTGTTGACTTTTCCTCTGCTTTCAATATGATTCAGCCACAACTGTTAATTGATAAACTTTGTCATATGAATGTAAACTCAAATATCATTAGATGGATACATTCTTTCCTTGTTAAGAGACAGCAATTTGTACAAGTCAATAATGTTAAATCTTCAACTGTATGCATATCTACTGGTGCTCCACAGGGTTGTGTTGTTTCGCCAATTTTGTTCATTTTGTTTCATACACAAATGATTGTTTCTCAAATGCTGATTTGTGTTTTACGATCAAATTTGTTGACTACTTTGCAGTTGTAGGCCTAATAAGAGAATCAGAACTTGCCTATAGATCGGAGCTATCAAGATTTGTGGATTGGTGTAAATCTAATTTTTTATATTTGAACGTTCAAAAAACTAAAGAAATGATAATTGATTTTAGGAGAACTAAGTCAACATTAGAATCTGTGTGTATTGATGGCAATGAAATAGAAAGAGTAAATGAATATAAATACTTAGGTACTATCATTGATTCTAAACTCTCTTGGAATGGGAATACTGAGAAAATATATAAGACAGAACAACGACATTTACATTTCTTGTGGAAACTGAAATACTTTAAAATCATGATGTTGTTTTAAAGAACCTTCATTCAAAGTGTCCTTACATTTAACTTTTTAAGTTGGTTTGGGAACCTGTCTGTTCAAAATAGAAACAAATTGATAAAAATAATGAAAACTGCATATAAGATTATTGCGCTTCCTATTCAAACAATATGAGCAGTAGTTATCAAAAAAGGAAAATAAATTTTGGGGGATCCTTCCCATCCACTTTTCTTGGAATATTCGACATTACCTTCTTGACGACTTTTCGAGAAACAGGTTCCGCCGATCATTCATTTTGTGCAGCATTAAAGAAATAAATTCTGTCAATGTTGCATCACGTTTTTCATGTATACATACGTAATTCATCTATCCTAGTTTTGACATGAATTGTTTTTAAAAATTATGTTACTAGTTGTCATCACATTTCATGAGAATTGTCATTATACAAAACTAACTTCCCTTTTGGGACAATAAAGATTATCTTATCTATCTTATCTTATCTTAACTGCCCCGGGCTCCTCTACATTGGATAGGTAGTGATATGATCTTGCATCTGAATCAAATTCAAAGACAGAGATATTGCAACACGGTGTGAGGTGTTATACTAGATAACAATATAATATGTGTTAGTTAAATACAAACGAATCATCCATTAAGTACTAAGTTGTCATGAAAGTGAAGTGAAACAAAAAAAAAATTTTCTAGTAAACATTAAAAAGGTTTTTACATTCTCTCCTGTTTATTACAAAAACCTTCATTTTTTCGAGACAATTTAGAACTTCATATCGATAAATACATGTTGTAACACTACGTGATCTCCCATAGTAATGGATCTCTCACTGACCTACATGATATCCCATAGTAATGGATCTCTCACCGACCAAGTTCTTAACCTTTTTTTATATAAACCCACCCACGAAAACTGCGTCCAAGGATTTTCACAGTCCAATCAAGATGGATTTGACGACTGAGAGGGAAAGTTGATATCATGAAGCTATTACATATCGTATTTTGGAATTCTTTCGGTCATGCTATTTCCTCTATTTTGCTCTTGAATTAGCTTAAAAATACTGAGAAAATCAAAGGGCTGGACTTTCAGCTGACGACTAGCACTTCACACACTGCATGCCTATCTGCACATTCCCATCCTCAAATATCTCAGAAATATCTCCGATTTGCAGTGAGCCTCAGAAGATTTCCGTTTCGACACCTATCTCTTTGGGTCTCCATAACACCTTGGCTCTTCACCATGACAGTTAAGCCAATTCTGCACATCTTTCATCTCAGAAAAGTGTTTCATCTTTCCCATCACAATTTGTTGTTTTGTCACCAGGAGTCTGATCCTGTCTCTATTATGCCTGGGATCGGTGTCGGTGGAAGTGGATGTGTTGTGTAAATCACCTCCAGGCTCAGGGCTTGTGGACGGGTCAGAAATCCATGTAACATATAAGTGTTCTAGAGATGCTGGCAGTGATCAGGGCCTTCAAAGAATGGTGGCATCTTCTGTACAGTGCCTGTGTGATGATAGCCATGGACAATGCAACAGTTGTTGCATATATAAACAAACAGGGAGATACACGTTCCAGGATTCTCATGGGCCTAACCCATCTTTTGGATCAGTGTAGGATAAACCCCAAGCAGGCACATCCCAGGGAAATTAAATGTGCTAGCAGTTTTTTCTATCCAGGAAGAATAAGATACTTCCAACCAATTGGATTCTGCACAAGAAAGCCTTTCAAATCATAGTGGACAGGTGGGAGAGATCTACGAAAGTACTATTTGCAATCAGCAGGAATTATCACTTCTGAATGTTGGTCCAATTCAGGCCCGACAGCATGCACGGAAGACGTACTATCCATGTCTTGGGAAGAAATGATTGCCTTTGCCTTATAGCTCTTCCCAATAGTGTGGTTTATCTAGTGGGCCAAATTTTCTGGACCTCCTTACTGATGTTTCCCTCTAACTACCTCTGTTGGAAAATCTGTTACATAAACCTCAATCGGAAGGCAACCTTAAACCTTCATGCCTGTAGATTATCAAGGAATTTCTTACAAGTCTAAGTTTTCAGAGAAGGGGGCCTTCAACTGCTATATTCCAGTCTGTTAGACCTTCAACAGCAATACTCTACGATTCAAAGTGGAGAGTTTTTCATCGATTGGAGAGAGCACTGACAGCTCCTAGACAAAGATATATGCATTCTTATGATAGCAGAAATTTTTTACTGTTTTTGGGGGGAGAACTGTAAGAAAGTTTAAGCACAGAACTGTCAAAAAACGTTGATCAGCTATTAATTCTGTTGCAATCTTCCAAAATTATCAGTAGGTGCGGATTGTTCCTTTCATAAACTGCATGATCAAGTCGTTTCAAATCAAGTCGATTCACAGGGTATCAAGTTGCTCTGTTTACCCGAAATCAGTTTACAATGTACTGATACCTACATTGACTTCAGACTATCCGACTGGTAACTTCAGAGTCGGTATCTGCTTTTAAGTGCGATTAATCAGCGTAAACTTAGCTTTCAGCTACTGGGCATGCAGCAGCATTTCTTTGAATACGGAAACGAAACAATGACTTCATTTCATCAGCACTTCTGACATCATGATACTTATCACAACTTCATAGTGGTTTACTGTTAAGAGTCATCTATTTGCTTCATAGGGATGTTGCGGTTTTTGTCTGCTATCAACACAAGAAAACAGACTTTTTAAACGATTCTAGGCCTATAACATTTTTTTTAACATACAGTATAAGGTTTAACTTTGTTAACATTAACGGTTTAATTTATTTTCGGGGCGGGATAGTGCAGTGGTTAGCGCGTTCGGTTCCGGATCAGGAGGTCCGTGGTTCGAATCCCGCCAGGGGCTTGGCAACTTTGTCTGCAGTAGAGAACTGTTCTACACGCAGTCAGGTTTGGGTGCAATGCTACAGTGAAATTCAGCGCAGTACCACCCATGGTTCGCTAGTTCCAGCCGATGCTCGCAGGTTTCACCACAATGCATAGCCACAATTGTGTTGTGGGCTTTCTCCCTGCAATAATACTAGCAGCCGCGATATAAGTGAAATAATCTTGAAAGCAGCGTTAAACACCAACTTACCTCACCTCACCTCACCTCACCTCACCTTAATTTATTTTCAATACTAAAACGCAAAATCCCTGATACAGATGAGTTCATTTACCTGTGTATTCTAGTGCAAATATCAAATATCAAA
Source organism: Phorcus lineatus (assembly GCA_921293015.1). Lineage (NCBI taxonomy): Eukaryota > Metazoa > Mollusca > Gastropoda > Trochida > Trochidae > Phorcus > Phorcus lineatus. Next base: position 21,931,343 of record OV121092.1, read on the forward strand.
TATCAAATTTGGCATTTGGCATTTCTTTGAGGCATCGTAGCATTGCAAAAAAGGAACAAATAATTTTGAATTTTCATTCAGAAATGAAGATCCATTGCACCTTAACAAAAGGGTATGCCAAACCCAACAGTAAACAGTAATAGTTTTTGGCAAGTCACTGAAGTCAATATTTCAAAAACAGTTATTTTTATTTTTCACTACAAAATCCTTTATAAGTTCAAATATCTTTAAACTCAAGTCATGTTTGTACATTTGCATTAAGTCCATATGCTTTGTTAATTTTTTTCTCTCAGAGAATCAAAATGTAATATTTCAATCAAAGTTTAAGGGCATCAAAAATTTAAAAATGTGACCCCTTCTGTATATTTGATCTTGCCAAATTCTAAATTTTGCACGAGGGACTAGACAATCCCACAATAAGTTAAAGAATGGCAATTTTACACATTGACAATGGGAGATCCTTTGTCACGACTGATGAAGGTATTGACTTGGTTTTTGTCTGCTATCAACACAAGAAAACAGACTTTTTAAACGATTCTGGGCCTATAACATTTTTTTAACATACAGTATAAGGTTTAACTTTGTTAACATTAACGGTTTAATTTATTTTCAATACTAAAACGCAAAATCCCTGATCCAGATGAGTTCATTTATGTCTGGATATCTGGGTGTGAAGATGTAGAATATGAGGCTGACACGTAGTGTCAAAGGGGAAATAACTCCAGATAGTAGAGGGGAGCTGCATACCACATAAGGTAATTAGGTTTTTATTGTCCCCTGCCACAATGTGGAACGGGGACTATGAATTCAGCAGCGTCTGTCCGTACGTCTGTACCGGATTCTTGTTAACGCAATAACTCATGAAGCTTAGCAACTAGAGTGTTCATATTAGGTGTCAGCTTTCGATGGAGAAAGACTCAGACGTCACTCAACTTTGGTGACCTTAAACGCACTAGTGCACGCCAATATTTCGTAAACACAATGAATGCACACATACTGCATATCTCGATATTACTCACTATCCTCACTCAAGTAATCTACCTTGTAAGTTATTAAAAAAATATTTACGTATTCAGGTAGTAAAGTGGATTTTTAAAGGCCAGAAGTATTTAATGTTACGTTACATTAAATCCGCATGAACTACGATATCAGAAATATTAAAATTTTGCTCATAACCAGAAAAGTGAAAACGGCAGCTGCTTTGGTCAATCTCATAGCAATGCTAATGCTGTGTTATTAAATCGGTTAATTTATTACATTGCATTCATAAAACATATTTCATGATTTGTTCTCAGTTCAGAGTTTAGGTAAATTCAATAGCTACTAGTTCAGCCGTTTCCAAGTGTCAATAATTTATACGTTTTGTGCACAGCTAACCATAGATTTTTATATGTCCAAGCCGACAGCGGCTATCTAAATGTTTTCATTGTTGATTGCAGGTAAATTGTAAAGAATGTTTAGTATTTCATTGCATCAATAGAAAGTTTAAGTGAATGCATAAGTCCTCGTAAATCTTAAAATAGCCAATTTAAACCGTAAAAGCGTGCACTAGTGCCTTTAACCTCATTTTCAAGGTCACCACGACACTTTAACCAATGTGTAATACATTGTTAATGCAATATCTCGTAAAGCTTAGCACCAAGAGTGTTCATATTTGGTGAAAGCCTTCTATGGAGGAAAACTCAGATATCAAAAGATAAATAATATTAATTATACCAAATATCTCATAACGGCGGGGGACATTGCCATGTTAGTGGCAAACACTTGTTTTTTATATTTTTTTCTTTAGACTTTTGACTGAGGGACACTACTGCCATGCAATTTTTCCAAGATTGGCTACTGAGAACCGCAGTGATAATGAGTTAGCAGGAGAAATCAGGAGATCATGCAGGAAATCATCCCGGAATATTCCGGGACCCACATCTTAAGGGTTAAAGTACTGGTCTTACATCATTGTATTGGATAATAAAACCTCAATGATTTTGTCCATGTGTCTGCAAGTCTAAGTAGTAATCTCAAGCTGGGGTATTCTCAGTTTTATGCACATTTCATTCCTGTATGTAATAAACACACAGATAGTGATCTATTATTCTTAGAAATAATGCTTTTACTCTGAACATCTCATCTGCCATCAAGAAATAGCTAGGTCAGTCAAGGACCTTTTAGTTGGATTTGTTTAAATCAATTACTCATTATCTGCTCATTTTAAGCGAAATGAGCTTAAACGTATAAAACAATTAGTTGGTCAAAAGCAGGACTGAAATATTATTGCCTTACACATTATGTTTCGGTTTAGACTTTAACTATATCTTTCTTTTAACAGATTTTGACCTACAGGCTCCTCTAAAAGCCATTCAAGATGTCAGACAGTATATCAGGTAATGCATTTTTAAACTTATAAACAACTTTTTCTGAAAAAAATAATGATCAGAATATAAAGCTCAAAGTTTCATATTTATGCTTCTTTGTACTTTCTGCAGGATGTCAAACCTCTGACAAGTAATGCTCAGTGGATGCTCTGTATGTAATTTCTGTTCTCTCCTCATAATGAGGACTTGGTAAGAATGCATTGTAATTCTTAATAACCTGATATATAGAATATATTAATTTCGGATGCATTTTCGTAAAATTTCAAGCAGGTTTCATTGAGACCATGATTTTATTATAGTTTTCTACCATATGCCCCTTCTACGGTGGCATATTAGGGCCATCTGTTTTTTTATTTTTATCTTGAAATTTCAAGATAAAAGTTGAAATTTCAACATGTCCATCTTGAAATTTCAAGATGATAAGTTGAAATTTCAAGATGATAAATTGAAATTTCAAGATATTAAGTTGAAATTTCAAGATATTAAGTTGAAATTTCAACTTATCAATTTAAACTTATTTATCTTGAAATTTCAACATAAGTATCTTGAAATTTCAACTTATCATCTTGAAATTTCAACTTAATATCTTGAAATTTCAACTTATCATCTTGAAATTTCAAGATGGACATGTTGAAATTTCAATCTTTTTCTTGAAATTTCAAGATAAAAATAAAAAAACAGATGGCCCTAATATGCCACCGTACCCTTCTTATATAGTACTATTTCTTACTATTTCTCTTTACTTACTTGTGCACAATTTATGAAGCTTTCTTAACTTGGAATTTTAAAAACATTTTCATGTGCGGCATTTAAGAGATCTTTTCAGAATTTGTGCGGCTTTTTTTGCTTATAAATTCTCTTGGTCTACACTGAGTATTTTATCTAAGTCCAATTTCCGCAGGGCTGCATTGCATGCTGCAATACTAACTTACCGGTAGTATATTTTCTGCAGTTTTTATTTGTTTTTAGGAATTGAAATAAATAGTGCCATAAGTGTGATAAGTGATTTTTTTTAGGAAACTTACAAGCACATTATGCAGATTTTGTTCACCAAATATGACCCAACAATCTCAAAGATACTTGGTTTTGTCAATGTGCCACCCAAAAGTAAAATAAATGACTCATCAGGTTAAGTTTAAATATTAGATAAATATCAAACATAAATTTTACAAAGTCAAATGGACTCTTTAGAGATGAAACATTTGTACGGTTGATATTTTTCTTAGGCCAAGGAGTCTATAGCAAGATTCAAAGTTTGTAGAACTTTTAGTTTTGGAAAAAGAAACTTGTATAACATTTAGGTCATGACAACTTTAGCCTTCTGTTCAGAGGTAAGCAAGTCCAAAATCTACTATTTACAGCTGCTGCCGAAAGTTTGTTCACATACCTGTGTATTCTAGTGCAAATATCAAATATCAAATTTGGCATTTGGCATTTCTTTGAGGCATCGTAGCATTGCAAAAAAGGAACAAATAAAATGAAGATCCATTGCACCTTAACAAAAGGGTATGCCAAACCCAACAGTAAACAGTAATAGTTTTTGGCAAGTCACTGAAGTCAATATTTCAAAAACAGTTATTTTTATTTTTCACTACAAAATCCTTTATAAGTTCAAATATCTTTAAACTCAAGTCATGTTTGTACATTTGCATTAAGTTCATATGCTTTGTTAATTTTTTTTCTCAGAGAATCAAAATGTAATATTTTAATCAAAATTTAAGGGCATCAAAATTCCAAAAATGTGACCCCATCTGTATATTTGATCTTGCCAAATTCTAAATTTTGCACGAGGGACTAGACAATCCCACAATAAGTTAAAGAATGGCAATTTTACACATTGACAATGGGAGATCCTTTGTCAGAACTGCTGAAGGTATTGACTTTTAAACCAAACCTAAATTGTATGATATTTGCACTATGATTCAGTGGTAAGTGAACAAACCTTTTACATGCAGTTGTAGAATCACCATTCACAAATGACCCTATCCACAAAATTTCAGCCATCTAGTTTTATTATGTTATCTAGTTATTGTGAAGAAGATGAAATAGCTTTTAGGGTGTAGCCTTATTAAGCACAGACTCACCAAATCTACACTTAATAACCAACACTGGCTTAGGAGTCTGTTCACAAGATATCAGCTCTCCAGGGCTTTGATTCTTGAAAGGAGGTTGAAACATGTTTTAGGGTGGCCCTTATTTGAGACCACAGTCACCAAATCTATCCCTTTTGGTTGAGATGCCTGGATGATTTCAGCTCTCTTGAGCCAGTGGTTCATGAGAAAAAGCGAAATAGCCCAAGAACAGGCGGATTAATGGATGGACAGATGCCACAGATTATGTATATCTCTTGTGCATATCTCTGACGAGTTGTTTCTCTTGATAACCGACCCTAACCTCAGTTATTTTGACGTGTTGAGGTAGGTTATGGTGGAAGCCAAACAGCCGAGGTGGCTATACAATAACCTGGATGAAATTTAAACTGTTGTAACATACTCTTGGTCGGCAGTGTGAAGTTGGTTACTTATTCCTTATTCCTTATTCGATATTCAAATTTTCCATTTACTTATTCGAAAAAGTCTTCTGAGGGTACCAAGGAGTGGTTGTACCACCTTGTACCTATACTCAAATGAAAGATGATTCAATGACCTATCCAGTGAGGTATAATACATTTTAATACATAGAGGCGGTCGTACCGTAAAGTCACGATAATCGTTACTGTGTCAAAATAATAATAAACAACTTCTGAGGGTATCAAGGAATGTTTGTACCACCTTGTACCCATACTCAAATGAAAGATAATTTAATTACCTATCAAATGAGGTATAATACGTTATATTACATAGAGGCGGTCATACCGTAAAGCCACAAAATGCGTTACTATTTACCCAAAATGTTAAACAACAACTTCTGAGAGTATCAAGGAATATTTGTACCACCTTGTACCCATACTCAAATGAAAGATAATTTAATGACCTATCCAATGAGGTATGATACGTTATATTACATAGAGGCGGTCATACCGTAATATCACAATAAGCGTTACCATTCACCCAAAATGTTAAACAACATCTTCTGAGGGTACCAAGGAGTGGCTGTACCACCTTGTACCTATACTCAAATGAAAGATAATTCAATGACCTATCCAATGAGGTATAATACATTTTAATACATAGAGGCGGTCGTACCGTAAAGTCACGATAAGCGTTACTGTGTCAAAATAATAATAAACAACTTCTGAGGGTATCAAGGAATGTTTGTACCACCTTGTACCCATACTCAAATGAAAGATAATTTAATTACCTATCAAATGAGGTATAATACGTTATATTACATAGAGGCGGTCATACCGTAAAGCCACAAAATGCGTTACTATTTACCCAAAATGTTAAACAACAACTTCTGAGAGTATCAAGGAATATTTGTACCACCTTGTACCCATACTCAAATGAAAGATAATTTAATGACCTATCCAATGAGGTATGATACGTTATATTACATAGAGGCGGTCATACCGTAATATCACAATAAGCGTTACCATTCACCCAAAATGTTAAACAACATCTTCTGAGGGTACCAAGGAGTGGCTGTACCACCTTGTACCTATACTCAAATGAAAGATAATTCAATGACCTATCCAATGAGGTATAATACATTTTAATACATAGAGGCGGTCGTACCGTAAAGTCACGATAAGCGTTACTGTGTCAAAATAATAATAAACAACTTCTGAGGGTATCAAGGAATGTTTGTACCACCTTGTACCCATACTCAAATGAAAGATAATTTAATTACCTATCAAATGAGGTATAATACGTTATATTACATAGAGGCGGTCATACCGTAAAGCCACAAAATGCGTTACTATTTACCCAAAATGTTAAACAACAACTTCTGAGAGTATCAAGGAATATTTGTACCACCTTGTACCCATACTCAAATGAAAGATAATTTAATGACCTATCCAATGAGGTATGATACGTTATATTACATAGAGGCGGTCATACCGTAATATCACAATAAGCGTTACCATTTACCCAAAATGTTAAACAACATCTTCTGAGGGTACCAAGGAGTGGTTGTACCACCTTGTACCTATACTCAAATGAAAGATAATTCAATGACCTATCCAATGAGGTATAATACATTTTAATACATAGAGGCGGTCGTACCGTAAAGTCACGATAAGCGTTACTGTGTCAAAATAATAATAAACAACTTCTGAGGGTATCAAGGAATGTTTGTACCACCTTGTACCCATACTCAAATGAAAGATAATTTAATTACCTATCAAATGAGGTATAATACGTTATATTACATAGAGGCGGTCATACCGTAAAGCCACAAAATGCGTTACTATTTACCCAAAATGTTAAACAACAACTTCTGAGAGTATCAAGGAATATTTGTACCACCTTGTACCAATACTCAAATGAAAGATAATTCAATGACCTATCCAATGAGGTATGATACGTTATATTACATAGAGGCGGTCATTTCGTAATATCACAATAAGCGTTACCATTCACCCAAAATGTTAAACAACTTCTGAGGGTACCAAGGAGTGGTTGTACCACCTTGTACCTATACTCAAATGAAAGATAATTCAATGACCTATCCAATGAGGTATAATACAATTTAATACATAGAGGCGGTCGTACCGTAAAGTCACGATAAGCGTTCCTGTGTCAAAATAATAATAAACAACTTCTGAGGATATCAAGGAATGTTTGTACCACCTTGTACCCATACTCAAATGAAAGATAATTTAATTACCTATCAAATGAGGTATAATACGTTATATTACATAGAGGCGGTCATACCGTAAAGCCACAAAATGCGTTACTATTTACCCAAAATGTTAAACAACAACTTCTGAGAGTATCAAGGAATATTTGTACCACCTTGTACCAATACTCAAATGAAAGATAATTCAATGACCTATCCAATGAGGTATGATACGTTATATTACATAGAGGCGGTCATACCGTAATATCACAATAAGCGTTACCATTCACCCAAAATGTTAAACAACTTCTGAGGGTATCAAGGAATGTTTGTACCACCTTGTACCCATACTCAAATGAAAGATAATTTAATTACCTATCAAATGAGGTATAATACGTTATATTACATAGAGGCGGTCATACCGTAAAGCCACAAAATGCGTTACTATTTACCCAAAATGTTAAACAACAACTTCTGAGAGTATCAAGGAATATTTGTACCACCTTGTACCCATACTCAAATGAAAGATAATTTAATGACCTATCCAATGAGGTATGATACGTTATATTACATAGAGGCGGTCATACCGTAATATCACAATAAGCGTTACCATTCACCCAAAATGTTAAACAACATCTTCTGAGGGTACCAAGGAGTGGTTGTACCACCTTGTACCTATACTCAAATGAAAGATAATTCAATGACCTATCCAGTGAGGTATAATACAATTTAATACATAGAGGCGGTCGTACCGTAAAGTCACGATAAGCGTTACTGTGTCAAAATAATAATAAACAACTTCTGAGGATATCAAGGAATGTTTGTACCACCTTGTACCCATACTCAAATGAAAGATAATTTAATTACCTATCAAATGAGGTATAATACGTTATATTACATAGAGGCGGTCATACCGTAAAGCCACAAAATGCGTTACTATTTACCCAAAATGTTAAACAACAACTTCTGAGAGTATCAAGGAATATTTGTACCACCTTGTACCAATACTCAAATGAAAGATAATTTAATGACCTATCCAATGAGGTATGATACGTTATATTACATAGAGGCGGTCATACCGTAATATCACAATAAGCGTTACCATTTAACCAAAATGTTAAACAACAACTTCATGAAGTGACATCACACATCATGTGACACATGATGCTGATGACTGTGTGATGTAGTTATAAGTAAGTAATATTTGAATTTGTATAGTTGGATTAAAATAAGCATCTTAGTAATATGATCTTATGTAAAGATGATTTACAAAATCTACTTGATATCTATTATTCTGGAGAGTTCCGTCATCATGGTAAGTTCTAACAAGTAATTACTTGACATGCTATCTCAATTTGCCAATATCGAGACGTGTGATCCTTTTTGGGTCATTGGGGCAGGTTGAGACAGTGATAACGGGGTAGATTGGGACAGTTTCCCAATGTGCATTGTTACATTTTGACGGCGTCCCCATGGCCTTATTCTGATGAATGTATCTGAATATATGTATATAAAATAATTAAAGTCCAAATCGTAATAAATAATATGATAAACAATAACCAGTAATATCTTCAGGAGTGCATTTCAAGGGTTACATGCTAACGGGGGCTCCTGCTGGTTCTAGAAGAACTGCACACACTACTGGATTAATGACCACAAATGTTTTCAGTGATTGAGTTGACCACTTTGTTGACCACGGAAAGTGTAGTGTTGATAATAAGGTGATACTTCTGTTCGACGACAACCAGGAGCCATGTATCCCATTGCAGTCAAAAACTACAGCATCTTGACAAAATGCGTACAGTCCCTTCATTAAATTCTACAATCAGAGTAAAAATGCTTAGCAATAAGACCATGCAGGGGTCACAATGACAATATTTTATATCACAGAATTACCGGGAACATCATATCCCAGGATATTTACGTGTTAGGAAATTTCTTTAAATTTACTACCTACGAGGGCAATCATATTGAAGTTCATATTTTTCAAACGATGCCCAAGGGCAACATATCACTTTTTCATTGTGACGTCACGTCATATACAATGTTTTGACGTCTCAGTTCGCCTATGACATATATGCTCGGAGGTCGATTTTGGTAACTTCCTTTCATTTCGCGACTTCGGTAATAAACAGAATATCATATTCGTACCGTGGCCATGACATACTATGTTAACGACACTAATATTTAGTCATTCGTGTCGTAAACATAGTATGTCATGGACACTCACATAATATCCTCTATATAATGACATGTACACCGACTTGATCGAAATATGTTCGGTGAAGAGGAACTTCTTTTGTCACAGATAAACCTGAAACCACTGCAACTTGGACCTCGAAACCATTCTGTCCCACACATGGAAGCACATACCAAAGATGCACACCATGGACTATCAGATACAAGCAACAGATATGCACACATGGGTCATCAGAAGCACCAATAACTCACACATGGGCCACCTGTAATACCAAAGATGCACACATACGACCGCAAGTAACAATCACCCAATATGAACACATTGAATCATCAAAGCACCTAAGATGCACACATAGGCCACCTGTAATTTACTATTTAAAAATGGCGCCACGTTTGCCAACATTGATTATTAAAGGTAGATCCAAATTTTGAATGATCCCACATTTGACTAGGGTACGACAACATTTTCTTTATCAGCGCAACAGAAAAGTGAATTAACGGGTATATATTCTTAAATCTGTATTGTAAATTCTTAGAACTTCATGTCTTCTGAACGAGGACATCAACACCAATAGTATAAACTACTTCCAAGTCTTTCTGTCACCAAAAATAACCAAGTCGATATTTTCTTCGAATCTCTGTATTGGATGTTATAATGAATACCACAATCTGTTTGTACAACTCTCTAGATATATTTTGCACTCTCTAGACTAATTCTTGTACGTCTCTAATCAGATTGCTTAATTTTTGTATTCTGAAGATTTTGGTTAAATGACTTGGCTTTTAGCCCTTTTTTCCTCTTTTCGACAGCTCTGAAAACACTCTCGCACATGAGGCGACCATTCCTGTAACGTCTCCTAACAGCTAATGCCAGTAAATCTCATAATGTTTGCTACACGACTATTAATGCTCACTACAATTAAGAAGAATACTCTGCTGATTTAACTAAAATCATGATGCATTTCTGGTGGTTCAAAATCTCCTAAAATGAAAATATATAAAACAAGAAGCGCCAATAATTTCTCAGTCCTTTGTAAAGTAATTCACACCAACCAACAAAACGGGTTTGAAACTCTTAACCAAAAAAATTAATGGTTTAGTGTGATTTTTTAATAAATGTTTTGCCAAACACACAATTTTCAGAGAACCTTTACTCCAATTTCTAAAATCTATGTTTTCAGTTTAATCTAGATTGACAATCTAGACCCCATTTCATGCTTAGCTGTTCTGATAATCTATCTTTCTAAAACAATTAAAGTTTCACCAGTAAGACACTATCATATCATCAGTATAAAAGAAGTACAAAATATTAAAAACCTCTTGACAAATGAATACTTTCGAACGTTCAATTCCTGTAAGTTTGCAATTCAACAACAGAGAGAAAAAAAAGAAAATATTTGAAGCACATGTCTCTATGACGCCGCCTATTTTGTCAAAATAATGAGATTGAGTTTTAGAAATATTTTTTTAACTAGATACTGTAGAACAAAAATATCATATTACTATTGTGCTGTATCCAGCAAGGAACCTACCTCGAGACTCAGTTATCTTATCACAAAAACTTGCCAACCTCTTGTTAAGTATAAATGTTAAAGGTGCCAACAATATTACGTTATTGCTTTTTAATGATTAACGTATGTTTCTTGCCTTTCTTGTTGAGTGGTTAGGCTAGTATCCTAGGCCATTTAATGGATAATTTCCTGTTGTTCAAAACAATATTTAACGTAACATGTAAAAATGGTATGAGTTTGGATTTACCACATATAATCATTTCTGTAAGTCTTGCATAATGACCTTGCGCTTTGACGTCTATCAGATTATTAATGGCATAAATTACTTCATTTTGTTTCATTTACCGTTTCAGTTCACGGTATTGTTTATGGTCTCATCATTTTTACAGGCACAACAGATAAATATATCACACTCTGCTAGAAATGAACATTCTTCTCTAACATGGCTTTGGTCAATATTGTTATGACATATGTTTTTAACGTTTTGATAGTGATTGACTCTATGATTCTCTGTGATTTAAAGTTGCTGATGTATCAATTACCAGACGTTTAATTTGGTACAAAAACTTTTTTTAATTCGATGACATCAGATCAATAACAATTTTCTCGTAACTGCTGAATTTAGTGTGACATTGTCGACGAAATGAGTTAGTTAGATTTTTGAAATTCTGTCAATATGTACCTCAAAGTTAGATTCTAAAACAATCTCATTAGGTAAAGTTCTACATTCAACATCATAGCTAGCGCTAGTAAAAAGTTTCCAACACGTTGCTTGTTACATTAATCTTCAGATGACATTATACATAGTACCGCATATACCACATCATTGATATTTTCATAGTGGTCACTTTTTGTTCTTAATTCCATATGCTTCAAGAGAAGTATTTTAACTTTCGATCAAGACTGATTTTTCGGTTACTTCTTCAATCTATACATTGCCAACGACTGCACAATCTTGACATTCGATTAACATTAAGGATCTATTTCAAGTTTTTTTTGTCAGGTTGAACAGTGTTTGCAGATATAAGAACCGTAAACATCTTAAGTAATTATATCGATACATTTTATAAACGTAATTCATGTAAAACATCCAAATTTCATAGTCGAAAAGATTTTGCTGTGACAGCAATATTTGATAAGAAGAGATGGGTGTCAACATTTACTGACATCGACTCATTACTGAAAATAAAGAAACATGAAAGAAAGACTTTAGTTAGTGCAACCCCAGTGAGCACAAATAGTTACCCGGAAACGTCTCTTTTATTGAACAGGACGCTGAGGTTCCATTTTGTTCTGATAATGCAATTGTCAGAAGAGTTTTGAAATTTGGAAGCACCAAATGTTCTCAGATTGCCTACATTACAAAGACAGAATTAAAGAAGTGGTTATGTTGCAAAAAAACCTTCTGCCAGGTGTATATGTTGTTGTTGTGGAGGATGTAATCGCTTTGGTTTCCTGTCTGCACATTAAGGTCCGTCATCAAAATAAATCGAATATATATTGGAGGTCTGTTTCTGACTCATTAAAAACATTGCTCAAAATAATCAACCCTTTTAAATGTCTAGGATCACTTTTGATTGATGAGGTAATCGGATAAACACAGGCACATTAAAATAAAAATATGATAAGATGTTCCATTCAAAGATTTGAGGAATTTTGAGGCTTCAGAGTTTCGTTTTTTTAATGTTTAGGGTGACTTCGTCTATGTATTATAACGAGACCAATTTCATTATAAAAACAGTTAAAATATCGCTTGTTTTTTGGTATACTTAGAAGGTGCTATCAGTATTGCTTGGTTGTCTCTGAAGTTTTTTTCTGACCACAACTAACATTATGGTCACATATAAGTTTTGTTTTATTTAACGGGATTACCGCCACAATGTACCATGATACAACATACATCTTAGGATAGATAAACGTATTATTTTTTATTTGAGTAAACATCAAGATTGTAGAAAAATTCCTTGGCAACCTCAAAAATTGTTGTTCCATTGTGAAAATAAAAACTTGTACATCCATAAAATATTCTTGTTTTTCCAGATACAACAAAAAGTGAATTTGACTATTTACGTTAATCTATGATATGACCGCCTCTATGCGTTGTAACGTTACACACCTCTTTTTTTTTTTTGGGGAGGGGGGGGGGGGGGGGGGGGGGGGGGAGAGATTAAATTATCTGTATTAACATACCCTTACATGGTGCTCTGTACCATCTGGTCAAATATAACTATGAACTGATTCATTTGAAATTTTATGGCGTTTAAAGGATGACCGCCTCTATTTGTAGTTACGTTATATAATTAATTGGATATAGATGCAAAATCCTTCGAATGATTACTAATACATCTTTACATTGTGATACAAATGTCTCTTTTCATCTTTAGACTATATTACTGCCGACACTGCAGAAAAATTTACTTCCTTTGTTAAGGTCTTTAACCTTTTACGGTATGACTGCTTCAATTGTTTGCTATGTTTATATTTTATTTGAATACCCTTACATGGTGGTACTTTTATTGTTTTGTACCCTCACAAGTCGTCATTTCCGCCAAGTTAACTCTAAAGTAAGCCCTGTTCTATGGACTCAAGGGTATGGCTGCCTCAATGTATTACATCTGACTTAATAGAAAATTTGAATCTTACAGGTGGATACCGTTATAGGGTACAAATGTACAAAGATTCTTTTGTGAGCAAGACATCGTTACTTCCGAAAATTCAGAAAAAACATAGTTCTGTTTACTATAATTATATACAAGTAAAAATACAATAACTGAGCAAAAAAGGAATAGGTTATAAATTTATCTCTGAGTCGAGAATACTTACACTGTGGTTCAAATACACCTTGGTACCTAAGAAGTAGTCCAGAAACGTTCTGTGAGATGAGTAATGAATTAAGTTGCCATCCATAACATTGTCTTGTAGTAATACACCCACTTCTTAATGCATTTGAAGAATTTCCGCTTGGGTACTGATTCACGGTTTAACATTTTGAGTACACTGTAACGATTTTTGTTCTCTGACGGTAAGTATGCCTCTATATATTAAAACTTATTATTCCTCATTTTATAGGTAATTGAATTATCTTTCATTTGAGTATAGGTACAAGGTGGTACAACCACTCCTTGGTACCCTCAGAAGATGTTGTTTAACATTTTGGGTAAATGGTAACGCTTATTGTGATATTACGGTATGACCGCCTCTATGTAATATAACGTATCATACCTCATTGGATAGGTCATTAAATTATCTTTCATTTGAGTATGGGTACAAGGTGGTACAAATATTCCTTGATACTCTCAGAAGTTGTTGTTTAACATTTTGGGTAAATAGTAACGCATTTTGTGGCTTTACGGTATGACCGCCTCTATGTAATATAACGTATTATACCTCATTTGATAGGTAATTAAATTATCTTTCATTTGAGTATGGGTACAAGGTGGTACAAACATTCCTTGATACCCTCAGAAGTTGTTTATTATTATTTTGACACAGTAACGCTTATCGTGACTTTACGGTACGACCGCCTCTATGTATTAAAATGTATTATACCTCATTGGATAGGTCATTGAATTATCTTTCATTTGAGTATAGGTACAAGGTGGTACAACCACTCCTTGGTACCCTCAGAAGTTGTTGTTTAACATTTTGGGTGAATGGTAACGCTTATTGTGATATTACGGTATGACCGCCTCTATGTAATATAACGTATCATACCTCATTTGATAGGTAATTAAATTATCTTTCATTTGAGTATGGGTACAAGGTGGTACAAATATTCCTTGATACTCTCAGAAGTTGTTGTTTAACATTTTGGGTAAATAGTAACGCATTTTGTGGCTTTACGGTATGGGCGCCTCTATGTAATATAACGTATTATACCTCATTTGATAGGTAATTAAATTATCTTTCATTTGAGTATGGGTACAAGGTGGTACAAACATTCCTTGATATCCTCAGAAGTTGTTTATTATTATTTTGACACAGTAACGCTTATCGTGACTTTACGGTACGACCGCCTCTATGTATTAAAATGTATTATACCTCATTGGATAGGTCATTGAATTATCTTTCATTTGAGTATAGGTACAAGGTGGTACAAATATTCCTTGATACTCTCAGAAGTTGTTGTTTAACATTTTGGATAAATGGTAACGCTTATTGTGATATTACGGTATGACCGCCTCTATGTAATATAACGTATCATACCTCATTGGATAGGTCATTAAATTATCTTTCATTTGAGTATGGGTACAAGGTGGTACAAATATTCCTTGATACTCTCAGAAGTTGTTGTTTAACATTTTGGGTAAATAGTAACGCATTTTGTGGCTTTACGGTATGACCGCCTCTATGTAATATAACGTATTACACCTCATTTGATAGGTAATTAAATTATCTTTCATTTGAGTATGGGTACAAGGTGGTACAAGCATTCCTTGATACCCTCAGAAGTTGTTTATTATTATTTTGACACAGTAACGCTTATCGTGACTTTACGGTACGACCGCCTCTATGTATTAAAATGTATTATACCTCATTGGATAGGTCATTGAATTATTTTTCATTTGAGTATAGGTACAAGGTGGTACAACTACTCCTTGGTACTCTCAGAAGTTGTTTAACATTTTGGGTGAATGGTAACGCTTATTGTGATATTACGGTATGACCGCCTCTATGTATTAAAATGTATTATACCTCATTGGATAGATCATTGAATTATCTTTCATTTGAGTATAGATACAAGGTGGTACAAATATTCCTTGATACTCTCAGAAGTTGTTGTTTAACATTTTGGGTAAATAGTAACGCATTTTGTGGCTTTACGGTATGACCGCCTCTATGTAATATAACGTATTATACCTCATTTGATAGGTAATTAAATTATCTTTCATTTGAGTATGGGTACAAGGTGGTACAAACATTCCTTGATACCCTCAGAAGTTGTTTATTATTATTTTGACACAGTAACGCTTATCGTGACTTTACGGTACGACCGCCTCTATGTATTAAATTGTATTATACCTCATTGGATAGGTCATTGAATCATCTTTCATTCGAGTATAGGTACAAGGTGGTACAACCACTCCTTGGTACCCTCAGAAGTTGTTGTTTAACATTTTGGGTGAATGGTAACGCTTATTGTGATATTACGGTATGACCGCCTCTATGTAATATAACGTATCATACCTCATTGGATAGGTCATTGAATTATTTTTCATTTGAGTATAGGTACAAGGTGGTACAACCACTCCTTGGTACCCTCAGAAGTTGTTTAACATTTTGGGTGAATGGTAACGCTTATTGTGATATTACGGTATGACCGCCTCTATGTAATGTAACGTATCATACCTCATTGGATAGGTCATAAAATTATCTCTCATTTGAGTATGGGTACAAGGTGGTACAAATATTCCTTGATACTCTCAGAAGTTGTTGTTTAACATTTTGGGTAAATAGTAACGCATTTTGTGGCTTTACGGTATGACCGCCTCTATGTAATATAACGTATTATACCTCATTTGATAGGTAATTAAATTATCTTTCATTTGAGTATGGGTACAAGGTGGTACAAACATTCCTTGATACCCTCAGAAGTTGTTTATTATTATTTTGACACAGTAACGCTTATCGTGACTTTACGGTACGACCGCCTCTATGTATTAAAATGTATTATACCTCATTGGATAGGTCATTGAATTATCTTTCATTTGAGTATAGGTACAAGGTGGTACAACCATTCCTTGGTACCCTCAGAAGACTTTTTCGAATAAGTAAATGGAAAATTTGAATATCGAATAAGGAATAAGGAATAAGTAACCAACTTCACACTGCCCTCTTGGTCAGATACCTCACGTCTTCGGCTACGCCTCAGACTTGACATCATCCCTCCAGAATATTTCATGGGTAATTTCTGAATATCCTCTCCCGGCTTTGCCTCGAGTCAATATTCGAAAATTACCGAAAATTGTTTTTTGCTGAGTGAGAAATTAACCTTAAAAAAAACTACCCAATTATAAGAAATACTAATTGAATATTTAATATTTTCAAGAACAACAAAACTCAACTTCAAAGGTTTATTTCTCAGTTAAAGGCACTAGTGCACGCTTTTACAGTTTAAATTGGCTATTTTAAGGTTTAAGACGACTTATGCATTCACTTAAACTTTCTAATTGATGCAATGAAATACTTAAAATTCTTTACAATTGACCTGCAATCAACAAGGAAAACAATAAGACAGCCGCTGTAGGCTTGGACATATAAAAAATCTATGGTTAGCTGTGCACAAAACGGATAAATTATAGACAGTTGAACATGGCTGAACTAGTATTATGTGCAGCTGTTGAATTTACCTAAACTCTGAACTGAGAACAAAGAAGGAATTATGTTTATAAAAGCATTGTTGTAAATAAAGCTATTCAATAACAGAGCATTAGCAAGCGGCTGCCGTTTCCGCTTTTTTTGTTATAAGCAAAATCTTAATATTTCCGATATCGTAGTTCATGCGGATTTTAAGTTACGTTGCATTAAATACCTCCAGTCTTTAAAAATCAATGTTACTATCTGAATATGTAAACATTTGTTAAATAACTTTCGAGGTAGATTATTTGAGTGAGGATCTTGAATAATATCGAGAGATATGCAGTATCTGTGCATTCGTTGTATTTACGAAATATCGGTGTGCACTAATGCGTTTAACCGTTGCTTTTATTTTACTGCAAGTTTTATCAAGGAAGTGCTGGTTACCTTTAGAACATCTTTAACACTTTGCTGATAGCCTCCATGTTTGAATAGTCAACAGTTTATTTTACGTGCAGATTAACGACACAATTTTGAAAGACAAAACGGCGTGTTGTGTTGTCGTCTGATGAGACTCTCTCAGTAGATTCAGTTTATGGAGTAACGCTCGTTGAACGTTTTGTACCATCAAGACTATCACTAACAGCCTTCATCTGTTCTTCGCTGGTATGGGTGTAACTCCTTAAACCTGAAAAATGAAATAGAATTTACATATGTTAAATGTTAAGACATACAGGACGATGTGGTGTGTTTCTATGAAATACCCAGACACCCTCAAATTTGTAAAAAGAAAAAGAAAACCAGGTTTTTAACATTTAATTTCATTCATAAGGATCATTTAATGTGTCTTCTGCAATAAGGCAGTTATTAAACGGTAAACTATTTTGAAAGGAAATTTCCCGAGGCAGAATAGTGACCCGTGCGCTCCATGATAAGCTGCTCAGGAACACCAGCTCAATAGAGGCAGGGAAAAGTCATGGCAGTGAATGATTTGTTTTTCTCCAAGTGACCCTTGCTTTTGTGTACATATTGGGGATAACTTCTGGAGCGTGTTGTGCCCCAAGGGCTGGCGACTGTACCTGGAGAGAAAAAGTGCCATTTGAAAATTATATTCATTTTCATGTCGATTTCTGGAAACCACAATGTTATTCTATAAAATTTAAAGTGCTCTTATTATTTTCACTCAATATATATAATCAAACCAGAACCAACCTGGTTAAAAAATTGTAGAACTTGTTATATGTTAACAGGATAGAGCAGGGAACTTTAGGCTGTATTTTCACTTTATTTGTGAAATTTTGTAAAAAGTGGTCGATTGCTTCTTCAAAAACTACTACGGATTGTACTCATACTACAATCGATTTAAATTTTTTCTCAGAAACAGTTTTCAAATGTTTTATCTATTCAATGAAATGAAAAGAGGGACTGTTCTTATTCATAGGTATTTACAATAGTACATGTACTTCTGGCTCAGTTTAATTTCAGCAATTACTTACCAGGAAGTGTCAGTTGGCATTGTAGGTAGAATGCTTCATCATGACCATCTCGGGGTACTTCTTGTACAAACGTATATTGCATCTCTCTGGATTAATACTCTGGTAGTGTCTAACCTCTTTTGTTTGAATCTTGCGATGCTTTATCTAACCTTGTACAGTCTTTGACCAATCTTCTCTGTTTTTGTTTGAGTTTGCTGTGTTCTTGGCCAATCCTAAAACCAAAGTTCTTACCAGTAAGATACAATATTGTATTGAGCAAAACTCTTGGATTACGATCTCCAAGCTGCCTTGCCTTCTTCCACAAAGCTTCTGCATCCTCAATGGTTCTGCTCTCTTTACATCAGTTCAGCTTTTAAGTCTACAAACTTATCAGGTTTCTATAACTGAATGTTCCTCTTTTTTGTCTTAATGAATGATTGAAGTCTCATCACAATTTGGAATAAAGAGTTTGGGGGATATTCAGTTCCGTCCTGTTTTCTTACTTCAACCACAAATCTTTTTAAGAAATGTGCCAATTCTTCTTCAGAAAGATTTCTAAAGCTGTGGTCACTTTTCGTTAAGAATTGTGTCTGTTAATGTATGCAATGGCCCATGATGAGAAAGCATTATATGCCTACTGTCACGTTTTTCAGTATTCAAAGGAACAGACGCCAAAGCTCATTTTTCTGTTTCATTATCATCAGTAACATGAAAACGTGTCTTGTTACTTTTTTCAAGCTGACAGTCTGTTCCTCCAGGTTTTTGGATTTGCCATTTGTTTCTTCACACATTTCCTGTAATGCTTGAATTAATTCCTCATCAGACACTGAAATAGTTGATCTTTCAAAACATTGTTGAGAGGCTTCAATTGATTTGAATGAATACTTCTTAGTTAGACAGCCGGCTCACAATGTTGAGTGAGCGTGCAAGGCGTGAACGTTACGTTTTGGCGACCAGTTCGATGTTTCTGTACTTATGTACATTTCATGTATAGATACAGTAAGATATAGGGAAAGGAGTTTTTGGAGGTGTAATTGAAATGATGATGTCAGCACTGAAGGACTGTATGAAAGTATTAGGGAGTGACTTTTTAAAAATGTTTCCGAATGATATGGAATAGATTTTGGAATAGTCAGTGTCTGATGTACATTAAATAAATTTTTCATATTACCGATTAGTCTTTTTTGTCATATAAATCAGGATTTTATAAACAATCCAATGTATTATATATTAAATTGTAAATGTATTTTCACTCAATGTAAAATGCATAATGTACTGACTGCAGTCGTCAAAACCCCTATCATGTGCCATTTTGAATCTTGATTAGTTTTTATTTTACAAACTACCCTGTTTTAATGTCAACAGAAATCTATCACATTCTTTATGTAGAAAATGATGTGCTGATACCTTGAAACCACTTGACTTGACTATTTTTGGGGGTTATGTTATCATGCCCTTCGACTTCTTCTCAAGGTTTTAATCCATAACTCCCTTGGCGGGGTGTCTAACCTTAACATATTACTAACAATCCACACTAAGGTAATTTTTTTCGTAAGTTATTTAACAGATATGTACGTATTCAGGTTATAAAGTTGATTCTAAAATGTTGCATTAAATCTTCATGAACTACGATATTGAAATATTCAAATTTTGCCTACAGCCAGAAGTGCAAAAATTAGCAGCCGCTATCTTAATTTAATTAAAATGCTTATATTTCATTGTTAAATCGGTTAGGTTACAAGATTGCTTTAATAATCAATATTTCCTCCTTTATTATCAGTTCAGAGTTAAAGTGAATTTTAAAGCTGCACACATTACGAGTTTTTAACTGTCCATATTTTGCCCATTTAAATGTGCACAGCTGAACATAAATTTTTTAACTTTTTGATTGTTGATTACAGGTCAATTGTAAAAAGTAATAAAGATTTCATTGAATCGATAGAAAGCTAAACTGAGTCCTCATATGCTTTAAAATAGCGAATTTTAAATGAAAAAGTGTGCTTTGGGCCTTTAAATCAGACCTGATGAGTTAAAGTTTACATGTGTGAAAGTGACTGAAATTCTTTGAGATGGTTACTGAAGTAGATAAACTATTTTCAGTAACTGAAGTAGTTGTTTATAGAGCAATGAGTTTCTTTAAGACAATATGTTTTATTTCACATTTGTTTTACATGTACATATTGAACATCACATAAGTTTTCTCAAAAACATCATCATAGACAAAGAATGCTCACTCCAGTCCATCCACTTATTTTTCTCCTGCATGCTGAAGGTCATTCTTTCCCGACAGAGGTAGCTCTGTCATAAATTTCTATACAGCCTCTGTCTCAATACAAAGGTTTCTCGGGCTTCCAGCAGTTTCCCCTAGTGGGACAATATTGCAACTTTATCTACCTGGCAATATTTCAGCCAATGAAAACACTGAATGCATGAATAAAATATTTAATGTCACACAGGCCTATGCAATGATGCAGTTGCTAAATGAGGTGTATGTGTTCTGTAAAGAAGACTTATTGTGCAAAGTGCATATTCGAATAAAGTTTAGCTTTGGAAAGCTTGCAGAAGTAACTTAGGCGTTCTGAATGATAACTTTTGAAACCTTCGTATCAAGACATGTTGTATTGGAATTTATGACAAAGCTACCTCTGTTGGGAGAGAAAGGCTGAAGGTTGTAGTTTTGCAAAATGTGTTAGGCAGCGTTTGTTATGTAAAATACTTTTTAAGTAAAATACATCTTCATTATCTACATACATTGAAATCTAATGAATAGTTTGAAGAAGTAGTCCAGAAATTGTTTTAAACATGAAGTAGAAGATATCATTTTTGGTATAATTTACCATTTTTACGTCCCAACTTACAAATGGCACAAATTGAGAATGAAAACATGTATTTGTTTCCAAAATGATTGCAATCTAATGAAGAGTTTTTAAGAAATTGCCTGTATGTACATTTGTATCAAATTAGAAATTGTGTATTGTTTTCCTTGAAGGTTGGGTAAAAAATAGAATATGCATGCATTGAAATTAAAATATTCAAAAGTTTGTTGGGGAAATATTTTCACATGTATATTACTACATTTAAAATAAATGTTATTAATACTTTAGATTGTTCTTATTAACTTTTCTTTCTTTTCTATTCAGTGATTTATCCATTCATTTCAATAATGAAGAAATTAATGAATAAATAGATAAATAAATAAATAGATGTTTTTGGGCTAGGGGAATATTTGAATGACTAAACAAAACAATCCAAACAACAACAATCATAAACAAACAACGTCTTCAAGAAAATTTTTGATTAAGTTTACATCATGTTTTTTTCACCACTTTGAGAGCAGATGTCAATTTATATAATTTCACAGTTTCAATAAATACAAACTACATAAAAAATTATCATTCTTCTTACATCTGTAGGTGTTCCCTTGATGTAGTTGAATGAACTGTAGTTGCTTGCATTTCACTCCATGCAGCTGGGATAAATTGTCGAAAATATGATGGAGCAATTTCGTGTAAGAAGTATTAGTCCATTTGAGTTGCAGTAAATTCATACTGAATCTGAACTCAAAATTTATCATCAAAATAGTAATCAATAAATGGTTTTAGGACTGACTTGTTCAAAATATCTAAACAATACCACATGAATACCCTCTCATTTGTTGGCTTTCTCTTAACTAGATTTGTTTTTGCGCTTTAATATACACACTAACTTTTATAACCCGAAGTGTACTCCACAGCAGTGTTTGAAACAGTGTCTCAGTTCAGTGACAATTTCGCAATTCATTGTGAGGAGCAATATGTTCTATCGATGAATTCATACCTCAACCGAAATCAACTCCATTTTAGAACCAATTTATTTACAATAAATGTCCTATGTCATTATCTAATGTTACCAATTTTATTTCTAATACAGTTGAGAAAGAACTTGAATTTACCTTTTTCTCTAATTTTGTTCATGCAAGTATTTTTCATATTTGAAGAAATGTGTATGCATTTTTTATATCTACCCAATCCTGAAGTGAAATCATTCTTAGAAAAGCAAAAAGTGTTTCCATAACTAACTAACAGCTGGTAGGCAAGGAATAAATCTATAATTTCTGTCATAAAATTAATTTTTTAGAAAGATGGTATGTCTGATGATGGAGGAATATATGAGTTTACCGCCGATACTGTTTTCAAATATATTATGAACAAACATTGTGTAACCGATTATTGAAATGTCAGGTCAGAAATAAGCATGATTCTCGATAAGAAATTATTGTAATGGAAAAACATGTTTTCGAAGTGTATGTTTGTAATTCATATCATCTGATGACGGAGTTAGCATATACTCTGGAAAGTCATAAAGTTAAAATTTAATCAAAGTTTCATGCCCTGAGTTGTTGGAGTCACATAAGCCAAATTCATTAATGGTGTTTTTATAGAAAGAGGTAGGGGAGACCGGGGCACATTGGGACAAAAAAACTTTTTTTCCTGTTTGTTCTAAATCTATGAAGTCAAACAACATGAAACTTGGCAGATTTCAAGCAACATTTATTGTCAAAATATTAAAACAAGAGACAATAAAGTATGTTAACAAACTTTTATTACAAATGAGAAATAAAAAAGTAAAAAATGCTGTCCCAAACTGCCCCATCCAGGGGTACATTGGAACACGACCCAGGGCAAATTGGGAAAATATACATTTCTGTCGAAAATAATAATAAAAAATATATGACTTCCAATTAATATCATCACAGTGACATAAACAATGGAATATTGCTTGTTGAAGTATCAGGTAAATTTGGAGTCATTGTTCTTGGCTTGAGGTTCAATGTTTCCATCTTTGATGCTTGTATCTGGTGGTGCAATCATCCAGTTTGTTCATCTTGAGTGCTTTTGATGGTCCAATGTGTCCATCTTGAGTGCTTTTGATGGTTCAATGTGTCCATCTTGAGTGCTTTTGATGGTTCAATGTGTCCATCTTGAGTGCTTTTGATGGTCCAATGGTTGCATCTTGGGTGCTTCTATCTGGTGGTCCTATTTGTCCATATTGGGTGCTTCTGGTGGCCCATGTGTGGGACATCATGGATGCTTGCAGCTCGAGGTCCAAGTTGCAGTTGTTTCTGGTCTATTTTAAGAAAATAAGTCAGAAGTTCCTCTTCAATAAACAAATTTCAGTCCAGTGGGTATAAATGTGATTATATTTTAAGAAATGGCCTGATTCGTAAATACCCTGGGATATGATGTTCCCAATAATTCTGCAACATAAAAACCAAGCATCTTCGTCCTGATTGTAGAATTTATTCAAGGGACTGTACACATTCTATAAAGAGGCTTTAGTTTTTTGGCTGCAACGGGATATGTGGCTGTGATTGTTGTTGAGCAGATTGATGGAGCACCTTATTGTCAACACTACAATTTGCGTGGTCAACAGAGTGGTCAAGCCATTCACACATGTAAATGTTGTGGTCACTAATCCAGTAATGTGGCCAGTTCCTCTGGAACCAGCAGGAGCCCCAAATTATCAGTAGATCGTTGAAAAGCACTTTGAAGATATCAATACTTCTAATTAATTTATTATTATCATTTATTATTTATTATGATTTTTAGTATTTCATATAGACAATAGTCAAAGACAAAAGTCAAAAGATGTTTATTGTATGAAAGGCCTCCAACCCATATACATATACTTTGACAATACAAAGGGTGTGTGCTTCAGATAGATTTATTACGATTCGACCATCGGGATGATGTCAAAATGTACCGGTGCACATTGAGACACTGTCCCAATCTGCCCCATTAGCACTGTCCCAAACTGCCCCGATGACCAATAAAAGGGTCATATGTCTCCATTTTGGTAACTTCAAATAGCATGTCAAGTAATTACTTCATAGAACTTAGCACAATGACAGAACTCTCCAGAACAATAAGTATCGACTAGATTCCGTAAATCATCTTTACATCAGATCATAATTATTAAGATGCTAAAATTTTCCTCCAACTATAGAAATTTGAATATTACTTTCCAATGAGTCACATTTGTCACATGAAGTATGGTGTCACTTTATGTGGTATTGATCGCTTCTTTCTCCTTCTTTTTAATCACTAGATATCTATGGTGTCCCAATCTACCCCATGTCCCAAACTGCCCCGGTCTCCCCTACTTCAAGGAGAATTCCAATAAGATCTCTAGATAATACATGCTAAAGTAATAAAGTTATAAAAGAAATTCTAACAAAAATATTACTGTTTTTGGTTAATGGGTTAAAAAGTTAAATCAATAAATAAATTGCTGTGACGAGGAGGTTGCCATTGTTTAAAAACATATGAGGTCATCGATACACCACAAGGAATCGGTGCGAGGAGCTTAGATTGTAACCTCCGAACATCTTCATGCAGGGGAGATTACCATAAAAACTAGACTTGCTGTGTGTAAGAGCTGCGCACAATAGAATAACTATTCGTTAGAATAAAGTTATGGCTTTCAATGTTATGTACATGTACATGTCTGAGTAAGGAATATCTAAAACTAAGCATAGTAAAAATAGAGTAGCGACCTGGATACAGAACTTGTTTACCATAGGCGAGTAAAAGACATGTGCGAGTATGGTCTTTGTCCAATGATGACATTTGTCACTGAATATCTTTGTTGTCAGGAAGTCGTGTATCCACATGACCAAATCAATGATATTCCCTGTACAACTGAGCATGTGGATTTCGTTGCGTTGTGTAATTTGATCTTAAGAGTTTGAGGTTGATATGCTTACAAATTAAGAAAACTCAGCTTCCAGTCCGAACATCGGGCACAAAGTATCAGAGAAAAGGATAAAAGAACAAGTAAACAACAACAATATTTTATTACAAGAACGGTAGAAAAATGAAACAAAAACTCAACAGCGTCAAAATAGCACCAGTTTGTCACTCACTCACCTGAACAGCCGTAAGATGCATGACATTGTGTAAACTTTATTTAATACCACCCAAACCTCCCTTTAATAGAATTCTACAAGATTACAATTATCCCATAACTAATAACTAACTCCTAATCTATTTCCTACACTAATTCTCCCCCAGCCCGCCTTAACAATAAACTAAGTACCAAAAAAATCCCTTAATCAACCTAACATGCTACAGGGGTGGGTGGATCCTGAGGCAGGACCTGTCGGGACGACGGAATGATACCTGTCTGGTGACTCGGTACCCCGAGAGTGAGACCACTGAACCGAGAAGCCAGGTCACTTATATACTGCTCCGAGATGACCTCTGACACGGGTCAGAGTTTAGCCACTGACAGCAGACATCTCGGCCAATCAGTGCCTACCAAAACATAACAAGCGCAGTGCAGCACACATTACCCAGAAAAAAGTAATCTCATAACGCAGGAAGTGAAACAATGGGCTACAAGACTAACCGGTGAACTAATTGTCCCCCTCCATTAGGTTCATACTGTAAATATATCTATCCTAATTGAAACCCTAACCCCCATTTACGTTATTTTATCCCAGTTTTCCTACATTCCTCCCCCCAAAAATAAGTTATTTTCCCCCAAAAAATTACTTTTAACTCCCTTAAATAAAGAAAAACGGCTGACAGTTACAATAATTCTAAATTCTTTCACACTTTTACAATTTACAAATGCAAAAAAAACACAAGAATCCTTCTTCTGCTCCTCAATCCCAGTCGAAGGCGTGGGGGTACCGAAGGTCCCAGTGCCCCGAAGGTCCCAGTGCCCCGAAGGTCCCAGTGCCCCGGTACATAATTCCGGAGTATCTCCTGATCCTCTTCATAGAACTCACAGAGCTATTCTTTACATGGATATCCATTCGTGCTCTTTTATTTTATGCTGAAAAAATAATACAAGACTTAACCAATAAATTTCAAACTAAATTAAAAATGAAACTCAATTTCTTGGCCACTTTCGAGGTTAGGACGAATACGGGCACCGTGGTCGTATCACCCTCCCCCTTCTTGTCCTGACTACAAGATCTGTCCCTTCCCCAAGATCTACTTCCTCCCTAAGATCTACTTCTTCCCTAAGATCTACTTCTTCCCTAAGATCTACACCAAGGTCAGGATCTACTCGCTCAGTTAAATTGAGTGATTCATCTCTTACTTCAGAAACATCCGACTGGATGATCCAGTTCTGGGGTGGACAAACACCCTCATAAGGTTTGAGGTGATCTACATGCACAGTTATCACCGGTTTGTCCGGTTGTCTCTGTACTTTGTAGGTCCAATCTGATATTTTCCCTTTTACTAAATATGGCCCCTCCCATCCTAACCCTAGTTTCTTGTTGGCCTTTGGGGGGTACCACCGCCACACAAAATCTCCTTCTATGTATGATCTAGCCTTTAAATTCTTGTCGTAATTCCTTTTTTTTGTGTTGGCCGAAACACCTAATTGACTATGAGCAAACTCATAGACTCCCTTCATTGTATCCTTCCACATATTCCACTGGACATTCTGAAGACACTGCATACGGCGGATCACCAGCCATGATGTCAACAGGAAGACTGACCTCTCTACCCAGCATCAAAAGGTTGGGAGAGCAATGAGTGCTCTTATGCTCTGTTGCCCTGTACGCCATGAGGAGATAGGGAAGATGGTCATCCCAGTCTAATGGTTCTTGATGCACATAGATGGACAGCATCTGTCTGAGAGTACGGTTGAACCGTTCAACGAGACCATCAGACTGGGGCCGATAGGGTGTTGTCTTACTCTTATCAACTCCTAACAATCTGCATACCTTTCCAAACAAATTGGATTCGAATTCCCGACCTTGATCTGTATGCAGCTGATTTGGACAACCAAACCTGCAGAAAAATTCTGTAACTAGTTTGTCTGCTACCGTTTGAGCTGTATGGTCAGGAATGGGATAGGCCTCCTTCCATTTAGTAAAGTAGTCTCCTACCACCATTATGTACTCATTTCCATGACGAGTTCTCGGCAAAGGACCAACAATATCCATAGCTACGCACTGCATTGGAGACCGGACATGAAACTGCTGTAAATGTGTCTTACCCCGACCAGGACCAGGTTTGCAGCGCGCACAGAAGTCACAAGCCTTGCACCAGCGTTTTATATCCTTGGACATTCCTGGCCAATAGAACCGGAGCTTAATGGACCTTAAAGTACGATCACGACCAAAATGACCTGCAGTACGCTTAGTGTGGAGATACTGAAAGATACTGTTACGTACAAAAGTAGGCGCGACCAACTGTTCCCTCGAACCAAAGAAATCCGACTCAACTTTCCTATACAAAAGACCATTACAGAGTATTAAAGAATTCCATTGACCCAGCAAAGTTTTAGCATCCCCACACAAAGCCTGTGCTACTGACCGAGATGGCGGGTCATAAGATTCCCTAACCCTTCCGTTGCTGAATATTATTTTGACCAGTTTTGCCCCCGTGGCTGAATTTTCCAGCACTCGCCTCGCTACGGTAATAACGCAATTAGCCCCTGTGGCCGAATTTTCCAGCGCCGCCAGATGCGACCGTTTTAACAACATATGGCGTGTTTACATAGCAAAATACGGACATTATCGTCGTTTTATACAACGCTAGTTGGCGAATCCCGTGTTACAAATGGATGATACTTACTTGACACTTTGAATGAAATTTCTATCACCCCTGGAACGGTTTCTACAACTGAAGTAAACTTGTTTTCAATTCGGGCGCCATAACTCAATAAATTTCAAGAGCGCATGCGCGAAATCAAAACGAAACTAAAGATGAATAGTTCCTCTTCACATCGATATAAAAATTATTTTTATAATATGTCTAGAACGAATTTTACAAAATTTTAAAAATTGTCTTTATTTCAAACATTATAAAATCATTTAATCACTGAGTGCACACATGCAAATTATATACGGAATTGAAGCTAATTTCTTGCTCTATATTTCACGATAAATTTTATTACGATACGCCATCCTAAACCAATAAATTACGAAAACAGGTTAGTGATACATCCCGATAACGTTCTGACCCCCACAGTAATATTACTAAGCTAATAGCCCCGGGCAAACTCACGCGCTCAGCGCGTGCAGGCGGGGTGCAGGTGGGATATCCCCGTTGAAACATACACTCACACACAATATAAATTGTCTTTATTTCCAACTTTATAAATCATGTTATTCGCTTTGCATACATGCAAATTATATATGGGATTGAAGGCAATTTATTCTTCTTTACGAAGAAATAAATCATAACAATCTTTTGCACTGTAATTAGAAGTTATTACCAATGAAACGTGGGTATAGCTACTAATAAAGTCTTTGATAATCGCCTTACCGCAACATATGTCGCATCGTTTCCACACGTTTTATTTTGATGCAAATATCGGCAACTTACACATGAAAATGAAGGTATTTATTTTTGCTTTACGATGATATGAAAATAATAAATATGTACCACTTGGTTTGGAATATATAAAGTTTGCAAAGATGGTACCCTCGGGTATTTTAGAACAGATTTTGATAATTGCGACATCACTAACCGCTCCTTTATTGTCTAATTGTAATTTGCAAATTTTATATAGAATTGAAGACGATCCTTTCCTCTTTATTGTGATATAAAAATGTTGATAATGCGCTCTGCCGTTAAATGGATAGGAAGTGTAAAAATCAGTTGAAAATAAATCGCTTCTCGGTCAACAAAATATGAATAGAGAAATTGCCTGTTTGTGCGATGCGCGCCGGGTCCTTTCTGATTTTCTTGTACATACCAATTTTATATTGCAATAAAGATCATCCTTTTCTCTATATTTTGATACATGAAATTGCAAAATTTACCGAGAAGTTTATGTGATATAAAGTGCGAGAAAATGGTAAAAACGTAAAGAATATACAAAAGTCACAATTTTGCGGAACTTGCTGTATCTTTATTCTATATGGTGTATATAATTTTTTTATATCAAATCGAAGACAATTATTCCTTCTTTATCACGAGGTAATCAATTTTAAAATACGCCTAGCTGTTGAGAAGATATGAGCGAAAGAAAGGCACATGTCAAAATCGCCTTTTCGCAGTTTACATGATTTGAATCGAGAAATTAGCTTTTTGTGCGGCGCTTGCTGTGTCTTTATTTATTTTTGCGCATGTACACATTTTACATGGAAAGAAAGACAATCTTTCTCTCTGTCTTATGATATAAAAATTGTCAAAATTCGTTGAGCACATCATGTAAAAATTGGTGTGACAAAATGGTGTAAAACTAAAAATATGTAAAAATCACCTTTTTTGCAGCACATGCTGTATCTTCAATTCAGGTAGTGTAGTTATGTATTTTATATTGAATTGAAGACAATTTTCTGTTCTTTCAAATGATCCAACCGGTATTGAAATCCGCCCAAATGTTCAGAGCATAGGGCGTGCGATATAAGGTTGTACGTTTGGTGTGAGTGCAGGCTTGTAAGCAAACGATAGCACGCGCGGGACGGTAAGCTCGTGCGAGCGGGGAGAAAGTGCCCACAGGCTATTAGCACGTGCGGCGGGGAGTGGGGGAAAATTGAGTGATTTTAACGCTTATTTTCGGTACGATAAACATTATCAATGTTCGCATAATTTTCGGAGCATGTTCGCGCATTATTTAGAACACCAACGAAACAAAACACGGTTGCTTAGCGAGAGCCGGAACGAAAATACAAGCGTTGAACTGAGACTACTGCTAGGCAATAAATTTCCGGGCTCCGCTACCGAGACCCGCGGTCATAATTAGTTAGCGTGAGAAAAATAGAGTGTGCTACTCGCATCCCGCTAAGGGGACTTGCGGGCAAAGCTAATTTCATCCCGGAATATTCCGGGACCCGCATCTTAAGGGCTAAGGTATTCCATGACTGGTCAAATTCCTGGGTCATCCTGTTGACCCCGAAGCAACTCATCTCTAGTCCAAATGGGCAACCAGTTGGTCTCAGCACTTTCACGACTACCAGAATCACGAGAATTACTAGGACTACCACTACTCTGCGGTTCTGGCGCCTCCAAAACTGTTCCTATGTGTATACTGGAATTGCTACAACTGGGGGGATCATATGAAGATTTAGACTGATGACAATCAATGACCCTACTGCCTGTGGTACAATCAGGACATTCTCGAAACTGACATTTTCTGTACGGCTTTCGGGACAAGGCATCAGCATTTTGATGTTTAGGGCCTGGACGGTACTGAATATCAAAGGAATAGGACTCAATCACACTTAACCATCTAGCAAGCATGCCCTCCGGATCCTTGAAATTCTTTAGCCATTTCAGAGGAGCATGATCTGTGCGCAGAAGGAACTTCCTGCCATACAAGAAATGTCGGAAAGCCCTAAGGAATATAACTACCGCTAATAGCTCACGTTTAGTGGTACAATAATTTCTCTGCGCAGGGATTAGAGTTTTACTGGCATAGGCAATTACCTTTTCATGCCCTCTTGGAGTTGAGACAATACAGCCCCTATGCCATAAGCACTGGCGTCAGTATCCAGAATAAATAACCCTTCATCCTCAGGAAAAGACAGAACTGGTGCATCAAGCAAACATTGTTTCAACTGTCTAAATGCATTTTCACAGCTATCTGACCAGACAAAATCTATTTTCTTCCTTGTCAACCTCACTAAGAGAGCTGCTATTTCCGAAAAATCAGGAATGAAATGTCTATAGTATCCCACTAGCCCTAGAAAGCTACGGACCTCAGTCCGGTTTACTGGTCTTGGCCATGTTTGAACAGACTCAACCTTTTCAGGATTACACTGAATACCAACAGCAGAAACAATATGTCCTAAAAAGGTGACCTTTGTTTGGAACAGTGAGCATTTAGATGGTTTTAATTTCAAGTTGGCAGCCCGAAATTGCAAAAGTACAAGACGCAGATTGTCAAGTGGTGTTTCGAAACTAGAGCCAAAGACAATTACGTCGTCAAGATAGCAAAGACATTTTTTTCATTTCAATTTTCCCAACACCTGATCCATCAACCTTTCAAAAGTAGCAGGGGCATTTGTAAGTCCAAAAGGCATTACATTAAAGTGATGTAAGCCCAAATGAGTGGAGAAAGCAGTTTTGTGTTTATCACAAGGATTCATCTTAACTTGCCAGTAACCACTCGCCAAATCAAGCGTACAGAACCACTTAGCACCTCCAAGAGTTTCCAAAGTCTCATCTATCCTCGGTAACGGGTATGCGTCCCGTGTGCTGACAATTTTCTAAAGTCAATGCAAAACCTACAAGAACCATCTTTTTTGGTAACTAAACAGATAGGAGCAGACCAAGGGCTATCACTAGGTTCAATAATTCCTTGCGCTAACATCTTATCTACTTCTTGCTCAACTAACTGCTTCCTGGCCAAAGGAACTCTATGAGCTGGCAACTTGATAGGGGTAGCCCCACCTGTGTCAATCTTGTGAGTTATCACATCTGTTTGCCCTAAGACTCCATCTTTCCCCACAAAGACATCTTGAAAGTTCCCAATCAAATTCTCTAAACTCTCTTTCTGTTCAGAAAACAACTCATCAGAGCAATTATCAACCATAGACTTAAGATGAGACGGTAACTCGGGAGAAACAACTGCATCCGTAGAGGGTTGTTTAAGCTCAATGATCTGATCCGGTGTACTGACTGACCCTACCACCGAGGAATCTTCTAGCGTAACACCCTTATTGCTCATATTCACCACTGACACCACTATTTTGTCCTGGATGGCCTGGACTAAACTCTTAGCCACAAAAAGACCCTTTTTCCGCCAATAAGTGTTTGGTTCAACCAAAGCTGTACTGGTGGAAAGAATGTTATCAAGTTTACATTCTACCAACTTTTCTGAATTCTCAGGGATAACAACTTTCTCAGTGACTCTAATTCTAGCACAACTAGAAGTTGCTAATTTGTACAATGAAAAATTCCCCCTTGACGTGGTGAGAACTTTTCTACAAACATCAACCACACCAAAATAACTCTCTAAGAAGTCCATACCAAGAATGCTGCACATTGAATTAAGTTCAGCAACTACCAATACTTGCTCAAATTCAGTGTTTTTTATTCTCACCTGGAAAGGGAAACAACCATGAACATCAATAGGCACCCTGTTAGCAGTGAAAAACTCCTTGTTAACCACACGTAGGTACTCATTCGCCAACCCAACTCTGGAAGCATCATTAAGAGATAAAATGGAAACAGGCGACCCTGTATCTACTAACATACGCACTTTGCCCTTTCCAACACGTACATCTACATAAAGACACTTCCCATTAGGTACAGTACGAATGATAACTTTTTCCCAGGGGCTACTGGACCTGTCTCTTCCAACCGGGCTGGGTTCAAAAACTACACTTGCCTGTGACTCTACCTCTGGCAAAGATGGCTCTGCCTGTTTCTCCACAAGCACTGGCCTACCAACTAAAGGATCTGAGACTGAAACTTCGGCCTCAGTTTCAGCCTTACCTAGTTTCCCTGACTAGGCTCCCCGGATCCCGAGGATGAGTCTGACCCTAGCTTCCCTAACAAAGGACATTGGTTTCTAAGGTGTGAAATTTGGTGACAGATGTAACAACGCCGAACCCTATTCATTTCCCGGGATTGCTTCAACTTCTCATCTATCAGCTGAGATATTGCAGCTAACGTGAGGGGACCTTCATTCTGGGGGGACTCTGAAGAGGACTCGACAGCAGCTATTCTATCTACATGCTCGGGCTTCCTACCTCTACTGCCATCAACTGCTTCAAACTCTATCCCGTATGCAATGGCTTGATCTAATGTTCTAGGATGAGAGAAAGCAATGTGTTTCTTCATGTTAAAGTTCGTCAAGCCAGTCAAGAACTGATCAATTAAATGAACCTCCAAAGACATATACGGAATATCTGGATATGCCAAATGTGCTAATCTCCGTAAGCTACATCCATAATCCGAAACTGATTCCTCCTTGGCCTGCCTTCTATTTCTAAATTCACTTCTGTATGCGAGAGACCTTTCACGTGGATTAAATCTCTGAGTTAGTACACCTTTGACAGCATCATAACTGTTAAGTTCACCCATAGTTAAACTACTAAGTAGCCTCTGAGCATCGCCTCTGAGAGATATTGTCAACTGCTGAGCCCTTTCACTGTCAGACCAACCATTCCAACTCGCTACTTGTTCAAAATGTGCTAAATAGTCTTGCCAGTCGCAGGTTTTTCCATCAAACCAATCCGGTCTAACTTCTCTTCTAGAGACTCTAGATGATGTAATAGCAAGAATGGATTCAGCAGGATCACTTTGATACATGTCATTCCCAACTGCACCGAAATCTGAACCTTGAGGTAAAAGAGGCCTTGGATCTAAACTCAGGTCAGTGAGTGAATCACCTCTCATACTATAGTTGCGACTTAAATGGTAATTGGGTACATCAAAACGAACTGACCTACTATCCCCTCTTCCACTATCCAACACTGTGCTACCCTCTGTCCGACCTAGATTCAAACCCGGAAGTGGCTGTTGGACTGAACCAGTCGCTGTTGCACATTGTGATGGTGCTAATCCAAAGTCTACTCCAACCCCCATCACATCATCCCTACTACCTGTACAAACATTAGGCGTGGACGTAGCAAAAGGTCTTTGAAACTCAGCCCCAACTCCAGAAGAAACAACATGCGTCTGGTTCAGAATCCCTGGATTACCAGGCTGCTCATTGGATGAGAAACCAGCGTTGGAGAGAGAAAATAAATCAAATTGATCCATGTCGCAATAACCCAATATACACAAACAACTTCTCAAAACGGCCTAATTCACTAAATTGACATGACCCAATTAACTGACAAATTACTAATAACTAATGACTTTACTACCAAACACACTTGCAACTTTATTAATTTCTCAAACTTTAATTAATCCCGATCCGGGTCACGGCACCAAATCTGTAATAGGCGCGTTTTAGACGCCCAGTGATAGCAGAGTTTTTCTAATATGGAATTGAAAAGCAAGATGGAGTAATCAACCTTTATGGGACTTTGCGTTGTGTAATTTGATCTTAACCCTTAAGATGCGGGTCCCGGAATATTCCGGGATGAAATTAGCTTTGCCCGCAAGTCCCCTTAGCGGGATGCGAGTAGCACACTCTATTTTTCTCACGCTAACTAATTATGACCGCGGGTCTCGGTAGCGGGGCCCGGAAATTTATTGCCTAGCAGTAGTCTCAGTTCAACGCTTGTATTTTCGTTCCGGCTGTCGCTAAGCAACCGTGTTTTGTTTCGTTGGTGTTCTAAATAATGCGCGAACATGCTCCGAAAGTTATGAGAGTATTGATAATGTTTATCGTACCGAAAATAAACGTTAAAATCACTCAATTTTTCCCCACTCCCCGCCGCACGTGCTAATAGCCTGTGGGCACTTTCTACCCTCTCGCACGAGCTTACCGACCCGCGCATGCTATCGTTTACTGAGACGCGTGCATTTTGACCCTATGCACGCCTTCCTATCGCACGCCCTATGCTCTGAACCCTTGGGCGTATTACAATACCGGTTGGATCTTTTGAAAGAGCAGAAAATTGTCTTCAATTCAATATAAAATACATAACTACGCCACCTGAAATGAAGATACAGCATGTGCCGCAAAAAAGGTGATTTTTACATATTTTTAGTTTTACACCATTTTGTCACACCAATCTTCACATGATGTGGTCAACTTATTTTGACAATTTTTATATTATAAGATAGAGAGAAAGATTGTCTTTCATTCCATGTAAAATTTGTACATGCGCAAAAATAAATAAAGACACAGCAAGCGCCGCACAAAAAGCTAATTTCTCTATTCAAATCATGTAAACTGAACGGCGATTTTGACATGTGCCTTTATTTCGTTTATATCTTCTCAACAGCTAGGCGTATTTTGAAATTGATTACCTCGTGATAAAGAGGAAATAATTGTCTTCGATTTGATGTAAAAAAGTTATATGCAGTATATAAAATAAAGATACAGCAAGTGCCGCAAAATTGCGACTTTTCTTTATTCTTTGTATTTTTACCATTTTCTCGCACTTTATATCACATAAACTTCTCGGGACATTTTGAAATTTCATATATCAAAATATAGAGAAAAGGATGATCTTTATTTCCATATAAA
Source organism: Phorcus lineatus (assembly GCA_921293015.1). Taxonomy (NCBI): domain Eukaryota; kingdom Metazoa; phylum Mollusca; class Gastropoda; order Trochida; family Trochidae; genus Phorcus; species Phorcus lineatus. The sequence goes on from OV121092.1 coordinate 21,966,968, forward strand.
ATTTGTATGTAAACGAAAATCAGTAAAGACCCGACGAGCATTGCGCAAACAGGCAATTTCTCTATTCATATCTTGTTAACCGAGAAGCGATTTTTTCAACTGCTTTTTTAACGGCAGAGCGCATTATCAACATTTTTATATCACAATAAAGAGAAAAGGATCGTCTTCAATTCTATGTAAAATTTGCAAATTACAATGAAACAATAAAGGAGCGGTAAGTGATGTCGCAATTATCAAAATCTGTTTTCAAATACCTGAGGGTACAATCTTTGCAAACTATATATATTCCAAACCAAGCGGTACATATTTATCATTTTCATATCAACGTAAAGAGGAAATAAATACCTTCATTTTCATGTGTAATTTGCCCATATTTGCATCAAAATAAAACGTGTGGAAATTATGCGACAAATGTCGCGGTAAGGCGATTATCAAAGACTTTATTCACTAGCTATACCCACGTTACGTTGGTAATAACTTCTAATTACAGTGCAAAAGATTGTTATGATTTATTTTTTCGTAAAGAAGAATAAATTGCCTTCAATTCCATATATAATTTGCATGTATACAAAGCGAATAACTTGAATTATAAAATTGGAAATAAAGACAATTTCTGTTAAGTGTGAGTGTATTTTTCAGCGGGGATACCCCGCCTGCACGCGCTGAGCGCCTGCGTTTGCCCGGGGCTACTAGCTTAGTAATATTACTGTGGGGGTCAGAACGTTATCGGGATTTATCACTACCCTGCTTTCGTTATTTATATCTTTCGTTTAGGATGGCGTATCGTAATAAAATTTATCGTGAAATATAGAGCAAGAAATTAGCTTCAATTCCGTATATAATTTGCATGTGTGCACTCAGTGATTAAATGATTTTATAATGTTTGAAATGAAGACAATTTTTAAAATTTAGTAAAATTCGTTCCAGACATATTATAAAAATAATTTTTATATCGATGTGAAAAGGAACTATTCATCTTTAGTTTCGTTTTCATTTCGCGCATGCGCTCTTGGAATTTATTGAGTTATGGCGCCCGAATTGAAAACAAGTTTACTTCGGTTGTAGAAACCGTTCCAGGGGTGATAGAAATTTCATTCAAAGTGTCAAGTAAGTATCATCCATTTATAACACGGGATTCGCCGACTAGCTTTGTATAAAACGACGATAACGTCCGTATTCCGCCATGTAAACACGCCATATGTTGTAAAAACGGTCGCATCTGGCGGCGCTGGAAAATTCGGCCACAGGGGCTAATTGCGTTATTACCGTAGCGAGGCGAGTGCTGGAAAATTCAGCCACGGGGGCAAAACTGGTCAAAATAATATTCAGCAACGGAAGGGTTAAGAGTTTGAGGTTGATATGCTTACAAATTAAGAAAACTCAGCTTCCAGTTCGAATATCGGGCACAAAGTATCAGAGAAAAGGATAAAAGAACAAGTAAACAACAACAATATTTTATTACAAGAACGGTAGAAAAATGAAACAACCATAACTAATAACTAACTCCTAATCTATTTCCTACACTAATTCTCCCCTAGCCCGCCTTAACAATAAACTAAGTACAAAAAAATCCCTTAATCAACCTAACTTGCTACAGGGGTGGGTGGATCCTGAGGCAGAACCTGTCGGGACGACGGAATGATACCTGTCTGGTGACTCGGAACCCAGAGAGTGAGACCACTGAACCCGAGAAGCCAGGTCACTTATATACTGCTCCGAGATGACCTCTGACACGGGTCAGAGTTCAGCCACTGACAGCAGACATCTCCGCCAATCAGTGCCTACCAAAACATAACAAGCGCAGCGCAGCACACATTACCCAGAAAGAAGTAATCTCGTAATGCAGGAAGTGAAACAATAGGCTACAAGACTAACCGGTGAACTAATTGTCCCCCTCCGTTAGGTTCATACTGTAAATATATCTATCCTAATTGAAACCCTAACCCCCATTTACGTTATTTTATCCCAGTTTTCCTACATATGCATTACACTCACCTTAAATTCATGCAATCATTATTGAATATGAGTTTCCGAAAATTATCTTGTTGGCCAAAATGAAGTTCAATTGAGTTCAAAATAACTTCGGTTTTATTTACAAGGCATATTTTGTGATATCATAGTTATGTTGATACTACACCAACAAATTATATTGATTGTTGAATATAATGTTAATCTGGCCTCGCCCAACATAGGTCACTTCCTCATGTGAAAGAACACTTCAATCATATAAATATGTTAGTTACTCTTATTAACATTCAATCTCTGTAATCATTAAGGGTGCGCAGTATTATCGGTAAATTGCAATACAGAAGCACCATTATATGTACCAGTACACTCTTCTGAAAATATCCAATATGTCAGAGGTTTTGAAATTAACAATTTCCTTGTAAAATTGCAAAAAATGTAATAAAAAACCCTATGATTTTACCCCTTAGTGTGAACTTGCTAAGTAAAATGGCACAGACATGGTAAAAGTACGAAACCAGTCATTTCATTATCTCTCTTTACAAAACGACGTCCATTTGAGCATTGACTACTATTCTTATTGCTGTTATTTAGTCAAGAGAACATTGAAAAACTAAAATCTGAAAAGTACCAATATATTGTAATACGTATTGCACTACGCTTTTCTGTATCGCAATATATTGCATTGCAATATTTTGCAAATTATTGCAACATATCGCAATATCATTTTCAGGGCAATATCCAGGCCCATTGTAAACATTAAAATTTGTATGGTCAACAAAGTGGTCAAGCCACTCACAGAAAGTTCTTGTGGTCATCTATCTGGTAGTTTCGGCAGTTCCTCTAGAACCAGCAGGAACATACTTAATGTAATGTTAAACTTTTACTTCAACCTTATATAATGCCACTTAAAAACATATGAAGTTTGTGATTGCTGACTAGTATTTGAAGCACATCATATATTCAGCCATCACCATCATTTGTGACATGGTGTATGAGGCAGTTCTTTTGACATTAATAGTTTCTTCCTCCTTATCATGCATCAATTGATTAACAAGACCTACCCCATGTCCAAATCAGCATCAGTCTCCCCATCACAATAAAAAAGAATAAGACATTTTTGTGCCCATTAGATATGAAAAAGTGGATTCAGAACAATTGTTTTAACACATATACATATTTTTACTCGATATTTAAAGCCTGATTCCTTACCTGATAAAACATAGAGAAGGTTTATTAGTCCAAGGGGATATTGTAATGGTCTTGCCGCTGTAGATAAACTTATTAGGCCGTTAGGGTTATTAAAGCCAAAGTTAACAATGGGTTAATGAAAAAAGCTGTTAGGCAAATATATTTAGCTCCATCCGAATATATTCCAAAAATTAGATATTTCGATACAAAAACAATCTTTAGACCACAGCTGCTATTGTTTGAGACATGGTATAACCAACGAGGATTTCAGTTAGACCACGGCCGGAACTACTTTTACCCAGGAAGTGCAAGTTCATAGTAGTAGCTAGTTCATAGAACTTTCAAACAAGTGTCATACTCTACTTCTGGTCGTACGCATAGTACTAAATGAGACTAAAATACCAGAAATAGAATCTAAAGAAAAATACACAGAAACTGAATCTGTTTATTCACGTTTTACATTCTCAATTCTGGATTGTGAAACATAGCTCGAGCAAAAACAGTCACTTGAGATTGAAATTAAACTGGAGCTTGATAGCCAGAGTACCACCAATATCCATGGACGTAGACTGTGTTTCTGTGGCTGAAGTTGCAGAACCCTTATGCTTTCTCACACCCTGCACAATAGTGCTGACGTCTTTTTCTTGTTGGTCACTTGTTCTTTTGTAAGACCTAACAGCGTTACTGCGATGGCCGGTTCGGCTGGTAATTAACTGTTCATCAACTCCTGACTGGTACAGCCGTGTAGCACAGGTTGCTCACAACGAGTGGTTGGAAAAAAATCCTGTAAAATAAAGATTTAGGAATTATTTAAGTGCTGATCAAAATAAAAATTAATGTGATATTTTTTCTGATATTGTCATATGATCATTACTAAAAATTGCAATTATCTTTCCATGAATCCTACAGCAGTACCAAGTTTCTTGCCTCGGCTTCATAAACGGACGCAAGTAGAAAGCATCCGGGGCGTCAGAGGGTCATAGATCAACGTACTTTTGGAAGAGCTTCACAATACAGTTGTTAGGTTCAGACCCAGCGTATGCAGTAACAGATTTTGGTGGAATGCCTATATCCTTCAGTCCTCTTTGGTTGCATTTGCTGATGCATTCAGTTAACGTAAAAACTCCCCTTGATCGTTTGATCCTAATTCGAATTGGCTGACGGTAAACAATCTGTGTTCAATGCCCGACCGCAATGCGAAGTTCAGTCCAACCAAATACACCATAGTATCCAACATTGCTTGAGGACAGGAGGATCCTAGAAATCCTTTTTCCCAGAGGAAATGTTCCTGCTGTACGGTTATGATGCTTGCCTGTCGCGTACGCAACCCCATCCCTTTGCTTGCTCGCTCTGTGTACAAGGAATCGTTAAGAAAATGAACAGCACAGTTGTTATCGTTCAAGTACATCTGAATAAGTATCATTAGTTGACGCACAGTTTTTGGTGGATAGTCGGTGCCGTCCTGTTTTTGCACTTCCAGTATGAACCGGCATATACAGTAGTTCAATTCGTCGTCATTTAACTCCACAAGTTTGTTGGTTATCAAACTGAGCCTCTTACCCTCTGTTTCGCCTCCGAGAATCTTTGAATTCCGCGAACACCTCCACTGTTCAAACAGACGACAAGCCCAATCAATACTCTTTTGAGTCGTCCTGGGTACAAATTTTTTTTTCATTTCGTCTACAAAATCGTCGGATTTAGGTTCTGCGAATCTTCCACAAATACTTTCCCTATTAGAGGCGTCAGCTTCATAAACTTCATCGATCTTTTGTGAGGCACTTCATAATATTTCATCCTCACTCGAATAGAAATCCGATATTTTGTCATGTTTAATTATGTTCATTTCATCATCACTAATGTCACTTAAGTAAAGCAAATATGTAGACTGAGTATCTTCGCTGATTAAATCCTCACTCACGAATGTTGTTTGTGAACAAGGAATGTCTCCACTGTCCTCGCTGTCGTACATGTTGCTCCTCTCAAGTCGCTGCTCCCAATGACCATGTGCTTTTCAATCTGGCGACTCACCTGTTATACTGCATGTGCAACACGTGATTCTCAGTGTTTACAACACACGTGAGCGTGCTTAATGTGTGTACATTTTTCAAAACAATATAGTTCGCAAAACAACCACGAAATTATTTGGTTAATTAACACGTTATATACGTATTATTATATGGCAATGATCTAAGTATGTTACGAGCTCGTTGTCTAACTAACCATTTAAACGATTAGACAACAGGCCCTCATGGTCTAACTATTACATAACAATTGATACAGAAGGTATAATTTTTGAAAGGTAGCATCTACAGCTAGAGAAAACAGACTTTGATAATTGTCTTCTCCGTGACATTTGTCGCATCATTTGCTACGTCTTTGATGTTGCTTCACATATGCAATTTATACATTAAATTGATGGTAATTATTTCTTCTTTACGATGATATAAAAACAATAAGAATACAGCGCTTGGTTGGAAATAATCAAAATAGTATGTAAAGAGGGCACTCTAAGCTATTTGAGAACAAGTTTTGATAATTGAGATTGTTTTCACATCAATTACTTCTTTTTTGTTCTCATTTGCATATTTCATATGTAATCTAAGACTACGTTTTTTTCAATTTTGTGATATAAAAAATTATAAATATGCGTCAAGCAGTAAAACAAATAGGAAGAATAGAAGAAAGGCATTTAATAAAATTAATTTATCTGTTCACAAGATGTAAAAAGGAGGGGAAATTTCCCATTTGTGCATTTTTGTAGAAGTATGAATTTCTTATGGAATTGAAGATCATCTTTTCCACTTTAGTGTGATATAAGAATTACCAAAATGCACCTAGCAGTTCATGTGATAGATGATAAGAAATAATGGTATTTTATGAATGAATACCTGAAAATGACCTTTTTATGCGGCATTTGCTGTATCTTCATTTCAAGTTGAATGTAGACAATTTTCTGCTTTTTACAAGGGTTTATCACAGTACATATAAAGTGTGCAGAGGTTGATGGTAACATTCACCCAGCTCACAAGATGTGAATACAGAAATTAGCTGTTTGTGCAGTGCTCTCTATGTCTTTATCTATTTCGGTGCATGTAATAATTTTATATCGAATGGAAGACAATCCTTTTCTCTTTCTTTTGATATCTGAATGTCATTTCATATATATGAATGTCATTCCACTCATTTGAGTGTTGTTCCAGCACACACTCAAACTCTTTCACAACCCAGCTGCACAAGCATATGAATCTATCATTCTGATTTGCATCAAACTGAATGAAAATGAGCAGTCATTATATAAATATGTGATCTAACATTCATCATTCAAGTCAATCCTTATTCACTTTAGGGGGATCCTATAATGGTTTTTATGGTACTGACATATTTCTTTTTTGGATCTTTGAGATGGTAAGGACCCATTGCATACTGGCATTGTATATATGGCATTGACACATTGCATGCTGGCATTGTATATATGGCATTGACACATTGCATGCTGGCATTGTATATAAGGCATTGACACATTGCATGCTGGCATTGTATATATGGCATTGACACATTGCATGCTGGCATTGTATATATGGCATTGACACATTGCATGCTGGCATTGTATATATGGCATTGACACATTGCATGCTGGCATTGTATATATGGCATTGACACATTGCATGCTGGCATTGTATATATGGCATTGACACATTGCATGCTGGCATTGTATATATGGCATTGACACATTGCATGCTGGCATTGTATATATGGCATTGACACATTGCATACTGACATTGTATATAAGGCATTGACACATTCATACTGGTATTGTATATATGGCATAGACACATTGCATATTGGCATTGTATGTATGGTAAAGATACATTGCATACTGGCATTGTCTATATGGTAAAGATACATTGCATACTGGCATTGTATATATGGTAAAGACACATTGCATACTGGCATTGTCTATATGGTAAAGATACATTGCATACTGGCATTGTATATGTGGCATAGACACATTGCATACTGGCATTGTATATATGGTCGAGATACCGGCATTGTATGTATGGCATAGCCACATTGCATATGTTATTGTTCTGGCATTAACATTGTATACTGTTGACCATTTAAAAATTGTTTTTGTTAAAAAATCTTTCAATATATTTCCAGGAATACTCAGGCAGTAGATAATCAAAGGACATTGACACAGCTATCACACAAACTGGAGCCAAGAAGGACATGATCGTCTCCTGATCACTACACTCTCAAGGATACTATTGTGTCATGATCACTACACTCTCAAGGATACTACTGTCTCATGATCACTACACTCTCAAGGATACTACTGTCTCCTGATCACTACACTCTCAAGGATACTACTGTCTCATGATCACTACACTCTCAAGGATACTACTGTCTCATGATCACTACACTCTCAAGGATACTACTGTCTCATGATCACTACACTCTCAAGGATACTACTGTCTCATGATCACTACACTCTCAAGGATACTACTGTCTCATGATCACTACACTCTCAAGGATACTATTGTGTCATGATCATGGACCTTGTCATTCATTTTGACGTCTGAAAGTCTTTCTATGAACATAGCACACATATGTTGTTTTACAAAAAGTGAAAAGATAAATAAAAATTCTTTTTTTTTAACTGTCCATCGAGATACTTCTCACAGCAATTTATCATATAAGCCATTAGATTATTTTCAATTAACCACTTTTTCAATTTAGGCAGCAAAGGAGAATCATAGTTTTTTAATATTAATTTGTATCAGAATTTCAAGAGAAATATAACAATAAAAATGAACTTTAATATTATCATAAAAGATTCAATAAGCACTATAGCTACTAAGACTGCTTAAACACCCCAAGAACTTGTTATCTAGGGTCTGCTCTTGAAAACCTTTTATCAACATCACCTGCCACAAGTTGAGGAATCATCTCTCTTGCATGTGTGTATGAATGTCTGCATCCGTCTGTCAGTGTTAAAGGGGAGAGCTTTTCTTATAAGGATCACAGGAGCCATGCCCTATAAAAGCTATTTTCCTCAGGTGCAAGAGCCTCAGCGGTTGTGCCCTTAAAACTTATTTAGACTTAGGGCTGAAGGTTTTTATTTTTCATTTAAGGTCTAAGTTTTTGGTGAAAGGGGATACTTAAGCTTATACTATAGAAAAGGGTTACTCTTCACAAAATATCCAATCTTGATTGACAGTTATTAAACACACCGCTTGAAAGTTTTATCTGAACCAATCAGAAAGCAGTAGGGCCATTAACAACAAAGATGGCCCTGTCCTTGAAAGGCTGTGTGTTGTTATCTTTACAAGTCTGCATATGACAAGAACTGTAGAATATAACTTGTTTCTTTGGGGTCAGTACTTAAATGTGTATCAAACACCAGAAATCTATTGATGGAATACATGTACATTAATTACTCACATTAAAAATGCCGAAAGACAGCTCATTATCATACGTACATGACAAGTTATGGTAATTCAAAAAGTAACAAGGTAATGTAAAGTAAGGTCAAAGCTATTCACCCGAGAGATTTACTAGATTAACAAGTAGGATACTACAAACATATGTGAAATACCAGTAAATGAGAATTACATTTCTTTTGAAAGAGGTCTGAAGATTCTAGGGTAGTTGTAGAAATACTAGAGTTAGTAATTTTTAAGTGAATCTGGGATGACTAGGATTATTTCGTTTGGTCGACAAGTTAAAGGTAAAGGAAAGCTAAACAGAGTTCAACGTCAAAATCATAAAAAAGATATTAATTCTAAAACTATTTTAGAATTTAAACTGATATTTTGTATCATTTAGACATTTGGTAAATGAGAAAGTGAAATGTTTGATACCCGATTTGTTACTTTTTAAATTTTTTAGCATTTTGTTCATACCAAAAAGTTCACATTTTACAAAGTTGTAATTAATGATTTCAACAAAAATGACATAAGAAAAATTAATTATTTGATTACTGTTTACATGACTGTTAATGTCTATAATAAATGACGTGTATCTTGAGTCTCTGTTTTTCTGCAGGGAGAAAGCCCTCAACAGCATTGTGGCTATTCATTGTGGTGAAACCTGCAAGCATTGGCTGGACCAAGCAAACCATGGGTGGGACTGCGCTGAAATTCAGTGTAGCATTGCACCCAAACCTGACTGCGTGTAAAACGGTTATCTAGTTTCCGAGCCCCTGGCAGGATTCGAACCACGTTCTCTTGATCCGTAGCCGAATGCACAACCACTGCGCTGTCCCATCCTTTAAGGAAAAGGGCAAAGATAAAGACAATAAAACAAAGGAATCAGATCTCAATATGAAAATGTTGGAATTTCAAATGATATCTGAAATTTATGTGGAAAGATATGTCCATCCGTCCGTAAACTTTTCACTTTTTCGACTTCTTCTCCAGAACCAATGACTCTAGAGAGCTGAAATTTTATGTGCATACTCCTTAAATTGTAGATTTCGTGACCCCATGACCCCAAATGGGGTCACAAGGGTCAAAACCTTAAAAATCTATTTTAATCTTCTTCTCCAGTTCCAAAAGGTCCAGAGAGCTGAAAAGTTGTGTGTATACTTCTTGGCCAATGGGGATTCTAAATTGTAGGTTTGGTGACCCCATGACCCCAAATGGGGTCAGAGGGGTCAAAACATGAAAAACCTATTTTCATCTTCTTCTCCAGTTCCAAAAGGTCCAGAGAGCTGAATAGTTGTATGTAGACTCCTTGGGCACTGGAGATTCTAAATTGTAGGTTTGGTGACCCCATAACCCCAAATGGGGTCACAGGGGTCAAAACCTGAAAAACCTATTTTCATCTTCTTCTCCAGTTCCAAAAGGTCTAGAGAGCTGAAAAATTGTGTGAAGACTCCTTGGCCAATGGGGATTCTAAATTGTAGGTTTGGTGACCCCATGACCCCAAATGGGGTCACAGGGGTCAAAACCTTAAAATCCTACTTTCATCTTCTTCTCCAGTTCCAAAAGGTCTTGATAGCTTAATAGTTGTGTGTAGACTCCTTGGACAATGGGGATTCTAAATTGTAGGTTTGGTGACCCCATGACCCCAAATGGGCAATGGGCATATTTAATTTGATTGTGAATAACTCGGACGTTGGGACAGGCTATCTTTCCTACACTGCCCATGACCCCATGGTCTAAACCCAAACACCTATTTCTATCAAAAGTCTGATGAGCTACAGAACCCATGGCTCTATTTTTTAAAATAATGTAACATTCTCATTGAAGAATGTGTGTATTCCTTGTTAGAGAGCCACTCCGTGATTTTCATAACATATTATTTACCTTTGATACGAACCTAAATGTCATATGTGGTGATATAAAATCAAAACATCTGAACTTTTCATGTCCAAAAGACATATATATGACAAATGCTGGTTTTCCATGAAAATCTAAGAACAGCCCTATAAATGCACAAAATTGTAGATACCACGTCCAATACACATTAGTAGTATTGGGGAGATACTTTGCTGAATAATAGAATTTAATTACCCTATTGTTCCGCATACATGCATAGGTCAAAACCCTGACCATAAGGTGACCCCGTGGTGTGATCTCTTTGTGACCTTTAACAATGGGGTAATAATTGGTCTATTGTCCAGCAAACTTGCATATCTCACAACCTTGACCATTTATGGGACCCCCTGACGTGATCTCCTTAACCATTTACAATATGGAAATTAAACGGTCTATTGTCCAGCAAACTTGTGCTGGGTGTGTTCATCAAACATTATGACTTTGCAAGCAACAGTGCTCATTGTGTTGTAAAGTTGCTAGTGTATAACCTGTCTGTATGTCTCTATGGACATATGTTTCACCACATATAATACCCATTTTAGAACCTTTGCGTTAAACTTGTTCACCACATTACATGTTTCTTCTCTTGACATCAATATTTTCTTTAAAAACACAGAAATGAATACACAACACAAACAGTCTTTCAATACAATTTTATTTCACTACTTTTCTATTTATTGAACAGAAAAATAAGAATACATATTTTCTTATTATCTACATTAGAGCAATATAATATAATGATGGACAAATGACACAGAAATAGAATGTAATTAAAGGTAATCATCCAAAAGCGATGTCATTTTCACAAACGCATATTCTGGAGACAGCCGTTTATGCTCCAAAGAAATGTCATCATTCTCCAGCCAATCGCCTATGCATATTCCACAGCAAAAACATTCAATCATGTCATATTGTCTTGTGTATATGAACCCTTTTATGGCATATCATGTGATTTCTGTATCATTTGTCGGGGCCAGTTTTTAAAAGTGTCATTCGAAGCACACCCATTTCTGTATCTCGGCAAGGCTAATTTTACACCAAGCAAAGGGTCTCTGTTGTAGACAGGATCATGTTCCAAGTCATGGCCACAGCAGTCTTCGTATGCACGTCCTCCACAAGCCATGATCGTGTCGCGATTGAATAAGCAGCGAAAATCACAGACACTTATGCTTTACATTAACAGTCCTCTACCACAATACATCACATTTCTTGAGCTTCCAGCCATCTTTCATACCATAATGTTACATACTTAGTATCTAGGACTACAGTGTTTCAAGATGTTTGGCATGCTGATACCCCTGACTCTGTGATATACATAATACAGGCAGAACATACCACATGTGGTACTGAATAGACCTTCCACCCTTCTTCTATTATGTAAATATTTCTTACGAAACCTCTGATTTCAGACCATTACAGGGAGGGTTTTATAGCATATGAATCAAATATTTCTACTTGTCCAGGTTGTACGACAATAACAACAAACCAGTGAGAGTCAGGTTGATTTAACTTGTCAGTATTACAAATGTAAAGACACTTTTAATATGGGTTGACGTTAAAGTATCTTTGCCAGCTATGCAACCAAAATATTTTTGTAATATACAATCTTTCTTTACAAAGTTTTCCAAATCTCTCCCATACAACATGATTGTCAAGTTTCCTTACTACAAGCCGATAACGCTGATTAACAGTAGGTCTCTCACGTTATACTTACATTTCTAAACTGATCATTGTGAATCAGGCTGTCTTGTTTCCTGACAACATATCAATGTTACAGCTGTTAGCTGTTATTAACCTCGCGACCATTTACTTTAACAGTCATTTGTGTTATATACTTATGTTTAAACTCTAAAGGGTTTCTCATCACATCACCAGCATAAGCGCGATTATCAATCATTCCCAATACCAATCTTTTCGGAATATCGCAACTAACAAGGTGTTCTGTATGAAAGTCTCTCACACCTTTAGGAATATCATGAACTGTACACCGAGCCTGACAAATTGGATAGCGGGCCGTTGCCCCTTTGGAAAGGGCGCAAATATGTTTATCTCTAATAGAGGGTGCTATGGTTATTTGACGAACATAAAACTCAGCTGTATCTATGTGTGCTCTATATTGTCTATTACCAGCTGCGTGCATAAAGTAAAACTTGGGAGATGTCCAAATGAGCTCTAATTTTAAAGGTACACCATCTAATAGATATCTATGCTGCAAAAACAAATCACTATGTAACCTAAGCTACTTAATCTAGCTGCTTTGTGGGTACAATCAAGAACAGCGGATAATAGCTGCTTTATAGGTTTTTCAAATTATTTTATAAGCTCAGAGCTAGAATGGGGTGAGAGTATCAAAATAGCGATGTAAAGTGAGATTGTCAGGAAAACATATACTATTTGAGCAGGTACAGCCGTTAAATAGCCTAGACAATGCTCTCATAGGGTATCAATTGGTCGAAAATTTGGGGCACCCTTTCCATCTTACTAATTTCTCTCTTCTACCCGTTGCCTTATTCTGTCTTTGCTTATAAGCTCTTTTTCTATGTCGTATGCGTGGGTTCTCTAACGATCTGTAACTCTTCCCTATAAAACGTTCCTTTTATTTCATCATCCGAGGAATCCATTATCGTATACACTATAGGATACCTGTGTTTTACATGCTTGATTATGTAGAATATTTCTCTACTCCAATTATCTTCATAACCTTTGTCAAAAAAACCCTTTTTTGTAACTTATTCTTACCGGTGTTTTAGCAGGTAAGGATGACTATTTTTCATAAAACTTTCTTTTCGAGTGACATACTCCCACTTCATCCATAGCGTTCTTAACAGCACTTGGAGCAGTCCCGATAGATGAGTGAAATGTTCTATTGTATGCATGAACAATATCGGGTAATACTTTAATAACGCGCGGGTTTGAAACAGTGGTCAATTATCTCCATATTCTTGTTTTTAAAGTTCTTTGGAATCTCTCAACAACCCCACATTTTGACTGTTGTACACATGCCTACATTGTTAACATAATTTTAAAAAATACAATTAACAAATTCTCCACCCTTGTCTGTCATGATACTATCGAATGTATACGGTGAAGCCCTCCAAACAATCTGTTTCATCCCGTCTGTAACCGCTTGAGCAGTTTTACTTTTTAAAAGGTTCTAACCCAAGCAAATTTACTAATCACATCTATAACACACAAAAGGTATGTGTAAGCGCCATTATATTTACGCAAACTTTTAAAAACTGTTAAATCAGCTTGCCATAGTTGATCTTTTCTACACACTGTCGATTTGTAAGGTGTTCTTTTGATAGTTTTAGAGGGGACTGGTCTATGTAAAGTGTAACATGGTTGAGAATGTAACCAGTAGTTCATCTGATATTGGGCTTGGAAGAACCTTTCTTAGGCTTCGCTTTTTTATAATAAGTTTGTACTTTTTGAACAATATCCTCTGCGAGTAGAGTATCGTACAAAGCTCTATTAAGCCATCTTCCCCAGTAGGGCTTGATTTTACAGAGGTTCCCAGATGATTTTCTTCTTCCTGCTGCATTTCCGAGGATTGACTTGGTCTTTTTCTTCATCGCTCGATGTCCGCACACTACGAGGTAAAATAGGCGAGTCTCTAGCCTGCTGTGCGTGATCAGTTCTAACTCAATAGCGAAGGTTTCGCACCATAGTTGGTGGTAGACCATCCTTTTTCTTCATCTGACTTATGGTTCTTGCCGCTAGTATGTCCGGGTCATACCTGCCAGCGGGCTTTCCTAGAGCTTTTAATATAGATGTCAGCAGACCAATCTCTCTTCCTTCTTCTGTATCTTAATCGAGCCGTCAGAATTTATGATGAAACCATTGTGATCTTTCATAAGTTCTGTTATTTTCCTAGCCTTAGTTCTATAAGTTTTTGGTAAATTCATCACAGCTTTATGTAATGTTTTCTCTGCATTTTCCCCATCTGATGATAAAGAATATACAGCTGAACCATAAGACACATCATTATCACTGATGCCTGTGTTTGCAGCCTGAAATATAGGTTGATGAGAAGGGGCGTTGTTTAATATTTTTTCGTGTATTGGGCGGTCCTTGACTTTTCTAGCTTGACTTTGTAGACGTAGTGACTCTTCCAACAAATTGTCGTAATCTTAAAGTTTTCTATCCAATGTACCTTGATCTTGACCTGGATGAACACTGACCAAATCTTTCATATCTGTTAAATTATCAATATGTGTGCGGGTTAGCAAGGCATCACGAGACATCACATCTACTTTATTGCCACCACTATTAATCATCTGCATGTAGGTCGATTCGGGTTTGAGAACGAGCTTTTTGGACATATTGTCAACCAACTACCTTCGACACAAGATTGGTAACCAATGGCGCTAAGAGTGGAAGGTAATAATCCACCCTTTTGAGTTAGTATTTTCTTTTTGTAAGATGATTTTTGACATAGACCCTGTAATTTTTCTCTTCATCCGTTTAACATTTCCTCTGACTGGTTAACATAGGTATATTCTCGGGATATATATTAACAGCTGCTTCACTAAAGGCGTCTAAAACATCTTTCTGTAGGCAGTCGATGATTTTGGATCTAACTGCGGGTGGAGCTCTACAAATCTAATGTAGAATGTCAGCATTACGTTTCACCCTAATTTTACTCATCATGAAGTCTTCGCATGGGTACGCGTTCTCAACAAAGGTATACATACAAATGAAGAAAGATCCGGCAACGTTTCGGTTTTGTAAAGAGGTCTTTCTTCATTTTCATCATCCTCGGAGCTACTATAGTCTGTATCCTCGCTACTATTTTTATCCTCGGACGGGGTTTCCAGATAAACATAGCAATCATGTGATGCAATGCATTTCATATTGGCGACTGCATTCATTTCTCGGGAACATACAAATCTATTTCGCCAAAAGACCTATCAAACAACCGCCCCAAACTCTGAGTTGTTCTGGCATAAAAGCTGCTCCCCCCTTACCCGGAAACATCTGTTTAGCTAAATGTTCGATTTGTGTTTTATCTCTAGGGTTTTGTAAATCACCATGTGCGTACAATTGAGACTTCTTGTGCGATGGAGGGTTGATTTAACAAATAGATTTTGCTGCAAATAGATAACACTAGTTTGTCTATGATGAGGACGTTTGACAAACCATCTTAATAATTCACTTTCTTCTTCGCCACTTGGATCCCCAGAAGCATCGTCAACTACTAACCACTATACATTCTCGAATTTGATCAATGCTTCAGCCTCTACAATATTCTTCACAAAGCTAACGTGTATACTGGCTTGTTGACACATAATAATAACCGAGATAGTAGCGGCCATTCACCTCTTACATCATTTTCCAATAACTTGAAAACAAAAGTTCTTTTGCCAGCTCCGCTGGGTCCTGCTATTAGCATCCTAAATATGGGTGGTAGTGTGATAGCGCTCCTGTCCATAGTGATACTGATACTCGGCATCAATTTTCTAACCTTTTTGAGAGAATTTTTTTTTCTCTTTTTTTTAAAGGAAATGGAAAAACACATATGAGGTCTATGGTCGCTATACCAATTTACCCTTACTGGTAGAAAATAGGTCAAACACATACAACATATAATTTTAAGATTTATTCTTCTTTTTTTCTTTAAAAAAAATTAATTTATTTTTCATTTTATTTTTAATCCTTGAATATTTCTTTAATCAGATTGTCCAACTCAGAGCTGATGTTGTCGTACCGCTTTTATTGATGGTGCTGCTACAGGACTTCTCTTTATTCTTCTTCTTCGTGTATGCTTGTTGATTTTGTGCTTTTCCAATGTTGTTGCTTGTTGTTGGTCGTTGTCTGCTGTGTTTCGTTGATTTGTTCTCTATGCTGACACAGATTCTCTGTTGACTGCTGGTGGGTGTTGACATTTTGCCGATGTCGCTGCTGGTTTTCGTACAACATCAGAGCATGGGAGAACTGGGTGAGGTAGTTTCCAGCTATGAGGTGACAACATTCCAAGTACAGGTTGATGACATGGTGATGACTAAGGTGAAGTGGGATACCTTTTAAACCCATAGGGAATTGTGTATGACTTTTCCTTTGTCACAGGGTCAGCTACAATGCGTCTTTTGTTGTAAGAAAATTGATATTGTTTACACAAATCTACCGTGTGAACATCTAACTTAAGTTTGAAGCCCACCCTTGAGTTGGTTGTGGTTAGGATACTGAACATTGATTGTAAGAGTTTTGTCTTTACTGTGTTTTGATGCCGTCTTTACTAGTGCAGAAAAATTTTGATCTACAGAGGTTCTGCTGTTCATAGTGAAGCTCCTAATTTTACAGACTTCATGAGATGTCTTTTTTAGTTTATGATTCAAGTTGTAAGCACAATTTTTTGGACCAAAGGTGACAAATTCTGTTATCAAATTTCCTTACGCTATCTCATCAGTCCACTGCGGGTGGTGTTAAACAGATGGGGGAAGAAGCCCTTATCACCGTTCTGTAATGGAAAAGTTTCAGTGAATTCTTTAAGAGCTGTAGGTATGAAATTATGGGAATCTCTGAATTTTGGATGTTTTCTGATTGTTATATGCCATGTCACATAGATCACAATAGTACCATACCCCATAAAACCCTTTTATTCTGTTTATTACATCTTAATGTTGTTCATGATAGAATAAATGAGTTCTTGGTAACTCTAGCTGAGTTGCATTGCAACCCTTGTAAACTATTAAGGACTCTCCTCCCAGTTTCAAGCTTTGAACACAAAAAACAGCAACATCTATCAAATGTGACTGAAATTGATCTAGTGTAGCTCTACAATCTATACATGCTGATAGATGAACACAAGCGTTTTCCAAATGTTGCTTCTGTCTTTACCTCATACCTGTCCTAAAGAAATGATTCTCGTTTGTTCCTGTCAGGATATTTTTTTTTTGCAATTTGAAAAGAGCGGTTCATATAGCCCTTCCCAAACACAGCTTGTCCTTATTTTCAAACATGTGAAGAGAGCGCCTTTTTTTTTCAAATATTCTCTTGCGGTTTGGAATTTTTCACTGTAGTACGACCTGCACCAACACTATTTGGATCCCTTACCACTGTCACCTTTATTGTCATACCCATGTCAAATGAAAATTTGGTTTTTGATTGAGCTACATGATCTATAGCCCTTAGCACTAATTTAGACAACATCTCTTCAAATTTCACGAAAGGCATCTTCACATCAACACCCAGTTCAGGATGCCTATTGGTGATAGAAATTCTATCACATGCTCTCAAGTCTAAAATATAAAACAAGATATTCAGGTATGTGAAAGTAAACATCTAAATGGTAAAAAAAAAAATTCAAAACATATAAGATATATGATGGTATTCTTATTTTCTGAAATAAAACAAATAAAAACCAACCCACTCACCTTTTATGATTCCAATACCACGTATCATCAAATCCAATCCATTTGCAAGCATACTTTCCGAATCTGAACTCTGTTGTGCATCAGCTAGAAATTGTTGATGAAAGTTGACAAGGCATATGATGTTAGAGATGTGCCATAACGAGGAGCATCTTGTTGTTCTGTCTTTTTAATGGTAAATGGCTCAGATTTGTCCTCATCAGACATGTTGCCAAGGGAAGAAACTTGTAATGTGGTGAACAAACTTAGGGCTAAGGTTCCAATATGAGTATGATATGTGGTGAAACATATGTCCATAGAGACATACAGACAGGTTATACACTAGCAACTTTACAACACAATGAGCACTGTTGCTTGCAAAGTCATAATGTTTGATGAACACATCCAGCACAAGTTTGCTGGACAATAGACCGTTTAATTTCCATATTGTAAATGGTTAAGGAGATCACGTCAGGGGGTCCCATAAATGGTCAAGGTTGTGAGATATGCAAGTTTGCTGGACAATAGACCAATTATTACCCCATTGTTAAAGGTCACAAAGAGATCACACCAGGGGGTCGCCTTATGGTCAGGGTTTTGACCTATGCAAGTATGCGGAACAATAGGGTAATTAAATTCTGATATTCAGCAAAGTGTCTCCCCATTACTACTCACATTGAAACTAGTACTATACCATAACCTAACAAAGGCTATCAATTCCTAACTTGCCCTCCTGGCTGTTTTAGATAAGTCCCCAAAATTACGTTTGACGATTTGACGCGCGCCACTGTCCCGTTTTCGATCATAATCACTGTAAAAAACAATAAACTTTAAAATGTATCTTTTTGGTAACAGTCGATACTTGGCGATCAAATGACACCATTGATTAATTTTGGCATATATGACTCCAACTACTCACGGAATGGCTCTTTAAGAGTACAAACCCAAACAGTTCCATTAAACAAAACCTTCTTTTAAAGGTATTGAAAGTTAAGTTGAAAAGAATCAATCATAGCTGGTGTTAACTGGAATAAGACTGGTTAAATGATGTGAACAGACTTTTTTAGTCACAAGCTTGATTTTTAAGGATTTTGTGCCATAATCTACTGTCAACATATCATATTTTAAGAATATTCTGCTTAAACCTGCAACTCGCGGTAAGGCAGTACCGCACATTCTTCCTCTCAGCAGGCGTGGCTTGGCCTCACTGTGAGTCTGATGCCTATAAACATAACCCCTGACCCATGAACCCTGACCCTGTCACTCAAAGCTCATTTTCAAATAGAAATAACCAAATATTTATTATAACTTAATAACGGTAGGTTTGTTTTCAGCAATATTTTGCAGGCTTCGACACTCTATTATTATGAGTTACACTGACAATTCATTTTACATTTAGTGCACTAGTAAAGACGGTATGAACTTAACAACCTCCCAAGTGGAAGGTTGACTGATTTGAAACTACCACTCCATATTTGTGAGATCTCGCAAAGTCTCGCGCTATTTATAGCGCAGTTGCAGGTTTAATTAAAATGAAAATAGGTGTTAGTCACATTTTCTTGACGTCGCTTTAAGCCCAACTCACACTACGCACGATTGCACAACAGTAACATTACGATTCGATCGTACTGTTATCGTATCGTGGTTCTTACGATCTGTTATGTGAAAACGTTTTCTGTACGTGAGGTACACGATGTGGGTACAATCATTGCACGAAAGATCACGATTCTAAAAAAGTCAGAACACAAACTTGACACAACGCTTTCACGATGCAATCATTAGTGTAAGAATAATGCATGATTTTTTTTAAATTTGTGCAAAAGCAAAAAAGGTTAACCGTTGCTTTTAATGATCAATTTAGAATTGTTATTCATCCTGTGGTAAATACTTTACAATTGGCCTGAGAAAGCAATGTTGTATGAGTCCAGCGCAATATTAGTATCCCCATTGTTATCATTATATATTTATCATTAATGTCTCTCAACTGAAGCTTTTTATTGTTTTTCAGAAAGTTTGTATATAAAAAATAGAATACACAACAAAATAAAGTGAATCAAATAACTTTTGTTATTATTTGAACAGTAACTATTTGTTTTATATATCTATTTAATCAATCAGATTAATTATTGCTTAAGTTATTCTCTTTAAAATTTTGGAATCACTCTTCACTTGTCACTCATCTTCATGCATGTTTATCCCTTTACAGTCGAATAACAAAACATTAAGATTGATTAATTGATTAACTGACCATGGCCTAGCATCAACGCTGTTTCGGGTGTTGAAACGGATCCGCAATAAAGAGATGGTCTGTCTGCACACGCCAAAGTGTGTTCCAACATCTCACTTCGTCACTCCTGCTTGCAGTCTGCCAATAGCATTGTTGCGTTGCGCTTCTGCCTGGATTCGAACGTGTGATGTTTGAAATTGATTCGTCAGCGTTACCCTCTACACCACCGAGTGCCTTGATTCAAGTAGGTACTCTTTTAGCTTAATAACTAACAATTTGTTTCAATTGAGTTGCAAAGGTTTGCTTCTGTCTGGATTCGAATGTGGGATGTTTGAAAATGATTCGTCAGCGTTACCTTTACACCACCGAATCCGTTTATTCAATTAGGTACTACTTTAGCTTTATCTCTAAATAATTGTTTCAATTGAGTTGCATAAGTCTTCTTTTGCCTGGATTCGAACGTGGCTCCTTGAATTTGTACTATTCAGCGTTACCTTTACACCACCGAGTGCCTTGATTCAAGTAGGTACTCCTTTAGCTTTATATTTAACAATTTGTTTTAATTGAGTTGCAAAGGTTTGCTTCTGTCTGGATTCGAACGTGTAATGTATGAAATTGATTCGTCAGCGTTACCTTTACACCACCGAGTCCCTTGATTCAATTAGGTACTACTTTAGCTTTATATCTAAATAATTGTTTCAATTGAGTTGCATAAGTATGCTTTTGCCTGGATTCGAACGTGGCTCCTTGAATTTGTATTATTCTGCGTTACCTTTACAGCACCGAGTGCCTTGATTCAAGTAGTTACTCCTTTAGCTTTATATTTAACAATTTGTTTTAATTGAGTTGCAAAGGTTTGCTTCTGTCTGGATTCGAACGTGTGATGTTTGAAATTGATTCGTCAGCGTTACCTTTACACCACCGAGTGCCTTGATTCAAGTAGGTACTCTTTTAGCTTAATAACTAACAAATTGTTTCAATTGAGTTGCAAAGGTTTGCTTCTGCCTGGATTCGAACGTGGGATGTTTGAAAATGATTCGTCAGCGTTACCTTTACACCACCGAGTCCGTTGATTCAATTAGGTATACTTTAGCTTCATATCTAAATAATTGTTTCAATTGAGTTGCAAAAGTTCGCTTCTGCCTGGATTCGAACGTGTGACGTTTGAAATTGATTCGTCAGCGTTACCTTGACACCACCGAGTCCCCTGATTCAAGTTGGTACTCCTTTAGCTTCATATCTAAATAATTGTTTCAATTGAGTTGCATAAGTCTTCTTTTGCCTGGATTCGAACGTGGGTCCTTGAATTTGTATTATTCAGCGTTACCTTTACACCACCGAGTCCCCTGATTCAAGTTGGTACTCCTTTAGCTTCATATCTAAATAATTGTTTCAATTGAGTTGCATAAGTATGCTTTTGCCTGGATTCGAACGTGGCTCCTTGAATTTGTATTATTCAGCGTTACCTTTACAGCACCGAGTGCCTTGATTCAAGTAGTTACTCCTTTAGCTTTATATTTAACAATTTGTTTTAATTGAGTTGCAAAGGTTTGCTTCTGTCTGGATTCGAACGTGTGATGTTTGTAATTGATTCGTCAGCGTTACCTTTACACCACCGAGTCCCTTAATTCAAGTAGGTACTACTTTAGCTTTATATCTAAATAATTGTTTCAATTGAGTTGCATAAGTCTTCTTTTGCCTGGATTCGAACGTGGGTCCTTGAATTTGTATTATTCAGCGTTACCTTTACACCACCGAGTCCCCTGATTCAAGTTGGTACTCCTTTAGCTTCATATCTAAATAGTTGTTTCAATTGAGTTGCATAAGTCTTCTTTTGCCTGGATTCGAACGTGGGTCCTTGAATTTGTATTATTCAGCGTTACCTTTACACCACCGAGTCCCCTGATTCAAGTTGGTACTCCTTTAGCTTCATATCTAAATAATTGTTTCAATTGAGTTGCATAAGTCTGCTTTTGCCTTGATTCGAACGTGTCTCCTTGAATTTGTATTATTCAGCGTTACCTTTACACCACCGAGTGCCTTGATTCAAGTAAGTACTCTTTTAGCTTAATAACTAACAAATTGTTTCAATTGAGTTGCAAAGGTTTGCTTCTGCCTGGATTCGAACGTGGGATGTTTGAAAATGATTCGTCAGCGTTACCTTTACACCACCGAGTCCCTTGATTCAATTAGGTATACTTTAGCTTCATATCTAAATAATTGTTTCAATTGAGTTGCATAAGTATGCTTTTGCCTGGATTCGAACGTGGCTCCTTGAATTTGTATTATTCAGCGTTACCTTTACAGCACCGAGTGCCTTGATTCAAGTAGTTACTCCTTTAGCTTTATATTTAACAATTTGTTTTAATTGAGTTGCAAAGGTTTGCTTCTGTCTGGATTCGAACGTGTGATGTTTGAAATTGATTCGTCAGCGTTACCTTTACACCACCGAGTGCCTTGATTCAAGTAGGTACTCTTTTAGCTTAATAACTAACAAATTGTTTCAATTGAGTTGCAAAGGTTTGCTTCTGCCTGGATTCGAACGTGGGATGTTTGAAAATGATTCGTCAGCGTTACCTTTACACCACCGAGTCCGTTGATTCAATTAGGTATACTTTAGCTTCATATCTAAATAATTGTTTCAATTGAGTTGCAAAAGTTCGCTTCTGCCTGGATTCGAACGTGGGATGTTTGAAATTGATTCGTCAGCGTTACCTTTACACCACCGAGTACCTTGATTCAAGTAGGTACTCCTTTAGCTTTATATCTAAATAATTGTTTCAATTGAAGTTGCAGAAGTTCGCTTCTGCCTGGATTCGAACGTGTGACGTTTGAAATTGATTCGTCAGCGTTACCTTGACACCACCGAGTCCCCTGATTCAAGTAGGTACTCCTTTAGCTTTATATCTAAATAATTGTTTCAATTGAGTTGCATAAGTCTTCTTTTGCCTGGATTCGAACGTGGGTCCTTGAATTTGTATTATTCAGCGTTACCTTTACACCACCGAGTCCCCTGATTCAAGTTGGTACTCCTTTAGCTTCATATCTAAATAATTGTTTCAATTGAGTTGCATAAGTATGCTTTTGCCTGGATTCGAACGTGGCTCCTTGAATTTGTATTATTCAGCGTTACCTTTACAGCACCGAGTGCCTTGATTCAAGTAGTTACTCCTTTAGCTTTATATTTAACAATTTGTTTTAATTGAGTTGCAAAGGTTTGCTTCTGTCTGGATTCGAACGTGTGATGTTTGTAATTGATTCGTCAGCGTTACCTTTACACCACCGAGTCCCTTAATTCAAGTAGGTACTACTTTAGCTTTATATCTAAATAATTGTTTCAATTGAGTTGCATAAGTCTTCTTTTGCCTGGATTCGAACGTGGGTCCTTGAATTTGTATTATTCAGCGTTACCTTTACACCACCGAGTCCCCTGATTCAAGTTGGTACTCCTTTAGCTTCATATCTAAATAGTTGTTTCAATTGAGTTGCATAAGTCTTCTTTTGCCTGGATTCGAACGTGGGTCCTTGAATTTGTATTATTCAGCGTTACCTTTACACCACCGAGTCCCCTGATTCAAGTTGGTACTCCTTTAGCTTCATATCTAAATAGTTGTTTCAATTGAGTTGCATAAGTCTTCTTTTGCCTGGATTCGAACGTGGGTCCTTGAATTTGTATTATTCAGCGTTACCTTTACACCACCGAGTCCCCTGATTCAAGTTGGTACTCCTTTAGCTTCATATCTAAATAATTGTTTCAATTGAGTTGCATAAGTCTGCTTTTGCCTTGATTCGAACGTGTCTCCTTGAATTTGTATTATTCAGCGTTACCTTTACACCACCGAGTGCCTTGATTCAAGTAGGTACTCTTTTAGCTTAATAACTAACAAATTGTTTCAATTGAGTTGCAAAGGTTTGCTTCTGCCTGGATTCGAACGTGGGATGTTTGAAAATGATTCGTCAGCGTTACCTTTACACCACCGAGTCCCTTGATTCAATTAGGTATACTTTAGCTTCATATCTAAATAATTGTTTCAATTGAGTTGCAAAAGTTCGCTTCTGCCTGGATTCGAACGTGGGATGTTTGAAATTGATTCGTCAGCGTTACCTTTACACCACCGAGTCCCTTGATTCAAGTAGGTACTCCTTTAGCTTTATATCTAAATAATTGTTTCAATTGAAGTTGCAGAAGTTCGCTTCTGCCTGGATTCGAACGTGTGACGTTTGAAATTGATTCGTCAGCGTTACCTTTACACCACCGAGTCCCCTGATTAAAGTTGGTACTCCTTTAGCTTCATATCTAAATAATTGTTTCAATTGAGTTGCATAAGTCTTCTTTTGCCTGGATTCGAACGTGGGTCCTTGAATTTGTATTATTCAGCGTTACCTTTACACCACCGAGTCCCCTGATTCAAGTTGGTACTCCTTTAGCTTCATATCTAAATAATTGTTTCAATTGAGTTGCATAAGTATGCTTTTGCCTGGATTCGAACGTGGCTCCTTGAATTTGTATTATTCAGCGTTACCTTTACACCACCGAGTCCCTTAATTCAAGTAGGTACTACTTTAGCTTTATATCTAAATAATTGTTTCAATTGAGTTGCATAAGTCTTCTTTTGCCTGGATTCGAACGTGGGTCCTTGAATTTGTATTATTCAGCGTTACCTTGACACCACCGAGTCCCCTGATTCAAGTTGGTACTCCTTTAGCTTCATATCTAAATAGTTGTTTCAATTGAGTTGCATAAGTCTTCTTTTGCCTGGATTCGAACGTGGGTCCTTGAATTTGTATTATTCAGCGTTACCTTTACACCACCGAGTCCCCTGATTCAAGTTGGTACTCCTTTAGCTTCATATCTAAATAATTGTTTCAATTGAGTTGCATAAGTCTTCTTTTGCCTGGATTCGAACGTGGGTCCTTGAATTTGTATTATTCAGCGTTACCTTTACACCACCGAGTCCCCTGATTCAAGTTGGTACTCCTTTAGCTTCATATCTAAATAATTGTTTCAATTGAGTTGCATAAGTATGCTTTTGCCTGGATTCGAACGTGGCTCCTTGAATTTGTATTATTCAGCGTTACCTTTACAGCACCGAGTGCCTTGATTCAAGTAGTTACTCCTTTAGCTTTATATTTAACAATTTGTTTTAATTGAGTTGCAAAGGTTTGCTTCTGTCTGGATTCGAACGTGTGATGTTTGTAATTGATTCGTCAGCGTTACCTTTACACCACCGAGTCCCTTAATTCAAGTAGGTACTACTTTAGCTTTATATCTAAATAATTGTTTCAATTGAGTTGCATAAGTCTTCTTTTGCCTGGATTCGAACGTGGGTCCTTGAATTTGTATTATTCAGCGTTACCTTTACACCACCGAGTCCCCTGATTCAAGTTGGTACTCCTTTAGCTTCATATCTAAATAGTTGTTTCAATTGAGTTGCATAAGTCTTCTTTTGCCTGGATTCGAACGTGGGTCCTTGAATTTGTATTATTCAGCGTTACCTTTACACCACCGAGTCCCCTGATTCAAGTTGGTACTCCTTTAGCTTCATATCTAAATAATTGTTTCAATTGAGTTGCATAAGTCTGCTTTTGCCTTGATTCGAACGTGTCTCCTTGAATTTTTATTATTCAGCGTTACCTTTACACCACCGAGTGCCTTGATTCAAGTAGGTACTCTTTTAGCTTAATAACTAACAAATTGTTTCAATTGAGTTGCAAAGGTTTGCTTCTGCCTGGATTCGAACGTGGGATGTTTGAAAATGATTCGTCAGCGTTACCTTTACACCACCGAGTCCCTTGATTCAATTAGGTATACTTTAGCTTCATATCTAAATAATTGTTTCAATTGAGTTGCATAAGTATGCTTTTGCCTGGATTCGAACGTGGGTCCTTGAATTTGTATTATTCAGCGTTACCTTTACAGCACCGAGTGCCTTGATTCAAGTAGTTACTCCTTTAGCTTTATATTTAACAATTTGTTTTAATTGAGTTGCAAAGGTTTGCTTCTGTCTGGATTCGAACGTGTGATGTTTGAAAATGATTCGTCAGCGTTACCTTTACACCACCGAGTGCCTTGATTCAAGTAGGTACTCTTTTAGCTTAATAACTAACAAATTGTTTCAATTGAGTTGCAAAGGTTTGCTTCTGCCTGGATTCGAACGTGTGACGTTTGAAATTGATTCGTCAGCGTTACCTTTACACCACCGAGTCCCCTGATTCAAGTTGGTACTCCTTTAGCTTCATATCTAAATAATTGTTTCAATTGAGTTGCATAAGTCTTCTTTTGCCTGGATTCGAACGTGGGTCCTTGAATTTGTATTATTCAGCGTTACCTTTACACCACCGAGTCCCCTGATTCAAGTTGGTACTCCTTTAGCTTCATATCTAAATAATTGTTTCAATTGAGTTGCATAAGTCTGCTTTTGCCTTGATTCGAACGTGTCTCCTTGAATTTGTATTATTCAGCGTTACCTTTACACCACCGAGTGCCTTGATTCAAGTAGGTACTCTTTTAGCTTAATAACTAACAAATTGTTTCAATTGAGTTGCAAAGGTTTGCTTCTGCCTGGATTCGAACGTGGGATGTTTGAAAATGATTCGTCAGCGTTACCTTTACACCACCGAGTCCCTTGATTCAATTAGGTATACTTTAGCTTCATATCTAAATAATTGTTTCAATTGAGTTGCAAAAGTTCGCTTCTGCCTGGATTCGAACGTGGGATGTTTGAAATTGATTCGTCAGCGTTACCTTTACACCACCGAGTCCCTTGATTCAAGTAGGTACTCCTTTAGCTTTATATCTAAATAATTGTTTCAATTGAAGTTGCAGAAGTTCGCTTCTGCCTGGATTCGAACGTGTGACGTTTGAAATTGATTCGTCAGCGTTACCTTTACACCACCGAGTCCCCTGATTCAAGTTGGTACTCCTTTAGCTTCATATCTAAATAATTGTTTCAATTGAGTTGCATAAGTCTTCTTTTGCCTGGATTCGAACGTGGGTCCTTGAATTTGTATTATTCAGCGTTACCTTTACACCACCGAGTCCCCTGATTCAAGTAGTTACTCCTTTAGCTTTATATTTAACAATTTGTTTTAATTGAGT
This sequence comes from Phorcus lineatus, assembly GCA_921293015.1. Lineage (NCBI taxonomy): Eukaryota > Metazoa > Mollusca > Gastropoda > Trochida > Trochidae > Phorcus > Phorcus lineatus. The sequence continues at coordinate 21,994,127 of OV121092.1, forward strand.
TGCAAAGGTTTGCTTCTGTCTGGATTCGAACGTGTGATGTTTGTAATTGATTCGTCAGCGTTACCTTTACACCACCGAGTCCCTTAATTCAAGTAGGTACTACTTTAGCTTTATATCTAAATAATTGTTTCAATTGAGTTGCATAAGTCTTCTTTTGCCTGGATTCGAACGTGGGTCCTTGAATTTGTATTATTCAGCGTTACCTTGACACCACCGAGTCCCCTGATTCAAGTTGGTACTCCTTTAGCTTCATATCTAAATAATTGTTTCAATTGAGTTGCATAAGTCTTCTTTTGCCTGGATTCGAACGTGGGTCCTTGAATTTGTATTATTCAGCGTTACCTTTACACCACCGAGTCCCCTGATTCAAGTTGGTACTCCTTTAGCTTCATATCTAAATAATTGTTTCAATTGAGTTGCATAAGTCTTCTTTTGCCTGGATTCGAACGTGGGTCCTTGAATTTGTATTATTCAGCGTTACCTTTACACCACCGAGTCCCCTGATTCAAGTTGGTACTCCTTTAGCTTCATATCTAAATAATTGTTTCAATTGAGTTGCATAAGTATGCTTTTGCCTGGATTCGAACGTGGCTCCTTGAATTTGTATTATTCAGCGTTACCTTTACAGCACCGAGTGCCTTGATTCAAGTAGTTACTCCTTTAGCTTTATATTTAACAATTTGTTTTAATTGAGTTGCAAAGGTTTGCTTCTGTCTGGATTCGAACGTGTGATGTTTGTAATTGATTCGTCAGCGTTACCTTTACACCACCGAGTCCCTTAATTCAAGTAGGTACTACTTTAGCTTTATATCTAAATAATTGTTTCAATTGAGTTGCATAAGTCTTCTTTTGCCTGGATTCGAACGTGGGTCCTTGAATTTGTATTATTCAGCGTTACCTTGACACCACCGAGTCCCCTGATTCAAGTTGGTACTCCTTTAGCTTCATATCTAAATAATTGTTTCAATTGAGTTGCATAAGTCTTCTTTTGCCTGGATTCGAACGTGGGTCCTTGAATTTGTATTATTCAGCGTTACCTTTACACCACCGAGTCCCCTGATTCAAGTTGGTACTCCTTTAGCTTCATATCTAAATAATTGTTTCAATTGAGTTGCATAAGTCTTCTTTTGCCTGGATTCGAACGTGGGTCCTTGAATTTGTATTATTCAGCGTTACCTTTACACCACCGAGTCCCCTGATTCAAGTTGGTACTCCTTTAGCTTCATATCTAAATAATTGTTTCAATTGAGTTGCATAAGTATGCTTTTGCCTGGATTCGAACGTGGCTCCTTGAATTTGTATTATTCAGCGTTACCTTTACAGCACCGAGTGCCTTGATTCAAGTAGTTACTCCTTTAGCTTTATATTTAACAATTTGTTTTAATTGAGTTGCAAAGGTTTGCTTCTGTCTGGATTCGAACGTGTGATGTTTGTAATTGATTCGTCAGCGTTACCTTTACACCACCGAGTCCCTTAATTCAAGTAGGTACTACTTTAGCTTTATATCTAAATAATTGTTTCAATTGAGTTGCATAAGTCTTCTTTTGCCTGGATTCGAACGTGGGTCCTTGAATTTGTATTATTCAGCGTTACCTTGACACCACCGAGTCCCCTGATTCAAGTTGGTACTCCTTTAGCTTCATATCTAAATAATTGTTTCAATTGAGTTGCATAAGTCTTCTTTTGCCTGGATTCGAACGTGGGTCCTTGAATTTGTATTATTCAGCGTTACCTTTACACCACCGAGTCCCCTGATTCAAGTTGGTACTCCTTTAGCTTCATATCTAAATAATTGTTTCAATTGAGTTGCATAAGTCTTCTTTTGCCTGGATTCGAACGTGGGTCCTTGAATTTGTATTATTCAGCGTTACCTTTACACCACCGAGTCCCCTGATTCAAGTTGGTACTCCTTTAGCTTCATATCTAAATAATTGTTTCAATTGAGTTGCATAAGTATGCTTTTGCCTGGATTCGAACGTGGCTCCTTGAATTTGTATTATTCAGCGTTACCTTTACAGCACCGAGTGCCTTGATTCAAGTAGTTACTCCTTTAGCTTTATATTTAACAATTTGTTTTAATTGAGTTGCAAAGGTTTGCTTCTGTCTGGATTCGAACGTGTGATGTTTGTAATTGATTCGTCAGCGTTACCTTTACACCACCGAGTCCCTTAATTCAAGTAGGTACTACTTTAGCTTTATATCTAAATAATTGTTTCAATTGAGTTGCATAAGTCTTCTTTTGCCTGGATTCGAACGTGGGTCCTTGAATTTGTATTATTCAGCGTTACCTTTACACCACCGAGTCCCCTGATTCAAGTTGGTACTCCTTTAGCTTCATATCTAAATAATTGTTTCAATTGAGTTGCATAAGTCTTCTTTTGCCTGGATTCGAACGTGGGTCCTTGAATTTGTATTATTCAGCGTTACCTTTACACCACCGAGTCCCCTGATTCAAGTTGGTACTCCTTTAGCTTCATATCTAAATAATTGTTTCAATTGAGTTGCATAAGTATGCTTTTGCCTGGATTCGAACGTGGCTCCTTGAATTTGTATTATTCAGCGTTACCTTTACAGCACCGAGTGCCTTGATTCAAGTAGTTACTCCTTTAGCTTTATATTTAACAATTTGTTTTAATTGAGTTGCAAAGGTTTGCTTCTGTCTGGATTCGAACGTGTGATGTTTGTAATTGATTCGTCAGCGTTACCTTTACACCACCGAGTCCCTTAATTCAAGTAGGTACTACTTTAGCTTTATATCTAAATAATTGTTTCAATTGAGTTGCATAAGTCTTCTTTTGCCTGGATTCGAACGTGGGTCCTTGAATTTGTATTATTCAGCGTTACCTTGACACCACCGAGTCCCCTGATTCAAGTTGGTACTCCTTTAGCTTCATATCTAAATAATTGTTTCAATTGAGTTGCATAAGTCTTCTTTTGCCTGGATTCGAACGTGGGTCCTTGAATTTGTATTATTCAGCGTTACCTTTACACCACCGAGTCCCCTGATTCAAGTTGGTACTCCTTTAGCTTCATATCTAAATAATTGTTTCAATTGAGTTGCATAAGTCATCTTTTGCCTGGATTCGAACGTGGGTCCTTGAATTTGTATTATTCAGCGTTACCTTTACACCACCGAGTCCCCTGATTCAAGTTGGTACTCCTTTAGCTTCATATCTAAATAATTGTTTCAATTGAGTTGCATAAGTATGCTTTTGCCTGGATTCGAACGTGGCTCCTTGAATTTGTATTATTCAGCGTTACCTTTACAGCACCGAGTGCCTTGATTCAAGTAGTTACTCCTTTAGCTTTATATTTAACAATTTGTTTTAATTGAGTTGCAAAGGTTTGCTTCTGTCTGGATTCGAACGTGTGATGTTTGTAATTGATTCGTCAGCGTTACCTTTACACCACCGAGTCCCTTAATTCAAGTAGGTACTACTTTAGCTTTATATCTAAATAATTGTTTCAATTGAGTTGCATAAGTCTTCTTTTGCCTGGATTCGAACGTGGGTCCTTGAATTTGTATTATTCAGCGTTACCTTGACACCACCGAGTCCCCTGATTCAAGTTGGTACTCCTTTAGCTTCATATCTAAATAATTGTTTCAATTGAGTTGCATAAGTCTTCTTTTGCCTGGATTCGAACGTGGGTCCTTGAATTTGTATTATTCAGCGTTACCTTTACACCACCGAGTCCCCTGATTCAAGTTGGTACTCCTTTAGCTTCATATCTAAATAATTGTTTCAATTGAGTTGCATAAGTCTTCTTTTGCCTGGATTCGAACGTGGGTCCTTGAATTTGTATTATTCAGCGTTACCTTTACACCACCGAGTCCCCTGATTCAAGTTGGTACTCCTTTAGCTTCATATCTAAATAATTGTTTCAATTGAGTTGCATAAGTATGCTTTTGCCTGGATTCGAACGTGGCTCCTTGAATTTGTATTATTCAGCGTTACCTTTACAGCACCGAGTGCCTTGATTCAAGTAGTTACTCCTTTAGCTTTATATTTAACCATTTGTTTTAATTGAGTTGCAAAGGTTTGCTTCTGTCTGGATTCGAAAGTGTGATGTTTGTAATTGATTCGTCAGCGTTACCTTTACACCACCGAGTCCCTTAATTCAAGTAGGTACTCCTTTAGCTTTATATCTAAATAATTGTTTCAATTGAGTTGCATAAGTCTTCTTTTGCCTGGATTCGAACGTGGGTCCTTGAATTTGTATTATTCAGCGTTACCTTTACACCACCGAGTCCCCTGATTCAAGTTGGTACTCCTTTAGCTTCATATCTAAATAATTGTTTCAATTGAGTTGCATAAGTCTTCTTTTGCCTGTATTCGAACGTGGGTCCTTGAATTTGTATTATTCAGCGTTACCTTTACACCACCGAGTCCCCTGATTCAAGTTGGTACTCCTTTAGCTTCATATCTAAATAATTGTTTCAATTGAGTTGCATAAGTCTGCTTTTGCCTTGATTCGAACGTGTCTCCTTGAATTTGTATTATTCAGCGTTACCTTTACACCACCGAGTGCCTTGATTCAAGTAGGTACTCTTTTAGCTTAATAACTAACAAATTGTTTCAATTGAGTTGCAAAGGTTTGCTTCTGCCTGGATTCGAACGTGGGATGTTTGAAAATGATTCGTCAGCGTTACCTTTACACCACCGAGTGCCTTGATTCAAGTTGGTACTCCTTTAGCTTCATATCTAAATAATTGTTTCAATTGAGTTGCATAAGTCTGCTTTTGCCTGGATTCGAACGTGGCTCCTTGAATTTGTATTATTCAGCGTTACCTTTACAGCACCGAGTGCCTTGATTCAAGTAGTTACTCCTTTAGCTTTATATTTAACAATTTGTTTTAATTGAGTTGCAAAGGTTTGCTTCTGTCTGGATTCGAACGTGTGATGTTAGTAATTGATTCGTCAGCGTTACCTTTACACCACCGAGTCCCTTAATTCAAGTAGGTACTACTTTAGCTTTATCTCTAAATAATTGTTTCAATTGAGTTGCATAAGTATGCTTTTGCCTGGATTCGAACGTGGCTCCTTGAATTTGTATTATTCAGCGTTACCTTTACACCACCGAGTCCCCTGATTCAAGTTGGTACTCCTTTAGCTTCATATCTAAATAATTGTTTCAATTGAGTTGCATAAGTCTGCTTTTGCCTTGATTCGAACGTGCCTCCTTGAATTTGTATTATTCAGCGTTACCTTTACACCACCGAGTGCCTTGATTCAAGTAGGTACTCTTTTAGCTTAATAACTAACAAATTGTTTCAATTGAGTTGCAAAGGTTTGCTTCTGCCTGGATTCGAACGTGGCATGTTTGAAAATGATTCGTCAGCGTTACCTTTACACCACCGAGTCCCTTGATTCAATTAGGTATACTTTAGCTTCATTTTTAAATAATTGTTTCAATTGAGTTGCAAAAGTTCGCTTCTGCCTGGATTCGAACGTGGGATGTTTGAAATTGATTCGTCAGCGTTACCTTTACACCACCGAGTCCCTTGATTCAAGTAGGTACTCCTTTAGCTTTATATCTAAATAATTGTTTCAATTGAAGTTGCAGAAGTTCGCTTCTGCCTGGATTCGAACGTGTGACGTTTGAAATTGATTCGTCAGCGTTACCTTGACACCACCGAGTCCCCTGATTCAAGTTGGTACTCCTTTAGCTTCATATCTAAATAATTGTTTCAATTGAGTTGCATAAGTCTTCTTTTGCCTGGATTCGAACGTGGGTCCTTGAATTTGTATTATTCAGCGTTACCTTTACACCACCGAGTCCCCTGATTCAAGTTGGTACTCCTTTAGCTTCATATCTAAATAATTGTTTCAATTGAGTTGCATAAGTATGCTTTTGCCTGGATTCGAACGTGGCTCCTTGAATTTGTATTATTCAGCGTTACCTTTACAGCACCGAGTGCCTTGATTCAAGTAGTTACTCCTTTAGCTTTATATTTAACAATTTGTTTTAATTGAGTTGCAAAGGTTTGCTTCTGCCTGGATTCGAACGTGGGATGTTTGAAAATGATTCGTCAGCGTTACCTTTACACCACCGAGTCCCTTGATTCAATTAGGTATACTTTAGCTTCATATCTAAATAATTGTTTCAATTGAGTTGCAAAAGTTCGCTTCTGCCTGGATTCGAACGTGGGATGTTTGAAATTGATTCGTCAGCGTTACCTTGACACCACCGAGTCCCCTGATTCAAGTTGGTACTCCTTTAGCTTCATATCTAAATAATTGTTTCAATTGAGTTGCATAAGTCTTCTTTTGCCTGGATTCGAACGTGGCTCCTTGAATTTGTATTATTCAGCGTTACCTTTACACCACCGAGTCCCCTGATTCAAGTTGGTACTCCTTTAGCTTCATATCTAAATAATTGTTTCAATTGAGTTGCATAAGTCTTCTTTTGCCTGGATTCGAACGTGGGTCCTTGAATTTGTATTATTCAGCGTTACCTTTACACCACCGAGTCCCCTGATTCAAGTTGGTACTCCTTTAGCTTCATATCTAAATAATTGTTTCAATTGAGTTGCATAAGTCTTCTTTTGCCTGGATTCGAACGTGGGTCCTTGAATTTGTATTATTCAGCGTTACCTTTACAGCACCGAGTGCCTTGATTCAAGTAGTTACTCCTTTAGCTTTATATTTAACAATTTGTTTCAATTGAGTTGCAAATTTTTGCTTCTGTCTGGATTCGAACGTGGGATGTTTGAAAATGATTCATCAGCGTTACGTTTACACCACCGAGTGCCTTGATTCAAGTAGGTACTCCTTTAGCTTCATATCTAAATAATTGTTTCAATTGAGTTGCATAAGTCTGCTTTTGCCTGGATTCGAACGTGGCTCCTTGAATTTGTATTATTCAGCGTTACCTTTACAGCACCGAGTGCCTTGATTCAAGTAGTTACTCCTTTAGCTTTATATTTAACAATTTGTTTTAATTGAGTTGCAAAGGTTTGCTTCTGTCTGGATTCGAACGTGTGATGTTAGTAATTGATTCGTCAGCGTTACCTTTACACCACCGAGTCCCTTAATTCAAGTAGGTACTACTTTAGCTTTATCTCTAAATAATTGTTTCAATTGAGTTGCATAAGTATGCTTTTGCCTGGATTCGAACGTGGCTCCTTGAATTTGTATTATTCAGCGTTACCTTTACAGCACCGAGTGCCTTGATTCAAGTAGTTACTCCTTTAGCTTTATATTTAACAATTTGTTTTAATTGAGTTGCAAAGGTTTGCTTCTGTCTGGATTCGAACGTGTGATGTTTGTAATTGATTCGTCAGCGTTACCTTGACACCACCGAGTCCCTTGATTCAAGTAGGTACTCCTTTAGCTTTATATCTAAATAATTGTTTCAATTGAAGTTGCAGAAGTTCGCTTCTGCCTGGATTCGAACGTGTGACGTTTGAAATTGATTCGTCAGCGTTACCTTGACACCACCGAGTCCCCTGATTCAAGTTGGTACTCCTTTAGCTTCATATCTAAATAATTGTTTCAATTGAGTTGCATAAGTCTTCTTTTGCCTGGATTCGAACGTGGGTCCTTGAATTTGTATTATTCAGCGTTACCTTTACACCACCGAGTCCCCTGATTCAAGTTGGTACTCCTTTAGCTTCATATCTAAATAATTGTTTCAATTGAGTTGCATAAGTCTTCTTTTGCCTGGATTCGAACGTGGGTCCTTGAATTTGTATTTGTCAGCGTTACCTTTACAGCACCGAGTGCCTTGATTCAAGTAGGTACTCCTTTAGCTTTATATTTAACAATTTGTTTCAATTGAGTTGCAAATTTTTGCTTCTGTCTGGATTCGAACGTGGGATGTTTGAAATTGATTCGTCAGCGTTACCTTTACACCACCGAGTCCCTTGATTCAAGTAGGTACTCCTTTAGCTTTATATCTAAATAATTGTTTCAATTGAAGTTGCAGAAGTTCTTTTCTGCCTGGATTCGAACGTGTGACGTTTGAAATTGATTCGTCAGCGTTACCTTGACACCACCGAGTCCCCTGATTCAAGTTGGTACTCCTTTAGCTTCATATCTAAATAATTGTTTCAATTGAGTTGCATAAGTCTTCTTTTGCCTGGATTCGAACGTGGGTCCTTGAATTTGTATTATTCAGCGTTACCTTTACACCACCGAGTCCCCTGATTCAAGTTGGTACTCCTTTAGCTTCATATCTAAATAGTTGTTTCAATTGAGTTGCATAAGTCTTCTTTTGCCTGGATTCGAACGTGGGTCCTTGAATTTGTATTATTCAGCGTTACCTTTACACCACCGAGTCCCCTGATTCAAGTTGGTACTCCTTTAGCTTCATATCTAAATAATTGTTTCAATTGAGTTGCATAAGTCTGCTTTTGCCTTGATTCGAACGTGTCTCCTTGAATTTGTATTATTCAGCGTTACCTTTACACCACCGAGTGCCTTGATTCAAGTAGGTACTCTTTTAGCTTAATAACTAACAAATTGTTTCAATTGAGTTGCAAAGGTTTGCTTCTGCCTGGATTCGAACGTGTGATGTTTGAAAATGATTCGTCAGCGTTACCTTTACACCACCGAGTCCCTTGATTCAATTAGGTATACTTTAGCTTCATATCTAAATAATTGTTTCAATTGAGTTGCATAAGTATGCTTTTGCCTGGATTCGAACGTGGCTCCTTGAATTTGTATTATTCAGCGTTACCTTTACAGCACCGAGTGCCTTGATTCAAGTAGTTACTCCTTTAGCTTTATATTTAACAATTTGTTTTAATTGAGTTGCAAAGGTTTGCTTCTGTCTGGATTCGAACGTGTGATGTTTGAAATTGATTCGTCAGCGTTACCTTTACACCACCGAGTGCCTTGATTCAAGTAGGTACTCTTTTAGCTTAATAACTAACAAATTGTTTCAATTGAGTTGCAAAGGTTTGCTTCTGCCTGGATTCGAACGTGGGATGTTTGAAAATGATTCGTCAGCGTTACCTTTACACCACCGAGTCCGTTGATTCAATTAGGTATACTTTAGCTTCATATCTAAATAATTGTTTCAATTGAGTTGCATAAGTCTGCTTTTGCCTGGATTCGAACGTGGCTCCTTGAATTTGTATTATTCAGCGTTACCTTTACAGCACCGAGTGCCTTGATTCAAGTAGTTACTCCTTTAGCTTTATATTTAACAATTTGTTTTAATTGAGTTGCAAAGGTTTGCTTCTGTCTGGATTCGAACGTGTGATGTTAGTAATTGATTCGTCAGCGTTACCTTTACACCACCGAGTCCCTTAATTCAAGTAGGTACTACTTTAGCTTTATCTCTAAATAATTGTTTCAATTGAGTTGCATAAGTATGCTTTTGCCTGGATTCGAACGTGGCTCCTTGAATTTGTATTATTCAGCGTTACCTTTACAGCACCGAGTGCCTTGATTCAAGTAGTTACTCCTTTAGCTTTATATTTAACAATTTGTTTTAATTGAGTTGCAAAGGTTTGCTTCTGTCTGGATTCGAACGTGTGATGTTTGTAATTGATTCGTCAGCGTTACCGTGACACCACCGAGTCCCTTGATTCAAGTAGGTACTCCTTTAGCTTTATATCTAAATAATTGTTTCAATTGAAGTTGCAGAAGTTCGCTTCTGCCTGGATTCGAACGTGTGACGTTTGAAATTGATTCGTCAGCGTTACCTTGACACCACCGAGTCCCCTGATTCAAGTTGGTACTCCTTTAGCTTCATATCTAAATAATTGTTTCAATTGAGTTGCATAAGTCTTCTTTTGCCTGGATTCGAACGTGGGTCCTTGAATTTGTATTATTCAGCGTTACCTTTACACCACCGAGTCCCCTGATTCAAGTTGGTACTCCTTTAGCTTCATATCTAAATAATTGTTTCAATTGAGTTGCATAAGTCTTCTTTTGCCTGGATTCGAACGTGGGTCCTTGAATTTGTATTTGTCAGCGTTACCTTTACAGCACCGAGTGCCTTGATTCAAGTAGGTACTCCTTTAGCTTTATATTTAACAATTTGTTTCAATTGAGTTGCAAATTTTTGCTTCTGTCTGGATTCGAACGTGGGATGTTTGAAATTGATTCGTCAGCGTTACCTTTACACCACCGAGTCCCTTGATTCAAGTAGGTACTCCTTTAGCTTTATATCTAAATAATTGTTTCAATTGAAGTTGCAGAAGTTCTTTTCTGCCTGGATTCGAACGTGTGACGTTTGAAATTGATTCGTCAGCGTTACCTTGACACCACCGAGTCCCCTGATTCAAGTTGGTACTCCTTTAGCTTCATATCTAAATAATTGTTTCAATTGAGTTGCATAAGTCTTCTTTTGCCTGGATTCGAACGTGGGTCCTTGAATTTGTATTATTCAGCGTTACCTTTACACCACCGAGTCCCCTGATTCAAGTTGGTACTCCTTTAGCTTCATATCTAAATAGTTGTTTCAATTGAGTTGCATAAGTCTTCTTTTGCCTGGATTCGAACGTGGGTCCTTGAATTTGTATTATTCAGCGTTACCTTTACACCACCGAGTCCCCTGATTCAAGTTGGTACTCCTTTAGCTTCATATCTAAATAATTGTTTCAATTGAGTTGCATAAGTCTGCTTTTGCCTTGATTCGAACGTGTCTCCTTGAATTTGTATTATTCAGCGTTACCTTTACACCACCGAGTGCCTTGATTCAAGTAGGTACTCTTTTAGCTTAATAACTAACAAATTGTTTCAATTGAGTTGCAAAGGTTTGCTTCTGCCTGGATTCGAACGTGGGATGTTTGAAAATGATTCGTCAGCGTTACCTTTACACCACCGAGTCCCTTGATTCAATTAGGTATACTTTAGCTTCATATCTAAATAATTGTTTCAATTGAGTTGCATAAGTATGCTTTTGCCTGGATTCGAACGTGGCTCCTTGAATTTGTATTATTCAGCGTTACCTTTACAGCACCGAGTGCCTTGATTCAAGTAGTTACTCCTTTAGCTTTATATTTAACAATTTGTTTTAATTGAGTTGCAAAGGTTTGCTTCTGTCTGGATTCGAACGTGTGATGTTTGAAATTGATTCGTCAGCGTTACCTTTACACCACCGAGTGCCTTGATTCAAGTAGGTACTCTTTTAGCTTAATAACTAACAAATTGTTTCAATTGAGTTGCAAAGGTTTGCTTCTGCCTGGATTCGAACGTGGGATGTTTGAAAATGATTCGTCAGCGTTACCTTTACACCACCGAGTCCGTTGATTCAATTAGGTATACTTTAGCTTCATATCTAAATAATTGTTTCAATTGAGTTGCAAAAGTTCGCTTCTGCCTGGATTCGAACGTGTGATGTTTGTAATTGATTCGTCAGCGTTACCTTTACACCACCGAGTCCCTTAATTCAAGTAGGTACTACTTTAGCTTTATATCTAAATAATTGTTTCAATTGAGTTGCATAAGTCTTCTTTTGCCTGGATTCGAACGTGGGTCCTTGAATTTGTATTATTCAGCGTTACCTTGACACCACCGAGTCCCCTGATTCAAGTTGGTACTCCTTTAGCTTCATATCTAAATAATTGTTTCAATTGAGTTGCATAAGTCTTCTTTTGCCTGGATTCGAACGTGTCTCCTTGAATTTGTATTATTCAGCGTTACCTTTACACCACCGAGTCCCCTGATTCAAGTTGGTACTCCTTTAGCTTCATATCTAAATAATTGTTTCAATTGAGTTGCATAAGTCTTCTTTTGCCTGGATTCGAACGTGGGTCCTTGAATTTGTATTATTCAGCGTTACCTTTACACCACCGAGTCCCCTGATTCAAGTTGGTACTCCTTTAGCTTCATATCTAAATAATTGTTTCAATTGAGTTGCATAAGTATGCTTTTGCCTGGATTCGAACGTGGCTCCTTGAATTTGTATTATTCAGCGTTACCTTTACAGCACCGAGTGCCTTGATTCAAGTAGTTACTCCTTTAGCTTTATATTTAACAATTTGTTTTAATTGAGTTGCAAAGGTTTGCTTCTGTCTGGATTCGAACGTGTGATGTTTGTAATTGATTCGTCAGCGTTACCTTTACACCACCGAGTCCCTTAATTCAAGTAGGTACTACTTTAGCTTTATATCTAAATAATTGTTTCAATTGAGTTGCATAAGTCTTCTTTTGCCTGGATTCGAACGTGGGTCCTTGAATTTGTATTATTCAGCGTTACCTTTACACCACCGAGTCCCCTGATTCAAGTTGGTACTCCTTTAGCTTCATATCTAAATAGTTGTTTCAATTGAGTTGCATAAGTCTTCTTTTGCCTGGATTCGAACGTGGGTCCTTGAATTTGTATTATTCAGCGTTACCTTTACACCACCGAGTCCCCTGATTCAAGTTGGTACTCCTTTAGCTTCATATCTAAATAATTGTTTCAATTGAGTTGCATAAGTCTGCTTTTGCCTTGATTCGAACGTGTCTCCTTGAATTTGTATTATTCAGCGTTACCTTTACACCACCGAGTGCCTTGATTCAAGTAGGTACTCTTTTAGCTTAATAACTAACAAATTGTTTCAATTGAGTTGCAAAGGTTTGCTTCTGCCTGGATTCGAACGTGGGATGTTTGAAAATGATTCGTCAGCGTTACCTTTACACCACCGAGTCCCTTGATTCAATTAGGTATACTTTAGCTTCATATCTAAATAATTGTTTCAATTGAGTTGCATAAGTATGCTTTTGCCTGGATTCGAACGTGGCTCCTTGAATTTGTATTATTCAGCGTTACCTTTACAGCACCGAGTGCCTTGATTCAAGTAGTTACTCCTTTAGCTTTATATTTAACAATTTGTTTTAATTGAGTTGCAAAGGTTTGCTTCTGTCTGGATTCGAACGTGTGATGTTTGAAATTGATTCGTCAGCGTTACCTTTACACCACCGAGTGCCTTGATTCAAGTAGGTACTCTTTTAGCTTAATAACTAACAAATTGTTTCAATTGAGTTGCAAAGGTTTGCTTCTGCCTGGATTCGAACGTGGGATGTTTGAAAATGATTCGTCAGCGTTACCTTTACACCACCGAGTCCGTTGATTCAATTAGGTATACTTTAGCTTCATATCTAAATAATTGTTTCAATTGAGTTGCAAAAGTTCGCTTCTGCCTGGATTCGAACGTGGGATGTTTGAAATTGATTCGTCAGCGTTACCTTTACACCACCGAGTCCCTTGATTCAAGTAGGTACTCCTTTAGCTTTATATCTAAATAATTGTTTCAATTGAAGTTGCAGAAGTTCGCTTCTGCCTGGATTCGAACGTGTGACGTTTGAAATTGATTCGTCAGCGTTACCTTTACACCACCGAGTCCCCTGATTCAAGTTGGTACTCCTTTAGCTTCATATCTAAATAATTGTTTCAATTGAGTTGCATAAGTCTTCTTTTGCCTGGATTCGAACGTGGGTCCTTGAATTTGTATTATTCAGCGTTACCTTTACACCACCGAGTCCCCTGATTCAAGTTGGTACTCCTTTAGCTTCATATCTAAATAATTGTTTCAATTGAGTTGCATAAGTCTTCTTTTGCCTGGATTCGAACGTGGGTCCTTGAATTTGTATTATTCAGCGTTACCTTTACACCACCGAGTCCCCTGATTCAAGTTGGTACTCCTTTAGCTTTATATCTAAATAATTGTTTCAATTGAGTTGCAGAAATATGCTTTTGCCTGGATTCGAACGTGGCTCCTTGAATTTGTATTATTCAGCGTTACCTTTACAGCACCGAGTGCCTTGATTCAAGTAGTTACTCCTTTAGCTTTATATTTAACAATTTGTTTTAATTGAGTTGCAAAGGTTTGCTTCTGTCTGGATTCGAACGTGTGATGTTTGTAATTGATTCGTCAGCGTTACCTTTACACCACCGAGTCCCTTAATTCAAGTAGGTACTACTTTAGCTTTATATCTAAATAATTGTTTCAATTGAGTTGCATAAGTCTTCTTTTGCCTGGATTCGAACGTGGCTCCTTGAATTTGTATTATTCAGCGTTACCTTTACACCACCGAGTCCCCTGATTCAAGTTGGTACTCCTTTAGCTTCATATCTAAATAATTGTTTCAATTGAGTTGCATAAGTCTTCTTTTGCCTGGATTCGAACGTGGGTCCTTGAATTTGTATTATTCAGCGTTACCTTTACACCACCGAGTCCCCTGATTCAAGTTGGTACTCCTTTAGCTTCATATCTAAATAATTGTTTCAATTGAGTTGCATAAGTCTGCTTTTGCCTTGATTCGAACGTGTCTCCTTGAATTTGTATTATTCAGCGTTACCTTTACACCACCGAGTGCCTTGATTCAAGTAGGTACTCTTTTAGCTTAATAACTAACAAATTGTTTCAATTGAGTTGCAAAGGTTTGCTTCTGCCTGGATTCGAACGTGGGATGTTTGAAAATGATTCGTCAGCGTTACCTTTACACCACCGAGTCCCTTGATTCAATTAGGTATACTTTAGCTTCATATCTAAATAATTGTTTCAATTGAGTTGCATAAGTATGCTTTTGCCTGGATTCGAACGTGGGTCCTTGAATTTGTATTATTCAGCGTTACCTTTACAGCACCGAGTGCCTTGATTCAAGTAGTTACTCCTTTAGCTTTATATTTAACAATTTGTTTTAATTGAGTTGCAAAGGTTTGCTTCTGTCTGGATTCGAACGTGTGATGTTTGAAAATGATTCGTCAGCGTTACCTTTACACCACCGAGTGCCTTGATTCAAGTAGGTACTCTTTTAGCTTAATAACTAACAAATTGTTTCAATTGAGTTGCAAAGGTTTGCTTCTGCCTGGATTCGAACGTGTGACGTTTGAAATTGATTCGTCAGCGTTACCTTTACACCACCGAGTCCCCTGATTCAAGTTGGTACTCCTTTAGCTTCATATCTAAATAATTGTTTCAATTGAGTTGCATAAGTCTTCTTTTGCCTGGATTCGAACGTGGGTCCTTGAATTTGTATTATTCAGCGTTACCTTTACACCACCGAGTCCCCTGATTCAAGTTGGTACTCCTTTAGCTTCATATCTAAATAATTGTTTCAATTGAGTTGCATAAGTCTGCTTTTGCCTTGATTCGAACGTGTCTCCTTGAATTTGTATTATTCAGCGTTACCTTTACACCACCGAGTGCCTTGATTCAAGTAGGTACTCTTTTAGCTTAATAACTAACAAATTGTTTCAATTGAGTTGCAAAGGTTTGCTTCTGCCTGGATTCGAACGTGGGATGTTTGAAAATGATTCGTCAGCGTTACCTTTACACCACCGAGTCCGTTGATTCAATTAGGTATACTTTAGCTTCATATCTAAATAATTGTTTCAATTGAGTTGCAAAAGTTCGCTTCTGCCTGGATTCGAACGTGGGATGTTTGAAATTGATTCGTCAGCGTTACCTTTACACCACCGAGTCCCTTGATTCAAGTAGGTACTCCTTTAGCTTTATATCTAAATAATTGTTTCAATTGAAGTTGCAGAAGTTCGCTTCTGCCTGGATTCGAACGTGTGACGTTTGAAATTGATTCGTCAGCGTTACCTTTACACCACCGAGTCCCCTGATTCAAGTTGGTACTCCTTTAGCTTCATATCTAAATAATTGTTTCAATTGAGTTGCATAAGTCTTCTTTTGCCTGGATTCGAACGTGGGTCCTTGAATTTGTATTATTCAGCGTTACCTTTACACCACCGAGTCCCCTGATTCAAGTTGGTACTCCTTTAGCTTCATATCTAAATAATTGTTTCAATTGAGTTGCATAAGTCTTCTTTTGCCTGGATTCGAACGTGGGTCCTTGAATTTGTATTATTCAGCGTTACCTTTACACCACCGAGTCCCCTGATTCAAGTTGGTACTCCTTTAGCTTTATATCTAAATAATTGTTTCAATTGAGTTGCAGAAATATGCTTTTGCCTGGATTCGAACGTGGCTCCTTGAATTTGTATTATTCAGCGTTACCTTTACAGCACCGAGTGCCTTGATTCAAGTAGTTACTCCTTTAGCTTTATATTTAACAATTTGTTTTAATTGAGTTGCAAAGGTTTGCTTCTGTCTGGATTCGAACGTGTGATGTTTGTAATTGATTCGTCAGCGTTACCTTTACACCACCGAGTCCCTTAATTCAAGTAGGTACTACTTTAGCTTTATATCTAAATAATTGTTTCAATTGAGTTGCATAAGTCTTCTTTTGCCTGGATTCGAACGTGGGTCCTTGAATTTGTATTATTCAGCGTTACCTTTACACCACCGAGTCCCCTGATTCAAGTTGGTACTCCTTTAGCTTCATATCTAAATAATTGTTTCAATTGAGTTGCATAAGTCTTCTTTTGCCTGGATTCGAACGTGGGTCCTTGAATTTGTATTATTCAGCGTTACCTTTACACCACCGAGTCCCCTGATTCAAGTTGGTACTCCTTTAGCTTCATATCTAAATAATTGTTTCAATTGAGTTGCATAAGTCTGCTTTTGCCTTGATTCGAACGTGTCTCCTTGAATTTGTATTATTCAGCGTTACCTTTACACCACCGAGTGCCTTGATTCAAGTAGGTACTCTTTTAGCTTAATAACTAACAAATTGTTTCAATTGAGTTGCAAAGGTTTGCTTCTGCCTGGATTCGAACGTGGGATGTTTGAAAATGATTCGTCAGCGTTACCTTTACACCACCGAGTCCCTTGATTCAATTAGGTATACTTTAGCTTCATATCTAAATAATTGTTTCAATTGAGTTGCAAAAGTTCGCTTCTGCCTGGATTCGAACGTGGGATGTTTGAAATTGATTCGTCAGCGTTACCTTTACACCACCGAGTCCCTTGATTCAAGTAGGTACTCCTTTAGCTTTATATCTAAATAATTGTTTCAATTGAAGTTGCAGAAGTTCGCTTCTGCCTGGATTCGAACGTGTGACGTTTGAAATTGATTCGTCAGCGTTACCTTTACACCATCGAGACCCCTGATTCAAGTTGGTACTCCTTTAGCTTCATATCTAAATAATTGTTTCAATTGAGTTGCAAAAGTCTTCTTTTGCCTGTATTCGAACGTGGCTCCTTGAATTTGTATTATTCAGCGTTACCTTTACAGCACCGAGTGCCTTGATTCAAGTAGTTACTCCTTTAGCTTTATATTTAACAATTTGTTTTAATTGAGTTGCAAAGGTTTGCTTCTGTCTGGATTCGAACGTGTGATGTTTGAAATTGATTCGTCAGCGTTACCTTTACACCACCGAGTGCCTTGATTCAAGTAGGTACTCTTTTAGCTTAATAACTAACAAATTGTTTCAATTGAGTTGCAAAGGTTTGCTTCTGCCTGGATTCGAACGTGGGATGTTTGAAAATGATTCGTCAGCGTTACCTTTACACCACCGAGTCCGTTGATTCAATTAGGTATACTTTAGCTTCATATCTAAATAATTGTTTCAATTGAGTTGCAAAAGTTCGTTTCTGCCTGGATTCGAACGTGGGATGTTTGAAATTGATTCGTCAGCGTTACCTTTACACCACCGAGTCCCTTAATTCAAGTAGGTACTACTTTAGCTTTATATCTAAATAATTGTTTCAATTGAGTTGCATAAGTCTTCTTTTGCCTGGATTCGAACGTGGGTCCTTGAATTTGTATTATTCAGCGTTACCTTTACACCACCGAGTCCCCTGATTCAAGTTGGTACTCCTTTAGCTTCATATCTAAATAATTGTTTCAATTGAGTTGCGTAAGTCTTCTTTTGCCTGGATTCGAACGTGGCTCCTTGAATTTGTATTATTCAGCGTTACCTTTACAGCACCGAGTGCCTTGATTCAAGTAG
The DNA here is from genome assembly GCA_921293015.1 of Phorcus lineatus. Lineage (NCBI taxonomy): Eukaryota > Metazoa > Mollusca > Gastropoda > Trochida > Trochidae > Phorcus > Phorcus lineatus. The sequence goes on from OV121092.1 coordinate 22,011,872, forward strand.
TTACTCCTTTAGCTTTATATTTAACAATTTGTTTTAATTGAGTTGCAAAGGTTTGCTTCTGTCTGGATTCGAACGTGTGATGTTTGTAATTGATTCGTCAGCGTTACCTTTACACCACCGAGTCCCTTAATTCAAGTAGGTACTACTTTAGCTTTATATCTAAATAATTGTTTCAATTGAGTTGCATAAGTCTTCTTTTGCCTGGATTCGAACGTGGGTCCTTGAATTTGTATTATTCAGCGTTACCTTTACACCACCGAGTCCCCTGATTCAAGTTGGTACTCCTTTAGCTTCATATCTAAATAATTGTTTCAATTGAGTTGCATAAGTCTTCTTTTGCCTGTATTCGAACGTGGGTCCTTGAATTTGTATTATTCAGCGTTACCTTTACACCACCGAGTCCCCTGATTCAAGTTGGTACTCCTTTAGCTTCATATCTAAATAATTGTTTCAATTGAGTTGCATAAGTCTTCTTTTGCCTGTATTCGAATGTGGCTCCTTGAATTTGTACTATTCAGCGTTACCTTTACACCACCGAGTCCCTTAATTCAAGTAGGTACTACTTTAGCTTTATATCTAAATAATTGTTTCAATTGAAGTTGCAGAAGTTTGCTTCTGCCTGGATTCGAACGTGTGACGTTTGAAATTGATTCGTCAGCGTTACCTTTACACCACCGAGTCCCCTGATTCAAGTTGGTACTCCTTTAGCTTCATATCTAAATAATTGTTTCAATTGAGTTGCATAAGTCTTCTTTTGCCTGGATTCGAACGTGGCTCCTTGAATTTGTATTATTCAGCGTTACCTTTACAGCACCGAGTGCCTTGATTCAAGTAGTTACTCCTTTAGCTTTATATTTAACAATTTGTTTTAATTGAGTTGCAAAGGTTTGCTTCTGTCTGGATTCGAACGTGTGATGTTTGTAATTGATTCGTCAGCGTTACCTTTACACCACCGAGTCCCTTGATTCAAGTTGGTACTCCTTTAGCTTCATATCTAAATAATTGTTTCAATTGAGTTGCATAAGTCTGCTTTTGCCTTGATTCAAACGTGTCTCCTTGAATTTGTATTATTCAGCGTTACCTTTACACCACCGAGTGCCTTGATTCAAGTAGGTACTCTTTTAGCTTAATAACTAACAAATTGTTTCAATTGAGTTGCAAAGGTTTGCTTCTGCCTGGATTCGAACGTGTGATGTTTGAAAATGATTCGTCAGCGTTACCTTTACACCACCGAGTCCCTTGATTCAATTAGGTATACTTTAGCTTCATATCTAAATAATTGTTTCAATTGAGTTGCAAAAGTTCGCTTCTGCCTGGATTCGAACGTGGGATGTTTGAAATTGATTCGTCAGCGTTACCTTTACACCACCGAGTCCCTTGATTCAAGTAGGAACTCCTTTAGCTTTATATCTAAATAATTGTTTCAATTGAAGTTGCAGAAGTTCGCTTCTGCCTGGATTCGAACGTGTGACGTTTGAAATTGATTCGTCAGCGTTACCTTTACACCATCGAGACCCCTGATTCAAGTTGGTACTCCTTTAGCTTCATATCTAAATAATTGTTTCAATTGAGTTGCATAAGTCTTCTTTTGCCTGGATTCGAACGTGGCTCCTTGAATTTGTATTATTCAGCGTTACCTTTACAGCACCGAGTGCCTTGATTCAAGTAGTTACTCCTTTAGCTTTATATTTAACAATTTGTTTTAATTGAGTTGCAAAGGTTTGCTTCTGTCTGGATTCGAACGTGTGATGTTTGAAAATGATTCGTCAGCGTTACCTTTACACCACCGAGTGCCTTGATTCAAGTAGGTACTCCTTTAGCTTTATATCTAAATAATTGTTTCAATTGAAGTTGCAGAAGTTCGCTTCTGCCTGGATTCGAACGTGTGACGTTTGAAATTGATTCGTCAGCGTTACCTTTACACCATCGAGACCCCTGATTCAAGTTGGTACTCCTTTAGCTTCATATCTAAATAATTGTTTCAATTGAGTTGCATAAGTCTTCTTTTGCCTGTATTCGAACGTGGCTCCTTGAATTTGTATTATTCAGCGTTACCTTTACAGCACCGAGTGCCTTGATTCAAGTAGTTACTCCTTTAGCTTTATATTTAACAATTTGTTTTAATTGAGTTGCAAAGGTTTGCTTCTGCCTGGATTCGAACGTGGGATGTTTGAAAATGATTCGTCAGCGTTACCTTTACACCACCGAGTCCGTTGATTCAATTAGGTATACTTTAGCTTCATATCTAAATAATTGTTTCAATTGAGTTGCAAAAGTTCGCTTCTGCCTGGATTCGAACGTGTGACGTTTGAAATTGATTCGTCAGCGTTACCTTTACACCACCGAGTCCCCTGATTCAAGTTGGTACTCCTTTAGCTTCATATCTAAATAATTGTTTCAATTGAGTTGCATAAGTCTTCTTTTGCCTGGATTCGAACGTGGTTCCTTGAATTTGTATTATTCAGCGTTACCTTTACAGCACCGAGTGCCTTGATTCAAGTAGTTACTCCTTTAGCTTTATATTTAACAATTTGTTTTAATTGAGTTGCAAAGGTTTGCTTCTGTCTGGATTCGAACGTGTGATGTTTGAAAATGATTCGTCAGCGTTACCTTTACACCACCGAGTGCCTTGATTCAAGTAGGTACTCTTTTAGCTTAATAACTAACAAATTGTTTCAATTGAGTTGCAAAGGTTCGCTTCTGCCTGGATTCGAACGTGTGACGTTTGAAATTGATTCGTCAGCGTTACCTTTACACCATCGAGTCCCCTGATTCAAGTTGGTACTCCTTTAGCTTCATATCTAAATAATTGTTTCAATTGAGTTGCATAAGTCTTCTTTTGCCTGTATTCGAACGTGGCTCCTTGAATTTGTATTATTCAGCGTTACCTTTACAGCACCGAGTGCCTTGATTCAAGTAGTTACTCCTTTAGCTTTATATCTAAATAATTGTTTTAATTGAGTTGCAAAGGTTTGCTTCTGCCTGGATTCGAACGTGGGATGTTTGAAAATGATTCGTCAGCGTTACCTTTACACCACCGAGTCCGTTGATTCAATTAGGTATACTTTAGCTTCATATCTAAATAATTGTTTCAATTGAGTTGCATAAGTCTTCTTTTGCCTGGATTCGAACGTGGGTCCTTGAATTTGTATTATTCAGCGTTACCTTTACAGCACCGAGTGCCTTGATTCAAGTAGTTACTCCTTTAGCTTTATATTTAACAATTTGTTTTAATTGAGTTGCAAAGGTTTGCTTCTGTCTGGATTCGAACGTGTGATGTTTGAAATTGATTCGTCAGCGTTACCTTTACACCACCGAGTCCCTTAATTCAAGTAGGTACTACTTTAGCTTTATATCTAAATAATTGTTTCAATTGAAGTTGCAGAAGTTCGCGTCTGCCTGGATTCGAACGTGTGACGTTTGAAATTGATTCGTCAGCGTTACCTTTACACCATCGAGACCCCTGATTCAAGTTGGTACTCCTTTAGCTTCATATCTAAATAATTGTTTCAATTGAGTTGCATAAGTCTTCTTTTGCCTGTATTCGAACGTGGCTCCTTGAATTTGTATTATTCAGCGTTACCTTTACAGCACCGAGTGCCTTGATTCAAGTAGTTACTCCTTTAGCTTTATATTTAACAATTTGTTTTAATTGAGTTGCAAAGGTTTGCTTCTGCCTGGATTCGAACGTGGGATGTTTGAAAATGATTCGTCAGCGTTACCTTTACACCACCGAGTCCGTTGATTCAATTAGGTATACTTTAGCTTCATATCTAAATAATTGTTTCAATTGAGTTGCAAAAGTTCGCTTCTGCCTGGATTCGAACGTGTGACGTTTGAAATTGATTCGTCAGCGTTACCTTTACACCACCGAGTCCCCTGATTCAAGTTGGTACTCCTTTAGCTTCATATCTAAATAATTGTTTCAATTGAGTTGCATAAGTCTTCTTTTGCCTGGATTCGAACGTGGTTCCTTGAATTTGTATTATTCAGCGTTACCTTTACAGCACCGAGTGCCTTGATTCAAGTAGTTACTCCTTTAGCTTTATATTTAACAATTTGTTTTAATTGAGTTGCAAAGGTTTGCTTCTGTCTGGATTCGAACGTGTGATGTTTGAAAATGATTCGTCAGCGTTACCTTTACACCACCGAGTGCCTTGATTCAAGTAGGTACTCTTTTAGCTTAATAACTAACAAATTGTTTCAATTGAGTTGCAAAGGTTCGCTTCTGCCTGGATTCGAACGTGTGACGTTTGAAATTGATTCGTCAGCGTTACCTTTACACCATCGAGTCCCCTGATTCAAGTTGGTACTCCTTTAGCTTCATATCTAAATAATTGTTTCAATTGAGTTGCATAAGTCTTCTTTTGCCTGGATTCGAACGTGGGTCCTTGAATTTGTATTATTCAGCGTTACCTTGACACCACCGAGTCCCCTGATTCAAGTTGGTACTCCTTTAGCTTCATATCTAAATAATTGTTTCAATTGAGTTGCATAAGTCTTCTTTTGCCTGGATTCGAACGTGTCTCCTTGAATTTGTATTATTCAGCGTTACCTTTACACCACCGAGTCCCCTGATTCAAGTTGGTACTCCTTTAGCTTCATATCTAAATAATTGTTTCAATTGAGTTGCATAAGTCTTCTTTTGCCTGGATTCGAACGTGGGTCCTTGAATTTGTATTATTCAGCGTTACCTTTACACCACCGAGTCCCCTGATTCAAGTTGGTACTCCTTTAGCTTCATATCTAAATAATTGTTTCAATTGAGTTGCATAAGTATGCTTTTGCCTGGATTCGAACGTGGCTCCTTGAATTTGTATTATTCAGCGTTACCTTTACAGCACCGAGTGCCTTGATTCAAGTAGTTACTCCTTTAGCTTTATATTTAACAATTTGTTTTAATTGAGTTGCAAAGGTTTGCTTCTGTCTGGATTCGAACGTGTGATGTTTGTAATTGATTCGTCAGCGTTACCTTTACACCACCGAGTCCCTTAATTCAAGTAGGTACTACTTTAGCTTTATATCTAAATAATTGTTTCAATTGAGTTGCATAAGTCTTCTTTTGCCTGGATTCGAACGTGGGTCCTTGAATTTGTATTATTCAGCGTTACCTTTACACCACCGAGTCCCCTGATTCAAGTTGGTACTCCTTTAGCTTCATATCTAAATAGTTGTTTCAATTGAGTTGCATAAGTCTTCTTTTGCCTGGATTCGAACGTGGGTCCTTGAATTTGTATTATTCAGCGTTACCTTTACACCACCGAGTCCCCTGATTCAAGTTGGTACTCCTTTAGCTTCATATCTAAATAATTGTTTCAATTGAGTTGCATAAGTCTGCTTTTGCCTTGATTCGAACGTGTCTCCTTGAATTTGTATTATTCAGCGTTACCTTTACACCACCGAGTGCCTTGATTCAAGTAGGTACTCTTTTAGCTTAATAACTAACAAATTGTTTCAATTGAGTTGCAAAGGTTTGCTTCTGCCTGGATTCGAACGTGGGATGTTTGAAAATGATTCGTCAGCGTTACCTTTACACCACCGAGTCCCTTGATTCAATTAGGTATACTTTAGCTTCATATCTAAATAATTGTTTCAATTGAGTTGCATAAGTATGCTTTTGCCTGGATTCGAACGTGGCTCCTTGAATTTGTATTATTCAGCGTTACCTTTACAGCACCGAGTGCCTTGATTCAAGTAGTTACTCCTTTAGCTTTATATTTAACAATTTGTTTTAATTGAGTTGCAAAGGTTTGCTTCTGTCTGGATTCGAACGTGTGATGTTTGAAATTGATTCGTCAGCGTTACCTTTACACCACCGAGTGCCTTGATTCAAGTAGGTACTCTTTTAGCTTAATAACTAACAAATTGTTTCAATTGAGTTGCAAAGGTTTGCTTCTGCCTGGATTCGAACGTGGGATGTTTGAAAATGATTCGTCAGCGTTACCTTTACACCACCGAGTCCGTTGATTCAATTAGGTATACTTTAGCTTCATATCTAAATAATTGTTTCAATTGAGTTGCAAAAGTTCGCTTCTGCCTGGATTCGAACGTGGGATGTTTGAAATTGATTCGTCAGCGTTACCTTTACACCACCGAGTCCCTTGATTCAAGTAGGTACTCCTTTAGCTTTATATCTAAATAATTGTTTCAATTGAAGTTGCAGAAGTTCGCTTCTGCCTGGATTCGAACGTGTGACGTTTGAAATTGATTCGTCAGCGTTACCTTTACACCACCGAGTCCCCTGATTCAAGTTGGTACTCCTTTAGCTTCATATCTAAATAATTGTTTCAATTGAGTTGCATAAGTCTTCTTTTGCCTGGATTCGAACGTGGGTCCTTGAATTTGTATTATTCAGCGTTACCTTTACACCACCGAGTCCCCTGATTCAAGTTGGTACTCCTTTAGCTTCATATCTAAATAATTGTTTCAATTGAGTTGCATAAGTCTTCTTTTGCCTGGATTCGAACGTGGGTCCTTGAATTTGTATTATTCAGCGTTACCTTTACACCACCGAGTCCCCTGATTCAAGTTGGTACTCCTTTAGCTTTATATCTAAATAATTGTTTCAATTGAGTTGCAGAAATATGCTTTTGCCTGGATTCGAACGTGGCTCCTTGAATTTGTATTATTCAGCGTTACCTTTACAGCACCGAGTGCCTTGATTCAAGTAGTTACTCCTTTAGCTTTATATTTAACAATTTGTTTTAATTGAGTTGCAAAGGTTTGCTTCTGTCTGGATTCGAACGTGTGATGTTTGTAATTGATTCGTCAGCGTTACCTTTACACCACCGAGTCCCTTAATTCAAGTAGGTACTACTTTAGCTTTATATCTAAATAATTGTTTCAATTGAGTTGCATAAGTCTTCTTTTGCCTGGATTCGAACGTGGGTCCTTGAATTTGTATTATTCAGCGTTACCTTTACACCACCGAGTCCCCTGATTCAAGTTGGTACTCCTTTAGCTTCATATCTAAATAATTGTTTCAATTGAGTTGCATAAGTCTTCTTTTGCCTGGATTCGAACGTGGGTCCTTGAATTTGTATTATTCAGCGTTACCTTTACACCACCGAGTCCCCTGATTCAAGTTGGTACTCCTTTAGCTTCATATCTAAATAATTGTTTCAATTGAGTTGCATAAGTCTGCTTTTGCCTTGATTCGAACGTGTCTCCTTGAATTTGTATTATTCAGCGTTACCTTTACACCACCGAGTGCCTTGATTCAAGTAGGTACTCTTTTAGCTTAATAACTAACAAATTGTTTCAATTGAGTTGCAAAGGTTTGCTTCTGCCTGGATTCGAACGTGGGATGTTTGAAAATGATTCGTCAGCGTTACCTTTACACCACCGAGTGCCTTGATTCAAGTAGGTACTCTTTTAGCTTAATAACTAACAAATTGTTTCAATTGAGTTGCAAAGGTTTGCTTCTGCCTGGATTCGAACGTGGGATGTTTGAAAATGATTCGTCAGCGTTACCTTTACACCACCGAGTCCGTTGATTCAATTAGGTATACTTTAGCTTCATATCTAAATAATTGTTTCAATTGAGTTGCAAAAGTTCGTTTCTGCCTGGATTCGAACGTGGGATGTTTGAAATTGATTCGTCAGCGTTACCTTTACACCACCGAGTCCCTTAATTCAAGTAGGTACTACTTTAGCTTTATATCTAAATAATTGTTTCAATTGAGTTGCATAAGTCTTCTTTTGCCTGGATTCGAACGTGGGTCCTTGAATTTGTATTATTCAGCGTTACCTTTACACCACCGAGTCCCCTGATTCAAGTTGGTACTCCTTTAGCTTCATATCTAAATAATTGTTTCAATTGAGTTGCATAAGTCTTCTTTTGCCTGTATTCGAACGTGGGTCCTTGAATTTGTATTATTCAGCGTTACCTTTACACCACCGAGTCCCCTGATTCAAGTTGGTACTCCTTTAGCTTCATATCTAAATAATTGTTTCAATTGAGTTGCATAAGTCTTCTTTTGCCTGTATTCGAATGTGGCTCCTTGAATTTGTACTATTCAGCGTTACCTTTACACCACCGAGTCCCTTAATTCAAGTAGGTACTACTTTAGCTTTATATCTAAATAATTGTTTCAATTGAAGTTGCAGAAGTTTGCTTCTGCCTGGATTCGAACGTGTGACGTTTGAAATTGATTCGTCAGCGTTACCTTTACACCACCGAGTCCCCTGATTCAAGTTGGTACTCCTTTAGCTTCATATCTAAATAATTGTTTCAATTGAGTTGCATAAGTCTTCTTTTGCCTGGATTCGAACGTGGCTCCTTGAATTTGTATTATTCAGCGTTACCTTTACAGCACCGAGTGCCTTGATTCAAGTAGTTACTCCTTTAGCTTTATATTTAACAATTTGTTTTAATTGAGTTGCAAAGGTTTGCTTCTGTCTGGATTCGAACGTGTGATGTTTGTAATTGATTCGTCAGCGTTACCTTTACACCACCGAGTCCCTTAATTCAAGTAGGTACTACTTTAGCTTTATATCTAAATAATTGTTTCAATTGAAGTTGCAGAAGTTCGCGTCTGCCTGGATTCGAACGTGTGACGTTTGAAATTGATTCGTCAGCGTTACCTTTACACCACCGAGTCCCTTGATTCAAGTTGGTACTCCTTTAGCTTCATATCTAAATAATTGTTTCAATTGAGTTGCATAAGTCTGCTTTTGCCTTGATTCAAACGTGTCTCCTTGAATTTGTATTATTCAGCGTTACCTTTACACCACCGAGTGCCTTGATTCAAGTAGGTACTCTTTTAGCTTAATAACTAACAAATTGTTTCAATTGAGTTGCAAAGGTTTGCTTCTGCCTGGATTCGAACGTGTGATGTTTGAAAATGATTCGTCAGCGTTACCTTTACACCACCGAGTCCCTTGATTCAATTAGGTATACTTTAGCTTCATATCTAAATAATTGTTTCAATTGAGTTGCAAAAGTTCGCTTCTGCCTGGATTCGAACGTGGGATGTTTGAAATTGATTCGTCAGCGTTACCTTTACACCACCGAGTCCCTTGATTCAAGTAGGAACTCCTTTAGCTTTATATCTAAATAATTGTTTCAATTGAAGTTGCAGAAGTTCGCTTCTGCCTGGATTCGAACGTGTGACGTTTGAAATTGATTCGTCAGCGTTACCTTTACACCATCGAGACCCCTGATTCAAGTTGGTACTCCTTTAGCTTCATATCTAAATAATTGTTTCAATTGAGTTGCATAAGTCTTCTTTTGCCTGGATTCGAACGTGGCTCCTTGAATTTGTATTATTCAGCGTTACCTTTACAGCACCGAGTGCCTTGATTCAAGTAGTTACTCCTTTAGCTTTATATTTAACAATTTGTTTTAATTGAGTTGCAAAGGTTTGCTTCTGTCTGGATTCGAACGTGTGATGTTTGAAAATGATTCGTCAGCGTTACCTTTACACCACCGAGTGCCTTGATTCAAGTAGGTACTCCTTTAGCTTTATATCTAAATAATTGTTTCAATTGAAGTTGCAGAAGTTCGCTTCTGCCTGGATTCGAACGTGTGACGTTTGAAATTGATTCGTCAGCGTTACCTTTACACCATCGAGACCCCTGATTCAAGTTGGTACTCCTTTAGCTTCATATCTAAATAATTGTTTCAATTGAGTTGCATAAGTCTTCTTTTGCCTGTATTCGAACGTGGCTCCTTGAATTTGTATTATTCAGCGTTACCTTTACAGCACCGAGTGCCTTGATTCAAGTAGTTACTCCTTTAGCTTTATATTTAACAATTTGTTTTAATTGAGTTGCAAAGGTTTGCTTCTGCCTGGATTCGAACGTGGGATGTTTGAAAATGATTCGTCAGCGTTACCTTTACACCACCGAGTCCGTTGATTCAATTAGGTATACTTTAGCTTCATATCTAAATAATTGTTTCAATTGAGTTGCAAAAGTTCGCTTCTGCCTGGATTCGAACGTGTGACGTTTGAAATTGATTCGTCAGCGTTACCTTTACACCACCGAGTCCCCTGATTCAAGTTGGTACTCCTTTAGCTTCATATCTAAATAATTGTTTCAATTGAGTTGCATAAGTCTTCTTTTGCCTGGATTCGAACGTGGCTCCTTGAATTTGTATTATTCAGCGTTACCTTTACAGCACCGAGTGCCTTGATTCAAGTAGTTACTCCTTTAGCTTTATATTTAACAATTTGTTTTAATTGAGTTGCAAAGGTTTGCTTCTGTCTGGATTCGAACGTGTGATGTTTGAAAATGATTCGTCAGCGTTACCTTTACACCACCGAGTGCCTTGATTCAAGTAGGTACTCTTTTAGCTTAATAACTAACAAATTGTTTCAATTGAGTTGCAAAGGTTCGCTTCTGCCTGGATTCGAACGTGTGACGTTTGAAATTGATTCGTCAGCGTTACCTTTACACCATCGAGTCCCCTGATTCAAGTTGGTACTCCTTTAGCTTCATATCTAAATAATTGTTTCAATTGAGTTGCATAAGTCTTCTTTTGCCTGTATTCGAACGTGGCTCCTTGAATTTGTATTATTCAGCGTTACCTTTACAGCACCGAGTGCCTTGATTCAAGTAGTTACTCCTTTAGCTTTATATCTAAATAATTGTTTTAATTGAGTTGCAAAGGTTTGCTTCTGCCTGGATTCGAACGTGGGATGTTTGAAAATGATTCGTCAGCGTTACCTTTACACCACCGAGTCCGTTGATTCAATTAGGTATACTTTAGCTTCATATCTAAATAATTGTTTCAATTGAGTTGCATAAGTCTTCTTTTGCCTGGATTCGAACGTGGGTCCTTGAATTTGTATTATTCAGCGTTACCTTTACAGCACCGAGTGCCTTGATTCAAGTAGTTACTCCTTTAGCTTTATATTTAACAATTTGTTTTAATTGAGTTGCAAAGGTTTGCTTCTGTCTGGATTCGAAAGTGTGATGTTTGAAATTGATTCGTCAGCGTTACCTTTACACCACCGAGTCCCTTAATTCAAGTAGGTACTACTTTAGCTTTATATCTAAATAATTGTTTCAATTGAAGTTGCAGAAGTTCGCGTCTGCCTGGATTCGAACGTGTGACGTTTGAAATTGATTCGTCAGCGTTACCTTTACACCATCGAGACCCCTGATTCAAGTTGGTACTCCTTTAGCTTCATATCTAAATAATTGTTTCAATTGAGTTGCATAAGTCTTCTTTTGCCTGTATTCGAACGTGGCTCCTTGAATTTGTATTATTCAGCGTTACCTTTACAGCACCGAGTGCCTTGATTCAAGTAGTTACTCCTTTAGCTTTATATTTAACAATTTGTTTTAATTGAGTTGCAAAGGTTTGCTTCTGCCTGGATTCGAACGTGGGATGTTTGAAAATGATTCGTCAGCGTTACCTTTACACCACCGAGTCCGTTGATTCAATTAGGTATACTTTAGCTTCATATCTAAATAATTGTTTCAATTGAGTTGCAAAAGTTCGCTTCTGCCTGGATTCGAACGTGTGACGTTTGAAATTGATTCGTCAGCGTTACCTTTACACCACCGAGTCCCCTGATTCAAGTTGGTACTCCTTTAGCTTCATATCTAAATAATTGTTTCAATTGAGTTGCATAAGTCTTCTTTTGCCTGGATTCGAACGTGGTTCCTTGAATTTGTATTATTCAGCGTTACCTTTACAGCACCGAGTGCCTTGATTCAAGTAGTTACTCCTTTAGCTTTATATTTAACAATTTGTTTTAATTGAGTTGCAAAGGTTTGCTTCTGTCTGGATTCGAACGTGTGATGTTTGAAAATGATTCGTCAGCGTTACCTTTACACCACCGAGTGCCTTGATTCAAGTAGGTACTCTTTTAGCTTAATAACTAACAAATTGTTTCAATTGAGTTGCAAAGGTTCGCTTCTGCCTGGATTCGAACGTGTGACGTTTGAAATTGATTCGTCAGCGTTACCTTTACACCATCGAGTCCCCTGATTCAAGTTGGTACTCCTTTAGCTTCATATCTAAATAATTGTTTCAATTGAGTTGCATAAGTCTTCTTTTGCCTGTATTCGAACGTGGCTCCTTGAATTTGTATTATTCAGCGTTACCTTTACAGCACCGAGTGCCTTGATTCAAGTAGTTACTCCTTTAGCTTTATATCTAAATAATTGTTTTAATTGAGTTGCAAAGGTTTGCTTCTGCCTGGATTCGAACGTGGGATGTTTGAAAATGATTCGTCAGCGTTACCTTTACACCACCGAGTCCCCTGATTCAAGTTGGTACTCCTTTAGCTTCATATCTAAATAATTGTTTCAATTGAGTTGCATAAGTCTTCTTTTGCCTGGATTCGAACGTGGTTCCTTGAATTTGTATTATTCAGCGTTACCTTTACAGCACCGAGTGCCTTGATTCAAGTAGTTACTCCTTTAGCTTTATATTTAACAATTTGTTTTAATTGAGTTGCAAAGGTTTGCTTCTGTCTGGATTCGAACGTGTGATGTTTGAAAATGATTCGTCAGCGTTACCTTTACACCACCGAGTGCCTTGATTCAAGTAGGTACTCTTTTAGCTTAATAACTAACAAATTGTTTCAATTGAGTTGCAAAGGTTCGCTTCTGCCTGGATTCGAACGTGTGACGTTTGAAATTGATTCGTCAGCGTTACCTTTACACCATCGAGTCCCCTGATTCAAGTTGGTACTCCTTTAGCTTCATATCTAAATAATTGTTTCAATTGAGTTGCATAAGTCTTCTTTTGCCTGTATTCGAACGTGGCTCCTTGAATTTGTATTATTCAGCGTTACCTTTACAGCACCGAGTGCCTTGATTCAAGTAGTTACTCCTTTAGCTTTATATCTAAATAATTGTTTTAATTGAGTTGCAAAGGTTTGCTTCTGCCTGGATTCGAACGTGTGACGTTTGAAATTGATTCGTCAGCGTTACCTTTACACCATCGAGACCCCTGATTCAAGTTGGTACTCCTTTAGCTTCATATCTAAATAATTGTTTCAATTGAGTTGCATAAGTCTTCTTTTGCCTGTATTCGAACGTGGCTCCTTGAATTTGTATTATTCAGCGTTACCTTTACAGCACCGAGTGCCTTGATTCAAGTAGTTACTCCTTTAGCTTTATATTTAACAATTTGTTTTAATTGAGTTGCAAAGGTTTGCTTCTGCCTGGATTCGAACGTGGGATGTTTGAAAATGATTCGTCAGCGTTACCTTTACACCACCGAGTCCGTTGATTCAATTAGGTATACTTTAGCTTCATATCTAAATAATTGTTTCAATTGAGTTGCAAAAGTTCGCTTCTGCCTGGATTCGAACGTGTGACGTTTGAAATTGATTCGTCAGCGTTACCTTTACACCACCGAGTCCCCTGATTCAAGTTGGTACTCCTTTAGCTTCATATCTAAATAATTGTTTCAATTGAGTTGCATAAGTCTTCTTTTGCCTGGATTCGAACGTGGTTCCTTGAATTTGTATTATTCAGCGTTACCTTTACAGCACCGAGTGCCTTGATTCAAGTAGTTACTCCTTTAGCTTTATATTTAACAATTTGTTTTAATTGAGTTGCAAAGGTTTGCTTCTGTCTGGATTCGAACGTGTGATGTTTGAAAATGATTCGTCAGCGTTACCTTTACACCACCGAGTGCCTTGATTCAAGTAGGTACTCTTTTAGCTTAATAACTAACAAATTGTTTCAATTGAGTTGCAAAGGTTCGCTTCTGCCTGGATTCGAACGTGTGACGTTTGAAATTGATTCGTCAGCGTTACCTTTACACCATCGAGTCCCCTGATTCAAGTTGGTACTCCTTTAGCTTCATATCTAAATAATTGTTTCAATTGAGTTGCATAAGTCTTCTTTTGCCTGTATTCGAACGTGGCTCCTTGAATTTGTATTATTCAGCGTTACCTTTACAGCACCGAGTGCCTTGATTCAAGTAGTTACTCCTTTAGCTTTATATCTAAATAATTGTTTTAATTGAGTTGCAAAGGTTTGCTTCTGCCTGGATTCGAACGTGGGATGTTTGAAAATGATTCGTCAGCGTTACCTTTACACCACCGAGTCCCCTGATTCAAGTTGGTACTCCTTTAGCTTCATATCTAAATAATTGTTTCAATTGAGTTGCATAAGTCTTCTTTTGCCTGGATTCGAACGTGGTTCCTTGAATTTGTATTATTCAGCGTTACCTTTACAGCACCGAGTGCCTTGATTCAAGTAGTTACTCCTTTAGCTTTATATTTAACAATTTGTTTTAATTGAGTTGCAAAGGTTTGCTTCTGTCTGGATTCGAACGTGTGATGTTTGAAAATGATTCGTCAGCGTTACCTTTACACCACCGAGTGCCTTGATTCAAGTAGGTACTCTTTTAGCTTAATAACTAACAAATTGTTTCAATTGAGTTGCAAAGGTTCGCTTCTGCCTGGATTCGAACGTGTGACGTTTGAAATTGATTCGTCAGCGTTACCTTTACACCATCGAGTCCCCTGATTCAAGTTGGTACTCCTTTAGCTTCATATCTAAATAATTGTTTCAATTGAGTTGCATAAGTCTTCTTTTGCCTGTATTCGAACGTGGCTCCTTGAATTTGTATTATTCAGCGTTACCTTTACAGCACCGAGTGCCTTGATTCAAGTAGTTACTCCTTTAGCTTTATATCTAAATAATTGTTTTAATTGAGTTGCAAAGGTTTGCTTCTGCCTGGATTCGAACGTGTGACGTTTGAAATTGATTCGTCAGCGTTACCTTTACACCATCGAGACCCCTGATTCAAGTTGGTACTCCTTTAGCTTCATATCTAAATAATTGTTTCAATTGAGTTGCATAAGTCTTCTTTTGCCTGTATTCGAACGTGGCTCCTTGAATTTGTATTATTCAGCGTTACCTTTACAGCACCGAGTGCCTTGATTCAAGTAGTTACTCCTTTAGCTTTATATTTAACAATTTGTTTTAATTGAGTTGCAAAGGTTTGCTTCTGCCTGGATTCGAACGTGGGATGTTTGAAAATGATTCGTCAGCGTTACCTTTACACCACCGAGTCCGTTGATTCAATTAGGTATACTTTAGCTTCATATCTAAATAATTGTTTCAATTGAGTTGCAAAAGTTCGCTTCTGCCTGGATTCGAACGTGTGACGTTTGAAATTGATTCGTCAGCGTTACCTTTACACCACCGAGTCCCCTGATTCAAGTTGGTACTCCTTTAGCTTCATATCTAAATAATTGTTTCAATTGAGTTGCATAAGTCTTCTTTTGCCTGGATTCGAACGTGGTTCCTTGAATTTGTATTATTCAGCGTTACCTTTACAGCACCGAGTGCCTTGATTCAAGTAGTTACTCCTTTAGCTTTATATTTAACAATTTGTTTTAATTGAGTTGCAAAGGTTTGCTTCTGTCTGGATTCGAACGTGTGATGTTTGAAAATGATTCGTCAGCGTTACCTTTACACCACCGAGTGCCTTGATTCAAGTAGGTACTCTTTTAGCTTAATAACTAACAAATTGTTTCAATTGAGTTGCAAAGGTTCGCTTCTGCCTGGATTCGAACGTGTGACGTTTGAAATTGATTCGTCAGCGTTACCTTTACACCATCGAGTCCCCTGATTCAAGTTGGTACTCCTTTAGCTTCATATCTAAATAATTGTTTCAATTGAGTTGCATAAGTCTTCTTTTGCCTGTATTCGAACGTGGCTCCTTGAATTTGTATTATTCAGCGTTACCTTTACAGCACCGAGTGCCTTGATTCAAGTAGTTACTCCTTTAGCTTTATATCTAAATAATTGTTTTAATTGAGTTGCAAAGGTTTGCTTCTGCCTGGATTCGAACGTGGGATGTTTGAAAATGATTCGTCAGCGTTACCTTTACACCACCGAGTCCCCTGATTCAAGTTGGTACTCCTTTAGCTTCATATCTAAATAATTGTTTCAATTGAGTTGCATAAGTCTTCTTTTGCCTGGATTCGAACGTGGTTCCTTGAATTTGTATTATTCAGCGTTACCTTTACAGCACCGAGTGCCTTGATTCAAGTAGTTACTCCTTTAGCTTTATATTTAACAATTTGTTTTAATTGAGTTGCAAAGGTTTGCTTCTGTCTGGATTCGAACGTGTGATGTTTGAAAATGATTCGTCAGCGTTACCTTTACACCACCGAGTGCCTTGATTCAAGTAGGTACTCTTTTAGCTTAATAACTAACAAATTGTTTCAATTGAGTTGCAAAGGTTCGCTTCTGCCTGGATTCGAACGTGTGACGTTTGAAATTGATTCGTCAGCGTTACCTTTACACCATCGAGTCCCCTGATTCAAGTTGGTACTCCTTTAGCTTCATATCTAAATAATTGTTTCAATTGAGTTGCATAAGTCTTCTTTTGCCTGTATTCGAACGTGGCTCCTTGAATTTGTATTATTCAGCGTTACCTTTACAGCACCGAGTGCCTTGATTCAAGTAGTTACTCCTTTAGCTTTATATCTAAATAATTGTTTTAATTGAGTTGCAAAGGTTTGCTTCTGCCTGGATTCGAACGTGGGATGTTTGAAAATGATTCGTCAGCGTTACCTTTACACCACCGAGTCCGTTGATTCAATTAGGTATACTTTAGCTTCATATCTAAATAATTGTTTCAATTGAGTTGCATAAGTCTTCTTTTGCCTGGATTCGAACGTGGGTCCTTGAATTTGTATTATTCAGCGTTACCTTTACAGCACCGAGTGCCTTGATTCAAGTAGTTACTCCTTTAGCTTTATATTTAACAATTTGTTTTAATTGAGTTGCAAAGGTTTGCTTCTGTCTGGATTCGAACGTGTGATGTTTGAAATTGATTCGTCAGCGTTACCTTTACACCACCGAGTCCCTTAATTCAAGTAGGTACTACTTTAGCTTTATATCTAAATAATTGTTTCAATTGAAGTTGCAGAAGTTCGCGTCTGCCTGGATTCGAACGTGTGACGTTTGAAATTGATTCGTCAGCGTTACCTTTACACCACCGAGTCCCTTGATTCAAGTTGGTACTCCTTTAGTTTCATATCTAAATAATTGTTTCAATTGAGTTGCATAAGTCTTCTTTTGCCTGTATTCGAACGTGGTTCCTTGAATTTGTATTTTTCAGCGTTACCATTACAGCACCGAGAGCCTTGATTCAAGTAGTTACTCCTTTAGCTTTATATTTAACAATTTGTTTTAATTGAGTTGCAAAGGTTTGCTTCTGTCTGGATTCGAACGTGTGATGTTTGAAAATGATTCGTCAGCGTTACCTTTACACCACCGAGTGCCTTGATTCAATTAGGTACTACTTTAGCTTTATATCTAAATAATTGTTTCAATTGAGTTGCATAAGTCTTCTTTTGCCTGTATTCGAACGTGGCTCCTTGAATTTGTATTATTCAGCGTTACCTTTACAGCACCGAGTGCCTTGATTCAAGTAGTTACTCCTTTAGCTTTATATCTAAATAATTGTTTCAATTGAAGTTGCAGAAGTTCGCTTCTGCCTGGATTCGAACGTGTGACGTTTGAAATTGATTCGTCAGCGTTACCTTTACACCATCGAGACCCCTGATTCAAGTTGGTACTCCTTTAGCTTCATATCTAAATAATTGTTTCAATTGAGTTGCATAAGTCTTCTTTTGCCTGTATTCGAACGTGGCTCCTTGAATTTGTATTATTCAGCGTTACCTTTACAGCACCGAGTGCCTTGATTCAAGTAGTTACTCCTTTAGCTTTATATTTAACAATTTGTTTTAATTGAGTTGCAAAGGTTTGCTTCTGCCTGGATTCGAACGTGGGATGTTTGAAAATGATTCGTCAGCGTTACCTTTACACCACCGAGTGCCTTGATTCAAGTAGGTACTCTTTTAGCTTAATAACTAACAAATTGTTTCAATTGAGTTGCAAAGGTTCGCTTCTGCCTGGATTCGAACGTGTGACGTTTGAAATTGATTCGTCAGCGTTACCTTTACACCATCGAGTCCCCTGATTCAAGTTGGTACTCCTTTAGCTTCATATCTAAATAATTGTTTCAATTGAGTTGCATAAGTCTTCTTTTGCCTGTATTCGAACGTGGCTCCTTGAATTTGTATTATTCAGCGTTACCTTTACAGCACCGAGTGCCTTGATTCAAGTAGTTACTCCTTTAGCTTTATATCTAAATAATTGTTTTAATTGAGTTGCAAAGGTTTGCTTCTGCCTGGATTCGAACGTGGGATGTTTGAAAATGATTCGTCAGCGTTACCTTTACACCACCGAGTCCGTTGATTCAATTAGGTATACTTTAGCTTCATATCTAAATAATTGTTTCAATTGAGTTGCATAAGTCTTCTTTTGCCTGGATTCGAACGTGGGTCCTTGAATTTGTATTATTCAGCGTTACCTTTACAGCACCGAGTGCCTTGATTCAAGTAGTTACTCCTTTAGCTTTATATTTAACAATTTGTTTTAATTGAGTTGCAAAGGTTTGCTTCTGTCTGGATTCGAACGTGTGATGTTTGAAATTGATTCGTCAGCGTTACCTTTACACCACCGAGTCCCTTAATTCAAGTAGGTACTACTTTAGCTTTATATCTAAATAATTGTTTCAATTGAAGTTGCAGAAGTTCGCGTCTGCCTGGATTCGAACGTGTGACGTTTGAAATTGATTCGTCAGCGTTACCTTTACACCATCGAGACCCCTGATTCAAGTTGGTACTCCTTTAGCTTCATATCTAAATAATTGTTTCAATTGAGTTGCATAAGTCTTCTTTTGCCTGTATTCGAACGTGGCTCCTTGAATTTGTATTATTCAGCGTTACCTTTACAGCACCGAGTGCCTTGATTCAAGTAGTTACTCCTTTAGCTTTATATTTAACAATTTGTTTTAATTGAGTTGCAAAGGTTTGCTTCTGCCTGGATTCGAACGTGGGATGTTTGAAAATGATTCGTCAGCGTTACCTTTACACCACCGAGTCCGTTGATTCAATTAGGTATACTTTAGCTTCATATCTAAATAATTGTTTCAATTGAGTTGCAAAAGTTCGCTTCTGCCTGGATTCGAACGTGTGACGTTTGAAATTGATTCGTCAGCGTTACCTTTACACCACCGAGTCCCCTGATTCAAGTTGGTACTCCTTTAGCTTCATATCTAAATAATTGTTTCAATTGAGTTGCATAAGTCTTCTTTTGCCTGGATTCGAACGTGGTTCCTTGAATTTGTATTATTCAGCGTTACCTTTACAGCACCGAGTGCCTTGATTCAAGTAGTTACTCCTTTAGCTTTATATTTAACAATTTGTTTTAATTGAGTTGCAAAGGTTTGCTTCTGTCTGGATTCGAACGTGTGATGTTTGAAAATGATTCGTCAGCGTTACCTTTACACCACCGAGTGCCTTGATTCAAGTAGGTACTCTTTTAGCTTAATAACTAACAAATTGTTTCAATTGAGTTGCAAAGGTTCGCTTCTGCCTGGATTCGAACGTGTGACGTTTGAAATTGATTCGTCAGCGTTACCTTTACACCATCGAGTCCCCTGATTCAAGTTGGTACTCCTTTAGCTTCATATCTAAATAATTGTTTCAATTGAGTTGCATAAGTCTTCTTTTGCCTGTATTCGAACGTGGCTCCTTGAATTTGTATTATTCAGCGTTACCTTTACAGCACCGAGTGCCTTGATTCAAGTAGTTACTCCTTTAGCTTTATATCTAAATAATTGTTTTAATTGAGTTGCAAAGGTTTGCTTCTGCCTGGATTCGAACGTGGGATGTTTGAAAATGATTCGTCAGCGTTACCTTTACACCACCGAGTCCGTTGATTCAATTAGGTATACTTTAGCTTCATATCTAAATAATTGTTTCAATTGAGTTGCATAAGTCTTCTTTTGCCTGGATTCGAACGTGGGTCCTTGAATTTGTATTATTCAGCGTTACCTTTACAGCACCGAGTGCCTTGATTCAAGTAGTTACTCCTTTAGCTTTATATTTAACAATTTGTTTTAATTGAGTTGCAAAGGTTTGCTTCTGTCTGGATTCGAACGTGTGATGTTTGAAATTGATTCGTCAGCGTTACCTTTACACCACCGAGTCCCTTAATTCAAGTAGGTACTACTTTAGCTTTATATCTAAATAATTGTTTCAATTGAAGTTGCAGAAGTTCGCGTCTGCCTGGATTCGAACGTGTGACGTTTGAAATTGATTCGTCAGCGTTACCTTTACACCACCGAGTCCCTTGATTCAAGTTGGTACTCCTTTAGTTTCATATCTAAATAATTGTTTCAATTGAGTTGCATAAGTCTTCTTTTGCCTGTATTCGAACGTGGTTCCTTGAATTTGTATTTTTCAGCGTTACCATTACAGCACCGAGAGCCTTGATTCAAGTAGTTACTCCTTTAGCTTTATATTTAACAATTTGTTTTAATTGAGTTGCAAAGGTTTGCTTCTGTCTGGATTCGAACGTGTGATGTTTGAAAATGATTCGTCAGCGTTACCTTTACACCACCGAGTCCCTTGATTCAATTAGGTACTACTTTAGCTTTATATCTAAATAATTGTTTCAATTGAGTTGCATAAGTCTGCTTTTGCCTGGATTCGAACGTGGCTCCTTGAATTTGTATTATTCAGCGTTACCTTTACACCACCGAGTGCCTTGATTCAAGTAGGTACTCATTTAGCTTTATAACTAACAATTTGTTTCAATTACGTTGCAAAAGTTCGCTTCTGCCTGGATTCGAACGTGGGATGTTTGAAATTGATTCGTCAGCGTTACCTTTACACCACCGAGTGCCTTGATTCAAGTAGGTACTCCTTTAGCTTTATATCTAAATAATTGTTTCAATTGAAGTTGCAGAAGTTCGCTTCTGCCTGGATTCGAACGTGTGACGTTTGAAATTGATTCGTCAGCGTTACCTTGACACCACCGAGTCCCCTGATTCAAGTTGGTACTCCTTTAGCTTCATATCTAAATAATTGTTTCAATTGAGTTGCATAAGTCTGCTTTTGCCTTGATTCGAACGTGTCTCCTTGAATTTGTATTATTCAGCGTTACCTTTACACCACCGAGTGCCTTGATTCAAGTAGGTACTCTTTTAGCTAAATAACTAAAAAATTGTTTCAATTGAGTTGCAAAGGTTTGCTTCTGCCTGGATTCGAACGTGGGATGTTTGAAAATGATTCGTCAGCGTTACCTTTACACCACCGAGTCCCTTGATTTAATTAGGTATACTTTAGCTTCATATCTAAATAATTGTTTCAATTGAGTTGCAAAAGTTCGCTTCTGCCTGGATTCGAACGTGGGATGTTTGAAATTGATTCGTCAGCGTTACCTTTACACCACCGAGTCCCTTGATTCAAGTAGGTACTCCTTTAGCTTTATATCTAAATAATTGCTTCAATTGAAGTTGCAGAAGTTCGCTTCTGCCTGGATTCGAACGTGTGACGTTTGAAATTGATTCGTCAGCGTTACCTTTACACCATCGAGACCCCTGATTCAAGTTGGTACTCCTTTAGCTTCATATCTAAATAATTGTTTCAATTGAGTTGCATAAGTCTTCTTTTGCCTGTATTCGAACGTGGCTCCTTGAATTTGTATTATTCAGCGTTACCTTTACAGCACCGAGTGCCTTGATTCAAGTAGTTACTCCTTTAGCTTTATATTTAACAATTTGTTTTAATTGAGTTGCAAAGGTTTGCTTCTGTCTGGATTCGAACGTGTGATGTTTGAAAATGATTCGTCAGCGTTACCTTTACACCACCGAGTGCCTTGATTCAAGTAGGTACTCTTTTAGCTTAATAACTAACAAATTGTTTCAATTGAGTTGCAAAGGTTTGCTTCTGCCTGGATTCGAACGTGGGATGTTTGAAAATGATTCGTCAGCGTTACCTTTACACCACCGAGTCCGTTGATTCAATTAGGTATACTTCAGCTTCATATCTAAATAATTGTTTCAATTGAGTTGCAAAAGTTCGCTTCTGCCTGGATTCGAACGTGGGATGTTTGAAATTGATTCGTCAGCGTTACCTTTACACCACCGAGTGCCTTGATTCAAGTAGGTACTCCTTTAGCTTTATATCTAAATAATTGTTTCAATTGAAGTTGCAGAAGTTCGCTTCTGCCTGGATTCGAACGTGTGACGTTTGAAATTGATTCGTCAGCGTTACCTTTACACCACCGAGTCCCCTGATTCAAGTTGGTACTCCTTTAGCTTCATATCTAAATAATTGTTTCAATTGAGTTGCATAAGTCTTCTTTTGCCTGGATTCGAACGTGGGTCCTTGAATTTGTATTATTCAGCGTTACCTTTACAGCACCGAGTGCCTTGATTCAAGTAGTTACTCCTTTAGCTTTATATTTAACAATTTGTTTCAATTGAGTTGCAAATTATTGCTTCTGTCTGGATTCGAACGTGGGATGTTTGAAAATGATTCATCAGCGTTACGTTTACACCACCGAGTGCCTTGATTCAAGTAGGTACTCCTTTAGCTTTATATCTAAATAATTGTTTCAATTGAAGTTGCAGAAGTTCGCTTCTGCCTGGATTCGAACGTGTGACGTTTGAAATTGATTCGTCAGCGTTACCTTGACACCACCGAGTCCCCTGATTCAAGTTGGTACTCCTTTAGCTTCATATCTAAATAATTGTTTCAATTGAGTTGCATAAGTCTTCTTTTGCCTGGATTCGAACGTGGGTCCTTGAATTTGTATTATTCAGCGTTACCTTTACAGCACCGAGTCCCCTGATTCAAGTTGGTACTCCTTTAGCTTTATATCTAAATAATTGTTTCAATTGAGTTGCATAAGTCTTCTTTTGCCTGTATTCGAACGTGGGTCCTTGAATTTGTATTATTCAGCGTTACCTTTACAGCACCGAGGGCCTTGATTCAAGTAGTTACTCCTTTAGCTTTATATTTAACAATTTGTTTCAATTGAGTAGCAAATTTTTGCTTCTGTCTGGATTCGAACGTGGGATGTTTGAAAATGATTCGTCAGCGTTACCTTTACACCACCGAGTGCCTTGATTCAAGTAGGTACTCCTTTAGCTTCATATCTAAATAATTGTTTCAATTGAGTTGCATAAGTCTGCTTTTGCCTGGATTCGAACGTGGCTCCTTGAATTTGTATTATTCAGCATTACCTTTACAGCACCGAGTGCCTTGATTTAAGTAGTTACTCCTTTAGCTTTATATTTAACAATTTGTTTTAATTGAGTTGCAAAGGTTTGCTTCTGTCTGGATTCGAACGTGTGATGTTTGAAAATGATTCGTCAGCGTTACCTTTACACCACCGAGTGCCTTGATTCAAGTAGGTACTCTTTTAGCTTAATAACTAACAAATTGTTTCAATTGAGTTGCAAAGGTTCGCTTCTGCCTGGATTCGAACGTGTGACGTTTGAAATTGATTCGTCAGCGTTACCTTTACACCATCGAGTCCCCTGATTCAAGTTGGTACTCCTTTAGCTTCATATCTAAATAATTGTTTCAATTGAGTTGCATAAGTCTTCTTTTGCCTGTATTCGAACGTGGCTCCTTGAATTTGTATTATTCAGCGTTACCTTTACAGCACCGAGTGCCTTGATTCAAGTAGTTACTCCTTTAGCTTTATATCTAAATAATTGTTTTAATTGAGTTGCAAAGGTTTGCTTCTGCCTGGATTCGAACGTGGGATGTTTGAAAATGATTCGTCAGCGTTACCTTTACACCACCGAGTCCGTTGATTCAATTAGGTATACTTTAGCTTCATATCTAAATAATTGTTTCAATTGAGTTGCAAAAGTTCGCTTCTGCCTGGATTCGAACGTGGGATGTTTGAAATTGATTCGTCAGCGTTACCTTTACACCACCGAGTCCCTTGATTCAAGTAGGTACTCCTTTAGCTTTATATCTAAATAATTGTTTCAATTGAAGTTGCAGAAGTTCGCTTCTGCCTGGATTCGAACGTGTGACGTTTGAAATTGATTCGTCAGCGTTACCTTGACACCACCGAGTCCCCTGATTCAAGTTGGTACTCCTTTAGCTTCATATCTAAATAATTGTTTCAATTGAGTTGCATAAGTCTTCTTTTGCCTGTATTCGAACGTGGCTCCTTGAATTTGTATTATTCAGCGTTACCTTTACAGCACCGAGTGCCTTGATTCAAGTAGTTACTCCTTTAGCTTTATATCTAAATAATTGTTTTAATTGAGTTGCAAAGGTTTGCTTC
Source organism: Phorcus lineatus (assembly GCA_921293015.1). Classification (NCBI taxonomy): domain Eukaryota; kingdom Metazoa; phylum Mollusca; class Gastropoda; order Trochida; family Trochidae; genus Phorcus; species Phorcus lineatus. The sequence goes on from OV121092.1 coordinate 22,035,977, forward strand.
TGCCTGGATTCGAACGTGGGATGTTTGAAAATGATTCGTCAGCGTTACCTTTACACCACCGAGTCCGTTGATTCAATTAGGTATACTTTAGCTTCATATCTAAATAATTGTTTCAATTGAGTTGCATAAGTCTTCTTTTGCCTGGATTCGAACGTGGGTCCTTGAATTTGTATTATTCAGCGTTACCTTTACAGCACCGAGTGCCTTGATTCAAGTAGTTTCTCCTTTAGCTTTATATTTAACAATTTGTTTTAATTGAGTTGCAAAGGTTTGCTTCTGTCTGGATTCGAACGTGTGATGTTTGAAATTGATTCGTCAGCGTTACCTTTACACCACCGAGTCCCTTAATTCAAGTAGGTACTACTTTAGCTTAATAACTAACAAATTGTTTCAATTGAAGTTGCAGAAGTTCGCTTCTGCCTGGATTCGAACGTGTGACGTTTGAAATTGATTCGTCAGCGTTACCTTTACACCATCGAGTCCCCTGATTCAAGTTGGTACTCCTTTAGCTTCATATCTAAATAATTGTTTCAATTGAGTTGCATAAGTCTTCTTTTGCCTGTATTCGAACGTGGCTCCTTGAATTTGTATTATTCAGCGTTACCTTTACAGCACCGAGTGCCTTGATTCAAGTAGTTACTCCTTTAGCTTTATATCTAAATAATTGTTTTAATTGAGTTGCAAAGGTTTGCTTCTGCCTGGATTCGAACGTGGGATGTTTGAAAATGATTCGTCAGCGTTACCTTTACACCACCGAGTCCGTTGATTCAATTAGGTATACTTTAGCTTCATATCTAAATAATTGTTTCAATTGAGTTGCATAAGTCTTCTTTTGCCTGGATTCGAACGTGGGTCCTTGAATTTGTATTATTCAGCGTTACCTTTACAGCACCGAGTGCCTTGATTCAAGTAGTTACTCCTTTAGCTTTATATTTAACAATTTGTTTTAATTGAGTTGCAAAGGTTTGCTTCTGTCTGGATTCGAACGTGTGATGTTTGAAATTGATTCGTCAGCGTTACCTTTACACCACCGAGTCCCTTAATTCAAGTAGGTACTACTTTAGCTTTATATCTAAATAATTGTTTCAATTGAAGTTGCAGAAGTTCGCGTCTGCCTGGATTCGAACGTGTGACGTTTGAAATTGATTCGTCAGCGTTACCTTTACACCATCGAGACCCCTGATTCAAGTTGGTACTCCTTTAGCTTCATATCTAAATAATTGTTTCAATTGAGTTGCATAAGTCTTCTTTTGCCTGTATTCGAACGTGGCTCCTTGAATTTGTATTATTCAGCGTTACCTTTACAGCACCGAGTGCCTTGATTCAAGTAGTTACTCCTTTAGCTTTATATTTAACAATTTGTTTTAATTGAGTTGCAAAGGTTTGCTTCTGCCTGGATTCGAACGTGGGATGTTTGAAAATGATTCGTCAGCGTTACCTTTACACCACCGAGTCCGTTGATTCAATTAGGTATACTTTAGCTTCATATCTAAATAATTGTTTCAATTGAGTTGCAAAAGTTCGCTTCTGCCTGGATTCGAACGTGTGACGTTTGAAATTGATTCGTCAGCGTTACCTTTACACCACCGAGTCCCCTGATTCAAGTTGGTACTCCTTTAGCTTCATATCTAAATAATTGTTTCAATTGAGTTGCATAAGTCTTCTTTTGCCTGGATTCGAACGTGGTTCCTTGAATTTGTATTATTCAGCGTTACCTTTACAGCACCGAGTGCCTTGATTCAAGTAGTTACTCCTTTAGCTTTATATTTAACAATTTGTTTTAATTGAGTTGCAAAGGTTTGCTTCTGTCTGTATTCGAACGTGGCTCCTTGAATTTGTATTATTCAGCGTTACCTTTACACCACCGAGTGCCTTGATTCAAGTAGGTACTCTTTTAGCTTAATAACTAACAAATTGTTTCAATTGAGTTGCAAAGGTTCGCTTCTGCCTGGATTCGAACGTGTGACGTTTGAAATTGATTCGTCAGCGTTACCTTTACACCATCGAGTCCCCTGATTCAAGTTGGTACTCCTTTAGCTTCATATCTAAATAATTGTTTCAATTGAGTTGCATAAGTCTTCTTTTGCCTGTATTCGAACGTGGCTCCTTGAATTTGTATTATTCAGCGTTACCTTTACAGCACCGAGTGCCTTGATTCAAGTAGTTACTCCTTTAGCTTTATATCTAAATAATTGTTTTAATTGAGTTGCAAAGGTTTGCTTCTGCCTGGATTCGAACGTGGGATGTTTGAAAATGATTCGTCAGCGTTACCTTTACACCACCGAGTCCCCTGATTCAAGTTGGTACTCCTTTAGCTTCATATCTAAATAATTGTTTCAATTGAGTTGCATAAGTCTTCTTTTGCCTGGATTCGAACGTGGTTCCTTGAATTTGTATTATTCAGCGTTACCTTTACAGCACCGAGTGCCTTGATTCAAGTAGTTACTCCTTTAGCTTTATATTTAACAATTTGTTTTAATTGAGTTGCAAAGGTTTGCTTCTGTCTGGATTCGAACGTGTGATGTTTGAAAATGATTCGTCAGCGTTACCTTTACACCACCGAGTGCCTTGATTCAAGTAGGTACTCTTTTAGCTTAATAACTAACAAATTGTTTCAATTGAGTTGCAAAGGTTCGCTTCTGCCTGGATTCGAACGTGTGACGTTTGAAATTGATTCGTCAGCGTTACCTTTACACCATCGAGTCCCCTGATTCAAGTTGGTACTCCTTTAGCTTCATATCTAAATAATTGTTTCAATTGAGTTGCATAAGTCTTCTTTTGCCTGTATTCGAACGTGGCTCCTTGAATTTGTATTATTCAGCGTTACCTTTACAGCACCGAGTGCCTTGATTCAAGTAGTTACTCCTTTAGCTTTATATCTAAATAATTGTTTTAATTGAGTTGCAAAGGTTTGCTTCTGCCTGGATTCGAACGTGGGATGTTTGAAAATGATTCGTCAGCGTTACCTTTACACCACCGAGTCCGTTGATTCAATTAGGTATACTTTAGCTTCATATCTAAATAATTGTTTCAATTGAGTTGCATAAGTCTTCTTTTGCCTGGATTCGAACGTGGGTCCTTGAATTTGTATTATTCAGCGTTACCTTTACAGCACCGAGTGCCTTGATTCAAGTAGTTACTCCTTTAGCTTTATATTTAACAATTTGTTTTAATTGAGTTGCAAATTTTTGCTTCTGTCTGGATTCGAACGTGTGATGTTTGAAATTGATTCGTCAGCGTTACCTTTACACCACCGAGTCCCTTAATTCAAGTAGGTACTACTTTAGCTTTATATCTAAATAATTGTTTCAATTGAAGTTGCAGAAGTTCGCGTCTGCCTGGATTCGAACGTGTGACGTTTGAAATTGATTCGTCAGCGTTACCTTTACACCACCGAGTCCCTTGATTCAAGTTGGTACTCCTTTAGTTTCATATCTAAATAATTGTTTCAATTGAGTTGCATAAGTCTTCTTTTGCCTGTATTCGAACGTGGTTCCTTGAATTTGTATTTTTCAGCGTTACCATTACAGCACCGAGAGCCTTGATTCAAGTAGTTACTCCTTTAGCTTTATATTTAACAATTTGTTTTAATTGAGTTGCAAAGGTTTGCTTCTGTCTGGATTCGAACGTGTGATGTTTGAAAATGATTCGTCAGCGTTACCTTTACACCACCGAGTGCCTTGATTCAATTAGGTACTACTTTAGCTTTATATCTAAATAATTGTTTCAATTGAGTTGCATAAGTCTTCTTTTGCCTGTATTCGAACGTGGCTCCTTGAATTTGTATTATTCAGCGTTACCTTTACAGCACCGAGTGCCTTGATTCAAGTAGTTACTCCTTTAGCTTTATATCTAAATAATTGTTTCAATTGAGTTGCATAAGTCTTCTTTTGCCTGTATTCGAACGTGGCTCCTTGAATTTGTATTATTCAGCGTTACCTTTACAGCACCGAGTGCCTTGATTCAAGTAGTTACTCCTTTAGCTTTATATTTAACAATTTGTTTTAATTGAGTTGCAAAGGTTTGCTTCTGCCTGGATTCGAACGTGGGATGTTTGAAAATGATTCGTCAGCGTTACCTTTACACCACCGAGTGCCTTGATTCAAGTAGGTACTCTTTTAGCTTAATAACTAACAAATTGTTTCAATTGAGTTGCAAAGGTTCGCTTCTGCCTGGATTCGAACGTGTGACGTTTGAAATTGATTCGTCAGCGTTACCTTTACACCATCGAGTCCCCTGATTCAAGTTGGTACTCCTTTAGCTTCATATCTAAATAATTGTTTCAATTGAGTTGCATAAGTCTTCTTTTGCCTGTATTCGAACGTGGCTCCTTGAATTTGTATTATTCAGCGTTACCTTTACAGCACCGAGTGCCTTGATTCAAGTAGTTACTCCTTTAGCTTTATATCTAAATAATTGTTTTAATTGAGTTGCAAAGGTTTGCTTCTGCCTGGATTCGAACGTGGGATGTTTGAAAATGATTCGTCAGCGTTACCTTTACACCACCGAGTCCGTTGATTCAATTAGGTATACTTTAGCTTCATATCTAAATAATTGTTTCAATTGAGTTGCATAAGTCTTCTTTTGCCTGTATTCGAACGTGGCTCCTTGAATTTGTATTATTCAGCGTTACCTTTACAGCACCGAGTGCCTTGATTCAAGTAGTTACTCCTTTAGCTTTATATTTAACAATTTGTTTTAATTGAGTTGCAAAGGTTTGCTTCTGTCTGGATTCGAACGTGTGATGTTTGAAATTGATTCGTCAGCGTTACCTTTACACCACCGAGTCCCTTAATTCAAGTAGGTACTACTTTAGCTTTATATCTAAATAATTGTTTCAATTGAAGTTGCAGAAGTTCGCGTCTGCCTGGATTCGAACGTGTGACGTTTGAAATTGATTCGTCAGCGTTACCTTTACACCATCGAGACCCCTGATTCAAGTTGGTACTCCTTTAGCTTCATATCTAAATAATTGTTTCAATTGAGTTGCATAAGTCTTCTTTTGCCTGTATTCGAACGTGGCTCCTTGAATTTGTATTATTCAGCGTTACCTTTACAGCACCGAGTGCCTTGATTCAAGTAGTTACTCCTTTAGCTTTATATTTAACAATTTGTTTTAATTGAGTTGCAAAGGTTTGCTTCTGCCTGGATTCGAACGTGGGATGTTTGAAAATGATTCGTCAGCGTTACCTTTACACCACCGAGTCCGTTGATTCAATTAGGTATACTTTAGCTTCATATCTAAATAATTGTTTCAATTGAGTTGCAAAAGTTCGCTTCTGCCTGGATTCGAACGTGTGACGTTTGAAATTGATTCGTCAGCGTTACCTTTACACCACCGAGTCCCCTGATTCAAGTTGGTACTCCTTTAGCTTCATATCTAAATAATTGTTTCAATTGAGTTGCATAAGTCTTCTTTTGCCTGGATTCGAACGTGGTTCCTTGAATTTGTATTATTCAGCGTTACCTTTACAGCACCGAGTGCCTTGATTCAAGTAGTTACTCCTTTAGCTTTATATTTAACAATTTGTTTTAATTGAGTTGCAAAGGTTTGCTTCTGTCTGGATTCGAACGTGTGATGTTTGAAAATGATTCGTCAGCGTTACCTTTACACCACCGAGTGCCTTGATTCAAGTAGGTACTCTTTTAGCTTAATAACTAACAAATTGTTTCAATTGAGTTGCAAAGGTTCGCTTCTGCCTGGATTCGAACGTGTGACGTTTGAAATTGATTCGTCAGCGTTACCTTTACACCATCGAGTCCCCTGATTCAAGTTGGTACTCCTTTAGCTTCATATCTAAATAATTGTTTCAATTGAGTTGCATAAGTCTTCTTTTGCCTGTATTCGAACGTGGCTCCTTGAATTTGTATTATTCAGCGTTACCTTTACAGCACCGAGTGCCTTGATTCAAGTAGTTACTCCTTTAGCTTTATATCTAAATAATTGTTTTAATTGAGTTGCAAAGGTTTGCTTCTGCCTGGATTCGAACGTGGGATGTTTGAAAATGATTCGTCAGCGTTACCTTTACACCACCGAGTCCGTTGATTCAATTAGGTATACTTTAGCTTCATATCTAAATAATTGTTTCAATTGAGTTGCATAAGTCTTCTTTTGCCTGGATTCGAACGTGGGTCCTTGAATTTGTATTATTCAGCGTTACCTTTACAGCACCGAGTGCCTTGATTCAAGTAGTTACTCCTTTAGCTTTATATTTAACAATTTGTTTTAATTGAGTTGCAAAGGTTTGCTTCTGTCTGGATTCGAACGTGTGATGTTTGAAATTGATTCGTCAGCGTTACCTTTACACCACCGAGTCCCTTAATTCAAGTAGGTACTACTTTAGCTTTATATCTAAATAATTGTTTCAATTGAAGTTGCAGAAGTTCGCGTCTGCCTGGATTCGAACGTGTGACGTTTGAAATTGATTCGTCAGCGTTACCTTTACACCACCGAGTCCCTTGATTCAAGTTGGTACTCCTTTAGTTTCATATCTAAATAATTGTTTCAATTGAGTTGCATAAGTCTTCTTTTGCCTGTATTCGAACGTGGTTCCTTGAATTTGTATTTTTCAGCGTTACCATTACAGCACCGAGAGCCTTGATTCAAGTAGTTACTCCTTTAGCTTTATATTTAACAATTTACTTTAATTGAGTTGCAAAGGTTTGCTTCTGTCTGGATTCGAACGTGTGATGTTTGAAAATGATTCGTCAGCGTTACCTTTACACCACCGAGTCCCTTGATTCAATTAGGTACTACTTTAGCTTTATATCTAAATAATTGTTTCAATTGAGTTGCATAAGTCTGCTTTTGCCTGGATTCGAACGTGGCTCCTTGAATTTGTATTATTCAGCGTTACCTTTACACCACCGAGTGCCTTGATTCAAGTAGGTACTCATTTAGCTTTATAACTAACAATTTGTTTCAATTACGTTGCAAAAGTTCGCTTCTGCCTGGATTCGAACGTGGGATGTTTGAAATTGATTCGTCAGCGTTACCTTTACACCACCGAGTGCCTTGATTCAAGTAGGTACTCCTTTAGCTTTATATCTAAATAATTGTTTCAATTGAAGTTGCAGAAGTTCGCTTCTGCCTGGATTCGAACGTGTGACGTTTGAAATTGATTCGTCAGCGTTACCTTGACACCACCGAGTCCCCTGATTCAAGTTGGTACTCCTTTAGCTTCATATCTAAATAATTGTTTCAATTGAGTTGCATAAGTCTTCTTTTGCCTGGATTCGAACGTGGGTCCTTGAATTTGTATTATTCAGCGTTACCTTTACACCACCGAGTCCCCTGATTCAAGTTGGTACTCCTTTAGCTTCATATCTAAATAATTGTTTCAATTGAGTTGCATAAGTCTTCTTTTGCCTGGATTCGAACGTGGCTCCTTGAATTTGTATTATTCAGCGTTACCTTTACAGCACCGAGTGCCTTGATTCAAGTAGTTACTCCTTTAGCTTTATATTTAACAATTTGTTTCAATTGAGTTGCAAATTTTTGCTTCTGTCTGGATTCGAACGTGGGATGTTTGAAAATGATTCATCAGCGTTACGTTTACACCACCGAGTGCCTTGATTCAAGTAGGTACTCCTTTAGCTTTATATCAAAATAATTGTTTCAATTGAAGTTGCAGAAGTTCGCTTCTGCCTGGATTCGAACGTGTGACGTTTGAAATTGATTCGTCAGCGTTACCTTTACACCATCGAGACCCCTGATTCAAGTTGGTACTCCTTTAGCTTCATATCTAAATAATTGTTTCAATTGAGTTGTATAAGTCTGCTTTTGCCTGGATTCGAACGTGGGTCCTTGAATTTGTATTATTCAGCGTTAACTTTACAGCACCGAGTGCCTTGATTCAAGTAGTTACTCCTTTAGCTTTATATTTAACAATTTGTTTTAATTGAGTTGCAAAGGTTTGCTTCTGTCTGGATTCGAACGTGTGATGTTTGAAAATGATTCGTCAGCGTTACCTTTACACCACCGAGTGCCTTGATTCAAGTAGGTACTCTTTTAGCTTAATAACTAACAAATTGTTTCAATTGAGTTGCAAAGGTTTGCTTCTGCCTGGATTCGAACGTGGGATGTTTGAAAATGATTCGTCAGCGTTACCTTTACACCACCGAGTCCGTTGATTCAATTAGGTATACTTTAGCTTCATATCTAAATAATTGTTTCAATTGAGTTGCAAAAGTTCGCTTCTGCCTGGATTCGAACGTGGGATGTTTGAAATTGATTCGTCAGCGTTACCTTTACACCACCGAGTGCCTTGATTCAAGTAGGTACTCCTTTAGCTTTATATCTAAATAATTGTTTCAATTGAAGTTGCAGAAGTTCGCTTCTGCCTGGATTCGAACGTGTGACGTTTGAAATTGATTCGTCAGCGTTACCTTGACACCACCGAGTCCCCTGATTCAAGTTGGTACTCCTTTAGCTTTATATCTAAATAATTGTTTCAATTGAGTTGCATAAGTCTTCTTTTGCCTGGATTCGAACGTGGCTCCTTGAATTTGTATTATTCAGCGTTACCTTTACAGCACCGAGTGCCTTGATTCAAGTAGTTACTCCTTTAGCTTTATATTTAACAATTTGTTTTAATTGAGTTGCAAAGGTTTGCTTCTGTCTGGATTCGAACGTGTGATGTTTGAAATTGATTCGTCAGCGTTACCTTTACACCACCGAGTCCCTTAATTCAAGTAGGTACTACTTTAGCTTTATATCTAAATAATTGTTTCAATTGAAGTTGCAGAAGTTCGCTTCTGCCTGGATTCGAACGTGGGATGTTTGAAATTGATTCGTCAGCGTTACCTTTACACCATCGAGTCCCCTGATTCAAGTTGGTACTCCTTTAGCTTCATATCTAAATAATTGTTTCAATTGAGTTGCATAAGTCTTCTTTTGCCTGTATTCGAACGTGGCTCCTTGAATTTGTATTATTCAGCGTTACCTTTACAGCACCGAGTGCCTTGATTCAAGTAGTTACTCCTTTAGCTTTATATTTAACAATTTGTTTTAATTGAGTTGCAAAGGTTTGCTTCTGTCTGGATTCGAACGTGTGATGTTTGAAAATGATTCGTCAGCGTTACCTTTACACCACCGAGTGCCTTGATTCAAGTAGGTACTCTTTTAGCTTAATAACAAACAAATTGTTTCAATTGAGTTGCAAAGGTTTGCTTCTGCCTGGATTCGAACGTGGGATGTTTGAAAATGATTCGTCAGCGTTACCTTTACACCACCGAGTCCCTTGATTCAATTAGGTATACTTTAGCTTCATATCTAAATAATTGTTTCAATTGAGTTGCAAAAGTTCGCTTCTGCCTGGATTCGAACGTGGGATGTTTGAAATTGATTCGTCAGCGTTACCTTTACACCATCGAGTCCCCTGATTCAAGTTGGTACTCCTTTAGCTTCATATCTAAATAATTGTTTCAATTGAGTTGCATAAGTCTTCTTTTGCCTGTATTCGAACGTGGCTCCTTGAATTTGTATTATTCAGCGTTACCTTTACAGCACCGAGTGCCTTGATTCAAGTAGTTACTCCTTTAGCTTTATATTTAACAATTTGTTTTAATTGAGTTGCAAAGGTTTGCTTCTGTCTGGATTCGAACGTGTGATGTTTGAAAATGATTCGTCAGCGTTACCTTTACACCACCGAGTGCCTTGATTCAAGTAGGTACTCTTTTAGCTTAATAACTAACAAATTGTTTCAATTGAGTTGCAAAGGTTTGCTTCTGCCTGGATTCGAACGTGGGATGTTTGAAAATGATTCGTCAGCGTTACCTTTACACCACCGAGTCCGTTGATTCAATTAGGTATACTTTAGCTTCATATCTAAATAATTGTTTCAATTGAGTTGCAAAAGTTCGCTTCTGCCTGGATTCGAACGTGGGATGTTTGAAATTGATTCGTCAGCGTTACCTTTACACCACCGAGTGCCTTGATTCAAGTAGGTACTCCTTTAGCTTTATATCTAAACAATTGTTTCAATTGAAGTTGCAGAAGTTCGCTTCTGCCTGGATTCGAACGTGTGACGTTTGAAATTGATTCGTCAGCGTTACCTTTACACCACCGAGTCCCCTGATTCAAGTTGGTACTCCTTTAGCTTTATATCTAAATAATTGTTTCAATTGAGTTGCATAAGTCTTCTTTTGCCTGGATTCGAACGTGGCTCCTTGAATTTGTATTATTCAGCGTTACCTTTACAGCACCGAGTGCCTTGATTCAAGTAGTTACTCCTTTAGCTTTATATTTAACAATTTGTTTTAATTGAGTTGCAAAGGTTTGCTTCTGTCTGGATTCGAACGTGTGATGTTTGAAAATGATTCGTCAGCGTTACCTTTACACCACCGAGTCCCTTAATTCAAGTAGGTACTACTTTAGCTTTATATCTAAATAATTGTTTCAATTGAAGTTGCAGAAGTTCGCTTCTGCCTGGATTCGAACGTGGGATGTTTGAAATTGATTCGTCAGCGTTACCTTTACACCATCGAGTCCCCTGATTCAAGTTGGTACTCCTTTAGCTTCATATCTAAATAATTGTTTCAATTGAGTTGCATAAGTCTTCTTTTGCCTGTATTCGAACGTGGCTCCTTGAATTTGTATTATTCAGCGTTACCTTTACAGCACCGAGTGCCTTGATTCAAGTAGTTACTCCTTTAGCTTTATATTTAACAATTTGTTTTAATTGAGTTGCAAAGGTTTGCTTCTGTCTGGATTCGAACGTGTGATGTTTGAAAATGATTCGTCAGCGTTACCTTTACACCACCGAGTGCCTTGATTCAAGTAGGTACTCTTTTAGCTTAATAACTAACAAATTGTTTCAATTGAGTTGCAAAGGTTTGCTTCTGCCTGGATTCGAACGTGGGATGTTTGAAAATGATTCGTCAGCGTTACCTTTACACCACCGAGTCCCTTGATTCAATTAGGTATACTTTAGCTTCATATCTAAATAATTGTTTCAATTGAGTTGCAAAAGTTCGCTTCTGCCTGGATTCGAACGTGGGATGTTTGAAATTGATTCGTCAGCGTTACCTTTACACCATCGAGTCCCCTGATTCAAGTTGGTACTCCTTTAGCTTCATATCTAAATAATTGTTTCAATTGAGTTGCATAAGTCTTCTTTTGCCTGTATTCGAACGTGGCTCCTTGAATTTGTATTATTCAGCGTTACCTTTACAGCACCGAGTGCCTTGATTCAAGTAGTTACTCCTTTAGCTTTATATTTAACAATTTGTTTTAATTGAGTTGCAAAGGTTTGCTTCTGTCTGGATTCGAACGTGTGATGTTTGAAAATGATTCGTCAGCGTTACCTTTACACCACCGAGTGCCTTGATTCAAGTAGGTACTCTTTTAGCTTAATAACTAACAAATTGTTTCAATTGAGTTGCAAAGGTTTGCTTCTGCCTGGATTCGAACGTGGGATGTTTGAAAATGATTCGTCAGCGTTACCTTTACACCACCGAGTCCGTTGATTCAATTAGGTATACTTTAGCTTCATATCTAAATAATTGTTTCAATTGAGTTGCAAAAGTTCGCTTCTGCCTGGATTCGAACGTGGGATGTTTGAAATTGATTCGTCAGCGTTACCTTTACACCACCGAGTGCCTTGATTCAAGTAGGTACTCCTTTAGCTTTATATCTAAATAATTGTTTCAATTGAAGTTGCAGAAGTTCGCTTCTGCCTGGATTCGAACGTGTGACGTTTGAAATTGATTCGTCAGCGTTACCTTTACACCACCGAGTCCCCTGATTCAAGTTGGTACTCCTTTAGCTTTATATCTAAATAATTGTTTCAATTGAGTTGCATAAGTCTTCTTTTGCCTGGATTCGAACGTGGCTCCTTGAATTTGTATTATTCAGCGTTACCTTTACAGCACCGAGTGCCTTGATTCAAGTAGTTACTCCTTTAGCTTTATATTTAACAATTTGTTTTAATTGAGTTGCAAAGGTTTGCTTCTGTCTGGATTCGAACGTGTGATGTTTGAAATTGATTCGTCAGCGTTACCTTTACACCACCGAGTCCCTTAATTCAAGTAGGTACTACTTTAGCTTTATATCTAAATAATTGTTTCAATTGAAGTTGCAGAAGTTCGCGTCTGCCTGGATTCGAACGTGTGACGTTTGAAATTGATTCGTCAGCGTTACCTTTACACCACCGAGTCCCTTGATTCAAGTTGGTACTCCGTTAGCTTCATATCTAAATAATTGTTTCAATTGAGTTGCATAAGTCTTCTTTTGCCTGTATTCGCACGTGGTTCCTTGAATTTGTATTTTTCAGCGTTACCTTTACAGCACCGAGTGCCTTAATTCAAGTAGTTACTCCTTTAGCTTTATATTTAACAATTTGTTTTAATTGAGTTGCAAAGGTTTGCTTCTGTCTGGATTCGAACGTGTGATGTTTGAAAATGATTCGTCAGCGTTACCTTTACACCACCGAGTGCCTTGATTCAAGTAGGTACTCTTTTAGCTTAATAACTAACAAATTGTTTCAATTGAGTTGCAAAGGTTTGCTTCTGCCTGGATTCGAACGTGGGATGTTTGAAAATGATTCGTCAGCGTTACCTTTACACCACCGAGTCCCTTGATTCAATTAGGTATACTTTAGCTTCATATCTAAATAATTGTTTCAATTGAGTTGCAAAAGTTCGCTTCTGCCTGGATTCGAACGTGGGATGTTTGAAATTGATTCGTCAGCGTTACCTTTACACCATCGAGTCCCCTGATTCAAGTTGGTACTCCTTTAGCTTCATATCTAAATAATTGTTTCAATTGAGTTGCATAAGTCTTCTTTTGCCTGTATTCGAACGTGTCTCCTTGAATTTGTATTATTCAGCGTTACCTTTACAGCACCGAGTGCCTTGATTCAAGTAGGTACTCTTTTAGCTTAATAACTAACAATTTGTTTCAATTGAGTTGCAAATTTTTGCTTCTGTCTGGATTCGAACGTGGGATGTTTGAAAATGATTCGTCAGCGTTACCTTTACACCACCGAGTCCCTTGATTCAAGTAGGTACTCTTTTAGCTTAATAACTAACAAATTGTTTCAATTGAGTTGCAAAGGTTTGCTTCTGCCTGGATTCGAACGTGGGATGTTTGAAAATGATTCGTCAGCGTTACCTTTACACCACCGAGTCCGTTGATTCAATTAGGTATACTTTAGCTTCATATCTAAATAATTGTTTCAATTGAGTTGCAAAAGTTCGCTTCTGCCTGGATTCGAACGTGGGATGTTTGAAATTGATTCGTCAGCGTTACCTTTACACCACCGAGTGCCTTGATTCAAGTAGGTACTCCTTTAGCTTTATATCTAAATAATTGTTTCAATTGAAGTTGCAGAAGTTCGCTTCTGCCTGGATTCGAACGTGTGACGTTTGAAATTGATTCGTCAGCGTTACCTTGACACCACCGAGTCCCCTGATTCAAGTTGGTACTCCTTTAGCTTCATATCTAAATAATTGTTTCAATTGAGTTGCATAAGTCTTCTTTTGCCTGGATTCGAACGTGGGTCCTTGAATTTGTATTATTCAGCGTTACCTTTACACCACCGAGTCCCCTGATTCAAGTTGGTACTCCTTTAGCTTCATATCTAAATAATTGTTTCAATTGAGTTGCATAAGTCTTCTTTTGCCTGGATTCGAACGTGGCTCCTTGAATTTGTATTATTCAGCGTTACCTTTACAGCACCGAGTGCCTTGATTCAAGTAGTTACTCCTTTAGCTTTATATTTAACAATTTGTTTTAATTGAGTTGCAAAGGTTTGCTTCTGTCTGGATTCGAACGTGTGATGTTTGAAATTGATTCGTCAGCGTTACCTTTACACCACCGAGTCCCTTAATTCAAGTAGGTACTACTTTAGCTTTATATCTAAATAATTGTTTCAATTGAAGTTGCAGAAGTTCGCTTCTGCCTGGATTCGAACGTGGGATGTTTGAAATTGATTCGTCAGCGTTACCTTTACACCATCGAGTCCCCTGATTCAAGTTGGTACTCCTTTAGCTTCATATCTAAATAATTGTTTCAATTGAGTTGCATAAGTCTTCTTTTGCCTGTATTCGAACGTGGCTCCTTGAATTTGTATTATTCAGCGTTACCTTTACAGCACCGAGTGCCTTGATTCAAGTAGTTACTCCTTTAGCTTTATATTTAACAATTTGTTTTAATTGAGTTGCAAAGGTTTGCTTCTGTCTGGATTCGAACGTGTGATGTTTGAAAATGATTCGTCAGCGTTACCTTTACACCACCGAGTGCCTTGATTCAAGTAGGTACTCTTTTAGCTTAATAACTAACAAATTGTTTCAATTGAGTTGCAAAGGTTTGCTTCTGCCTGGATTCGAACGTGGGATGTTTGAAAATGATTCGTCAGCGTTACCTTTACACCACCGAGTCCCTTGATTCAATTAGGTATACTTTAGCTTCATATCTAAATAATTGTTTCAATTGAGTTGCAAAAGTTCGCTTCTGCCTGGATTCGAACGTGGGATGTTTGAAATTGATTCGTCAGCGTTACCTTTACACCATCGAGTCCCCTGATTCAAGTTGGTACTCCTTTAGCTTCATATCTAAATAATTGTTTCAATTGAGTTGCATAAGTCTTCTTTTGCCTGTATTCGAACGTGGCTCCTTGAATTTGTATTATTCAGCGTTACCTTTACAGCACCGAGTGCCTTGATTCAAGTAGTTACTACTTTAGCTTTATATTTAACAATTTGTTTTAATTGAGTTGCAAAGGTTTGCTTCTGTCTGGATTCGAACGTGTGATGTTTGAAAATGATTCGTCAGCGTTACCTTTACACCACCGAGTGCCTTGATTCAAGTAGGTACTCTTTTAGCTTAATAACTAACAAATTGTTTCAATTGAGTTGCAAAGGTTTGCTTCTGCCTGGATTCGAACGTGGGATGTTTGAAAATGATTCGTCAGCGTTACCTTTACACCACCGAGTCCGTTGATTCAATTAGGTATACTTTAGCTTCATATCTAAATAATTGTTTCAATTGAGTTGCAAAAGTTCGCTTCTGCCTGGATTCGAACGTGGGATGTTTGAAATTGATTCGTCAGCGTTACCTTTACACCACCGAGTGCCTTGATTCAAGTAGGTACTCCTTTAGCTTTATATCTAAATAATTGTTTCAATTGAAGTTGCAGAAGTTCGCTTCTGCCTGGATTCGAACGTGTGACGTTTGAAATTGATTCGTCAGCGTTACCTTTACACCACCGAGTCCCCTGATTCAAGTTGGTACTCCTTTAGCTTTATATCTAAATAATTGTTTCAATTGAGTTGCATAAGTCTTCTTTTGCCTGGATTCGAACGTGGCTCCTTGAATTTGTATTATTCAGCGTTACCTTTACAGCACCGAGTGCCTTGATTCAAGTAGTTACTCCTTTAGCTTTATATTTAACAATTTGTTTTAATTGAGTTGCAAAGGTTTGCTTCTGTCTGGATTCGAACGTGTGATGTTTGAAATTGATTCGTCAGCGTTACCTTTACACCACCGAGTCCCTTAATTCAAGTAGGTACTACTTTAGCTTTATATCTAAATAATTGTTTCAATTGAAGTTGCAGAAGTTCGCGTCTGCCTGGATTCGAACGTGTGACGTTTGAAATTGATTCGTCAGCGTTACCTTTACACCACCGAGTCCCTTGATTCAAGTTGGTACTCCTTTAGCTTCATATCTAAATAATTGTTTCAATTGAGTTGCATAAGTCTTCTTTTGCCTGTATTCGCACGTGGTTCCTTGAATTTGTATTTTTCAGCGTTACCTTTACAGCACCGAGTGCCTTAATTCAAGTAGTTACTCCTTTAGCTTTATATTTAACAATTTGTTTTAATTGAGTTGCAAAGGTTTGCTTCTGTCTGGATTCGAACGTGTGATGTTTGAAAATGATTCGTCAGCGTTACCTTTACACCACCGAGTGCCTTGATTCAAGTAGGTACTCTTTTAGCTTAATAACTAACAAATTGTTTCAATTGAGTTGCAAAGGTTTGCTTCTGCCTGGATTCGAACGTGGGATGTTTGAAAATGATTCGTCAGCGTTACCTTTACACCACCGAGTCCCTTGATTCAATTAGGTATACTTTAGCTTCATATCTAAATAATTGTTTCAATTGAGTTGCAAAAGTTCGCTTCTGCCTGGATTCGAACGTGGGATGTTTGAAATTGATTCGTCAGCGTTACCTTTACACCATCGAGTCCCCTGATTCAAGTTGGTACTCCTTTAGCTTCATATCTAAATAATTGTTTCAATTGAGTTGCATAAGTCTTCTTTTGCCTGTATTCGAACGTGTCTCCTTGAATTTGTATTATTCAGCGTTACCTTTACAGCACCGAGTGCCTTGATTCAAGTAGGTACTCTTTTAGCTTAATAACTAACAATTTGTTTCAATTGAGTTGCAAATTTTTGCTTCTGTCTGGATTCGAACGTGGGATGTTTGAAAATGATTCGTCAGCGTTACCTTTACACCACCGAGTCCCTTGATTCAAGTAGGTACTCTTTTAGCTTAATAACTAACAAATTGTTTCAATTGAGTTGCAAAGGTTTGCTTCTGCCTGGATTCGAACGTGGGATGTTTGAAAATGATTCGTCAGCGTTACCTTTACACCACCGAGTCCGTTGATTCAATTAGGTATACTTTAGCTTCATATCTAAATAATTGTTTCAATTGAGTTGCAAAAGTTCGCTTCTGCCTGGATTCGAACGTGGGATGTTTGAAATTGATTCGTCAGCGTTACCTTTACACCACCGAGTGCCTTGATTCAAGTAGGTACTCCTTTAGCTTTATATCTAAATAATTGTTTCAATTGAAGTTGCAGAAGTTCGCTTCTGCCTGGATTCGAACGTGTGACGTTTGAAATTGATTCGTCAGCGTTACCTTGACACCACCGAGTCCCCTGATTCAAGTTGGTACTCCTTTAGCTTCATATCTAAATAATTGTTTCAATTGAGTTGCATAAGTCTTCTTTTGCCTGGATTCGAACGTGGGTCCTTGAATTTGTATTATTCAGCGTTACCTTTACACCACCGAGTCCCCTGATTCAAGTTGGTACTCCTTTAGCTTCATATCTAAATAATTGTTTCAATTGAGTTGCATAAGTCTTCTTTTGCCTGGATTCGAACGTGGCTCCTTGAATTTGTATTATTCAGCGTTACCTTTACAGCACCGAGTGCCTTGATTCAAGTAGTTACTCCTTTAGCTTTATATTTAACAATTTGTTTCAATTGAGTTGCAAATTTTTGCTTCTGTCTGGATTCGAACGTGGGATGTTTGAAAATGATTCATCAGCGTTACGTTTACACCACCGAGTGCCTTGATTCAAGTAGGTACTCCTTTAGCTTCATATCTAAATAATTGTTTCAATTGAGTTGCATAAGTCTGCTTTTGCCTGGATTCGAACGTGGCTCCTTGAATTTGTATTATTCAGCGTTACCTTTACAGCACCGAGTGCCTTGATTCAAGTAGTTACTCCTTTAGCTTTATATTTAACAATTTGTTTTAATTGAGTTGCAAAGGTTTGCTTCTGTCTGGATTCGAACGTGTGATGTTTGTAATTGATTCGTCAGCGTTACCTTTACACCACCGAGTCCCTTAATTCAAGTAGGTACTACTTTAGCTTTATATCTAAATAATTGTTTCAATTGAGTTGCATAAGTCTGCTTTTGCCTTGATTCGAACGTGTCTCCTTGAATTTGTATTATTCAGCGTTACCTTTACACCACCGAGTGCCTTGATTCAAGTAGGTACTCTTTTAGCTTAATAACTAAAAAATTGTTTCAATTGAGTTGCAAAGGTTTGCTTCTGCCTGGATTCGAACGTGGGATGTTTGAAAATGATTCGTCAGCGTTACCTTTACACCACCGAGTCCCTTGATTCAATTAGGTATACTTTAGCTTCATATCTAAATAATTGTTTCAATTGAGTTGCAAAAGTTGGCTTCTGCCTGGATTCGAACGTGGGATGTTTGAAATTGATTCGTCAGCGTTACCTTTACACCACCGAGTGCCTTGATTCAAGTAGGTACTCCTTTAGCTTTATATCTAAATAATTGTTTCAATTGAAGTTGCAGAAGTTCGCTTCTGCCTGGATTCGAACGTGTGACGTTTGAAATTGATTCGTCAGCGTTACCTTTACACCATCGAGACCCCTGATTCAAGTTGGTACTCCTTTAGCTTCATATCTAAATAATTGTTTCAATTGAGTTGCATAAGTCTTCTTTTGCCTGTATTCGAACGTGGCTCCTTGAATTTGTATTATTCAGCGTTACCTTTACAGCACCGAGTGCCTTGATTCAAGTAGTTACTCCTTTAGCTTTATATTTAACAATTTGTTTTAATTGAGTTGCAAAGGTTTGCTTCTGTCTGGATTCGAACGTGTGATGTTTGTAATTGATTCGTCAGCGTTACCTTTACACCATCGAGTCCCCTGATTCAAGTTGGTACTCCTTTAGCTTCATATCTAAATAATTGTTTCAATTGAGTTGCATAAGTCTTCTTTTGCCTGTATTCGAACGTAGCTCCTTGAATTTGTATTATTCAGCGTTACCTTTACACCACCGAGTGCCTTGATTCAAGTAGTTACTCCTTTAGCTTTATATTTAACAATTTGTTTCAATTGAGTTGCAAATTTTTGCTTCTGTCTGGATTCGAACGTGGGATGTTTGAAAATGATTCGTCAGCGTTACCTTTACACCACCGAGTGCCTTGATTCAAGTAGGTACTCCTTTAGCTTCATATCTAAATAATTGTTTCAATTGAGTTGCATAAGTCTGCTTTTGCCTGGATTCGAACGTGGCTCCTTGAATTTGTATTATTCAGCGTTACCTTTACAGCACCGAGTGCCTTGATTCAAGTAGGTACTCTTTTAGCTTAATAACTAACAATTTGTTTCAATTGAGTTGCAAATTTTTGCTTCTGTCTGGATTCGAACGTGGGATGTTTGAAAATAATTCGTCAGCGTTACCTTTACACCACCGAGTGCCTTGATTCAAGTAGGTACTACTTTAGCTTTATATCTAAATAATTGTTTCAATTGAGTTGCAAAAGTTCGCTTCTGCCTGGATTCGAACGTGGGATGTTTGAAATTGATTCGTCAGCGTTACCTTTACACCACCGAGTGCCTTGATTCAAGTAGGTACTCCTTTAGCTTTATATCTAAATAATTGTTTCAATTGAGTTGCATAAGTCTGCTTTTGCCTGGATTCGAACGTGGCTCCTTGAATTTGTATTATTCAGCGTTACCTTTACACCACCGAGTGCCTTGATTCAAGTAGGTACTCATTTAGCTTAATAACTAACAATTTGTTTCAATTGAGTTGCAAAAGTTCGCTTCAGCCTGGATTCGAACGTGGGATGTTTGAAATTGATTCGTCAGCGTTACCTTTACACTACCGAGTCCGTTGATTCAAGTTTGTACTCCTTTAGCTTCATATCTAAATAATTGTTTCAATTGAGTTGCATAAATCTGCTTTTGCCTGGATTCGAACGTGTCTCCTTGAATTTGTATTATTCAGCGTTACCTTTACACCACCGAGTGCCTTGATTCAAGTAGGTACTCTTTTAGCTTAATAACTAACAATTTGTTTCAATTGAGTTGCAAATTTTTGCTTCTGTCTGGATTCGAACGTGGGATGTTTGAAAATGATTCGTCAGCGTTACCTTTACACCACCGAGTCCCTTGATTCAATTAGGTATACTTTAGCTTCATATCTAAATAATTGTTTCAATTGAGTTGCAAAAGTTCGCTTCTGCCTGGATTCGAACGTGGGATGTTTGAAATTGATTCGTCAGCGTTACCTTTACACCACCGAGTGCCTTGATTCAAGTAGGTACTCTTTTAGCTTAATAACTAACAATTTGTTTCAATTGAGTTGCAAAAGTTGGCTTCTGCCTGGATTCGAACGTGGGATGTTTGAAATTGATTCGTCAGCGTTACCTTTACACCACCGAGTGCCTTGATTCAAGTAGGTACTCCTTTAGCTTTATATCTAAATAATTGTTTCAATTGAAGTTGCAGAAGTTCGCTTCTGCCTGGATTCGAACGTGTGACGTTTGAAATTGATTCGTCAGCGTTACCTTTACACCATCGAGACCCCTGATTCAAGTTGGTACTCCTTTAGCTTCATATCTAAATAATTGTTTCAATTGAGTTGCATAAGTCTTCTTTTGCCTGTATTCGAACGTGGCTCCTTGAATTTGTATTATTCAGCGTTACCTTTACAGCACCGAGTGCCTTGATTCAAGTAGTTACTCCTTTAGCTTTATATTTAACAATTTGTTTTAATTGAGTTGCAAAGGTTTGCTTCTGTCTGGATTCGAACGTGTGATGTTTGTAATTGATTCGTCAGCGTTACCTTTACACCATCGAGTCCCCTGATTCAAGTTGGTACTCCTTTAGCTTCATATCTAAATAATTGTTTCAATTGAGTTGCATAAGTCTTCTTTTGCCTGTATTCGAACGTAGCTCCTTGAATTTGTATTATTCAGCGTTACCTTTACACCACCGAGTGCCTTGATTCAAGTAGTTACTCCTTTAGCTTTATATTTAACAATTTGTTTCAATTGAGTTGCAAATTTTTGCTTCTGTCTGGATTCGAACGTGGGATGTTTGAAAATGATTCGTCAGCGTTACCTTTACACCACCGAGTGCCTTGATTCAAGTAGGTACTACTTTAGCTTTATATCTAAATAATTGTTTCAATTGAGTTGCAAAAGTTCGCTTCTGCCTGGATTCGAACGTGGGATGTTTGAAATTGATTCGTCAGCGTTACCTTTACACCACCGAGTGCCTTGATTCAAGTAGGTACTCCTTTAGCTTTATATCTAAATAATTGTTTCAATTGAGTTGCATAAGTCTGCTTTTGCCTGGATTCGAACGTGGCTCCTTGAATTTGTATTATTCAGCGTTACCTTTACACCACCGAGTGCCTTGATTCAAGTAGGTACTCATTTAGCTTAATAACTAACAATTTGTTTCAATTGAGTTGCAAAAGTTCGCTTCAGCCTGGATTCGAACGTGGGATGTTTGAAATTGATTCGTCAGCATTACCTTTACACTACCGAGTCCGTTGATTCAAGTTTGTACTCCTTTAGCTTCATATCTAAATAATTGTTTCAATTGAGTTGCATAAATCTGCTTTTGCCTGGATTCGAACGTGTCTCCTTGAATTTGTATTATTCAGCGTTACCTTTACACCACCGAGTGCCTTGATTCAAGTAGGTACTCTTTTAGCTTAATAACTAACAATTTGTTTCAATTGAGTTGCAAATTTTTGCTTCTGTCTGGATTCGAACGTGGGATGTTTGAAAATGATTCGTCAGCGTTACCTTTACACCACCGAGTCCCTTGATTCAATTAGGTATACTTTAGCTTCATATCTAAATAATTGTTTCAATTGAGTTGCAAAAGTTCGCTTCTGCCTGGATTCGAACGTGGGATGTTTGAAATTGATTCGTCAGCGTTACCTTTACACCACCGAGTGCCTTGATTCAAGTAGGTACTCTTTTAGCTTAATAACTAACAATTTGTTTCAATTGAGTTGCAAAAGTTCGCTTTTGCCTGGATTCGAACGTGGGATGTTTGAAATTGATTCGTCAGCGTTACCTTTACACCACCGAGTGCCTTGATTCAAGTAGGTACTCTTTTAGCTTAATAACTAACAATTTGTTTCAATTGAGTTGCAAAAGTTCGCTTCTGCCTGGATTCGAACGTGGGATGTTTGAAATTGATTCGTCAGCGTTACCTTTACACCACCGAGTGCCTTGATTCAAGTAGGTACTCTTTTAGCTTAATAACTAACAATTTGTTTCAATTGAGTTGCAAAAGTTCGCTTCTGCCTGGATTCGAACGTGGGATGTTTGAAATTGATTCGTCAGCGTTACCTTTACACCATCGAGTCCCCTGATTCAAGTTGGTACTCCTTTAGCTTCATATCTAAATAATTGTTTCAATTGAGTTGCATAAGTCTTCTTTTGCCTGTATTCGAACGTGGCTCCTTGAATTTGTATTATTCAGCGTTACCTTTACAGCACCGAGTGCCTTGATTCAAGTAGTTACTCCTTTAGCTTTATATTTAACAATTTGTTTTAATTGAGTTGCAAAGGTTTGCTTCTGTCTGGATTCGAACGTGTGATGTTTGAAAATGATTCGTCAGCGTTACCTTTACACCACCGAGTGCCTTGATTCAAGTAGGTACTCTTTTAGCTTAATAACTAACAAATTGTTTCAATTGAGTTGCAAAGGTTTGCTTCTGCCTGGATTCGAACGTGGGATGTTTGAAAATGATTCGTCAGCGTTACCTTTACACCACCGAGTCCCTTGATTCAATTAGGTATACTTTAGCTTCATATCTAAATAATTGTTTCAATTGAGTTGCAAAAGTTCGCTTCTGCCTGGATTCGAACGTGGGATGTTTGAAATTGATTCGTCAGCGTTACCTTTACACCATCGAGTCCCCTGATTCAAGTTGGTACTCCTTTAGCTTCATATCTAAATAATTGTTTCAATTGAGTTGCATAAGTCTTCTTTTGCCTGTATTCGAACGTGGCTCCTTGAATTTGTATTATTCAGCGTTACCTTTACAGCACCGAGTGCCTTGATTCAAGTAGTTACTCCTTTAGCTTTATATTTAACAATTTGTTTTAATTGAGTTGCAAAGGTTTGCTTCTGTCTGGATTCGAACGTGTGATGTTTGAAAATGATTCGTCAGCGTTACCTTTACACCACCGAGTCCCTTGATTCAAGTAGGTACTCTTTTAGCTTAATAACTAACAAATTGTTTCAATTGAGTTGCAAAGGTTTGCTTCTGCCTGGATTCGAACGTGGGATGTTTGAAAATGATTCGTCAGCGTTACCTTTACACCACCGAGTCCGTTGATTCAATTAGGTATACTTTAGCTTCATATCTAAATAATTGTTTCAATTGAGTTGCAAAAGTTCGCTTCTGCCTGGATTCGAACGTGGGATGTTTGAAATTGATTCGTCAGCGTTACCTTTACACCACCGAGTGCCTTGATTCAAGTAGGTACTCCTTTAGCTGTATATCTAAATAATTGTTTCAATTGAAGTTGCAGAAGTTCGCTTCTGCCTGGATTCGAACGTGTGACGTTTGAAATTGATTCGTCAGCGTTACCTTTACACCACCGAGTCCCCTGATTCAAGTTGGTACTCCTTTAGCTTTATATCTAAATAATTGTTTCAATTGAGTTGCATAAGTCTTCTTTTGCCTGGATTCGAACGTGGCTCCTTGAATTTGTATTATTCAGCGTTACCTTTACAGCACCGAGTGCCTTGATTCAAGTAGTTACTCCTTTAGCTTTATATTTAACAATTTGTTTTAATTGAGTTGCAAAGGTTTGCTTCTGTCTGGATTCGAACGTGTGATGTTTGAAATTGATTCGTCAGCGTTACCTTTACACCACCGAGTCCCTTAATTCAAGTAGGTACTACTTTAGCTTTATATCTAAATAATTGTTTCAATTGAAGTTGCAGAAGTTCGCGTCTGCCTGGATTCGAACGTGTGACGTTTGAAATTGATTCGTCAGCGTTACCTTTACACCACCGAGTCCCTTGATTCAAGTTGGTACTCCTTTAGCTTCATATCTAAATAATTGTTTCAATTGAGTTGCATAAGTCTTCTTTTGCCTGTATTCGCACGTGGTTCCTTGAATTTGTATTTTTCAGCGTTACCTTTACAGCACCGAGTGCCTTAATTCAAGTAGTTACTCCTTTAGCTTTATATTTAACAATTTGTTTTAATTGAGTTGCAAAGGTTTGCTTCTGTCTGGATTCGAACGTGTGATGTTTGAAAATGATTCGTCAGCGTTACCTTTACACCACCGAGTGCCTTGATTCAAGTAGGTACTCTTTTAGCTTAATAACTAACAAATTGTTTCAATTGAGTTGCAAAGGTTTGCTTCTGCCTGGATTCGAACGTGTGATGTTTGAAAATGATTCGTCAGCGTTACCTTTACACCACCGAGTCCCTTGATTCAATTAGGTATACTTTAGCTTCATATCTAAATAATTGTTTCAATTGAGTTGCAAAAGTTCGCTTCTGCCTGGATTCGAACGTGGGATGTTTGAAATTGATTCGTCAGCGTTACCTTTACACCATCGAGTCCCCTGATTCAAGTTGGTACTCCTTTAGCTTCATATCTAAATAATTGTTTCAATTGAGTTGCATAAGTCTTCTTTTGCCTGTATTCGAACGTGTCTCCTTGAATTTGTATTATTCAGCGTTACCTTTACAGCACCGAGTGCCTTGATTCAAGTAGGTACTCTTTTAGCTTAATAACTAACAATTTGTTTCAATTGAGTTGCAAATTTTTGCTTCTGTCTGGATTCGAACGTGGGATGTTTGAAAATGATTCGTCAGCGTTACCTTTACACCACCGAGTCCCTTGATTCAAGTAGGTACTCTTTTAGCTTAATAACTAACAAATTGTTTCAATTGAGTTGCAAAGGTTTGCTTCTGCCTGGATTCGAACGTGGGATGTTTGAAAATGATTCGTCAGCGTTACCTTTACACCACCGAGTCCGTTGATTCAATTAGGTATACTTTAGCTTCATATCTAAATAATTGTTTCAATTGAGTTGCAAAAGTTCGCTTCTGCCTGGATTCGAACGTGGGATGTTTGAAATTGATTCGTCAGCGTTACCTTTACACCACCGAGTGCCTTGATTCAAGTAGGTACTCCTTTAGCTTTATATCTAAATAATTGTTTCAATTGAAGTTGCAGAAGTTCGCTTCTGCCTGGATTCGAACGTGTGACGTTTGAAATTGATTCGTCAGCGTTACCTTGACACCACCGAGTCCCCTGATTCAAGTTGGTACTCCTTTAGCTTCATATCTAAATAATTGTTTCAATTGAGTTGCATAAGTCTTCTTTTGCCTGGATTCGAACGTGGGTCCTTGAATTTGTATTATTCAGCGTTACCTTTACACCACCGAGTCCCCTGATTCAAGTTGGTACTCCTTTAGCTTCATATCTAAATAATTGTTTCAATTGAGTTGCATAAGTCTTCTTTTGCCTGGATTCGAACGTGGCTCCTTGAATTTGTATTATTCAGCGTTACCTTTACAGCACCGAGTGCCTTGATTCAAGTAGTTACTCCTTTAGCTTTATATTTAACAATTTGTTTCAATTGAGTTGCAAATTTTTGCTTCTGTCTGGATTCGAACGTGGGATGTTTGAAAATGATTCATCAGCGTTACGTTTACACCACCGAGTGCCTTGATTCAAGTAGGTACTCCTTTAGCTTCATATCTAAATAATTGTTTCAATTGAGTTGCATAAGTCTGCTTTTGCCTGGATTCGAACGTGGCTCCTTGAATTTGTATTATTCAGCGTTACCTTTACAGCACCGAGTGCCTTGATTCAAGTAGTTACTCCTTTAGCTTTATATTTAACAATTTGTTTTAATTGAGTTGCAAAGGTTTGCTTCTGTCTGGATTCGAACGTGTGATGTTTGTAATTGATTCGTCAGCGTTACCTTTACACCACCGAGTCCCTTAATTCAAGTAGGTACTACTTTAGCTTTATATCTAAATAATTGTTTCAATTGAGTTGCATAAGTCTGCTTTTGCCTTGATTCGAACGTGTCTCCTTGAATTTGTATTATTCAGCGTTACCTTTACACCACCGAGTGCCTTGATTCAAGTAGGTACTCTTTTAGCTTAATAACTAAAAAATTGTTTCAATTGAGTTGCAAAGGTTTGCTTCTGCCTGGATTCGAACGTGGGATGTTTGAAAATGATTCGTCAGCGTTACCTTTACACCACCGAGTCCCTTGATTCAATTAGGTATACTTTAGCTTCATATCTAAATAATTGTTTCAATTGAGTTGCAAAAGTTGGCTTCTGCCTGGATTCGAACGTGGGATGTTTGAAATTGATTCGTCAGCGTTACCTTTACACCACCGAGTGCCTTGATTCAAGTAGGTACTCCTTTAGCTTTATATCTAAATAATTGTTTCAATTGAAGTTGCAGAAGTTCGCTTCTGCCTGGATTCGAACGTGTGACGTTTGAAATTGATTCGTCAGCGTTACCTTTACACCATCGAGACCCCTGATTCAAGTTGGTACTCCTTTAGCTTCATATCTAAATAATTGTTTCAATTGAGTTGCATAAGTCTTCTTTTGCCTGTATTCGAACGTGGCTCCTTGAATTTGTATTATTCAGCGTTACCTTTACAGCACCGAGTGCCTTGATTCAAGTAGTTACTCCTTTAGCTTTATATTTAACAATTTGTTTTAATTGAGTTGCAAAGGTTTGCTTCTGTCTGGATTCGAACGTGTGATGTTTGTAATTGATTCGTCAGCGTTACCTTTACACCATCGAGTCCCCTGATTCAAGTTGGTACTCCTTTAGCTTCATATCTAAATAATTGTTTCAATTGAGTTGCATAAGTCTTCTTTTGCCTGTATTCGAACGTAGCTCCTTGAATTTGTATTATTCAGCGTTACCTTTACACCACCGAGTGCCTTGATTCAAGTAGTTACTCCTTTAGCTTTATATTTAACAATTTGTTTCAATTGAGTTGCAAATTTTTGCTTCTGTCTGGATTCGAACGTGGGATGTTTGAAAATGATTCGTCAGCGTTACCTTTACACCACCGAGTGCCTTGATTCAAGTAGGTACTCCTTTAGCTTCATATCTAAATAATTGTTTCAATTGAGTTGCATAAGTCTGCTTTTGCCTGGATTCGAACGTGGCTCCTTGAATTTGTATTATTCAGCGTTACCTTTACAGCACCGAGTGCCTTGATTCAAGTAGGTACTCTTTTAGCTTAATAACTAACAATTTGTTTCAATTGAGTTGCAAATTTTTGCTTCTGTCTGGATTCGAACGTGGGATGTTTGAAAATAATTCGTCAGCGTTACCTTTACACCACCGAGTGCCTTGATTCAAGTAGGTACTACTTTAGCTTTATATCTAAATAATTGTTTCAATTGAGTTGCAAAAGTTCGCTTCTGCCTGGATTCGAACGTGGGATGTTTGAAATTGATTCGTCAGCGTTACCTTTACACCACCGAGTGCCTTGATTCAAGTAGGTACTCCTTTAGCTTTATATCTAAATAATTGTTTCAATTGAGTTGCATAAGTCTGCTTTTGCCTGGATTCGAACGTGGCTCCTTGAATTTGTATTATTCAGCGTTACCTTTACACCACCGAGTGCCTTGATTCAAGTAGGTACTCATTTAGCTTAATAACTAACAATTTGTTTCAATTGAGTTGCAAAAGTTCGCTTCTGCCTGGATTCGAACGTGGGATGTTTGAAATTGATTCGTCAGCATTACCTTTACACTACCGAGTCCGTTGATTCAAGTTTGTACTCCTTTAGCTTCATATCTAAATAATTGTTTCAATTGAGTTGCATAAATCTGCTTTTGCCTGGATTCGAACGTGTCTCCTTGAATTTGTATTATTCAGCGTTACCTTTACACCACCGAGTGCCTTGATTCAAGTAGGTACTCTTTTAGCTTAATAACTAACAATTTGTTTCAATTGAGTTGCAAATTTTTGCTTCTGTCTGGATTCGAACGTGGGATGTTTGAAAATGATTCGTCAGCGTTACCTTTACACCACCGAGTCCCTTGATTCAATTAGGTATACTTTAGCTTCATATCTAAATAATTGTTTCAATTGAGTTGCAAAAGTTCGCTTCTGCCTGGATTCGAACGTGGGATGTTTGAAATTGATTCGTCAGCGTTACCTTTACACCACCGAGTGCCTTGATTCAAGTAGGTACTCTTTTAGCTTAATAACTAACAATTTGTTTCAATTGAGTTTCAAAAGTTCGCTTCTGCCTGGATTCGAACGTGGGATGTTTGAAACGGATTCGTCAGCGTTACCTTTACACCACCGAGTGCCTTGATTCAAGTAGGTACTCTTTTAGCTTAATAACTAACAAATTGTTTCAATTGAGTTGCAAAGGTTTGCTTCTGCCTGGATTCGAACGTGGGATGTTTGAAAATGATTCGTCAGCGTTACCTTTACACCACCAAGTGCCTTGATTCAAGTAGGTACTACTTTAGCTTTATATTTAACAATTTGTTTTAATTGAGTTGCAAAGGTTTGCTTCTGTCTGGATTCGAACGTGTGATG
The DNA here is from genome assembly GCA_921293015.1 of Phorcus lineatus. Classification (NCBI taxonomy): domain Eukaryota; kingdom Metazoa; phylum Mollusca; class Gastropoda; order Trochida; family Trochidae; genus Phorcus; species Phorcus lineatus. The sequence goes on from OV121092.1 coordinate 22,064,075, forward strand.
TTTGAAATTGATTCGTCAGCGTTACCTTTACACCACCGAGTCCCTTGATTCAATTAGGTACTACTTTAGCTTTATATCTAAAAAATTGTTTCAATTGAGTTGCATAAGTCTGCTTTTGCCTGGATTCGAACGTGGCTCCTTGAATTTGTAATATTCAGCGTTACCTTTACACCACCGAGTGCCTTGATTCAAGTAGGTACTCTTTTAGCTTAATAACTAACAATTTGTTTCAATTGAGTTGCAAATTTTTGCTTCAGCCTGGATTCGAACGTGGGATGTTTGAAATTGATTCGTCAGCGTTACCTTTACACCACCGAGTCCGTTGATTCAAGTTTGTACTCCTTTAGCTTCATATCTAAATAATTGTTTCAATTGAGTTGCATAAATCTGCTTTTGCCTGGATTCGAACGTGTCTCCTTGAATTTGTATTATTCAACGTTACCTTTACACCACCGAGTGCCTTGATTCAAGTAGATACTCTTTTAGCTTAATAACTAACAATTTGTTTCAATTGAGTTGCAAATTTTTGCTTCTGTCTGGATTCGAACGTGGGATGTTTGAAAATGATTCGTCAGCGTTACCTTTACACCACCTAGTGCCTTGATTCAAGTAGGTACTCCTTTAGCTTCATATCTAAATAATTGTTTCAATTGAGTTGCATAAGTCTGCTTTTGCCTGGATTCGAACGTGGCTCCTTGAATTTGTATTATTCAGCTTTACCTTTACACCACCGAGTGCCTTGATTCAAGTAGGTACTCTTTTAGCTTAATAACTAACAATTTGTTTCAATTGAGTTGCAAAAGTTCGCTTCTGCTTGTATTCGAACGTGGGATGTTTGAAATTGATTCGTCAGCGTTACCTTTACACCACCGAGTCCCTTGATTCAAGTAGGTACTCCTTTAGCTTTATATCTAAATAATTGTTTCAATTGAAGTTGCAGAAGTTTGCTTCTGCCTGGATTCGAACGTGTGACGTTTGAAATTGATTCGTCAGCGTTACCTTTACAGCACCGAGTCCGTTGATTCAAGTTTGTACTCCTTTAGCTTCATATCTAAATAATTGTTTCAATTGAGTTGCATAAATCTGCTTTTGCCTGTATTCGAACGTGTCTCCTTGAATTTGTATTATTCAGCGTTACCTTTACAGCACCGAGTGCCTTGATTCAAGTAGGTACGCCTTTAGCTTTATATTTAACAATTTGTTTTAATTGAGTTGCAAAGGTTTGCTTCTGTCTGGATTCGAACGTGGGATGTTTGAAAATGATTCGTCAGCGTTACCTTTACACCACCGAGTCCCTTGATTCAATTAGGTATACTTTAGCTTTATATCTAAATAATTGTTTTAATTGAAGTTGCAAAAGTTCGCTTCTGCCTGGATTCGAACGTGGGATGTTTGAAATTGATTCGTCAGCGTTACCTTTACACCACCGAGTCCGTTTATTCAATTAGGTACTACTTTAGCTTTATATCTAAATAATTGTTTCAATTGAGTTGCATAAGTCTTCTTTTGCCTGTATTCGAATGTGGCTCCTTGAATTTGTACTATTCAGCGTTACCTTTACACCACCGAGTCCCTTAATTCAAGTAGGTACTACTTTAGCTTTATATCTAAATAATTGTTTCAATTGAAGTTGCAGAAGTTTGCTTCTGCCTGGATTCGAACGTGTGACGTTTGAAATTGATTCGTCAGCGTTACCTTTACACCACCGAGTCCCCTGATTCAAGTTGGTACTCCTTTAGCTTCATATCTAAATAATTGTTTCAATTGAGTTGCATAAGTCTTCTTTTGCCTGTATTCGAACGTGGCTCCTTGAATTTGTATTATTCAGCGTTACCTTTACAGCACCGAGTGCCTTGATTCAAGTAGTTACTCCTTTAGCTTTATATTTAACAATTTGTTTTAATTGAGTTGCAAAGGTTTGCTTCTGTCTGGATTCGAACGTGTGATGTTTGAAATTGATTCGTCAGCGTTACCTTTACACCACCGAGTCCCTTAATTCAAGTAGGTACTCCTTTAGCTTTATATCTAAATAATTGTTTCAATTGAAGTTGCAGAAGTGTGCTTCTGCCTGGATTCGAACGTGTGACGTTTGAAATTGATTCGTCAGCGTTACCTTTACACCACCGAGTGCCTTGATTCAAGTAGGTACTCCTTTAGCTTTATATCTAAATAATTGTTTCAATTGAAGTTGCATAAGTCTGCTTCTGCCTGGATTCGAACGTGTGACTTTTGAAATTCGATCGTCAGCGTTACCTTTACACCACCGAGTCCGTTGATTCAAGTTGGTACTCATTTAGCTTTATATCTAAATAATTGTTTTAACTGAAGTTGCAGAAGTTTGCTTCTGCCTGGATTCGAACGTGTGACGTTTGAAATTGATTCGTCAGCGTTACCATTACACCACCGAGTCCGTTGATTCAAGTTGGTACTCCTTTAGCTTCATATCTAAATAATTGTTTCAATTGAGTTGCATAAGTCTTCTTTTGCCTGTATTCGAACGTGGTTCCTTGAATTTGTATTATTCAGCGTTACCTTTACACCACCGAGTGCCTTGATTCAAGTAGGTACTCCTTTAGCCTTATATTTAACAATTTGTTTTAATTGAGTTGCAAAGGTTTGCTTCTGTCTGGATTCGAACGTGTGATGTTTGAAAATGATTCGTCAGCGTTACCTTTACACCACCGAGTCCCTTGATTCAATTAGGTACTACTTTAGCTTTATATCTAAATAATTGTTTCAATTGAGTTGCATAAGTCTGCTTTTGCCTGGATTCGAACGTGGCTCCTTGAATTTGTATTATTCAGCGTTACCTTTACACCACCGAGTGCCTTGATTCAAGTAGGTACTCATTTAGCTTTATAACTAACAATTTGTTTCAATTGAGTTGCAAAAGTTCGCTTCTGCCTGGATTCGAACGTGGGATGTTTGAAATTGATTCGTCAGCGTTACCTTTACACCACCGAGTCCGTTGATTCAAGTTTGTACTCCTTTAGCTTCATATCTAAATAATTGTTTCAATTGAGTTGCATAAATCTGCTTTTGCCTGGATTCGAACGTGTCTTCTTGAATTTGTATTATTCAGCGTTACCTTTACACCACCGAGTCCGTTGATTCAAGTTGGTACTACTTTAGCTTTATATCTAAAGAATTTTTTCAATTGAGTTGCATAAGTCTGCTTTTGCCTGGATTCGAACGTGGCTCCTTGAATTTGTATTATTCAGCGTTACCTTTACACCACCGAGTCCCTTAATTCAATTAGGTACTACTTTAGCTTTATATCTAAATAATTGTTTCAATTGAAGTTGCAAAAGTTTGCTTTTGCCTGTATTCGAACGTGGCTCCTTGAATTTGTACTATTCAGCGTTACCTTTACACCACCGAGTCCCTTGATTCAAGTAGGTACTCCTTTAGCTTCATATCTAAATAATTGTTTCAATTGAGTTGCATAAGTCTTCTTTTGCCTGTATTCGAACGTGTCTTCTTGAATTTGTATTATTCAGCGTTACCTTTACACCACCGAGTCCGTTGATTCAAGTTGGTACTACTTTAGCTTTATATCTAAATAATTGTTTCAATTGAAGTTGCAAAAGTTTGCTTTTGCCTTTATGCGAACGTGGCTCCTTGAATTTGTACTATTCAGCGTTACCTTTACACCACTGAGTCCCTTAATTCAATTAGGTACTACTTTAGCTTTATATCTAAATAATTGTTTCAATTGAAGTTGCAAAAGTTTGCTTTTGCCTGTATTCGAACGTGGCTCCTTGAATTTGTATTATTCAGCGTTACCTTTACAGCACCGAGTGCCTTGATTCAAGTAGTTACTCCTTTAGCTTTATATTTAACAATTTGTTTTAATTGAGTTGCAAAGGTTTGCTTCTGTCTGGATTCGAACGTGTGATGTTTGAAATTGATTCGTCAGCGTTACCTTTACACCACCGAGTCCCTTAATTCAAGTAGGTACTACTTTAGCTTTATATCTAAATAATTGTTTTAATTGAAGTTGCAGAAGTTTGCTTCTGCCTGGATTCGAACGTGTGACGTTTGAAATTGATTCGTCAGCGTTACCTTTACACCACCGAGTGCCTTGATTCAAGTTGGTACTCCTTTAGCTTTATATCTAAACAATTGTTTCAATTGAAGTTGCATAAGTCTGCTTCTGCCTGGATTCGAACGTGTGACTTTTGAAATTCGATCGTCAGCGTTACCTTTACACCACCGAGTCCGTTGATTCAAGTTGGTACTCATTTACCTTTATATTTAAAAAATTGTTTCAACTGAAGTTGCAGAAGTTTGCTTCTGCCTGGATTCGAACGTGTGACGTTTGAAATTGATTCGTCAGCGTTACCTTTACACCACCGAGTCCCTTGATTCAAGTTGGTACTCCTTTAGCTTCATATCTAAATAATTGTTTCAATTGAGTTGCATAAGTCTGCTTTTGCCTGGATTCGAACGTGGGATGTTTGAAAATGATTCGTCAGCGTTACCTTTACACCACCGAGTGCCTTGATTCAAGTAGGTACTCTTTTAGCTTAATAACTAACAATTTGTTTCAATGAAGTTGCAGAAGTTCACTTCTGCCTGGATTCGAACGTGTGACGTTTGAAATTGATTCGTCAGCGTTACCTTTACACCACCGAGTCCGTTGATTCAAGTTGGTACTCCTTTAGCTTCATATCTAAATAATTGTTTTAATTGAGTTGCATAAGTCTGCTTTTGCCTGGATTCGAACGTGACTCCTTGAATTTGTATTCTTCAGCGTTACCTTTACACCACCGAGTGCCTTGACTCAAGTAGGTACTCTTTTAGCTTAATAACTAACAATTTGTTTCAATTGAGTTGCAAAAGTTTGCTTCAGCTTGGATTCGAACGTGGGAGGTTTGAAATTGATTCGTCAGCGTTACCTTTACACCACCGAGTCCGTTGATTCAAGTTGGTACTCCTTTAGCTTTATATCTAAATAATTGTTTAAATTGAGTTGCATAAGTCTGCTTTTGCCTGTATTCGAACGGGGCTTCTTGAATTTGTATTATTCAGCGTTACCTTTACACCACCGGGTGCCTTGATTCTAGAAGGTACTCCTTTAGCTTTATATCTAACAATTTGTTTCAATTGAGTTGCAAAAGTTTGCTTCTGCCTGGATTCGAACGTGGGACGTTTGAAATTGATTCGTCAGCGTTACCTTTACACCACAACTAACAACTTGTTTCATATAAGTTGCAAAAGTTTGCTTCAGTTTGGATTCGAATGTGTGATGTTTGAAAATGATTCGTCAGCGTTACCTTTACACCACCGAGTGCCTTGATTCAAGTAGGTACTCTTTTAGCTTTATAACTAACAATTTGTTTCAGTTGAGTTGCATAAGTCTGCTTTTGCTTGTATTCGAACATGGCTCCATCAATTTGTATTATTCAGCGTTACCTTTACACCACCGAGTGCCTTGATTCAAGTAGGTACTCTTTTAGCTTTATAACTAACTATTTGTTTTAATTGAGTTGCAAAAGTGTGCTTCTGCCTGAAATAAAACATGGCTCTTTAAATTTGTATCATTCAGCGTTACCTTTACACCACCGAGTCCCTTGGTTCAAAAAGGTACTACTTTAGCTTTATATCTAACAATTTGTTTCAATTGAGTTGCAAAAGTTTGCTTCTGACTAAAATCAAACGTGGCTCCTTGACTTTGTATTATTCAGCGTTACCTTTACACCACCGAGTCCCTTGCTTCAAGAAGGTACTCCTTTTAGCTTCGTATCTAACAATTTTTTTCAATTGAGTTGCAAAAGTGTGCTTCTGACTGAAATCAAACGTGGTCTTTGAACTTGTATTACTCAGCGTTACCTTTACACCACAGAGTCCCTTGATTCAAGTAGGTACTCCTTTAGCTTTATATCTAACAATTTGTTTTAATTGAGTTGCAAAAGTTTGCTTCTGCCTGGATTCAAAAGTGGGATGTTTGAAATTTATTTGTCAGCGTTACCTTTACACCACCGAGTCCCTTGGTTCTAGTAGGTACTCCTTTAGCTTTATATCTAACAATTTGTTTCAATTGAGTTTGCAAAAGTTTGCTTCTTCCTAGATTCGAACGTGGGACGTTTGAAATTGATTCGTCAGCGTTACCTTTGCACCACCGAGTCCCTTGATTTAAGTAAGTTCTGCTTTAGCTTTACATCCAACAAGACGTTTGAAATTGATTCGTCAGCATTACCTTTACACCACTGAGTCCCTTGATTCAAGTAGGTACTCCTTTAGCTTTATATCTAACAATTTGTTTCAATTGAGTTGCAAAAGTTTGCTTCTGCCTGGATTCGAAAGTGGGATGTTTGAAATTTATTTGTCAGCGTTACCTTTACACCACCGAGTTCCTTGGTTCTAGAAGGTACTCCTTTAGCTTTATATCTAACAATTTGTTTCAATTGAGTTGCAAAAGTGTGTTTCTGACTGAAATCAAACGTGGTCCTTGAACTTGTATTACTCAGCGTTACCTTTACACCACAGAGTTCCTGGGTTCAAGTAGGTACTCCCTTAGCTTTATATCTAGCAACTTGCTTCAATTGAGTTGCAAAAGTTTGCTTCTTCCTGGATTTGAACGTGCGATGGTTGAAATTGATTCGTCAACGTTACCTTTACACCACCGAGTCCCTTGGTTCAAGTAGGTACTTCTTTAGCTTCTATATCTAGCAATTTGCTTCAATTGAGTTGCAAAAGTGTGCTTCTGTCTGAAATCAAACGTGGCTCCTTGAATTTGTATTATTCAGCGTTCTCTTTACACCACCGAGACCCTTGGTTCTAGAAGGTACTCCTTTAGCTTTATATCTAACAATTTGTTTCAATTGAGTTGCAAAGGTGTGCTTCTGACTGAAATCAAACGTGGTCCTTGAACTTGTATTACTCAGCATTACCTTTACACCACCGAGTCCCTTGATTCAAGTAGGTACTCCTTTAGTTAAATATCTAACGATTTGTTTCAATTGAGTTGCAAAAGTTTGCTTCTTCGTGGATTCGAACGTGGATCGTTTGAAATTGATTCGTCAGCGTTACCTTTACATCACCGAGTCCCTTGATTCAAGTAGGTACTCCCATAACTTTATATCTAACAATTTGTTTCAATTGAGTTGCAAAAGTCTGCTTCTGCATGAAATCAAACGTGGCTCCTTAAATTTGTATTATTCAGCGTTAACTTTACACCACAGAGTCCCTGGGTTCAAATAGGTACTCCTTTAGCTTTATATCTAAAAATTTGTTTCAATTGAGTTGCAAAAGTGTGCCTCTGCAGATACTTCAACAGGTCAATGGTAAGGTTGTGAAACCCTATTTGCAGTTGAGGCAATAGATGACACAAATGCTGAAGAAATGAAAGTATTCGTAGTAATGACAATAGCGATGTCTCTGATTGTACAGATTGTAGGACTATCTACATTTGAATGATGACAACCGAATGCTGGGACATTTAGCATTTTTCAAAAAAAACTATGTGTATCTTGTGTATTTATAAGCTAAAAGGTTTTGTCATGTCATATGATGGCTGGTGGCTTATTGATGGTGAAAGGATGTTTAGCTTGATGACCAATCAATAGTACATGATATAGATTATATACACCGCTGTTTGTCTTGATTCCATTGCAGACAGAAAGTCTTGCTTGGTGTAAAAATGACATTGTATAAAACATAATCGAGAAATGAAATTTAAATAATGAAGGGAAGCTTTATTAAGATACATCATCAGAAACTGTTTCCAAAACTTTGAAAGATGATATAGGATGTCAACAGAATCAGAGGATTATACACACGGATGCTGTCATTATGTTCGTTATTTTAGTTATCGAAAACATCTAAGTATGGTTATACAAAAGATTATGCACTATATGTAGAATATAACACAATAAGTAGTAGAATATGTTAAAAAACTGTAAATGAAACATGATATATATGAAAATATGACCAACCTCAAAATTAACATGTAACAAAGGTGGTATGAAATGAAAGAAGAAAACAAAAGGTTGTTCATTTTTTTCAACAGTTAGTAACAGACTATACAATTCCTACAATAGATTACTGACAAAAGGTGACGTATTTTTTCATGAGAGTGTTTATACATCTTACAAATATGAACAATGTCCCGTTTAATAAATTTTTTATGAAACAAGTGAATGGTTTGATATCTAACGAGCGAAAGCAAGTTAGATACCAATACCATGCATGAGTTTCATAAACATGTAAATAAATGGGACTGAGTTTAGTATTTCATTTATTACTTGCTGAATTATATCAAACAAAAAGCATGAAAATAGCTGATATCACCATTGCAGGAGATTAAAAACCATAATTTGCTATGCATAATCAAAAATGAAATTCTTGCTAAATCTTCATTGCTTCATAAAGTTAAAAGTGAAGTTTCTCTAAGGCACAAGTACATATCCTTTTCCAATTTGAAGTTGTGCCAGGTTTGGTGGATATAAATAACTACACTACCCATTTCTGCACCCAAAATGATTTGAAGAGACATATTGGAGAGTTGGTCCTGTCTTGAACAACAATCAAACAACCACTTGACTTTTTCCTTTGAAGGCAGAGTTGGACATTTCCTCTCTTTGGAGCCCTCACTTGTATGAGTTAGCCTTGTGTTTTGGCAGAAAATCAAAGTTTGCAGGAACTGGACCAAGCAACATCTCACTGAAAAGGAAAAGTTTCAATCTGATCATTTCAACACAGGCTAGATCACTGAATCTCAGGAATTCTACATTTAAGACCCTGTACAGGAATACAAATTGGCAAAACTATATAATGTTTGTAACTTAAAGTAAAAAAACAAAAGTGCTTTTGGATAGGTCTCTCATCAAAGGGTCATCTCAAAATACATGAAATCAATTTCTAACAAAGAATCTGAATCCTCTGTAGGTTTGTTCGAGACTCTTTCAGAAGACATCCTCCTTGGGGTACCATTGCATAGAGTAGTTTCCCAAGGATGATTCTCTGGGAGTGGAATACAATCTGCAAGATAACCAACAAAGAGTAATATCAAGGAAGTGTACAACTGCCCAGTTACGTGACTTGTCATTCACTGGCAACCCTAGCGACTAATCATCTCAGGTTAAATTGCCTGAGCAGTGATAAATTAATGAACACCCTCTCCTCAACTTCTTATTTTAATAGGAACTTCTAGGGGGCCTCATTCATGGGTAATAACCCGAGGTAAAGGAACACCACTCGGGTTGTCCTCTGCTAGGGCTTCACATAAATGAAATATGTTAGTGGTTAATATGTTAGTACACCTCTGATAACTTATCTCTTAAAGAGTTGTAACCTTAAAAGCTCAATGAGATAGAGACTACGAATCTGCCCACTGGAGAGAACTGACTTGACAAACAAAGCGTGCTCACTAGAGTGTTTATCTAGTTGGTAACATCTGATGAACATGCTTAGCAGGCTCAAAATAGCTGCTGAACAGATGTCTTCAAAGGCCAGGTCCAGAGCAGAAGCTTTGAAGGTAACTACTTTAATCGAATGAGCTTTCAATCCTTCAGGAGGCTGCTGTCCCTTGTAGATATTGATATAGATATAGATATTTATCTCATCTTGGACAGCAATGTCGGCTACTCATTGGCTAAAAGCAATCAAGTGCCTTAGGTATACTTTTCTATGTTAAACTGAGTCACGCGCAATCCTAGTAACAGAGACGGCGTGCTGCCAAGAGTCCCACTGTTAGGTAAACAAAGGCTACGCTAGTTTGTTGAAACCTACCGTTACTAGCTCAGTGTATTTTCCACTAATTGAAGTCATTTTGCATTTCTTTAATGGAACAAGTAAGTTCTTATAAAAATGATATGCTCGTGGGAAAAATCTTGACAAGTTACAAGACTTGCCATTGGCCTACCGGTTCACTTGCCCGTAGCGAGGTTGTCCATCAGTGTGCTGAAGATTGGAATGGTGAACTAGAAAACCAATCTTTATTTACATAGTAGTCCAGGTCATCGCCGACTTTTCATTCATATAAAACATTCAAACCAACCTAAGCATTATGTTGTGATGCCTGCATGTTCTATGCGTCCGACACTTTCAAACTCAATCGCATCTTTCACGACAGCTGGGCAGCTTTCACAGGGCAGCTTTATGACTTTAATTTTACTTTTTGTTGCTTCTAAAATGATGCTGTAGCAAGAAATCTTAATTTTTCATAAATGTTATAACCAAAACTGTAGTGTTTACATACAAACATAAGTGACGTGCCCACATTTTTGTATGTATCCTTAGAGTAATCAGCACTAAAAAAATGATATATACTCCAAACCTAGTCATGTAACAAACTACAAACCTGTCACTGTGTATCATTTATAGATCTCTATATATATGCAACTTATTTCATTATTGTCTCTAACAATGTAAACGAATGCGACCCATATCTGCATTTGGTATATATACTTATTTACAAACAAATGCGAAGTGAGTCCTGACTATGACGTCACATCAACCGAAGGAGAGCTCATAGGTGCGCACAGACCTTTTTCAATTGGGCTTTCAAGGTGGCCAATTTCTAAGCACTTTGAACTGTTATATCTTTTTAATTAAATCAAAACGCTGTTTGGTGTTTTATTTACTTAAATGTATTGTCTATATGAAAATGGGGATCAAAGTCATATAAAACAAAATTAAAAAGCAATTAATCAATTAGCACAAAAGACCGCAGCAACTTACAGCACCTTAAGAGGGGCTTTAATCAATAGCCAAGTACCACCCGTTGCTTGCCACTGATTGTAAAGTTCTAATTCGACAAGGAATAACTAGGTGACATTTTACTCATGCCCGATTCTCTAAGTGCTCATATATGATATGATATGGTTTATTCAGTAACAGGCCACCGGCCCACTTCACATGTACATTTCATTAGAATATAACATTGTAGCACAAGGAAATTAAAATTTAGAAAACATACGCCTCATTTTGGACGCAAGAAATACAAATTTTGCCAAAAAATTGACTATGTTATGATTATTACTATTAAAAAGTTGTACAAGTTTGCGTATAGTTGGGTTGATATAATAATATTGTGGTAGTAACTGTTTCTGTTGGCTATCATAAAATGGACACTGTAAGGAGAAATGTACTCACTTTCATACATAATGGACAAATTGATTAGGGCTTTCAATATTTAACATTCTGCCATTTTCTTTAAGGAGATTATGACCTGTGCATCTTAAATTTGCTAAGGCCTTTCTATAAGCTGCATTAGAAACACAAGATAAGATTCAAGACAGAAATAAGGCTTTACATGGCAGACAAAATCTAACTTTGAGATATTAATAACTCTGTCATGCATTGTTGCATATCTATGTCTTTACAACGTTCAATGTTTTAAGCATGAAATTGATTATAATAAGATGTAACATATTCAAATATAAGCAACAAGTTATATTACAGAGCACGCGTCACATTAAACCTATACAAGTATTCGCAACCCGTTATCTAGACACATTCTTTATATTTCATGCAACTATGCCAAATTTATGAAATTCTGGTCATTCCACAAATTGTTCAAAGTGAAGAGTACCCATATAGACATAAGAGCCATATTTCGACATTCATTTATTTAAATCATCATGTGCTCCCTGACACTATACAAGATGTAAGCTTCTCACAGAAAAATATTTTCCATTCCACGATATTTTTTTTAATGAATAATCAGGTTGTATGTTTCTGTCTGCTTCAGAAATGCACCCCCCAATTTCGATCGTAAATCTTCTAAAACTTTGTATTGTAACCATTAAAGATCGACATTGGCACTTTAGGGATTCATTAAAAGGGATTAAAATTTTGCATTGATTCGACTTCAAATTTCTGAAATCGGCCGATAACAACTAAATTACGACTTTATAAAGACACTTTTCAATTATCGTCAGCAAGCAGATTTCAAAGGGTTGTATGGTCACTAAAGCCTTGTCAACCTTACGACATTGGAGTCACCTCGTTAACCCTATCAATAATTTATTGTGGATCTGCATCTTTATATCTTTTAATTTGAGATACACATCTTAACCAAAGCAACTCAAATCTTCGATCGATCCATAGGTCAGTTAAACAGTTCTACATTGGGAATGGATTCCTCCTTATCAAATTTTGTATCATTAGGTAGCTTTCAGTATTATTTTGGGGAATATTGTCTATCAATCCTAATCTTTTCAGTTGCTTGTTTTTGATGTTGTTTAACCCTTAAGATGCGGGGCCCGGAATATTGCGGGATGAAACTAGCGAGATGCGAGTAGCACACTTAGTTTTTTTCACGCTTGAAAAGATAGAGAAAGAGGTTGTCTTTCATTCCATGGAAAATTTGTACATGCGCAAAAATAAATAAAGACACAGCAAGCGCTGCAAAAAAGGCTAAATCCTCTGTTCAAATCATGTGAACTGAACTGTGATTTTGACATGTTCCTTTCTTACGCTCATATCTTCTCAAAAGCTAGGTGCATATTGTAACTGTTTACCTCCTGATAAAGAGGGTATAATTGTCTTCGATTTGGTCAAAAATGTGTATATGGGCTATATAAAATAAAGAAACAGCAAGTGCCGCAAAAAGGTGACTTTTGTTTATTCTTTAATTTTTTACCATTTTTTAGCACTTTATATCACCTGGTTTTTACACTTCCTATCCGTTTAACGGCAGAGCACATTATCAACTTATCTATATCACAATAAAGAGGAAAGGATCGTCTTCAATTCTATATAAAATTTGCAAATTACAATGAGACAATAAGGGAGCGTTAAGTGATGTCGCAATCATCAAAATGTGTTCTCAAATACCTAAGGGTACCATCTTTGCGCACTAAACATATTCCAAACCAAGTGGTACATATTTGTTATCACCGTAAAGAAGAAATAAATATCTTCATTTCCATGTTTAATTTGCACATATTTGTATCAAAATAAAACGTGTGGAAATGATACGAAAAAAAGGTTGCAGTAAGGCGATTTTCACCCACGTTTCGTTGGTAATACCTTCTAATCACAGTGCAATAGATCATTATGTTATATATCTTTGTAAAGAAGAATAAATTGCCTTCAATTCCATACATAATTTGCATGTATACAAAGAGAATTACTTGATTTATAAAGTTGGAAATAAAAACAATTTCTGTTATGTGCAAGTGAATTTTTCAGCTGGGATATCACTGTGCCGCCTGCACGAGCTGAGCGGGTGTGTTTGCCTGGGGCTATTAGCATAGTAATATTACTGTTGGGGTCAGAACGTTATCTGGGTTTATCTTAATTTATATCTTTCGTTTAGGATGGCGTGTGGTAATGAAATATAGAGCAAGAAATTAGCTTCATTTCCGCATATGATTTGTCTATGCGCACTCAGTGATTAAATGATTTTCTAAAGTTTGAAATAAAGACAATTTTTAAAATAATAGTAAAATTCGTTCTAGACATATTTTTGTAATAATTTTATATCAATGTCCATAGGAACTATTCGTCTTCAGTCTTGTATTGATTTCTGGAATGCGCTCTTAGAATTTATTGAGTTATGGTGTCCGAATTTAAAACAAGTTGACTTCGGTCATAGAAACCGTTCTAGGGGTGATAGAAATTTCATTCAGGTAATTATCATCCATTTGTGACACGCGATGGCCGACTAGTTTTGTAAACAATAATGATAACGTCCGTATATGTAAACACACCATATGTTGTGAAAACAGTAGCATCTCGCGGCTCTGGAATATTCAGCCATGGGTGCTAGTTACTTTTTTACGGTAGCAAGGCGAGTGCTTGAAAATTCAGCCACGGGGGCAAAACTGGTTAAAATAATATTCAGCAACGTAAGAGTTAATATGCTTGTCTAGACAGTTTTTTTATGCTTTCGACATCTGCTGATAAAATGATTTATTTAATGGGTTTGCTGTTTTATTATATTTGGTATATATATATTAAACTACTCAACAAAGTCACGTGATGTCTGCCCCAATCATCAAACCTTATTTTGTTTGTTATTTTCGCAATAATATCGTGATAAAATGTGATTTGATTTTAGAAGTGTAATTCTCTATGATTCTTTTTAATTCTAAGGATGTAGTGAGTGAGTGAGATGGTGTTTAACGTGTTTTGAACAATATTTCAGTTATTAAACATGTGTTTAACAGGGTAGGAAACATACCAGAAAAGTCTACCAGACACCAGAGCTGGTAACTTTGAAAACTAACCAGCCCTCCATTGAATTTGCCAGTCCTATTTTAGTTGAATATTATTCCTCAGCAATAATTAATTATGAAGTAAATTTCAGGCTTTCATATCTATTCTATTTCAAAACTTACAAACATTGCTGTGAAATAATGCCATCGTGTCTCAAATTAGTACAACAAGTGACTTTAGTTTTTTCATACTCTTTTTTTATAATTATTCTGTCGTTCATACGTTTATTTAATTGTTTCTCTTGGCAAAGCAAGACGTTACATGATACATCTATGACAGACAGATTTTATTTGTATACAAGTGACCCTTGGCCAATATATTATATGTGTAAAACATAAGTATAACATATATTGCAAACCAATTAGCAATTATAATGTTTTCTTATCTGAGATATGTGGTACAACAGAAGAGCTAACTTAAATAACAAATTAAGACTTTCAATGTGCAGTAACATACAGAATTTATTTTTGGAAGATTGCTATAGAAAAAGCATGGCAGAGATTTAATTCGAATTTCTAAATCGAAATTGCGTATTTATTGTGTTTATGAATCTGGCAAAACGTGCTTCTGTAACTTTGAAGCTGTGAATCCGAATAAAAATTTACACAGGTTGATGACGATATTTCATTAAAACCAGTCTTGTCGGTAAATATCTTTACATCCCTGTTTGAATAGCTGAATAAAATATTTGGTATTACTTACATAATATATATATACATTTATATTCAAAGTCATGGCTTCAAAGATAAGTTCTTAACGAACTTTCAGCACTTGAGCACTGTCATTTTATACAGCCATAGCCAGTTGCAAGCCTTGCTACGATTGGCTGATTAATTATCGTTAACCAATAGACGTGCATCTCTTATGAATGCAATCACCTTGACACAAACTCAAAGAAATTGACTCAACTCAAATCGCGACTGATAACCACTTAATAGTTTTTTGCGTCTTAAATATTTATTCAAATAGCGATGCAGAAATTAATGTCGACATAGATTGGATTTAATGATAATATGAACCCGACCATCGGACAGGTAAGATTTATTTTGTGCCCGCCCTCAACAAAATTAACCCGTCTTGGGCGTTTCCTACACTGGTTTAAGGATGTAATAACGCGTCTTATTTATATGATACAAACAAATTGATGGTCCCCATTTAATGCTGTATCACTGCGTGGCCTCCATTTCCAATCTCCATTGACAAATGACACCCACGATTTATTTTGAAAAGGGACAATTTTCAGTGAAAAACAAAATTTGAAACTTAAAACGTGAACATGACATACAGTTGTATTCCAACAGGTATTTATTGTTTACACGATTATTGAATTTGTAATTCACGATTTTAGTGAGCAAGTAGCAAGAGTCAAATTCGTCGTAGTGCAAACTCGCCTAAAGATATCGATGGATAAGAGGGTCAAGTCATGTCCAATATGGTTCATGCATGGTATTCAAACACAGTCATGCTTCCATGAGATTGCTACTGCGCATGCTCGAATCAGTGCAAATCTGTGCTCTCGTACAGATCGGACATATTTTTTTCGGCGCTGAAAAATAAGTTTTCCCTCCGAGTAAATTGGCTGTTTAACTTGTATAATTGCATAAACAGCTTACTTCTTATCACTATAATTAGGGACTTCCGGTTGTACATGGGAGGACTTCCGGTTGTACATGGGAAGAGACAGGCCACGCTAAAATCGCGCTCCGCCACCCCACAGGTTATCGTAAGGAATCCTGCGCTATGAAGATTGTTATCTCCATTTAAAGATAAACCCCTTCAAAATAATACTAAAGACAGTTAAAGAATATACTATTTCATATATATATATTCATCAATTAAAGTAATTCAGTGGCAAAATGTCAACACGTGCTAGTGCGGCTAACACGGAAGAAATCGTGAAATCTTCAGAAAAGAGACTAAGTGAGCTAATCCTTGGTGTTAAAGCGGAACTTATAGACTCATTGGCAGAAGTAAAGCTAGAAATAAGTGATATAAAAACCAAAGTCACAAGTGTAGAACATGCGGTTTTTGTACACGACACAGAGTTGAACTCTCTTCGGGCGGAATTGGCGGCCATTAAAACGTCCCACAGTACTTTGGAACGCCAATGTATTCTCAAGGACATCCATGACAGGAAGACTAACCTTCTTTTCTATGGCCTGTCAGAACGCCCAGACGAAAATACTGAAAACACCTTGAAGGATTTTTTTATTGATAAACTAAAGTTCAGTCCAGCCAGATGTACGAACATGCTCATCAAAACAGCGCACCGGCTTCCCAAAAGTGAGTACCAGCGACAGCACAATCCAACAGCCCCGCCAAGTATAATTGCCACCTTCATTAAAATGGCGGACCGCGACGATGTGTTCCGAGCGTGAGCAGACCGAGCGGTTCAGCATACAGACAGACCTGCCGGCAATGCTGAAGAAACGTCGTGCCATCCTGAGCAGACAGGCCACAGATATCCGCAAGACGCAGAACGTGTGGACACGGGTGAGAGTCGTGGGGGTAGAAGTCGTCCTGGAGACGAAAGAGCCGCACCAAAGTTCTTCACAATGGAAGCGTTACGAGTAAACAAAAACTAAACTATGAACTGACTGGAAAATATGCAATTTACAGATAGAACATATTCCCTTTCATTCGCATAAAGCTTCAGATCAGTTTAAATAAGTTCCAATTCGTAAAAACGGTTGGCTTTAGGTTTGTTTTACTTGAATTATTATTTTTTGGCCATCTCAATGCGACAATTTCACTTGTATAATATGTCTTATAATGTCTATCAGCTTTACAAAGTCTCGAAACCACTAGCACATCATTGAGTAGGAAACGCACGTGCTATCTACACACGTGGTTTGGCTATGAACAGTGAGCCAAAAATGTTGGCTTTTCATGGATACTGTGTCTCATTTGAATGCTCTATGCAAACTGTAACATGTGGAATTTTCATGATGACACTGAAACAAATAACTGTGAGTGTCTACTGTAAATGTTTGATCATATTGTGATGCTTTAGTTACATTGACAGGAAGTTTCACTCATTTTGGCATAGGAATGCAACTTCCAAGTTTAGTTTCAAATTATAATGAAAAATGACAAATACAGTCTTTAAGTTTTAAATCACATAAATGACAGATACTTGCAAAATACCCGCCTCGTATTTACTTATTCGTTTTAGCGAATAGATCTTATAATTAGGCATGTTAAGTCTCGAGTTAAAATTGATAAGTCATCAAACCACTAGTATACCAATGAACACGAAATTCACGTGCAGCCTAACACGTGGTCTTGTTACGAACAGTGAGCCACAGTCGTTGGCTTTTTCATGGATACGGTTTCCTTGGATAACTTTATGTGAACTGTGTCACTGGATTTTCATATGGACACTAACTGTGAGTATTATGAACTGATTTTGAGTATATTTACCAAGAATGCGGGAATTTGACAAAAAGTGTTAGAATTTATGCAGACATGACAAACTATGCATATTTCGACATAATTTATCAAAATGAGCTCAGATTTTTCGTTTTACTTGCATTTCTAGCGGGATAAGCTACTTATATTTTGATTATTCGCAATGACCCTGTGGGGGGACAAAGTTACCATCTCTTTGTGACAATGACGGATGTCAATGTGTCATTTTTTCTTTCTTTTGTTTTCTCGTTTTTAGAAATTATACAGTTACTTTCATTTCTCAAAGGATACTTTTTTGACACACGTAAAATGGGTCAGCTTTTTGTATGCCAATACTTTTTGACCAGATATTCACCTGCCATCCTACAGTACAATATTCGATATGGCACATAAGCTCGATATAATCTCTGCAAATTGCCAAGGCTTAAATAATGAAAAAAAGAGAATCGATGTTTTTGAAAATATGAAAAAACGAAATGGTAATATTTATTGTATTCAGGACACTCACTTTACCGAGACGATCGAACAAAAAATTAAACTACAATGGGGATCTTCTGAGACCCGTTTTAGTTCTTTTACTAGTCAATCAAGAGGTGTAGCTATTTTATTTAGAGACAATTTTGAATTCGAAATTCTTAAAGAAATCAAAGACTATGAAAACGGTAACTTTCTGATACTTAAGATAAAAACAGAGAAAGAAACTATAAGTTTAACAACTGTTTACGGACCAAATACTGATATGCCCGAGTTCTATCATAGCATTAAGAAGAGATACAAAGTCTGGAAACTGAAACTAACATTATTTGCGGTGATTTCAACCTAGTCCAAGATCAATCAAAGGATACATTTAACTACTTGCATATAAATAACCCTAAATCAAAAGATGCAGTCCTTGACATCATTGATGAACTCAATCTATATGACCCTTGGCGAGAAACAAATCTGGACGCAAAACGATATACATGGAGAAAACCAAAGCCCTTGAAACAGGCACGGTTAGATTTTTTTCTCGTAAGCAGAAGCATGGAGAAAGCCATTATTAGTTCCAAAATAGAACCTAGTTATAGATCAGATCATTCGATTATATCTTTGCATATTGAATTCACATCCCTAGAAAAGGGGAAAGGGTTTTGGAAATTTAACAATAGTTTACTATATGACGGTATGACCCCGAATATGTCCAAAAAACCAAAGTCATCATTAAGGAGACTACAGACCAGTATCATTCTTTAGATGCCGATGCAGATAAAGTGTTTAAGATAAATCAACAATTATTCTTTGAAGTCCTATTGTGCAATATAAGAGGTTTTACAATAAAATATTCATCTCATAAAAAGAAAGAAAGATTCAAACTTGAAGAATATTATAACAAAACTCTTGAGAATTTGGAAGTAAGCTTAGACACTTGTGATAATTCAAAATCCAAAATCGAATTGTTAGAAGATATAAATTTACTAAAGGATCAGCAACTGGAACTGAATAAATACAAAACGGAAGGAATTTTACTTAGGTCTAAAGCAAAATGGTATGAAAAAGGAGAAAAACCAACAAAATACTTTTTATCCCTAGAAAAACAAAATTTTCTTAACAAAGCGATAACAAAATTAGAAACGGAAGAAGGCCAAATAAGTAATACAAATGATATTATTGATCATACCAAGAAATACTATCAAAATTTGTATACCAGTAAACCTGTTGATGATATCAACCTAGAGAACTTATTCAAAGATAAGCAAATACCACGATTATCTGCCAGTGACTCGTGTTCCCTCGAAGGGGAGTTCGAATATGTGGAGGTCCTTGCAGCATTGAAGCACATGAAAAATGAAAAGAGCCCTGGTCCTTCAGGCTTCACAGCCGAGTTCTATAAGTTCTTTTGGAAAGATATTAATAAATTTCTTATAAGTTCATTAAATGAAGCCTACAAATCAGGTGAATTATCAGTAAGTCAAAAACAAGGTCTCATTACATGTATTCCAAAAAAGGACAAACCAAAAGAATATCTGAAAAACTTCAGACCCATTTCGTTACTGAACATTTCGTACAAACTTGCTTCAGCAGTAATATCAGCTCGCATTAAAAAAATACTTCCAAAATTGATAAGTGAAGATCAAAAGGGATTTATGAAAGGAAGATATATTGGCGAATGTACAAGACTAGTTAATGATATCATGGACTACACAGAGTTTATGAACAAACCTGGTCTTCTGATATTAATTGATTTCGAAAAAGCATTCGATTCAGTAGAATGGTCATTTATCGAGAAATGTTTTGATTTCTTTAATTTTGGACCATCTATCAA
Organism: Phorcus lineatus; assembly: GCA_921293015.1. Classification (NCBI taxonomy): domain Eukaryota; kingdom Metazoa; phylum Mollusca; class Gastropoda; order Trochida; family Trochidae; genus Phorcus; species Phorcus lineatus. The sequence continues at coordinate 22,083,960 of OV121092.1, forward strand.
ACTTTGGTTGAAAACATTCTATAATAATATAAATTCAAGCGTTCTTGTTAACGGTTTTCCATCAGAATTCTTTAAAATTACACGTGGATGCAGACAAGGTGATCCCCTATCGCCGTACATATTTCTAATTGTAGCAGAAATTCTGGCCCACATGCTACGCCATAACAAAAAAATTAAAGGAATTAAAATGGTAGACCTAGAATATTTATTAACACAATTTGCAGATGATACAACGATAATATTAGATGGATCAGAACAGGCATTTAGGGAAACACTACAAGTGCTTAAAACATACGCCTCTTTTTCTGGTCTTAAAATAAACATTGACAAAACTAAAGTTGTCTGGATAGGTTCAAAACAGTTCTCAAGCCAGCAATTTTGCAGAGAGTATAACTTAGACTGGACTCAAAGGCCCTTTGTTTTACTAGGCATCCTATTTCAACACAATAAAGCAGAAATGGTAGAAAGAAATTACAAAGACAGGCTAAAAAATGTTGATAAAGCAATGAAAATGTGGTCTCTGAGAGATCTTACACCTCTAGGCAGAATAACTGTCTTAAAAAGTTTAATACTACCATCACTTAATCATTTATTCGCATCACTAGCGAACCCCAAATTTGAAACGATTGCCGTTTTGCAAAAGAAATGTTTCTCCTTTATATGGAAAGGCAAACCTGATAAAATAAAAAGGAGTTTGTTAACAAAGTCTTATCAAGAAGGTGGTCTAAAGGTTCCAGCAATATTAGAAACAATTAAAGCACAGAAGATATCATGGATGAGGAGATTGTATACACAGAATTCCAAGTTAAGTAATCTGTTGTTTACCTCAAAACCAGTTGGAAAACTTAACCCAATAGTAATGGGACCATCATATCTTAAGACACAGTATATCCCTAAACTAATCAGTCCGTTTTGGAAAGACGTATTTGGCGCCTGGTCTGATTTACAAGAAAATTGTAGATACGATAATAACGTTTTTAGTAGACAGTACATTTGGGCAAATGACAACATCACAATAGGACATCAACCTGTAATATATGATCATTATTTACAATCAAATATAAAATTTATAAATGACTTCATAACAGAAAATGATACATTTCTATCTTATAATGATTTTGTCAATAAATATGGAGTTAAAACAAATTTTGTAGAATATGCAGGTCTGATATCCTCCTTGAAAACTTCTTTAAAAAGAAAGTCGATCAATATTAGTAAACAAACAGAGTTGCCTTTCATGCCCCCAAACTTAGAAATACTATTTAAGGTTACCAAAGGATGTAGTATATTCTATAACAAACTTCAATTCAGTGAAATTACGGATAAAAAATTGCCTTATCAACGTAAATGGGAAAACGATTTAAATTCAGAGTTCAGTTACAATCAATGGAAAGCGTATAATACTATACCTTTTCGAACAAACCATAGTGCAAAACATAGATGGTTTCAATATCGTATACTACATAGAATTCTTACAACAAACAAAGATCTCGTCAGATACAAAATCATTGAATCACCACTTTGTACATTCTGTAACGTTGAAATGGAATCAATTATTCACCTTATATACGAAAGCAAATTTGTAAAAAAGTTGTGGCATGATTTACTCAAATGGATTGAAGAGAAAACAGGTACCCTTTTGAACTTGAATGTTGAAACAATTATTCTTGGATTCACAGAGAGAAGAAACGATGTTCTAAATTTCATATTTTTATTAACAAAAGAGTATATCTATTCTAGAAAAATAGCAAACATATTACCTACATTACCAGGTTTGAAACCTATATTAAATTATAATTATCAATTACACAAATCAAATACTTACACGGAATGTAAATATGATAAATTTATCACATTTTGGTCATCTTGCCACAACTTGTTTATTTAACTTGAATATGTTTATCTGGTCTGTTTATATATGAAATTAATGTGTATGTAAATGCTGTACCCTGCCCAAAAAGAAATAAAGTGAAAAAAAAGAAAAAAAAAAGGATTTATTTTGTGCCCGCCCTCAACAAAATTAACCCGTCTTGGGCGTTTCCTACACTGGTTTAAGGATGTAATAACGCGTCTTATTTATATGATACAAACAAATTGATGGTCCCCATTTAATGCTGTATCACTGCGTGGCCTCCATTTCCAATCTCCATTGACAAATGACACCCACGATTTATTTTGAAAAGGGACAATTTTCAGTGAAAAACAAAATTTGAAACTTAAAACGTGAACATGACATACAGTTGTATTCCAACAGGTATTTATTGTTTACACGATTATTGAATTTGTAATTCACGATTTTAGTGAGCGAGTAGCAAGAGTCAAATTCGTCGTAGTGCAAACTCGCCTAAAAATATCGATGGATAAGAGGGTCAAGTCATGTCCAATATGGTTCATGCGTGGTATTCAAACACAGTCATGCTTCCATGAGATTGCTACTGCGCATGCTCGAATCAGTGCAAATCTGTGCTCTCGTACAGATCGGACATATTTTTTTCGGCGCTGAAAAATAAGTTTTCCCTCCGAGTAAATTGGCTGTTTAACTTGTATAATTGCATAAACAGCTTACTTCTTATCACTATAATTAGTGTATGAACACTTGCCACGATATTTATCCCTACTGTTATCACAACCACGTGAGTACAAGTGAACGATAATGGCGCAAGCATGTCTGACAAGTCCGTCACCAGACAGGCCCACTGACCACTCAAACCAACACAGCAAATCAAAAAAAAAGAATAAAAATGAATCTAATGGTGAAAAATCTGGACCTGGAAAGAAAATTATTTCAAGCACCATTGCTGTTCCGTGTCCAAGTGGCCATGTCGAGACTGAACCGTCTCGCAATGAAATAGATTTGATATCAAACCTCGTAACCGAGGTAAAAAATATGAGAGAAACCATGGACAATAAGTTGGGTGGTTTTCAAGAGCAGATTGATTATTTTTACTGCGATGATAATGAGGACCAGACATATGGCCAATTTGACGTGCAATATGATGATTATATTGAACTTAGTCAGAATCGCGGAAGCGATAGGTCAATGAGTGCAGCAACCGATACCGGTTTTGTCAGTTTGACAAACCAGTTGCTGAATAAGACGCCTGCGCATGATCAGGAAGCGACTTTGCCTTCTGGTGAGAGCGTCGACGAGACAGGGTTTCTCAGCGCTGTCCATTCGAATCACCTACTCGAAGAACCGAACGGTGAACCTATTGACACAAAACTGGCCGAACTTGTTACTGAACTGTTTAAGACCAAACTGGACTAATCGTCCCTATCGACAAAACTGAAGTCAATAAAGAAGCCTGGAAACTGCCCGGAATTGAAAACACCTGAAGTAAACAAACTGTTATGGGATTCTATTAATCGTGTTGCTAGGTCCATGGATTGTAGAATGCAAAAGATACAATACGGCATGTCTAAAGCTACCACAAGTGTTGTCTCTACACTAGAAGTAATGATGAAAAATAAGAAAGACATTCCTCCCGCTGTCTATTCGGAGATTGTTGATAAACTATCTGACACTTTGACTATGGCCGCTTACTCTAACAGAGAAATTGTCCAGAGGCGAAAAGAACTCATAAGACCGCATTTGAATTTCCAGTATCGACCTGTGTGTGCCCCTACTGCACCCACTTCATCTGGTTACTTTTTCGGTGACGACATAGCTAAAAGCCTGAAGGATATGAACATGGCTAGTCACCTGGGCAAGTCGATCGGCAGAGGTCGTGGATATCAACAAAATGCTCGCTATATGCCGTACAACACTCAGTTTGGCCGTAGAGGCCATGTGCTTATCTGAGTGGCAAAAGCTGACCCATGACAGTCATATCTTAGACATTGTTTCAGGCTTAAAAATAGACTTTATATAAACTCCAAATCAATTAAAAGAACCAAAACAAATACAATTTAATTATCAAGAAAGGGAAATTGTAGACAAAGAGATTGATACCTTAAAGAGCCACTCCGTGAGTTGTTGGAGTCATATGTGCCAAACTTAATTAATGGTGTCATTTGATCGCGAAGTATCGACTGTTACCAAAAAGAAACATTTTAAAGCTAATTTGTTTTGTACAGTGACAATATGTGGATAGAACGTCGCAATTATGATCGAAAACCGGACAGTGGCGCGCGTCAATTAGTCAAACGTAATTTTGGAGACTTATCTTAAACAGCCGGGAGGGCAGTTAAGAGTTGATAGTTTTTATTAGGTTATATAACTATTATCCATGTATATTGGACGTGATATCTACACCCCTGTGAATTTACAAGGCTGTTTTTAGTTTTTCATGGAAAACCAGTATTTGTCATATATATGTCTTTTGGACATGAAAAGTTGAGATGTTTTGATCTTATATCACCACATATGACATTTAGGTTCGTATCAAAGGTAAATAATATGTTATGAAAATCACGGAGTGGCTCTTTAAGAGGTCTTGGTGTCATAGAACTTACACATGAAACTGAAGGCCAATTCATATCAAACATATTCATTAGAAAGAAGAAAAATAACAAATATAGGTTGATTTTGCACTTGAAACAATTAAACCAGTTCATCGAGTACCTTCATTTTAAGATGGAAAATTTACAAACAGTTTTACACTTGATGAAAAAGAATGTGTATATGGCATCAGTCGATTTGACACATGCTTATTACTCAGTTAATATACACAGAGATTATAGGAAATACTTAAGGTTTCGCTGGAATAGATGCCTGTATCAATTCACATGTATGCCAAATGGTTTAGCTTGTGCCCCAAGGATATTCACAAAGTTACTTAAGCCAGTATTTTCACACTTAATTAAGACTGCAAGGCAATCAATGCATGGGTTATATAGATATGTATACCCAAGAAGAAACAAGAGCTGAATGCAAGTTGTCAGTAGGGAACATGTCAAAGCTTTTTAAAACTTTAGGATTTGAAATAAATCATGACAAGTCTATTTTCGAACCATTAAGGAAAATGAAATTTTTAGGCTTTCTTTTAAATTCAGAAACTATGAAAATTGAGCTACCAGATGATAAGGCAATGCACATTATTGAGACATGCTCTTTGATCCTCAAGAAGATAGATCATGTAATTAGAGATATAGCCAGATTATTAGGATTGATTGTGTCCTGTTTTCCTGCCGTAACATTTTGGCTGCTGCACTATAGATCTCTTGAAAGGGATAAGTCTCTAGCACTTAAACATAGTAAAGGTGATTTTGATGCCACTATGCAATTATTAGATGAATCTAAACAAGAAGTTATCTGGTGGAAGGATAATTTATTTAGATCAGTAAAGGAAATTTATCCTTTCCAAAAACCTGATATTGTACTGACAACTGATGCCAGTCAACAAGGCTGGGGGCCAGTTTAGAGTCTAGCATTGGTGGAAGGTGGTCTGAGGAAGAAGAAGACTATCAAATTAATGTTTTGGAACTGAAGGCTATTTTAATGTCACTCCAAGCACTCTCACTAACAAACTCTTTCAATGGAAAACACATCCATGTGCTCTCAGACAATACAACAGCTGTTTCTTATGTTCAGTCTAAGGGCGGTACAGAGTCTATTCTTTGTAACAAAATTGCAAAAGATATCTGGTTTTGGTGTATAGAAAGAAATATTTTGCTCATTATCTCTCACATTGCTGGCTCAAAAAACATAAAGGCTGACAAAGCATCTAGAAAATTTAATGATAGGACGGAGTGGTCCCTCAGTGCATCAATATTCAAAGAAATCATGCATCATTTCAGGGTAAATCCTACAATTTATATGTTTGCATACCGACTAAATAAAAAACTACCAAGATTCGATAGTTGGAGACCTGAACCAGATGCAGTAGCAGTCGAGGCATTCCATGTATCATGGACAGACGAATATTCTTATATGTTCCCTCCATTCTGTTTGCTATCAAAATGTCTGCAAAAGATAGAAGTTGATAGAGCTTAGGTTGTAATTATTATCCCATGGTTGCCTACTCAAGCTTGGTTTGCTCATATGTTACACTTGTTGTGTTGTAGGCCCTTGATGTTGCCTGTACGTACGGATCTGATATCCAGTGTGGAAGGCCTTCCACATCCAATAGCCAGGAGACTGAAACTGACAGCCTGCATACTGTCTGGATGTTGATTTCTTTGACAACTGCCCAGAGAGGCCAGACTCTACATCTTTTAAGTTTAAACAATATGACAGAGAAGGAATCTGAAATTATCTTTCATTTTGCTGACTTAGTCAAGCAATCTAAACCTGGAAGACTGCCAAAACCTCTTGTTCAAAAGGAATATCCGTTAGACAACAGTATTTGTTTAGTAACAGTGCTAAGAGAATACATAAGAAGAACTGCACACTTGTGAGGTTCTGAGAAAAAACTTTTTATTACACAAATCAGGCCACACAAAGCAGTGTCACGGGACACAGTGTCACGGTGGATTAGGACTGGCTTAACACAAGCAGGTGTTGACACTAGTGTGTTTGCTGCACACAGTACCAGAGCTGCAGCAACATCTGCAGCGCAACGAGCTTCAGTACCAATAAGAACGATACTTGAGAAAGCAGGTTGGTCTAATGAGAAAACCTTTGTCAGTTTCTATAATAAGCCTATTGTTTCAAGGGATAATTGTTTTGCAGAAGCAGTCCTGCAATAAAGAATTTTTGTTATTCCTAGCAATATGAATCTTTGAATGAAAGCATTTAGTAAATGCCTTTGTGACAAGTACACATTTTAATGTTTTTGAAACTTGCTAAGAGTATGGATATAATTTTTGATTGATACTTATGTACAAGTATTTCATTTGTGAACTTGGTTTGTTATTTAATATAACATAAGTTGGGCTATTGTTTGTAACATGAAATCGATTCAATGTGTGGTTTCATTGAATAAAAGTCTTAGTATGTTGTAACAAATTTGTTTGTGAGATTCTTTGGTGAGGATTGATTGAGATCCTGTTTATGAGTGAGCATCCATCTTCGAAGTCTCATGGAAGCCTGACTGTCACGTGATTAGCTGATAGAATCTAAAAGTTAAATGAGACTTACCTGTAAAGGATGGATTACATGAGATTGCTACTGCGCATGCTCGAATCAGACGTTTAAAGAGTTTAGGAGGGAGTATCCCACAAACCCAGACAGCTATGGGGAGGGTAATACCGTGGTGGGCATGTAACCCCTCCTTTACGTAGATAAGCTCTATTAGAACCACAGTCAAACTTCAACTTACAGGTAAATCTCTTTTAACTTTTAGATTATCTGGTAGAAAATGTCTTCTGGTTTCATTGTGTATAAAATTAAATCAATTTGATAAAATTACTCACTGAGGTTTTATTCGTGACTGAATCCTGTTTGCTTATGCAAAGTAATCGGGTCGAGGGCAGTGAATGAAACACTGCTGTAAAGGAAATATTATGACATCATAATTTGTTTTTGATTTATGGGGGGAAACTTTATGAAATTGTATTAATTTATAAGACCCACTGTTTTCCTCAATGAACTGTTCAAAATAAAGAAAGTTATTTACGACACTTAAAGGGAATAACAGATGTGACCTATTTTGAAGATTTAAAATGTTATTTGAAGTGTAAAGTGACAAATGATGCAAACAAATAAATTTTAACCAAACAGAATCATTAGTAATTGGCTGCTAAACTTGATCACCTATGAAAACGTAAACAAAATTTGACCTCTGACCTAATGACGTCACAGAAGGAACACATAACGTGGACCCACCATATCGTTACATAGAGCCGAATAGAAGCCGGGAACAGAGGAGTCGGAAATGCCTCGTATATCTGTGGTAGATGGCTGTAGACTGTAGTCACACCACACAATAGAACTTAATGCTTCATATTTTGCCACGGGATATCGATTTCACATTACGATGGACGAAAATTGTGCAAAGAACACGAGCTGACTGGAAATCAGCACCCAGTCTAGTCAAGTAAAGCTACATTTGTTCAGCACATTTCAATAACGATTCCTACATCCAACCTAATTATGTAGCAACAACGTTAGGGTCGAACCCTAAGATGGAGTCGAAGCATTTCTTACGGTCTTGCCAACAAATGTATGCCACAAGAAAATTTTAGTGCAACTGCGAGTGAAAGTACAAAACATGGGCGAACAGGCGTTCAAGTCGAAGTGACCTAGCGCTCATCATTTCGGAATAGGGAATTTTCAAGGGTGAGTGTTGATCATGTTGAATACAGTAAACAATATATGTCTGTAATTCTGTAAATAATCATCAGTTATGTTTATTACGAAAAACACAACCTAAAAGAATGACAGCATAATGACAGTTTAACGTGCTCTTGATTAAATATTGTCCTGTTTTCGATCATTTGAAATTCAGCGTTAGATAAGGACCAAGGGGAATTCTTTCACATATGATCGAAAATTGATCACTAAAAATTGTTATTCACATTGTTTTACATGACAGGATGGAACAGTAAATATGGTGAATTAGATAACATTTGTGAATTTACAATTGGGTTATTATATTTGAATTTGGAACTGTAAAAAGTAAGCTTTAGTGTTGAATACATGGTGTCATATTGAGATATTAACATTGATAATTAAGTTTTAGAAGAATGTACTCATTAGATGAAAGATAACACTGAATACCTTTTATTTAACATTTTTTATTTGTTAATGAGTTTGTATTGTGTGAAAATCACTAAAAAAATTATTTTCATTGTCTGTTCCTCATATTTCAATGTTACATGCAAATTGATGAACTTCATTTTGTATTGCAGGTGTTTCTACTCGAAGGATTGTTTCCTGATGAGATACACAGCCAATTGATTTTGGGGAAAAAATGTAACAGTACAGTACGTAACAAAATTGCCTACTATATTCTAGCCTAGGCAAAATAGAATTATTTAGTTGTTTTAAAGAATGTCATTACAAGATTTTGATACATTTTGAGGGGGAAAATGTTGCAATAGATTTTTTTTTTGAAAAAAGGAAGAACAATTTATCATCTTTTCATAGACTTTTGTTACTGTTTGTTAGAACATTGAACTCATATGGTACTAAATTGTTTATCTGTCATATAAATGATATTTGAATACACATAGAGAATAAACAGAAAAATTTAATTAGTTCAGAAACATTTATTAGTTTGGTAGTTTGTTTAAAATAAGTTTGACCAGTTGAAGTTTTTGTATAGTTTATTGTTATTTGGAATTTAACTTGTGTTTTCATTACACATAAATATGGTCAAGAAATAAATAATTCATGTCAGATTTATCTTCATTTTTATCACTTTGACTGGCTATCTGGTTGTTTTTTCGAGTCATCAGTTTTGTATTGCTGGATGAACTGGTAAAATGCTGTGTCTAGCACATCAGTGTTCAGGCAAACAGCATCATTCAAAGAGATGCCAAGTTTTACAAATACTTTTGGCGTCACTTTTTTAAAATTGTATTTGTCTTGGGTCAAATTATGGCAACACAACCAATGAGACAAGGTAATATTTAACTGATTTTCAAACACAAAATGTGACTTAAGAATAACATCTTAACTAAACTTGTTACATGTTTAAAAAATTCACAAGCTCATTCAATTATGACAGTGATATATTTCAGGAAAACGAAAAAGAGTTTTTAAGAGCCTAGTAAGTGTGCACTGTAGACATAAAATTCTTCTAAACAGCTTAATATATTCTATATGATAAAACACCAATTTCTATGGATACGTTCAAAGCAAAATTTAGATGTTAAAAAGATGCATCATTTATTTTTTCCTGAAAAATTCTACAAATGCCCAAATGTGCATTAGCAATAACCCTTCTGCATTTGCACAGATTTAAAATAGATCAGGGATTCTTCTCTGGGTATATCTTTGAGAATAAGAATCATGTCGGCATGGGGATGCGACCATTAAGACTGTTGGACTGACCATAGACTTCTCATCGCAAAACTCGACCTCATAATCAAGCCACAAAGGAGACCTCAAGGTGTCAAACCACCAAAGAAACTTGACATAAAAAAACTGTCCATCCCTTCTACTAAACAGACCCTGACGGAAGAGCTCTCTGTCAAGCTGTTTCTGCTGGAACAAACTGACAACGTTGAGGAGGACTGGCGCACCTTTAAGGACACAGTGTATTCAACAGCACTTGGCTTAGTAGGTCCAACTGTCCGGAAACATCAAGACTGGTTCGATGCCAACGATGAGCACATCCAAAGCCTACTGAAGGAGAAACACAGGCTCCATAAAGCTCTCCTCAACAACCCAGCATCTGCCTCTTGCCAGTCAGCAGTCAAGAAGATAAAATCCACCATCCCACGAGACCTGCGCCACATGCAGAACTCATGGCTGAGTAATAAAGCTGAGGAGATACAGTCCTATGCAGACAGGAATGACAGTAAGAACTTCTACAGTGAACTGAAGACAATCTATGGCCCCACTTCATCAGGCTCATCACCCCTTCTTAGTGCAGATGGCAAGTCGGTGATCACAGACCAAGCCAAGACCCTCGAGCGTTGGGCCGAACACTTCCATGGAGTTCTCAATCGCCCATCAGCCATCAACGAGGCAGCCATTGAATGTCTCCCTCAAGTCCCCATCAACCAGTCACTTAACGATCCACCTACTGATGCAGAGGTAGCTAAAGCCATAAACAAACTCTCCAGCGGAAAAGCACGTGGCAGCGACGCTATACCAGCAGAAGTTTACGCAGCAGGCGGCCCCCTGATGGCCAGCACGCTGGCTGATCTCTTTGGCACCATATGGCAACAAGGCAAACTGCCCCAGGAGTACAAGGATTCATCCATTGTTCACCTGTACAAACGCAAAGGCAACAGACAAGACTGCAACAACCACAGAGGCATCTCTCTGCTATCAATAGCTGGGAATATTCTAGCTAGGGTCCTCCTGAATCGTCTCAATGAACACCTTGAAGAAGGCCTGTTACCTGAAAGTCAGTGTGGCTTCAGAAGTGGTCGCAGCACAGTGGATATGATCTTTGCTGCTCGTCAATTGCAGGAGAAATGTCAAGAACAAAACGTCGGCCTATACTCCACCTTTGTGGATCTGACAAAGGCGTTTGACACAGTGAGTCGAAAAGGCCTGTGGAAAATCATGTCCAAGTTCGGACGTCCTGATAACTTCATAAACATCGTACAGCAATTCCACGATGGAATGCAGCCTCGTATCCAAGACAATGGCTCATTCTCAGAGCCCTTCCCGGTTACAAATGGAGTAAAGCAAGGCTGTGTTCTGGCACCAACTTTATTCAGCATCATGTTCTCAGCTATGCTCAATGATGCATTCCGCAAAGGTGACATCGGGATCGACTTACGCTATCGCACAGATGGCAATATCTCCAACCCTCGCAGACTGCTGGCCAAGACTAAAACTGAAACCACCACGATTCGCGACCTACTCTTTGCTGATGACTGCTCACTTAATGCAGTGGACGAGTCTGAGATGCAGTCAAGCATGGATTGTTTTGCTCTAGCTTGCAACGACTTTGGTCTAACCATCAGCACCAAGACAACTGAGCTGATGTACCAGACTGCACCAGGTTCGCCATAGACTGAGCCCACAATCCGTGTTAACGGGGAAAAGCTGGCTGTTGCTGACAAATTTACATACCTTGGCAGTGATTTAACTCGCAATGTTAACATAGACAAAGAGGTGCATTACAGGATTGCCAAAGCCAGTGCAGCTTTTGGTAGGCTACGTGACTCTGTCTGGGATAGGAATGGTATAACTCTGAAGACCAAATTAAAGGTATACAATGCTGTTGTCCTTCCCTCATTGCTATATGCCTGCGAAACATGGACGGTATTATAAGATGAGTGGAAAGGCCACGGGGAGCCATCACTGTGGTCACTGAGTTGGTACTCAATACGTGTTGACGCCATGTTTACTTTCCCTTCATGACGTCACATTATCACGTGACATAAAACTTGTCCTCTTACTAGGTCAGTCGATTTCATCTACTTTACGTAGCGTGTATCTTTACGATTCATGGTCCCAAAATTTTTTTGAAAATGGAATTTAATATCATTATGTTTATAAGTAAGGTGTTACATGTGGAAAGTGTAATTTTAACATGATTTCTTTTTCCCTTTAAGTGTTGACAGCATATGGTGGGAACTGTTTAATGTAATGTTATGCTCATTGATTTGTGATTACAAACACTTTGAAGATTTTCCAAAATTTTCATGTATATGTCAAAGGGACAAATAACATTGACAAATCAATTTGTCAAAGTCTGCAGGGCGTCATTTGACGCCCACAGCAGGGAGAAGTTTAAGAAATATTGGTGTGCGTTAGATGAACACAGATTTTTTGGGCCCTTATAATGATGATGATGATGATGGATATTTCTTGTGCGCCAGTGTCCACCCACTAGTGCATGCAAGAGGTCAAAAGGTCACCAAATCAATGAATTAGCATCCCTATTAATGTGGTCTTTACACAAGGTTTCAGTTTCTAGGCCAATGGCTTTAGGAGAAGATGAAAATCGTTTTCTTGGGAGTCGTACCTGTTGCCAATATTTCACAGGGTCAATAAATCTATAAATTAGAATAACCTTTTAGCTAAGGAGTCTGTACCACAAGGTTCAGCTTTTTAGGGCTTACTCTTCTGAAAAAGATGAAAATAGGTTCGTTTCAGGGGTCATAGGGTGGGTCACCAAATCTAAAAATTCAAAACCTCAATAATCAAGGAGTCTCAATCTACACAAGATGTCAGATTTCCTGAGGCAATGATTTTGGAGAAGATGAAACAATAAAAAGTGTACGGACAGGTGGTTTGACAGACAGATTGGCACCCTGCCATGAGCTCATTGGGTCTTTTTAGGCCAGATGAGCTAAAAAGTGTTGAATAATGAAGTTCAAGTGAAACTCATCATTCATCAGAATTGTATTCACTGTAACAGCTAGGCTGTCAGTTTAAATTTAAAGCTTTTAAATGAGGGGTTTAGAAAGTTTCTCGGGTAACAAACCAAACACATTGTGTGTTCCATATAATTTTTCTAATCTTAAAATGAAGTTAAAATCCAGCTGTGCAATGTAACTGTTGACATTGGTTTCTGCTTAAAATACTTAGTGCAGTGAAGGGTCAGATATTTTTATATTTTTTTGATTGACCTGTCGTGTTTAGATAATTGTGCAGTTCCAACTGAAATACCTGATCTTGATCCAATCTTCACAGTCAGGGCTGGCAAGAAGAGTCTCAAGGTGGTCACGACCCTGGTATCGTGGTGGGCGTGCATTGATGTGTTGAGGTAATGTCTCCAAAACTCCAACTGGGATGTACCTGGGAACATGAAATATCACAATCTAATCATAATCTTATATACAGAGAATGGAACTACATGCAATTAGCAGAAACAAATGTTTGGCAATATCCAAATCGAGTAACAATGAATCATGTATGAATGATAAATTTTCTTCTTTTTTTTTATCATTTGATTTAAAACTGCATGTTTCATTATGTTAAAAGAAAGAAAAGTGAAAAGAATGTTAGTGACCTTGAAAACAAGAAGAAAATGTTCTAATTCTTCAGATTGGTCCTCATTTTAACTCACAATCTATTCCTCAATGTCCTAAATCAGAGTAAAGGAGCAGCTGACATGGATGAGCTATATCCCCCACAACTGGCACAAGGTTTTTAGGTATCCTTTATCTTATCAATATCTATGATTATATTAGAAATATTGAAAGGAGAAAACTGTTAAATATGAAAATGAAATGAAATCAACAATTTCTTTGAGAAATTCACAAATTCTTTTTCAGTAGGGGATCCTTCTTGACATGTTAATGCATAACATTTATTTATTTTTGCTATATGACAGGTTGGGACTATATTTTGATAAACAAATATTAAAAAAAACACATAAAAACATGTATTTTCATACAGTACCACCCTAAGAAGGCCCCAAACCCTAACATTTGCCATAGCACCAAGGGCAGTTAACTCTGTTCTCACCACTTATCAATCTGTCATTGAAGAAGATAGATATGTCAACTTCTACAGTGTCTTGACTTCTAAAAAGAAAACTGATACATGGAAAAGGAAACTAATGTATGGTTACCTTTAATTATAAACATACTTTAGGATAGGTTCGCATTTTTTTGCATTCCTTGCGTTGTGACTTTGGTTTTTTCCAAACCGTTCAAACCACATGCTTATTCTGGCTCGGGAAAAATTACAAACATGGCGGATTCCGTAAGATTGTTGTTCCCAACTAGGAGGAAAATAGAGATCTTATGCATGGAATCAGTTCTTGTTTGGCACTTGATGTTACTTTAATATTTTCATGTTGATGGTGATTATTTTCACTTGGTTATTAACTTGAAAATTTTGTTTATCGCCGGGCAAGTTATGTTGTCTACATGTTCTTTTTGTTTCCAGCTGTGGTGTTAGTACTTGCTTTATAGATGCTTCTCCCTTTATATACCCTGGCCCCTTGTCTATATATATATTTATACCTTTAGATTATATTACATTTACAGTTTACAGATGAAGGGCTCCATGGGTGAGCTGATTTCTGAACTTCCTTCAGTTTCCTCGTGGAGTCCTGATTCCTGGCAGTGTCTAGCGGGCACTCAGGCTAACCCGGGTAGGGCCCTAGTGATGCCTCGTTGTTAGTGGCTCCTAAGCCGGTTTGCCTTGGCAATATATCACAGGGACCCCCGTCCAATTTTCATACCGTCAAGACGTCGGGGACAATTGGTAACACCATGTACGAGGCATCCAAGTCTAGGCATCTGCTTCCTTCTCAGGGACAACATGTCGCTGTTCTGCATCCCCTTACTTTATTAGTCTGATCCTCTGGCTGATTCCTCAGAAACTGCGTCCGTCCAGGCCCCGAAGGTGGCGAGGAATCGTTCAGAGGAGGAAGCAGGTTACCACTGACCTCCCTATTTCCAGAGCCACAAGTTCACGGCCGCCTTCCCTCATGTCATTTTTCCCAAGAAAGAGGTGGAGTTCATACATGGCATATTAACCCATTTCGACAGGTTTATCCGATATCAGATGGCTTAAACCGCGTCTACGATCCGGTATGGAAAAAACCTGATTTTATGAAAAGTGCTAAGAATAATTTTTTTTAGGCTGTGTTACCTACTTAAATGTCTGATTTGACAAAATTTCAAACTTATTAATCTTTTTTAGCCAAAATTAAAACAAATATTTGTAAGAAATACTATCACAAGAGCAAGTTGTTAAAGATCGACTGAAATGACCCATGGCAACTTTCGTGATTCATAAAATATGTTTTCTTATTTGCCAGTAACTTGAATTTAAATTTTCGAAATCGGCCCGTGGTCACTGAGGCGTGTCCTGCCGCGTGTCCTGCGGGGTGACGTGCTAGTTTGGGAAAGTATAACCTCCTTAATGAGAAAACAACAGGAAATCTCACAGTCTTAACAATTGTTTAAACATATCTAAAGTCATCCAAACAACTCAAACCTCCAATAAATAGATGTTAAATATATCTTTAATTATTTGTATTGTGAGAAGCGAAAGACAGTGTTTTAATATGATGCCATGCGCACTATCCCATAGCATGTGTACATCAATAATGACGTCTGCCAAATGTTGTCGAATGACCAAAGAGAATCATGCGAAGGGAATATATCACCGGAAGAATGCGGTATTAAAACATATGGAGAACAAAAAAAGGTCCAGGCTCTGATGGATTTACCGTCGAATTCTATAAATTCTTTTGGAATGATATTAAATTCCCTCTAATAAGATCAATTCGATACGCGTAATAACACAAAACATTATCTACATTTCAAAGGCAAGGCATTATCACTTGTATACCAAAAGACAGCCGCGATCGTCGATATCTAAAGAACTGGCGCTCTATCACCCTTCTTAATGTTGACTATAAGATAGCATCTGGCGTAATTGCAAGTAGAATGAAACAGGTTTTACCAACTATCATCAGTCAAACAGAATTTCTCAAAAATCGATTCATTTCAGAAAATACTAGACTACTATACGACCTTATGAACCATTGCGAAGTAAATGAAATACCCGGTTTGTTAGTTACTGTTGATTTCGAAAAAGTGTTTGATACCATAAAATGGGACTTTATCGATAAGGCATTAGAAACTTTCTATTTTGGTATCTCATTCCGAAAATGGATCAAAATTTTTCAAAATAACATTGTAAGTGCAATGATAAATGCTGGTAATATCTCTGAGTATTTCAATCTAGGGAGAGGATGTAGACAAGGTGATCCCGTTTCTCCATACCTTTTTATCATATGTGCCGAGCTACTGTCTATAAGCATTAAGAAAAACTAAAAAATTAATGGTATCAATGTCAATGGAGTGGAATATTGTATCTTTCAATATGCAGACGATACAAATTTTACACTAGATGGATCAGAGACAACTTAGTGCACAGATAACAATATACTCTTAAATGTCACCAAAACGAAGGAACTGGTTATTGACTTTCGAAGTAAACCATCTAAAATGATTCCAGTGAGGATTAACGGTGAATGCGTTGAGACTGTGTCTGAATATAATTATTTAAGTACCGTCATTGACTCTAAGTTGAACTGGAATATGAAACAATCACAATTATTGTTAGTAATTATAAGAAAACTTACCTCTAAACCAACATTGACTTATATCTCTCTTTCGGAGAGATCGTACAGAGCGTGAGAATAAATTTTTTTTTAGTGGTGTGCGTGTTGTTCTTCCCCGATTATCTCCCCTGAGTTACCTCCCTTGAATTCCAAACTCAACTGTCATTCTTTTCGAAGTACGGAGAGCTGGATAACGGGGAGGAGGGTGGGAGTAAACCTTTGGTTATAATTACTAACAATAATTGTGATTATTTCATAATTATTGCGAAAAACCTTACCTCTAAACCAACATTGACAGAATACCAAGTAAGGAGGAGGGTATCCAGACCTCCAAAGGGTATGTAATTAGTTTTAATAACTCTCCAAACTAGCGTAATTTCGCTTATAACTTGACAACTAGGAAGATAATCGTTAAGAATAACGGTAAATTTATCAATTTCGTCCCAAAATATCCCGAATAACGATTAATTTTAGTCAGAAACTATGGGAAAAATCGCAATAATTGCGTAATTTTAGCGAGGATTCCCAAGGTTAATCCTTGAAAAGATCATACCGAAGGCTAATTTACCACTTCTAGAGTACAATTACTATAAATCATAATAAGGATTGTGAAGGAAACATAATTCAGGATAATTTCGGCACGAAATAGCCGCCAATGGCTGGAAAGGAATTCCAATTACAATAAACTTTCCCGCTCTAGTCTGTACTCTCCACTCCGTAATTATTATGTTAATAAGGTTGGAGGTGCTAGGGAGGATTAATACTTGAACTTCGAACAAGGCGGATTAATACATCCCAAAGAGTGATTATACCACGTCACTAAACCACCAACTCAACGAGATATTAAGGTTGAATATGGCGAAACTACCCACTCCTTAGTATTGTGCGAAATAACTCAGGGGTGAAGATATGCCCACCTGACGTAGTGGTTGAAGTCCACCATCTCCGGCGATAGGATGGGACTGGAAATCACTCGCCCTCGGGAACTTCCCCCCCTTTTTTCCCCCAAGGAGGGGGTTCAGGCGGAGAGGTGCTGAGCCGCCACCAATGGTCCCAGCGAGGACAGGCCTCCAAGCAAGGAGGACATGTCCCGAAGATAGGCCCTGGTGAAGGCGCTAGAGGACTTCCACTGACGTGAAGCGACTATTTGGTCGATGGAAACAGACTTCCAGGCTGCTAGAGAAGTCGAGAGCGCTCGAATCTCATGAGGTGAGAACTTGGCATCTACTGTCTCTTGATCTGCTGTAGAATAGGCCAAGGAGATGGTCTTACGAAGCCAAGAAGCAATGGTATTTTTGGTAATTTCTGTCGACAGACCCGGTTTGCAGGTAATAAAGAGACGTCTTCTACCTTTCCTGATGGAATGCGTCCTATCCATGTACCAACGTAAAGCTCGCACCGGGCAGAGAGTACACGCTTTGTTTTTTGCGTCATGAGGCACAGGGAGAGCCGGAAAGGAATAAACCCTGGCCCCCAAGGGACCAGCGGCCGTAGACTGATTTTTTGCAAGAAATTCTGGCAAGGCTCTGAACGACACTGACGTATATCTATGAGCAAATTCAATGGAGGATATATCTATTGCATGTATCTCTGATACTCTGGCGGCCGAAGCAAAGGCAATCAAAAAAGCTGTTTTCCATGCGAGAAACTTGAGAGAAGTGGCATACTAGGGTTCGTATGGAGCATGTATCAAGGATTGCAGCACTAACAGAAAGTCCCATTTGGGGAAAGTATTTGGCGACTTAATGTCCTGAAGCTTGAACAACTTTATTAGCTTAGCGAGAGTAACGTCCGAGCCGATAGCTAGACCATCGAGATCTGTGACTGAGGCGATCGCCGATCTATAGCCTTCAATTGTGCCCGCTTTTAAGTTGCAATCCTGGCGTAAGTGATTTAGGAAATCTGCTATCATAGGTATGGTCAAGGGGAGCTTGGCCACACCTCTGTCTCTTCTCCACTGCTGGAACTTGATCCACTTATGGTCGTAGAGCGCAGACGTGGAAGGTCTGATGGATCTTGAAATAGCGTCAGAAGTTGCCTGCGCATAACCGCGTTCTCGCAGTGTTCTTTGGATATTTTCCATACGTGAAGATTGAATGCCTGGAGGTTTATGTTGTCCAGTTGCCACCTCAGCTGTTGGAGCAGATTCCACCACAGAGGAAGTTTTAACGGGGGTTCCATGAGTAGATCGATCATTGATGGAAACCACGCCCTCTTGGGCCACGCCGGAGCTAGCAGATACACGACGCAATTGTGTTGTCTCACTTTGTTGAGAACATCTGGAATCAACTTGAATGGAGGAAAGGCATAGGCTATGAGATTGTCCCAGGACATTGACAGCGCGTCCACCTTGGGATCCGGAACCGGGCTCACGTAACATGGGAGTCTGAAATTTAGTGCCGTCGCAAACAGATCTACTTGAAGCTTCTCCCATCTGTCGGCGATCAGATTCAAAACTTGAGGGTGGATCGTCCATTCTGAGGACACAATCAGATTGTTCCTGGACAGAGAGTCCGCTAGGAAGTTCAGTTTCCCGGGAATGTGCCTGGCTTGAAGAGTTATGAACCATGCGTCTACCAGAGCATAAAGATCCCTGGTGAGTTCCATCAGAGGAGCTGATCTCGTGCCTTTTAACTTGTTGATATAAGCAAACACAGTGGAGTTGTCCTTTTCAATCACAACACTTGAACCA
The DNA here is from genome assembly GCA_921293015.1 of Phorcus lineatus. Classification (NCBI taxonomy): domain Eukaryota; kingdom Metazoa; phylum Mollusca; class Gastropoda; order Trochida; family Trochidae; genus Phorcus; species Phorcus lineatus. The sequence continues at coordinate 22,103,199 of OV121092.1, forward strand.
TGGAGTAGAGCTTTCCAGTTGGAGAGAGCCAAGATCACCGCCTTCATCTCGAGCAGATTGATGTGAAGAAGGGAATCCGATTGGCCCCAGGGCCCGCTTAAAATGAGCCTCCGATGGAGCAATGGTTGAGGTTGTCGAATCCAACATGGCTCCCAGGAACTTGATCCGAAAAGACGGGTTGAACTCCGACTCCGATGAATAATCCAGCCCAGGTGGGTGAAAACAAGTGGAATTCAAGTGAGGTAACTCAGGGGAGATAATCGGGGAAGAACAACACGCACACCACTAAAAACATTTTTATTCTCACACTCTGTACGATCTCTCCGAAAGAGAGATATAAGTCAATGTTGGTTTAGAGGTAAGGTTTTTCGCAATAATTATTGCAGCCTTGTATAACAAATGTCATCAACGTCTTCATCTCATGCGTAAACTCAGATCTATCAATGTAAACTCCTCTGTCATGTCAACATTTTTTAAAGCATTTATTCAAAATATTTTAAAATTCTCATTCCACTGTTGGTACAGGTCTCTCTCTGTTCAATTGAAATCAAAAGTTAGCAAAATTGTAAACATTGTGGGTAAGATCGCTGGTGTCAAGTTTGACTGTTTAACAGATATATATGAGCGGCAGATCGTAAATCAAGCTGTTAGAATTATATCTGACCCAACTCACTACCTACATTCGGAATATCACCTTCTTCCCTCAGGCCGCCGCTACAAAGTTCCAGTAATGAAAACTAAGAGAGCCCGTACATCTTTCATTCCAAACACAATATCTCTATTAAACAAATGTTAAAATAATTGATTCATGTACTGATATAAAATCTCATGTGATTGTATAAATGTTTTCAAGCTCTGTTGATGTAAAACAAATTCCTGGAAAGGCAATAAAGTATTATTATTATTATTATTATATTATTATTATTATCATTATTATTATTATTATTATTATTATTATTATTGTTTGAGACAACCTCTCCACGCAACATATGTACGTTTCACTTTTAGAGGATAATTAAGATGTTTTTTTATTTGCAACAAAATGAAATAGCTGGGTCTGTTGTAATCGAGTGCACGTTTTGATAGTTTATAATATTTAATTGATTTAACCAGACAGATAATTAATTTTCGTCTCACGTCATTTTCCCTATAAAATGCTTGTAATGTAAATTTAGCTACTCCTGCTCAGTTATGAGAGACATTAAGTGAGTGAGTGAGTAAGTGAGTTGGGGTTTAACGTGTTTTGAACATTCTTTCAGTTATTAAACACGTGGATGCTATTCATAGATAATGAACAGTTGCAAAACAATTTTTCACACACTATAAATGCTATTAAATTCCTAGGACGAGTTGCAAATTCATTGTGCATGAAATTATACCATACACTGACATTATAATGAATTCTTCACTTATTTGTTACATGATAAAAACGGGTCCGGTAATGTGATGGGTACCCGGGTCCAACTCTTTACCCACCCGTCCCGGGTATGCGGGTTACCCGTCCAAGCCCTACAGCTCACATACCCCCGCTTCAAACTATAGTATGGTTTTCTTAAAAGGGATCATGGTTGATAAGTGTATTAAGTTTGGTGAATATAGCATGCATAGTTTAGAAGATTTGCTCGGGAAAAAGCACTTCGTCATAGAGTCATTGTTGTAGTCATGTTTCCATGGAAACTGAAAAAATAAAAATCATTTGTTGGTCTAACCCTCCAAAGGCACATCTAGGGATCATGGTTGATAAGTTTATGAAGTTAGGTGAAGATAGCATGTATAGTTTAGGAGATATGCTCTGGACAAAGATTTTAGACAGACAGACAGACAGACAGACCGACGGACGCATGGACGGAAGAACAGAATGAACACTATTACCCTCGCCTTACCCTTGTAAGGAGGGGGTATATTAAGGAAATTAAGAGTAGCTTTTGCACAGTTAAGATGTTTTTCACACCAATTACGTATTGAAACTGGAAGACATTATAATATAATTAGAAACAATAGACTATGCTTACAATGTAATGAAGGCTATATTGAGGATGAATACCATTTTCTTCGTGTGTTCAAACATTAAACAACTTCGCCTTAAACATTTACCTTAAATATTGTACAAATCCAAATAAAACTAAATTTAAGTGCCTCATGTCATCATCAGATTGTAAACTTATCAATGATTTGGCATGATCTATTTATCATGCAATGTACCAATGATGCCAGGGGTGATATTTACACCGTACACACCTGTTCTTGTTATGTATAATGATGTAACTTATGTACTTATGGGCCGATGGCCTACACTTCAGTTATAAAAGATTTGATATGCCATTCTATCAAGCTTCTTTGGGAGATAGATTAGAATATGAACTAACATATGATGTATATAAACATGTTATTAATTATTAGGGAATAATGAAATGAAATATGAGATTAAGAATATGCAAGAGAATTTGACAAAGTTACAGAACCAGATTTGACATGTGACATCCATCCTTGTCTATTCCTATGATTGCATACTTCGCCATCGTATAATACCAACTGATAAAAGTGAACAGTGTGGAAATTTAATACAAATGTGCCTGCTAAATCGATGAAAGGCGCTTTGATGTTATTCAAAACCCCTACCGCTGGGTTTGACAGAATGACTGAATCATTTTACAACATCATTTTATAACATCAAAACTATACAAATGACTATTGAAGGAGTACCAAATCAACTTTACAGTTAACATATCAAAACATAATTAATGGGATGAAATTAAGAAACTTCCCAGTATAAATTGATAATGGGAGGTTTTAATCTGTTATCTATTAATAATATTGTTATATAGTAGGCATAAATAGGGGTTCTGGATTAGCGGTGAGTAAAGCGTGTTTTCTCATAACGCTTAACATATAAAAACTATGGAGTACTTTTAGTGTTAAGGTTAATGAAATAATACATTTGGCCCCCGTTGGTCCAGAACCCTATTTATACCTACTCATTTAAAATAATTATTTTAAATCTTGAATATTTCTCATAGAAATGTATCCATTTTAAACAAAATCATTGCGAATTGTTCATTATCAATTTAATTGAAAGCAACGGCATTGTATAATGGGGGCTGTAGTTTTGTGTTTTATATGTGTTATTACATACAGGAAATCAACAAGAATCATAATCAATTAATTCACACATTTGATAACATTTATTTCTCGTCGTATGTACACTACACCCATAAACAAACTACCCCCTTTCTAGAAATTTCTAGAACGTATCTAGAACGTATCTAGAAACTTTCTAGAACGGATCTAGAAACTTTCTAGAAACTTTCTAGAAATTTCTAGAAATTTCGAGTTTATATTTTTTGAGAGATATTCAAATAATTTTGATTGTTTCTGAAACTGTATGTTATATTTTGCACAATTTGAAAAGATGAACTGCTTATGTTAATTAGGAAAGATGATATTCAATGTTAAAGTTTCCCTCCTCTACAACGTACGCATCCTCATTATAACGCTACGCATTGCTTACGAGCTTCCGGCTCCCACTAATGAGCTGTAACGCGTCTGGTCTTGCATTAAGAATTGGTTGCATTGGCATATGCAATGTGTTTGACAATTTCTATGGTTGTAATTGATTGTTTATTGCTTATTGTTTATCTCATATCTTGATATTAAGTTGGTGTATCTGAGATAGTAAACCCCTGCTGTTAATATTGATCGTTAACTCATGTCAACAACTTAAGTCAGCGTACAGCTTTGCCTTCAAAATGGTTTTGATTAGGTTTATAATCAAAGCCCTTTATCACCTCAAAAGAAAACGTACGTACTATCTATCTAAGTCTTCTATGTTTATTTCATGCACGTCAAAAGCATTGATCTTTCTTATATGCAAAAGGAATTAGTAAATTACGTTTCTCTCTCAGTTCGTAATATTCAATCTGTAAACTTAACGTAAGTGCAAAGAAACGTTATGAAATAAATAGGTGAATGACATAAAAAAAGAAGACATTCTTGTTGGTTTAATATAGGACATATTTGAAGTAATTATGCAAATCAAAAAAACCCTCGTTTCTTCAAAGACTTACATATTATAATTGAATTGGTTATAGGGGGATTGACTAATGCAAAGAACCTCTGCTTGCTCTCCAGGAAATGAAAAGATTGTAAGAGCTAGTTCTCTGTCTCTACATGAAAATATGAAGGCAACATTTACACGTTATAATGACATATCGGAATGTTGAGAAAAAAGGGTTTTCTAGGTGTAAGCAAGCATGCGCTTTTGACGTTTAATTCAATCGTGAAAGTATTCGCAGTTTTAACTAAGCAATTGTCGTCGGTCACATCAACTTGTCGCCGTTCTAGTTTGTCTTAAGCTTTTCTTTTCCCTCATCTTTGTTTATAGTGTGCGCGCTTACTACATGTACGACTACAATGCTTTTGGCCTGACAATAGTAAACTCGAACTATATTCAGACTGTTGAAACACCGTTACTAATTTGTTCAATTTATCGGCTCAATTGGGGTTGACTAAATTACAAACACATTATGTGCATGTCTATCTACGGATAATCTTAGGAAGTATCTTTTAATTTGTGGAAGATGAAGGTACGCTCATCCTTGTCGCGTCGTATTATTTGACAACATAATTATAAGAGCCATGCCGATGTCCACTCACACAGTGAGTAGAGCGTCACAGTAATTCTCCAAGGTGTATGTTTATATACTGATTAGTGAAACACTGTGACAACATATTCAAGATTCGATCAAAATAATGTAGAATTGTTTCATTATCCATGGTATGGTTTAAAGGTTTAAACATATTTTTATTCCAGAAGTGTGTTTGCTTCATAAACTTTTTCTTTTGAGACAGTATATCAGATTTCCTCCATGCTATAAGCTTGTTAGTAATACTGAGTAGTAACGGATTGGAACAACATACATTTGGATAATACAATTGATCTTTAGTATGAAAACTATATATTTATGTGTAAACTTTTATAAATGATAAAACTAGTTTAAATAGCGAACAATATCTTTTGCTGTTTTAAGTTCGTCGTGGGGTGTTTATATTCTATAAATGCAGTAAATCTCCCAAATTCCCAAATTTTGCTATTTTTATGTTTTCATTGATATATGAAAAACGGCCATATAAATGTCAGGACGTCGACATTCTGCATACATTTTACAAGTGTTGTAGTTAAAAGTCCTAATTAATCATGCCAATCAATATTTACATTGGAGTTTGATGTAAACAGGTTTTAAAAATTACGTTTGAATCATTGACGCGCGTCACTGTCCAGTTATCGATCACAAATCAAAGATTTAACCTGTTTTATTGTCACTATACTGAACTCATAAGCACTAAGATGCTAATTTTTGGCAACAACCATCCCTTCGTGATAAAATAACACTATATAATGAAGTTTGGCATATTTGACTCTAACAACTAACTATGTGGCCCTTTAACTGTTCAACGTTTTACAGTTCTGCATTTGGAACTATGCCAAACAGAGAGATACAAAACTGAACGAAACAAATCACTTATATAACGTACTATAAATGATCATTATCGTTAACCTTCATTTCCTATTTGACCTTTATGAAACAAGAAAACGACGAAGACTTTATAGTTCTTGACATTGCTAGACAATTTCCCTTCGTTCCTCATCCCCACAATTACAATTTAATATGTTATAAATCAATAATATTTTCAACAATAACGGCATTTTATGTCCATGTGTTTAAAGATATATCTCAGTTTGTATTATAATTTAATAACAACTCAGTCATATTGACATGTACGCAGTGTTATGTTATTCACATATTTATATGCATTTAATTATATAAGAAAACAACATAGAGATAATCATTTTACTGTCGATGGTTTCTGCGTATTGATAGGAACAAAGTAGAAATTACATTCCTTTTCCCCTTACGATTTAATGTAGAAAAATGGATTCAGAAGTATAACCGCTTTACCGGTAACGTCGGTGTTAGTAATCTACATTAGAATATGACATGTTTTGTAAGTTTGCAAACAGTCATTTTAAGGTGTCACAGAGTATGTTTTATGATTTTTCATAACACAGATAATAGCTCAAAGACCATGGGTCCTTCGTGAGGTTCTAATCGTCTCCCTACACATTCATTTTTATCTCTAAAATGCCAAAATCAAGGAATGTTTTCCTGTTTTTAAATTTGGAAACGGCAATATGTTTGTTTAAAATTGTTTAAACCTTTTTGGTCACATTTACATGTTCATTAATCAACACTTATTTAACACTACAAACCCATATTTGTATTTTTGTCTGCTGTAAATAAGTTTCTAAATAACGTTTTGCTCAATGTCGCATGCCATTGTCCTTTTTTCATCACACATTACGACTGAAAATTGCTTATTGTCGCTATACTTAACTGATAAACATCGGGTTGCTGAATTTCATGAACCACCACTACTAATCAATACAATTAACACCATTTATAAAGTTTGACATATTTGACTCCAATAACATTTTATGTGCCCCTTTAACCAAAAAGGAAATCAACAAGTCATAGCGTCAGTACTATCATGTAACTTGTGAGTTTAAGTTGAAGTTTGTTCGACTGTGTAAGTTATGGCGAAAAACAAACATATAAAGTCGTCAAATACTTAACGGGATTTATCAAGCCTTACTATCTCTTTCACTCTTTCATATACGAAAGAATTTTAAAGGAATGATGACGAGTAACTGCAATAATAATTATTGTTTTACGTGCAATGTACTCAGTGAACCGTATCTCCCTAACAGGCAAGTGTACGGAGGAGCGTAACCTGGAAACAATATGTTGTAATTTCAAAGGTTTCAGTTTGAATTAACAGTGTATTCTACAATACACAAACGGGCTGCCAAGACATAGACGTGAATGCTCATCTTTTTCTGCAGACTAAAACGCCTAAACATGTTACGCAATTCAGTCTACGACAGGGGGCATATCTATTACCATTGGACGGTAGAGGCTGCAGTTTTAAACACATTAATCATATTCAAAGTAATATAATTCGTTATATATAAACATAAATGTTATATCTCGCCTCGAAAAAAACATACGGTTAAAAATTATCATTTTCATTAATTTTATGCAATAAGAAATCAAAATTTATGAACACACGGCGTATTTGACTTTCTGCAGAATCAAACCATACAAAGTTACTTGGAACGATGAATGAACAGTTGTTGAACTTTCATAGCTGTCATGTCTATCTTCGACATCTTTAAATTAAACGGTTACTAATATCGAAACATACTAATACGTCAAATGGATAATTTTCTTATAACCGTGTATTTCAACGACGGACAAGACTCCGTTCAGTGTATCTAGCGTCAAATGGTGTTGCAAATAACGGTGTGGACGATATATTAGGGTGTCAGCTTGAGTGGCAGCAGAGTTGATAAATTGTGCCAAAACAAAATCATGAAAGACTACAGCATGGAAATATGTATCCAAAAGCCGTTACCGATAAAGACGACCGTTAGTTTTGGTCATAAGCGGTGTTGCACCGACAAATCTTAAAACAACGTTAGCGTTATGTAAATCTCGCTTATTGAGAGAGTGTTTTAACTGTACCGACTGTGTTGAAGATGAGATGCTTGTTTTTATTGAAACATTTTTATTTATGAAAATGTACAATTCATGAATTGATTGTCCAACAAGATCCAAGGTGCTTATTTTAAGGCCACTCCGAAGCAATTACATATGAGAAAGAATATAAAATTTTGTGATAGTTACACGCATCTTATTGCGATCATAGGTTCAAAGAAAGTGGTTATGCATAAATAACATTTCGCTTGTTTGGCAGTCTTTATGAAATATTAAATCGATCATATTTCATTATGTATGGTGAATAGAATTCAACAATCTAGTAATAAGAGCGATGTACATCCCCGTAGTACAGTTTTTATACTTAATTCTTTCAGATAAAAGAAAGATTTCTGTCTTTAATCTATGTACTTTTGGCATGTGAAGAAATAGTGAACAGCCTTTTTCGACTGGGTGACCACATGCAGGAACAGGCCTGGCTTTCTATGATATGTCTGTTTAACTTATCAGCGTTCGATTCACCACAGCGGCCGAGAGTGGATAATCTAGCAAATTCATTTAAATTAACAATTTTACTGCCAGGAGTTAAATAATTCCATAGTTTTATTGTGTCAGGAAAAACGTTCTTGCATTTAACGCTGTCCTACATTTTACTGTTCGAACGGATTAATTTTCTCTGAGTTTGTCGTTAATGTTAGGTGTTGTAGGTTACATAGATATGCAGGCGCGGGATTATTCTTCCTTTTGAAGAACGTTTTCAATTTAGACATGTCTACGTTCCGACAGGTTGTTCATAAATACTGTTTGGCGATCCATCGATTTTGTGCCGATCGGTGGAATATATAAACACTGGGAAAAGCTTAGTTCAATAACGAGCGGTAAGCGGGTTGTGAGAAGATGTTATTTTTTAACTGGGCATCTAAAAGTTCACCTCATACACTCGTAAACAAATAAAATAGTCTTAGAGAGGAAGTGAATTGACAATGTTTATTACAGCTCGTCAACTGAAGACGCGGGAGAAGAGCGAGATTACAGTTACTGTTTTGATCAGACTTTCCAAGTACTATATAACTCCCTTGAAGTGCTATAAACTACGTATGTCGGCGATCTCTTACATAATATCTTTATTATCATTTCCCGCTCCGAGACAGCTGTGTTTTATTGCTGTACGCCTCGCTGGCTGGTTGATTAATTAGATAACATCATTGTTGAATGAAGCTTAACCGGTTCGTTCATGCATGGTATAGCGTCTGATAAACTAGGTGGAATATGATACCGTATCTATGACAAAATGTAAATTATGCGGTTTTTATTATGTTCAATCTTAATCCAACATTATGTTTTAATTTCATTATCTTATAAATGTCAAAAGCATGTATCCATCTACTTTGAATTGACGAAAAAATAAATAACGATAAGTCAATCCAGCATTGGGACGAGATAATGTTTATTGTAATTAATGACATGACATTAATGATGGCACAGAACGTTGGTGCCCCTTTCTCTGTAAGAATGGTAAATACGTTAACCAGCACTGCCAGGTTTGTAAATATCATTTTTAAGTATTTCTGATTCTTACCCATTGATGATCAGAAACCCATATCGGAACGCATGACGCTCGAGGTGAATCCCCTGTCGATAGTTATGAAATAATGAAAATTTTAAATCAATCTTCGATTGTATCATCATGAGATTGCCCTTAAGATTTCACTGATAAATAGTTAATTCAAATGCGATTTTATACACAGTAATGTAAGAAACACTGAACCAGACCTCTATCATAACAGCTGTCTTTAAAACATGTTAAAGATAACCTTGTATATATGTATGCCTTTATCTTGTTAACATAACATACACATTATTAATTTAGCGTAATCACTATTTTGATTTGGCCAGTTGCAGTACATTGTCTTGAGAGATGTTTTGATTTATTAACAAGCTTGTTCACCATTCCTATCCCGTTTTTATATGTAATAAAAAGTTTATCCATCAAGTGATAATGTTATATTGCGGAACGATTGTTCTACTTCGCACACTTGCATTTCATGCTTCTTTTACAAAACCTCGCATTTTTAAGTTGGTTAGCGTAGGCATTTTCCTTTTAGTATTGAATGATAAAAACATCATATGTTAAGCAGTTTTCTTTAGGCTTTAGGACTTTTTGAGGATTGCATAGAAGTAATCACAACTAGGATTCTCTATCATAATATAATCTTTTCATATTCGACTTGGGTGTAGTGATCTAAATGGATTATACTAGATTTATATGTGACAGTGGCTATCGCTTTGAAAACGCCTTACATTTCTTCATCACCTGTCCAAATGTTGATGACATAAGACTAAAGGCATATTTCTTTCAAAAAGGGTTTAAACTGTCGTCAATTCTATTTGGTCACCCGGGCTCATCACAAGAGGCTAACCAAGGACTTTTGAAATCTGTTAATAATTGTATCACTTTATCAAAAAGATTTTCGGAATTCAACAAACTTTTTCCTATGTGTCCTGCCTTGCTGAAACAATCAAACAACATGTAGTTATGTAGTTATCAGCGGTATGAAATAAGTTTGTAAATTTGTATTGTTTCATTGAAAAGTGTCTAATATAATCATGCATCTATAGTGTCCTGCTTACTGTATGTATGTATTCATTCGTCCATATGTACGTCACTTTTTATGTAATAGTATATTTGTTAAGAAGGGATATTTATATAATGAAATAAAATATGTTTAAACCATGATATAATTCATGTAGTGACAGATTTACACATGTCCCCAATGCCTCTTCCTTCATAAGCTCGCATACATTATTTATAAAAAGGCAATCGCAATGTATATAAGTTATGTCCACTATAATTACTTATTTTATTAATGCTTTATTGCAAAGTTATATATTACATATAAGTGTTATATTGAACGACAACAAAAACCAACAACATGCGTCGGAACATCTTGAAGACGAGCGATCGAATTAGCGCTGATCAATGAGGTGCTAATATACGACGTGAGCTATATATAGACTGCCCCTTGTGCAGCGGTAAGAGGAGCGTTAAAACGAGGAAAATTTAAAGTTCAATATTAATTATCTCTCTTTCTATTTATGCAATCTTGTTCAAAATTTCACAATAGGCAAAGTAAACATGAGGATTTTGAATCAGGTAATATTTTTTGAATAGTTTGAAAAGAGTGAAAACTCGAAATTTCTAGAAATTTCTAGAAAGTTTCTAGATACGTTCTAGAAAGTTTCTAGTTACGTTCTAGAAAGTTTCTAGATACGTTCTAGAAAGTTTCTAGTGCGTATCTAGTGCGTATCTAGTGTGTTTCTAGATACGGGGTATGTTTCTTTATTGCTGTACTGTACTGACCTATTGTATGAATAACAAACAAAACTTGGGTCGCATGATCTGCTTGCGCATGATGAGAATTCGTTGAGATTTGTATTTTACAAATAATCTTAGACAGCCAATCAAACAAAAATGTAATTTGTCTATGTTTTAAAATTCAGTTCTAAAAAGATGATGCTTTCGAAGTGTCTGGAATTTAAAAACTTTGTGATCAACATTATTAATGAAGTCTTTTAATCTGCCTTGTATGGTGTTTCAAATACAGATTGACATTCAGTTATGTTAAAAAAAACACTGATGTTTTCTACTCAGATTTTGAACACAGAAAATGACCGGAATGGTCTTCATCGTGAGGCATATATATATATATTCATGATACAAAAAGGGACGATATCAATTATAATGTTGTCGTTCACTTACAACTGATGTTAATCTTCTTCATTTATGATTTCTTTTTTATTCATTGATAATTTGATACACAGTCTGACCATTCTAAAAGTATGTCTTTCAAAATGGAGTTTGTTGCAAATGGAATTGTGACATTTGTTTGTCGAATTTCCATTCGTTCCACATCTGATATTGCGATCTCTTTTTTGGAGCTTATCATATTAATTTGTTTATCTACATTGACTTTTCATCCTGACAAAAAAGGCTTTTTTTCATCCATCTAAACCAAGCTTTGTATCATTTCCAAACTGTGAAAGAAGATATTCTATATTTCCAAGTTTATTTCCTTTCATCTTTTTGCTGTCTTGTATGATGATACCTAAGATTTCTACACAGTTTAACAAGATTTGTTGATATAAACTCAACAGTTTTTGAGAAACTAAATGGAAGCACAGAAGGACTGACCGACAGACAGACAGACATAATGACAGATATATGTACCCACGATAACCTTTGTTTCGGTGGCATAATTTCAACTCACTAAATGTCCTACTTCCCATATCAGATTAACAAAACAGAACAGAACAGAAAATAATGAAAGTTGCACGCTTCTCATTCAAACTCAAAGGTATTAATATCCTGAAGCATCACATTTAATTTGGTATTTCTAACTTAAAGAGCCTGACCGTTTGGCAACCCGTCATCCATTTTATTTCTTGTGGAAATTTAGCATGAAAAAACGCTCAAAAATGTAATTTTACTAATTTTACAACATTGTAGAAATAGAGCATTTGGCTCCGTAGCTCATCAAACTATCTGTTATTTATTTCACTGATGGTTTACAGGATTGCCATATGAGCTGCTAAAGGATCACCGAAGCTATAAACTAGAATCTTCATCAGCTAAGGAGTCTGTATACAAAGTATAAGCTTTCTAGGCCTTTTGCATTTGAAGAAGAAGATGAAAATAGGTTTTAAAGGAATATTCCAGTGCGAATTAGTTTTTTTTCTAATAATAGATTGAGTATCAAAGATCGTTCTCACAAATTATTGAACGTTTTGGTTGATTGGTTACTTAGAGACATGAATCAGAAATTGCTACTTTCGCTTGACACGGGCGCAGCCATCTTCCCGGTAAAAATGGCGTCCTTCAAACACCAGATATTCGGTGCAAGGAGCTTGTAAGTGCAGTAGAGTTTGCAAAGCAAACTGCCGTTTTCCCATGTCTGCGCTCTTGCTACAGTTAGCTTATATATAGACCTTAAATTTTTTTCTCTCGTTGCAACTTAAAAGATGGAATATAATATCAAACCTTATATGTTTGAACCCTACTTTGAGGAAGGGGAAATTCGGGATGAGTTGGACGACAGCGATAATTCAGATGGAAATGATGTTTCTGATAGGAACGTCGATGTTGTCAAGAGGAACCATACCTACACAATCGCATCAATGGCATCTCTTGTATAACTAAGCACATCGATTTTCCAACAATTCGTTTGAGTCCCACTGTTTACTTGAAAAAAAATTGTCCTGTTAAAAAATTAAGAATGTTGTAAACAATAATAAATTGAATATAATCATTTTACTACAAATTGACAGTTTATTCCAAATATTTGTGACCATTAATTGTTCTGTATGCTATCACTTTCTTCATTTCAATGAAGATTTTACTCTGAATTTACTCTGCTAATGAGAAACATTGTAAGTTCTGTGGTTATAAATTTCAAAAGGAAGACAACAAATTCAGCATTGATTATTGAATATATTTTATCTATAATAACAAATATACATACCACACATTATAAATCATCATTAAGTCGATTTCATTCAAAGTTAGTGACCTTTAGTAGTGAAATGTTAAATACAAATACAATGCATATATCATTACTTATTCACATATCACTTTCATGATGAACATTGGGATATTTACCTAGTTGCCAATTGATTGAGAAACAAATACCAATGCACAGATATGTCGATCAACTCAATTCTGGCATGGTGCCTGATATATACCTGCAATTTGGTACTTCATTTCATGATAACACTGTATATATACACTCAATATGTAAACTAATTGCAAAGAATGCATACCATATTACAGCACTATGAGATTTTAGTTGAAAGTTGAGTTATTGTAAAAGGAGAACCATACATCCTTCAAGTTTCTCAAACATGGAGACTATACCATATGCCATAGACCTGCGTGTTCCACCTATTTCAGACAGTTAAGGCTCATGGCTTATCAAACTTCATCTCGTGGGGAAAAGGAATACGTAAAGTTATACCTGTTATATATCTGCCTGTGTCGTCCTGAAAATTCGGCAACAATTCCCTGAAGAGCAGTAAACTGGGTTTAAAGAAATTATTGAAGCCATGAATCTTCATGAGTGACATTGAGTTAATTATATCAACTTTGATTGTTTCTATCCAAACTACAGTAACAAATCTTGTAATACATGAGTGGTAATAGGAGCATAGAATGTTGGGTTGTCTTTCCATATATATTTTTATACAAACAGATTAACAAACAGATAACTTTAAGTTATTCCAAATCAAGTTCAACAATGTAAGCTGATCATGCATAATTTCACACATCTGTGTAGCAATGTATGTGTTGATTAAACATCACATTTCACTAAAGTCCATGGTTCCACAAACTAGGAGATCAATAACATTACAATAAATAGTCAATAATATCCAAGTGATAGTGTGATGGGTCCATAGGTTCACAAACTGGGAGATCAATAACATCAAATCAAATAGTCAATAATATCCAAGTGATAGTGTGATGGGTCCATAGGTTCACAAACTGGGAGATCAATAACATCAAATCAAATAGTCAATAATATCCAAGTGATAGTGTGATGGGTCCATGGCTTCAGCTTGCGATGCTTTTTTCCTCCTCCAGATTGGACCCCACCAAGGAAACACTCATCTTCAAAATGGTTTTCACAAACAACCTGTAAATTTTGAACTAAATGAAATTCTACTTAACAATCAAATACCAATTTCATTATAATCCTAAATTTAAAAAATTAATTATGTGAGTCATTGAGATTATACTTATATATAATTGTTGTTGAAGATTAATTTAGACATTCATGGTTTTATCATTTCAAATGATTGGCTAAAGAACTGATTTTTTAAATTTAAAATTTTTTAAAAATATTAATGGAAATCAATGGATAAAATAGAATAACAACATTCTTTTGTTTATATTTACATACATTAGTTCTCCTGAAGTCGGAATAAACATTTTGCAAACATTTCTGATTGTTCTTCCAAATAACAAAACAGCGATCTAGTCACTCTCTTTCGTAACCACAACGTTTTTTCATACAATTGCAAACAAATTCCGTGAATCATTTTTAAATTTAAAAAAAACCCCGTCAAAGTGTGTAACACACTTTCTGGAATTAATTGCTTGATCTAGCAACTCCGAACACATTCGAAAAGTTAACTAGCTTCATGTTTCAGATCAGGGGATACGAAATTAATTTGATTGCGAACCAACGACGCGAGTACACGAGTAGGATTCGCTACGCTGAATAATCGTCATCTAGCATATAGATTTTTAGATTGGGAAATTGGCTAGGAAGTGCATTTAACTTACCTGTCATATTCTTAATCAGTTTAAATCCTCAATTACTGTCATTAACAAACATATGTATGAACTTAGTCAGTATGGTTTTAATAATCAATCACTTTAAAAAACAATTTATCATCGTTAACAAGAATGGAGGGGAACTGTACAAACCTTGTGCTGCGCGAACTTAAAAGTCTTGACCGTTCATCTTGTACCTATGTTGTGCAGCCATCTACAAGTCAGACTTTTGATCTTCGATGGCTTGGGGATCTGAAAATATGATTTCCCGTAAGCTGGAGCGTCTGTCCCCTGATCGTTTCGGTTGGAGCAGCCCCATGCTTGACAGGCCGGCATCGCGTCCCATGTATGACAGCCGTGTATCCTAATTTTGTGGTGTTTGACGCGCCCCAAATCTCGCTCCCGTTTGCTAATCGAGACTGCAAAATGGCGGCGTCCGTGAGGCCGGTTAAATAGTAGAAATTCAGATTTCAAATTTTTATTATGGGCTACCTCGATTATCTAAAAATTATTTAATTGTACGTAAGGCTTATGAAATAAACATTCTTTTATTAGCGCAAATTTCATTTTGCATTGGAATATTCCTTTAAGGGTATAGCCACATGGTCACTAAATTAATAAATTCACATCCCTATGAGCAAAGGAGTCTGTAAACAAGGTATCATCTTTCTAAGCCTCTTGCTTCTGGAGAAGAAGCTGAAAATAGGCTTTAAGGGTTTGTTTCCTGTGGCCCCTGTTAGGAAAAAAACAAACCCTGATTATGAAGAGTGAAGACAATTTTTATGGATAAACAACTTCTTTATTCTGTGGAAGCGACGTTTTGACATAGATTCGTTGTTTTCATTACTTGCTTGACAACAACATTAGAATCTATGTCGAAATGTCGCTTCCACAGAATAAAGAAGTTGTTTATCCATAAAAATTGTCATCATCTTCTAGAATGCCTATCAAAGAGGTCAAACCCTGATCACTCAAGGTGTCTGTCCAAAAGATTTCAGATTTTCTGAGTCAGTGGTTCTGGAGAAAAAGATGAAATAGTTAAAAGTTTACACACAGACAGATGAACCCATGCCATAGGCCTATTAGGCCTTTCAGACAAGATGACATAAAATTAATTAATAATTTTGGATAATCCCAATAGAAAATGTCTTGCCAGTAACTCTTATAAATATAAATAAATGTAATTGTATGCTTTTCATTATCAAACTCCATCAAGGTATTCATACCCTGAAGCGTAACACACGGACGGAGCCCAAACCTATATCCCACTTCCACTTTGTGGCACGGAATGATAAAACATTTTGAATACTGACCGATAGGAAAAGGACAACTGCTCCAACAGAAATCTTCTCACATTTTCAACACCTTGGTGGTCTGAACCCCAATGTTCAAGACCAAAATTGACAAAGTCTTTGAGAAGATCTAACCTCTCAGAAGAGGAGATATCCCAGTGGCGATGTTCTTTAATCTCTGTGAATATCCAGGGCTTGATCAAGGCACCCCTGCAACAGAGGAAAAAAGGTTCTTACGATACTTAGACTACATCTGCAATCAGAATAAAAAATAAAGTCGCGAGCGATGACAACAGAATTCAGCGCTAAAGAATGATAATACACTACAGAAATGACTTGGTTTCCTGGAGCCTGGAAACCACCAAGAAAGTGGATAATTTGGGTATCCAGTTGGTATCCATTCACTGAAACTAAGTAACTTGGTTTCCAGCTACAATCCATTTTGGATTCTTTGATTTATATATATCCATATATGGAAACCAACATGAAATTGTGGTCATAAGTATCCAGTTCGTTTCCATTTCTGGAAAGTGAAAATGATGCTTTCATTGAATGGAAACTAACATGAAACCATAACGTTAAGTTTCATGTTGGTTTCCAATCTTGTTTTGAACTAAATGAAACGATTGACAAATTATTTAGTTTTATCTTATGCATTTTTGTTTGAGTAGTCTGGCATCCACTTGGTATCCATCCACTGAAACAGAGTAACTTGGTTTCCTACTGGAATCCTTTTGCATTCAGGTTTTATATATTTCCGGAATGGAAACCAACAAGATACGATGGTTGCGCGTATCTATACTATTACTTTGTGGCTTTAAGATTAACCCTTACAAAACATCTACAAAGTTGCAATACTTCTGCTATATCGTGGCAATGTTTAAACTTTGAGTCAAATCCTGTTTAAAGGGGAAGGTAAATCCCTATACACAGAATGGGTGAAGTCAATTTTCCCAGTAAAAAGTGTCTTTTCAGTTGAGATATAGTTGGGTACACTCTTGTCTAGCCAATTATCAAAACAATTACTTGTAATTCAAGAATGATTTTTTGCATCCATGTCCACCAGTATTTGAAGAGCACAAAGCTGTAATTTCTGAAAATAATACATTTACTCTGTAAAGAGAATTTTAAAAATAATATTCAAATACACCTACCTAAGATTCAAATTTGCCTCTGTATGTGTCATATGATCAGATAAGTGAGTGTTGCCATGGCAGCAGTCTCTGAGTGGCTAAGAACTTTCCATTCATGATATCAATTTCACCCCAGTAGTCCTCTCTTTCCCATGTAAAACAATCCCCCCCCCACTCCAAGACAGCTTTGACCCCAGCCTGTCCACTGCTGCCTGTGGGAATGGGCCTTTAGCACTAGAGTAGAGATTGTGCTGAACCTTATTTTGTATTGTCACCAATGATATGACAAAACTAGGCACATAGATGTACTTTGTATTGGCTAACAATTATTAAAGGATCATAAGGCCTAACAGTGTAAAAAATCTGATGCATACATAGCTTGAGAATCCACAACAAACACCAAACATATCAAGGGACTAATAAAGGCAAAATATTTAAAATGGGTAATCTTTTTAAGAATTATTTTTATAGGGAAATACAATATCATTCAAGTCATTCTAAGAAAATATCATCTACCAGCACATTCATTCTCTTATTTGATTTTTGCCGTGAAATCTCATTTTACTGTAGTATATGTGTAGATCTCTCATAATAAAATTCCCATAACCTTCGACCTCCCTGACTCCAGCGACCGTTAGAAGGTGTGGCACATTGGGTGATAAGATCTCCCCCAGTCTGCTAGTAGCCAATCACTGCTCTTGGAGCCTTAATTGCTTACCCATGGGTAAATCGGGCCTGTTTTACCTTCCCCTTTAAGGAGCAAAATAGTTTTCCATCATCTTATGATCGTTATCAAATTATTAACATCAACGGACAAGATTTGATAGGAAAGATAAAAACAATGCATCAAAGTTTACATAAGAACACTCATTTTAGCGATATTTTGAATTTAATAGAATAGATGTTTTCCTTTACTGTGTTATGAATCAATGATATCGTTGTAATAAGAAATTTACATTTCAAATTCAGTTAAAAAAGGATTTAAGTGAATGTTGTTGACATGAACAGTAATCGGCTATATTAATGGAGATGGGCAGAGCCTATAATTCATTAATGGACGAAAGAAATGTGAAGTGAGAGAGTATCAACTGTCCACCACGGTAAATAGTCTTGAATGTTGATTGTTACCTTGATAGCTAAATCCCTTTATCGGTCAATAAGTTGTAAACAGATTTGGTTGTTTGTTTAGTAAACGACACAAGTTACTCATCATAGAGAAATATAATCTCTATGATCAGCTTTCAAACAAATGATTAGATATGGACTGTTGAAAACGCCTGAAGCTGTGAAGCTTTAGAGTTAGCGTTAATCTCTGAACTCATTATTAAGGAAGAAATAATGTTTCCTAAGGCACATGATTCAGAGCTGATGGCCTCTTTATTTCTTTTGAATGATCAGATAACTTTTTCAAACATCTGCGTATTTCATTTGTAAACATATGAAATAGTAAATAAACATGACAAATAATTTGTGTAAAGAATTAACTTTAGGAAACTAACATTTTAAAAATTAACTGCAGAACCTTGGCTTAATATGTGCAGCAGCATCCATTTAAATAGAAACAAAAATAAAATAATGAATATCTTGGATTTGATACATCATTTCCTTATTTCATTCAAAAAGATGTTCATGGAATACTATATTACTTTCTGAAAAACCAAAGAAGAATACGTTTTTTACCACAACAATTTGACTTAACCTTTTCAAATACTCTTCTGTTAATAAATCATCACCTTCATCGTATCTCTACAACATTACATACATTTCGCTTCACTTCTTAAAGAGGCTACACAAAATCTGGCTGATTGCATAACACTTCCTGCTTGACACCTGGCCTTACCGAACACAGGTCAGTTACCAATGAAGGAGACAAACATGGCCGCCATCAACATAAACGACTGTAGATAATTTCTCAGCTGAGTAATAAGTTCATAGGCAGTACTACAGTAAAGAATACCAAAGTAAGTACCCCTTAACTGCATCAAACTCACTTGCATTGCTCTTATAAACTGTTTTTGAAACTTCCGTGAGAGAGTTGAATAAAATCATTCTTAAAGGGGGTCTGCAACCTTAATTTTTAACTTCCAGTGTTTAGTTAGCTAGGCCCCGCGAGAGTCGTAAATCTCAATCAGCGTGCCCTCTACTCAGCGGTGTTTTGACTGCGCTGCACCTCACTCGCGCGAATTACCCAACCGGATATGTGTGTGAGAATGTCGGTGTAAACAAATCGTTCTACAACTGAACTGCCATATGAGATATGAGAAAAAAATTATAAATCTTTTTAAAGTGAATTTTTTTATAGTTTTTTTTAGATTTCCCTCACCTTTTACAAAATTAGATAAAAAATTCTGGTACTCTGGTTTTATGCAGTTGTTTACATTTTACTTGTAAGCTTGGACACTACAAACTTCACAACATTTCTTTCGATATTTTTTAAAGTTAGGTTTTGACTTGTGTGGATATTTTTTGGATTTTCTTCACTATTACTCAATTCCTAACTATTTGAAATTTCTTATCTATGGCAGATAGGGGTTTGAGGTTTGTTTTTTTATATTTGGCAGTAAATTGAACCTTGATTAAACAACTGTAAAATAAATGCACTTTTAATATTGATACAATTCTCATATAATTATCCAACTTTTTACAAGCATAATTGAACACCAAGTTGACATTTAACAAAGACACAATCATTTTTCAGAAATTTAAGACATGTTTGCCATAATTTTAAAATATCACTGATGATTATAAAAAAAAATAATATATGAAGGATATACTGGTCACTATAGTTATAAAGTTTAAGTAAAAGGGTTATCTTGATGATAGGGTGTTTTAAACTGTTATTTCGGGTCCGGTTTAGTATGTCTTACAACACTGTAAAAATCGCATTTGAGTTGACTACTCATCAGTAAAATTTTAAGATATAATCTCATGATGATACAATCGAAAATTGATTTAATATTTTCATTATTTCATAGTCATCGACAAGGGGTTCACCTCGCACATCATGTGTCCCGATAGTTCCGATATGGGATTTCTGATTACCGATGGATAAGAATAAGAATGACTTGAAAAATGATGTATACAAACCTGACAGTAATTGTTAACGTACATGTATTTACCAGTCTTACAGAGAAAAGGGCACCAACTATCTGAGCCATTACAAATGATAGATTCACTTTAGTAAATGACAATAAAAATTATCTCGTCCTAATCCCGGATTGACAAATAGTTACTTTGTTTTGATTTTTTTCGCCAATTCACAGTAAATGAACACATGCTTTTGACATTTGGATTCATCTTGAACATAAAGAAAACCGCATAATTTACATTTTGTTATAGATATATCTTATTCCACGTAGTCTCTCAGACATTATACAATGCATGAACGGTAAAGCTTAAATCAACAATGATGTTATCTAATTTATCAGCCAGCCAGGCATAGAGCAATAAAGCACAGCTGTCCTCGGAACAGGAAATGATAATAAGGATATTATGTAAGAGATCGATCACATACGTTGTTTATAACACTTCAAGGAAGTTATATAGTACTTGGAAAGTCTGGTCTAAACAGTCACTGTAATCTCGCTCTACTCCCATGTTTTCAGTTGACGAGCTGGAATAAACATTGTCAATTCACTTCCTCCCTTATTCTGTTTTACTTGTATATGATTGTATGTGGGCGTAATTAGGCACCTTACTGAAATAAAAGAATTGAAATATTTATT
Source organism: Phorcus lineatus (assembly GCA_921293015.1). Lineage (NCBI taxonomy): Eukaryota > Metazoa > Mollusca > Gastropoda > Trochida > Trochidae > Phorcus > Phorcus lineatus. The sequence goes on from OV121092.1 coordinate 22,124,235, forward strand.
CATAACTAGCGAGACAATTTCAAAGTGACGCAGAGTATGCTTCAAAATTGTTTATGTCGCTTAATTACTTACCAATATACCATGTATAAAGGTAGATAATGCTTAATATGAATTTGAGTTTTATAAGAATAATTGCAAATACATATTTCCAACAATATATTTGATATCTTAATCGTTATATATATATTCTGAATGTTGTGTATTGCATGTTTTATGGAAATAAAATACTGTTTAAATCATATACCATGTGTCCTGCATAAAGTTCAAGTCATGTCGAAATATTTGCATTTTCATCACTTAAATACCAAAATTATGATCATTACTTATTTTCAATAATTATCGACAAAAGGCAATATACTGTTGTACGACAAGGACATGCTCCCCTTTTAGTCGACCGATTGCAGGTGTTCTTACAGCGACATGTGATAGTAGAAAAGCTAGCCATTTTGGACTGCAGGTATCGTGTTGTTGTTGGGTTGAAGTTTAACGTCTGCTTCCACCATTGGGCGATGTCGCCGACGTGGGGCCTATGCCATAGTTATTTGCAATGAAGAATAGGTCATAGACACCCAAATAAAGTTAATAAAAGTTTTAAAGTGGTAAAAAATAAAATCAATTTGGAATTTGGAATTCAGGCATCATGTCACACGACATCAACGATCGCATGTCATAAAGGGGATTCCCCTGTCACAATGACCGCACCTCGCTTGGCCATTCGAAACTACGAGAGCCACCCGTGGCACTTGTGAGTGTAACGGAGAGGCCCGATGTGTTTCGATTGCTCGCTTGGCCGGCGCCCAGTCCGTGTCATGTGACCTCTTTCCCGGCTATGGCAATTACATAACTGCTGGTCAATTAGGTCTGAAAGGCTAGGGTTGTTGTTCCCCTTTAAATGTTGGCTTCACACTCAGTTGAAATGAGTGTTTTTAACTGACAAGCTTTATGGATTGGTGTGTTAATAAGAATTTTTAATTTTCATTGCCATCAGGTTTGTATGTATTATGTTGACCTGTATATAGATGAGTCACTTAGTTCCCTTTATTTAACAATTTTCAGCCGAAGATACGACATTGTTTACACAAGGGTGCACTAAACCATGGCAGCCGTGAGCTGAGACAAAGGAAGTGGATTATGCAACAGGTAACATCACGGTCAGCATGCTGATCTAATTCTTGAATAATCAAGCAGTATTCTACTGAACTGTTTAGATTAAAAAAATTCAATAGGTAATGCAGCCAAGGCAATTGGTGGTCTAAATTGATTGATTTGTTTAATCTACTGTAACTGCGTGTGTTTTAATATGGGAGTACTTGACATCATTTGCTTGTGACTTAGAACAAGAATCACTGCGTGAAAAAATGATATTTAAAATCTTGTAAATATCTATTAAAATTGTTTTTTACAAGATATTAACAAAGATTAAAATACTTCTTTACAAAATAATAAATATATTAAATGTCATCTTTACAAGATAATTTCAAGATATTTAATCCCTTTGTAAATATTTGAAAAGGTTTGTAAAGTTTTGTAAAGTTTTGTAAATGTTTTTAAATGTTTTTAAATATCATTTTTAATCTGAAATAAATATTTTAAAACATGATGATTAGTTTGTAAATATCATCTTTAATCTGCAATAGATATTTGTAAATATCATCTTTAATCTGCATTAGATTATGTAAATTACATATTTAATCTGCATTAGATATTGAAAAATACATCTTTAATCTGCATTTTGATATTGAAAATTACATCTTTTATCTGTATTAGATATTGTAAATAACATATGTATAAAATAGTGTCAATAAAAACTTTAATCTTTATTAGATATTGTAAAGAACATCTTTTTTGTCGATATAAAAAATGTTAATCTTTTTTTAATATTGAACTTAGATTCGTATAGGTTTGTACCTTGGTGCCTTGCTTATATCATTGAAAGAGAATAAGGAGATATCTGATAAATAAAGTTACTTTGTAATATGAAAGATATTGATAAAAAGTTTCGTAAATTTGATAGCATTGCCTTTGGAATGGGATGATCAACATTCTTTTATTCCCTTATCTTCTAAAAGTTTCTAAGATGGATAAAAGATGAACGGTAGTTAAAATGGAAATCTGATGGAATTTGCATGATTTTTCACAAAGACTCATATACAGCGAGGTTAATAATATTATTCGTTTTGCTCCTTTTTAAAATTCATTACCATCAATATTTTATTTAAATATGAAGTTCGATCATCAATTGCTGTATATACTGCTCCTAAATACTCTTACAGTTATGTTAACTTACTGACTGGGATTACCTTTGAATATAAAGTGCATTGATTACAATACCACTATATTTGAATTTTTTTAATATATTTGATTTTAAGAACTATTCCACAATTAATATGAAAAAAAAATTATCTGCATTTTGACGGTCATTATAACTAGTTCTATCGAATCAAACGGCATACAAAGTCACTCATGGTTAGATGAAAACCCTTTCTTTTAAAAGTTATAACAATAATTCAAAGTTAATATTGTATAAATCTAGCGTCCTTCTTAAAATCAGTTTTGACAATATATGTGGTAAATCTGACTTGAAAAAACCCTTTGTAAAATGACCTACCTCAGACACTGATATATATTATCCATTTTTGTAACTTGTATATCCTTATACACAATGTAAGCTACAACAGTTTCCATTCAGCACTGAGCATGCACAGTGTTAATCTGACAGCTTGGCATGAGAACGAGAGATTGGCATTGAGTCATAAATGACAAATAGTAATTAGTGGGCACCACTTGTGACTGGTGTATGGCTAAAACAACATACACAGATCTCGGAATGGTCCATGTTGTTTTAACAAATTGGGCCCTTTTTGCATTGATCATGTAGATACTTTAATGAATAGAAAAAATTGTTTAAGATTTAAACATCATCTTGCATGATATTTTATATGTTTCGGTCCAATGTATGTCACATACTTGCACAGCTTACAATTCGACATGCTTATCCTTATGGAAATTTACAAATTACCAGTACTATGTAATAGAATACTAACATTTTGAAACTAAATGTTATGTTCCTACATGTAAATAAAATCAATTTTAGTATGATACATGGCTTCAAGAATCTTACAAAGGTATATACGTCGGTCCCATTTTGAAATTTTATCAGTTTTGACTCAAAACGCGTTTAGTCTATTGACTAACGTTTTGAAACTGAAATACAACTCTATAAGGTGTTCTATTTATCAATGGAAATACATTTAAGCAAACAAAGATTCTTACTCTAGCCACGACTTTGAAGTGCCACACGTTTTTTTCTCAAAGATATATCAAAAATATTGTAAAAGATAAGTGACTAAAGGGTATAATACCTTGCACTTTCAGTGAGTGAAATGTTAACTCCCGCTTCACGAATTGCATGTGTTCCATGAGTCTTGATAACCTTCTCTGAATTGGTCATATTTAAGAATTCAAGATTCAGCTGTCTGGTGACATATTTTTATTGAACAAGTTGATAATGTGGGATGGGCAGGATAGGGTGTTTCTTGAAGGAGGAACAAATTGAGACGTCTCACCCCTGGCTAATGCCATATTTTACAGCCCCGTTCATTACATAATTATTGTCGTAAAGACTCTTCGATCCTTATGATCTCAAGACTAATTACAGGAAAGGCTAATTAGTTGGCTCCAGTCAGTCTATTGGGTCTTATCGCAGGTGCACGGATGTACTTGTCTTGTGGAAGGGGAGAGTGTTAGGCAATCAAAAGTTCAGGAGACATGACATGTGACAATATATTAGCTTGAACCCCTTACAATTGGTCAAAACTTAGTATATAACAAAATTTAAAGAACTGGATTTACATTTCTAAAATACTACACACCATAAATACACTCAACACCCAGGGCAATGCCATCAAACTCCTTTGGATACCCGCCCACGTCGGCATAATCGGAAACCAGAAAGCCGACCAAGCGGCCAAGGAGGGGCTCACCCTACCAACACCTACACTCCCACTATATCACTCCAAACAGGAGGCAAAAAGCATCACCAAACAACACGCCAAAGCTAAATGGCAACAACAATACCAACAATCCACTATAGCCACCCACACTAAAACACTACTCCCTAAACCTCTCCGCAAGCAAATAATATATTCTAAAAACACCAATATAGATAGGGCTATCATTAAACTACAAACGGGGCATACCCGCCTCAACACGCATAAACATAAACAAAAACATATTGCATCACCCAACTGCCCACATTGCCAACACCCAGAAACAATACACCACATTATCACCCAATGCACACACTACTCTACACAACGCACAACACTCAACGCAACACTAGCAACAAGTGGCCTGAACCCCACCAACATACATCAAATACTAAATCCACTAAATAAAACACACATACATCATGCCTTAGGCATATACCTTAAAGATACCCTAAAAACTAAAATACTCAACAACCCACAACACAACACACCTCTCCTCCCCCTCCCAACCCCGCCCTCCTTCTCTCCCTTAACCTAGGCTCTACTACTATTCCAAATTTCTAAATTTCAAAATCCCACCCCTTTTTAGACCAGGCTCTCAAAAAATATTTTCCCCCCTTTTTAGACCTTTTTATAAAGGCTGCGGCCCGAGCGTGACATCAGCATTCGCTGGAAAGCGCTCGTTAAACTCTTAATCTAAGTAAGTAAGTAACTGGATTTACGACTCTTGCTCGTGTGTTGGTCAAGATTCAAGAACTCCTCTAGTGAGTAACTTAATATTTTTTGTTGGGATTTCATCCTTGTTATTGATATAGGTATACAAGGTAAGTGAGATCTACATGAGGTATGGAAGGATTTACTCATGTCATCTTGGTTAAAACAATATCTATTTCAAAAATGAAAAGGATGTCATGTCAATTTTAGTATGTTTTTACTGAACTTATTTACGTGAATCTGGCATTCATTGAACACTATACCAGGATAAAATGTTATTCATAATTCAGTAAAATAAATATTATATAATATAACATGCGGACTGATTAGTTTGGTAATACAATTAACGCTCATTTAACAAGATATATAAAATGGTTATGTAAATATGTAATATGAATATTAATATGTACACTCGATGTATTGTAACGATGTATAAACAAAAGACTACAAATGAATTACATATCTATATTTCACACATAGAGGAAACATTAGAAGTGAGTCATTTAGCAATGAAACAAATCACTACAATAAAAACACAAGTGCACAGGATATGTTTGATTACAAGGAGCGAACGGATAATGCCACTGTATAAACAGGGTAAAACCTCAAATTATATCTATCTTCTCTGCCATTGTTTACTTCCGGATCAATATACACTGTAACCAAAACGAAGAATACCATAATGATCCGGGACAAACCGCGCCAGTTACTTTCAGAATAAATAATAAAGGTGTGTATAATTAACCATTCATGCGATATAAAACAGTTTTTCTCATTAAAATACTTATGGTTGAAGTAATATGTGTTGTTTATGCTGAGTTACTTAGATCTGTAAACAAAGTAAAGCTTTTTCAACAAAGCTACTGAAATCTAAGACTTATGTACACAATTAGATTTTGTGTTTTTTCAACAAAGCTTTTGACATCTTAAACTCAAATGATCTGCCGTCATCAATTACCAAAGTATTAATGAGGTGATTAAACTTCTTTTAACTTTTAACTGTATATAGATGTTGTCAGTCAAATTGAGCGATGCATTATATAAAATGAGACAATGAAGTATTAATATTTGTATGATTGATAATAGGAAATTTAAGAAAACGAGACTTTACTGAACTATTTAAAGTGAAATCAATCATATAAAATGTCATTTGGCTACAACAACATACGCTGCGCATTACAGATATACACTTATAATAAAAGCTAAATCTGACATAAGTTCCAAACATATCGCCTTTAAGCAGGGACATAAAACTAGCCTTGCCTGTTTGATTTATCACCTAAAACCTGTAGCCTTTTGGTATACCTTTTAGAGCTTTATGGAATACTCGATTTTGGTTTTGGCGCGTTATCCCGAGATCAAACCACCACCAGGGCCGAGAATACTAAGTAACCCCTTAAAGCAGTTGTGGGTATAGACTTAAATAGTCAGGGTCTAGTTATTAATCGGTTCATAAATTATATAATATATAAAAATAAGTATATATATTATAAACGAATCAGAAATAACTTGATATGAATGTTCCGTATCAACCTACTTGGTGATCCTTTTTCACAAATAAGTTGGGGACTGACTGAAGTGACCCACGGAAACTTTCGTGATTCATAATATGTGTATTCTAATTTGCCAGTAACTTGAATTCAAATTTTCGAAATTGGCCAATAAACAACTTGATACTGCTTTTTCGAATCACCAGCTAATTAGCACCAGTGACCAGAACTGAACTGGCCCGTGGTCACTGAGGCGTGTCCTGCCGCATGACGTGCTAGTTTGCGGACAAACAGATTTTTGTCTCACTGGTATATACAACCAATCGCACAGCGATTTATGAGAAACACTGATACAGTTATAATGTTGATATGTAAAGTAAAGGCATCTACATTAAAGGACTAAAATAATAAAACATGTCATCTGTATAACATATTACGTCATAAGTATATCATAGCAGGCCTTGGCACTATCAAGAGTTAAAACGGGATTATTAAGTATAGAATAAAGTATTGGTTTGACGAAAGCATATTAAAAACCTTCCTAATTATCAAGACAAGATACAAACAATTCCTCTAATAGACTGATATAAAGGGCAAAACAATAAGTAAGTAAGTATAACGGAAGTATAACCTCCTTAATGAAAAAACAACAGGATATCTCACAGTCATAACAGCTGTTTAAAAAGATTAGGTCATCCAAACAACTCAAACCTCAGATAAATTGATGTTAAATATATCTTTAATTATATGTATTGTTCCAAGCGAGAGACAGTGTTTTAATATGATGCTATGCGTACTATTCCATGACATGTGTACATCAATTACGACTTCTGTCAAATGGGCGTGGCTTCGAGTCATCCTTAAGGGATTTTGTGTAAGCGTTCGCCAGTCTCAATAGGCGGTCATCCAAAACAGGGTTATAAAAGATCTCCTAGTAGTCGAATTAAAGCATATTATATTATCTCTCTAATTGGCTCTAATGATTCTTATAATAATCAAACTTGTACGTTACATCTCCTCTTTATGGAAAAAGTTAACAAATACATATATATCTCATCTAGTTAACGATGAGTGGGTAGTATGCTTTTATTCAGGAACAACTGTATGATAAAATACTACTTCAGTATATTGATTTATAAATATATTTGTTTTGTACTACAATTTGTATTTCGACTTTTCATCTCCGAAAGGTTGTTATTATGACAAGCATAAGGATGATTTATATATTGAAAACTTTTTTTTGCAACTTCCTTTGAATTTATCATCATGTCCGTCATGTAAGCAGAAGATAGGGGATGAATTTCAATGTGTGCCGGAGTGTAACCTTTTTAATGATTTACGAGATAAAGATCTTCCTGCATATTATAGTAAACATTCATCAATTGAAAAATATATTTCATGTATGTCCATCACATACAAACCGATTTTGTTACGACTCTTTGTATAAAAAATGGTCTGCGTATGCTTGATATGTCTATTAAGTTATATTCATGTATGTTTTGTTCACTCTATGTCATCATTTATGACTTTTGAGATAAATTTGACTTGATTTGACAAATGAAAACAACTCTTTAGCTAACACATACCTTTCTGTTTTCATTATTAGTATTTTATTTTCAAAGAAAAATATCTTATTTATTTCAAAATTAATCTCCCTTTTGATCAGTGTAAGCTAGGGGAGCACTAATTAGGACTGTTCCATTTCAGCCAAGTGTCTAAGATATGGCTGGGACATAGTCTTTTACCAGGCAATTACCGTAACAATGCAATCAGACGAAGCGTAACGTTGTTATTTGAATGAAGCCTTAGTGATTTGGGTTAATACACGTGTCAGTAGGTATTTAGTGGAGATCAAAGGAAACTTGTTACACCGTGTGCAACAAAGCGTATCTATCATTTCAATTGAACGACGGTTTTATCATTAAACGGCACAGTTAAATCACTATAAGATATAGGTTATATGGAGGACAGGGCAATGTATTATTCGATACTGCAAAGAGTATTATCATATGCCTTTGACATCAAACATTAAATGTCTCTAGATATATAGTTTTTATCAACGCACAAAACAATTTTCTTAATGTATATAAATGTGTATTTGATTGTTTGATTTATTTTGATTATTATACATATTATTATGTATATTTATATATATGAATAAGTTAATGTGGCAGCTTTGCATAAGGCTAAAACAGATAGTGTTGTTGTACATGTTCGTGTTGTACAAGCAGACCATTATCTTACTAAATCACTATATCAAATAGCTAAGTTGACATAAAATAGAAAAATATTAGAGAAGTAACATCATTCATTGTTCGTCCCTAATTGTAATATTAAGCATATTTGAACGGCTAGGACCTAACCTAAACTCAATACTCATAAAGTACACAAACTAAAATTTAAATAGAAAACAAATATATTAACAAACATTACGATGTATAAAATATATAATGAATAATGTATATCCACTATAATTTTACCAAGAGGCAACGTGGATATATTTGAAACGTTAAGTAATAAATGTCATTGCATTTTTGTATTATAACCGTCGCTTAGCTGTAAAGCTAAATGTTATTAAAGAATCGAAATGACTCCTACTCACCGTTTTATTTGGGATTTTTTTCTGCCTCCACTAAAAACTCAACAAAAAAAACACTTACATAACCGTCTGTCTATCTTCAATAATATTTGTTACTATCAGCAACATGAACATCATTCTAAATGTTTAGTTATACACATGTTGAAAGGTAATGATCACCTACTCTCCCAAACGGCTCATATTTGAATAAAAAAAGTGATTCTAAACTAGGACGGCAGTGTGGATCAATAACTGTCAACATATGTATAACTTAACTTGTAATAAACGCTTAGAGTAACAGCTTATTGAGTAGGAATAATCTTAGTTTCAAAAATAGTTTATTTTGAAAACTGAGAGAAATTCCAAGTTGGAGTGCCAATACAGAGAAGTTGGGGATTATCAAGAGTCATTCTGTCTCTGAATAAAAAGGTAAGATATGTATTATTAATAAGAATATCGTCTTAGTTTCATAATGTTTATTTTCCTCACTATTGACTTATTAGTTTGTAAACTATATAAGTATTGAGGCTAGGTAAGGTCCTAGACGTTCAACAATGCAAAGTATTAAAAATTTTGGACACCCGACTTTCAAAATATGATAAACGATGTAATTTGCAATTCCTTGTCTGATAACACTGTAGGATACATTGATAATTTGGTTATATACTACGTATCAGGTACGTTATTTCAATTTCAATTTCAATTTCAAAAGAATATGTATTCATCAACATGGATCTCTTTAAGAATGATTTCAGCCTCAGTCAATAATTATCTATATTTTTTTAAGGAAAAAAACAAGGTATTGGCAAAATAGATTTGTACATTTAATATTTTTAACAACAATGTTAATAAATATGTTTAAAACGAATGCATGTCGTTTAGTGTTTTCATTCTGTTTATATCGATTCAATTTTTGTTATGGTTGAACACTTAAAAAAAAGCAGAAAACAATCCTTTTTCCAAATTTGTACTTTTGGGATATATAACGACAAAACTTAATTCAATTATTTGTTTACAATGTATTTTATATCCAATTGCTCGTAGACAATGACAAATATAAACGTATCAAGTAATTAAGGATTCCAAGTTAGGATGTGTCCCATCTTAAGATATATTTAAGATTTAAGAATGTCATATATAGTTTATCTATTTTGCAGACATACAGCTTAAATTTCATATAAAAAATAACTAAAAGAGATTTTTTAAAATGTATGAAATCAAATATTTCATACAGATTAAAATGATATTTACAAAGATTTCATACAGGATAACGATGATATTTACAAGATTTAAAACAGAATAAAGATAATATTTACAATATTTAATAAAGATTAAAGATGTTTTTTACAATATCTAAAAAAGATTAAAGATGCTATTTACAATATTTAAAAAAGATTAAAGATGCTATTTACAATATTTAAAAAAGATTAAAGATGATATTTACAAACATTTAAAAATATTTAAAAATATTTACAAATATTTACAAACATTTACAACGGATTAAACATGATATTTACAAAATGTAAATATCTATTAAAGATGATATTTAATCTTTTGTAAATGTTTGTAAATATATTAAATATCTTCTTTTCACCCAGTGAATTTATTTTGGGATTTCATATTTCTGTTAATTTCTACTATATCTATTTGTTTTCATTGAAAGTATGTAGGTTTTCTGTCTAATAGTAGACTTTCAACAAGATGGGAAAAGTAACAGTTGTTATACCATGATTCAACTTTCGATTTCAACTTAATGTTTGTGTATACTTTGGATACTATTTAATGTGCAAGTATCAAGCTTAATGGTTTTCCTTTACTCAACTTATAAGAATATTGGAAAATGAGATATTTTTTAAGTATAACTTATGCAAACGAATATTATTTTGCTAGATGAAAATGAAACCATTGATTTTTAAAACTCTGCTTGACTTATGTCAACCTTTAGAAGATTAACTATGTTGCTGATGTTAATTTAAGTGTGAACCATCAAAATACATGCAGTGCCTCACAGTAATGCTTTTTCAATGTGAGTAGTTCTCTATTTACAAAACAGTATTACTATTGTAAGTTTAACTGATATTACTCTACATGTATGTAAGCTTGCGAAAAGAAGTAACTGTGGAAGATTGAATGTGTCTCAATTTCATGTACTCATATGAATATTTTAAGTAACTATACAATTGTTTTCTGTTTCAGAATAAAGACCAATCCAAAACATCTGAAAAGTGAACAGGGTGAATTGTGTATATTTAGCACTTTTGTAGATTGTTAATTTTGCAATGAATAACTAAAGGCATTTCTAAACCATCATATGCATATGTATATATATTCATAGCTGTCATGAAATAATTATTTCAATGAAGATTGGAGATTTCATAAAAAGTGATTGCAAATGTACGTTTTCCTTCTCCTCATCTAAAGATGAATTCATTCTTCGAAATTGTGTGTTTGAATAAATGTTGATAGTGAATGGATTAGTAATGTTTTCTATAAAATGTTTTTATCGGAGGAATGCTTTTTAACGGATATATAAAGGATTTGAAAATAAGGAGAGACAACTCCTGTAAGTTCATAACTTAGAAGAAAACCCCCAATAAAATCCCAAAGAATATGTTCCATGAACTCTAAAATTTGGTAGATTTTCCGAAAATAGATCGACAAAATACCAAAAATTATGTATTTGAACTTCTTTGAATTGTAAAATCATGTGATTTCAGGGCGACTTTCCACCATTATCGGCCATGAAAAACTCCGGAATTACGGAATTCTGACTGTTACCCTGACAATTAACGGTAAAATAGTCTGACTCTCGGTACCAAAAAAACGTTCATGAATGAATTACATAATATATTTATGAAAACAAGCTCCATCCGTCTGAGACTCATGTCAAATCCCTAAAATGTTAATAAGAGAGGTGCTTGTGGGAAGAATTATTGATTACTTAACAAATGTAGTAGGTTAATCCCAAAGAGTGATCATACCACGTCACTTCCCACAATAACAGTAAGTTTGAAGAAGTTTTAGGCATTATTTTCGGAAAAGAATGAGACCACCACCTTAGTTTAGTGACTTAACGGGGAGAACACAAATGTTTCCCACCTGGACAAGTGGTCGACGTCCACCATCCACGTTGATTGGTCAAGACAGACAAGCACTTCACGTCCGGGTCACCCCACCACCCCTTTTTTCAGGGTCAGGCAGATAGGTGCTGAGCTGCCACCAAGGGTCCCAAGGCAGACAGGCCGTCAACCATTGGAGAGATATCCCTCAGATAGGCTCTGGTGAAAGCGCTAGACGATTTCCACTGGCAAGAAGCTACTACTTGGTAGACCAAGACCGACTTCCAAGCAGCAAGTGAAGTAGACAAAGCCCTGATCACGTGGGGTGAGAAATGGGTGTCCAAATGAGATTGGTCCACTGTAGACTACGCTAGATTAAGTCTTCCTTAACCAGGAGGCAATGGTTCTTCAAATGTTCTTGGATATCTCCGTAGTAAGACCGATTTTACAAGGAATGAAGGGACGTCTTCTACCTTTCCTGATGGATTCTGTTCTGACCATATACCACTTCAAGGCTACAGGGCACAAACGACAAGCTCTGTCCGTGGAGTCTCTGGGAATAGGCAACGCAGGGAAAGAGTAGATTCATGGACCTAACGGCCACACTGCTGCTGTCTGGTTCTTTGCGAGGAATTCTGGTAAAGCTCTGAAGGACACAGAACTATAATGATCTCCGAATTTGATGGAAGTAATTTTTATAGCGTGCAATTCACACACTCTGGCTGCCGAGGCGAAGGCTAAGAAGAAGGCAGTGTTCCAGGCTAAGTGCTTCAGAGGCTTCCATAGGTTCGTAAGGAGCACGTTGTAATGATTGGAGTACCAGTAACAAATCCCATTAAGGGAAGATGTTGGGAGATTTGATATCTTGAATCTTGAAAGATCTTATGAGTTTGGTAAGAGAGACATCAGAACCAATCATTAATCCTTGTAGGTCCGTGACTGACGCAATGGCGGATCTATATCCCTCTATGGTGCCTGCTTTAAGATTATAATTGTGACGGAGGTGATGTAGGAAGTCAGCAAATAAGGGGATGGATAAGGAGACATCAGCCACTCCATATTCTCTTCTCCACTGCTGGAATTGCTTCCACTTATGGTCGTATAAGGTGGAAGTAGAGTATCTGATAGAGTTGGAAATTGTTTTAGAAGTATCCCTTGATAGACGCCACTCATGAAGATTGAAAATCTCCAGGTTGTTGTTGGTAGGCTACCACCACGGCTGTTGCAGTAGATTGGGCCACAGCGGGAGTTGAAGACAAGTTTCTGTCAGCAGATCTGACAGGCTGTAGCCACTAGGAAAAGTATACACTGGAGTTGGCGCAACCTCGCTGAGCACATCCACAATGAGCTTGAATGGCGGGAATGCATAAGCTATCAGGTTGTCACACGGAATGTCTCCGGAGGGTCCACGACATAGCAAGGAAGGCTTTTCAGAAGGTGATTCAGAGCTGTTGCAAAAAGGTCTATCTGTGGCATTACCAATCTGTTGGCGATTAACAATAGCACTCTCGGGTGAATCATCCACTCCGAAGAGACAATCAGGTTGTTCCGGGATAAGGAGTCTGAGAGAAAGTTTAGTCTCCCGGGAATGTGACTCGCTAGAATAGACATTGTCCAGGCATCGTGAAACATCGGCGGGATCGAGCTGTTGTTCCCGCTCTGCCAAGATTACCGTAGTCATCGAGTTGGTCGAAGCATTGGTGATGTCTTGTAAAGCTTGGTAAACCGTGTCCAAAAACCCATGCGCCATGGCAGCATCATCCACGGCTGTTTCAAGCCATGCCTTGTCAGTGTAACTTAGTTAGCCAGTGCTAGCCAGCGGGCCGAGTAGCTCTGTGCACTATGAAGATATGAGTCATCACATCGCGCATGCGCAGTGACTGTAACTAAGGATGTTTAAAGATGATAAAGCAACAGAATCCATTAGTATTAAATGTTTCAATGTATCTCTTATGTTATTAAGTTTGTCGACAAACTGTTTATCCTGTTTGATTCTGTTGAAATCAGGGCACCAAGTAACAAAAACAAACTGTCAGTCTTATCTGATAGCACATGTTTCAGCCTCCCTGAAAGTTGGAGGTCAGGAAGTTCACATTCTTGTAAAATTGCTGATATTTAAAGCCCAATTATAGCAATAACAGAGTTTTCTGGAAGGGATATCTGTTTGAATGTTGTAGAATAATGTTTATACTGTCAGTTCAATTATAAATATCCTGAGTGTCAAGTATTGTTTTGGTTATACGTGGTTGTATTTAAGGCTACGTTTCAGCAATCACACACAGCTACATTACTGTTTAGCTTTAGTTAAGGTGCCTAGTAAAAGAAGTTTTTATCACAGGATATCCGTTGGAAATGAATATTACATTTCAAAATAACAAAATTATTCATAGCTTATGTAGAATTTGTGGTCAAAGGGTAAAATCATCAACTATTTTGGAAGATCATGTGTCTGATTGGATAGACACATGGGGTTTTGGCATGGGGTTACATGGGGAGCAGGGTGGTGAACAGATTTATGCAACATTAAATCTTCTGAAAAGAAATTATGGGGAATGAAAACAGAGGAGCGAATATACAGTACAATGATGAAGGAGCACCATCCACAAATATCACCACAAATATCACCAGAGATTCAAGCGACACTTCCTAATTCTAAAAGGAGAAAATAAATATTTAAGATAGGATGTAGATGCACATTCAACAAACTGAGAGGTTTAGATTTACTTTTGAGAGATGAATAGGAGAAACATTGGACTAAGTATATTTCAGAAAATTATTTCATAAAAAAGTGTTGTATCCCTTTAAATATGGTATAATGTTGGTAGTACTTAAAATTTGGAGGACAAACCATCTGTGGATTATCTTTGAATCAGCTTACACTGTGAACTGTGAATTTTCATCATTGAGTATGTGTGTGTGTGTGTTTGCTAACAGTGATACTTCATACTGCCTTGGGGAGTGTGATATATGCTAAGCGAGTGCAAGGATATCAACCATTGTTGGATCTAGTTGGTGCATGGTAGCTAGGTGTGAACACTATCATTTTATAAGACAACGATATTTGACACGCAGGTTTTAAAACTTGACCCTTGTAGTACAGGACTCGTACAAAACAATGGTATATATGTGACACATGTGAAAACTCCAGTTACTTAGCAATATGTGTCATAAAACTGACAAATTTTAGTAATTGAAAGGTAAGGACAATGTGTGGTATGTGAGAGGAATAACATAGATATACTTAAATTAATAGAAAGAAATCCCATCATAGGAGTTGAACTTGGGCGGCAATAGTTCCCTTATGCCCGTACAAAACCAGTTCAAATAAGAGAGAACATCCAATGTGTGCCATGCATTGAAGTCCAACTAATCAAATGAACTCTAGAAATAGACATCCTGTTGCTAGGTGGGAGTTGACAAGGTATAAGACAGTTAAAATCCTTGTCTAAGGAGGGTAGGCTGTTTCCTGTGAATCGATTGTGAATTAAGTAGGACGCCATGGCCCTATACTTGTGTACAGAGATTGACGATCCTTGAGTAGCGAGTTTTTCATTCACAGAGTTGCAAGCAGCCTTGACCACTGATGCCGGAGCCCATTAAGCATGGGAAGAAAGGATGGATCATGGACATCTATAAATGCCGTCTGTGCTAACGGTAGGCAAAAACCAGGTCAACGGTATCCTTGGCTTGGGCCCGGAGAGCCCATGCGAGTCGACACGGTGGCTGAGGCTTCACCATGGGGTACACATGGCCTGTGGCCTGCCCCCCCTGGCCCTGTGGCCCATGTCCCTTTGGTTTGGCTCAACAGCTGGTATGCCGACCCCCTCCTCCCTTGGGCCCATGGCCAGGGAGTTTGGGAAGTTATGGCTGGATGTGGCTGAGCCAGCCGTCCCGGCAGGTTGCCCACACGGCCTTCTGCCGAGTAGTCATTTGCTCTTTCGTTTCCTGCTGGATCTTGTTAATGTTAGTTGAAAGAGATAGTATCATACTCTTTAACTGGTCGAATTTCTGAAGGCTTGTCGGATTTAGGAGGAGGCACAGAAGATTTCGACTTTTTAGACTTAGTCTTAGGAGAAGGAGAAACTGTTGCCCTGTGTTTCGAAAATTTACTTTTAGATTGTTTGTCTTGCATGATAAGCCAGTCTTTATCAGTCAAATCTTTACACATGAGACAACGGGCCTCCAGCGAACACAGGAGTTTAGAATCGTCACAGCCCATACAACTAGAGTGTTACACAAGTACTTTAGACAAGTAACACGTTTACATTAAATGACACACAGAAAAGAATGACAGTTCTGATTTGAAATTCAGGGGATATAAGGGAGGTAACTGGGGAAGAACAACACGCATGCCGCTAATGAAATTTTATTTTTATTTTCTCTCTTTCTCTGTACGATCTCTCCTAACCTCGAGATTACAGTCTAAACTCAGTCTAGTGGTAATATTTACGCAATAAATAGATCCTTTTTGGCAAAAAATAAATTTAAACATAAAATATAATTCAAGCAGGCACCATACTAGTAGACGTCTTAATTAGGTTTAGATCAGTGTTAGACATTTAACATCTTTTACACGTCTATTCAACTAACGTCTAAGCCAAGATGTTGATGTTCAACGTCTAATAGATGTCTAAAGGTTGACATGCACTTTTAAACCATTTTAATAGCATTTTTTTCATTTCAGCTTGAAAGATGTTTCCCATGATTTTTTGTGTATAAACAAACCTTTCTAACATTAATTATTTAATATTGAAGTATTTCTGCTACTTTACATTAATATTACAATAAGTTTTGTAGATAAGTAAGATAAGAAAGTATTTGCATCAAATGATATATAAATCTCATATAAAATTCATATTACATCAAATTAATTCAAAGATCATTTAACAGACGAACGCTGAAAGGAATAAATGTATTTTCACCTCTATTGGTTTTATAATGGAGTAATGAATATCTTATGACTGAAGGAAGCTTAATAAACTCATAGTATAAGACATGATCTGGATCTGACAATATCTTCAGGGATAACTATAATAGTAGGATGAGAAACTCTGGCAATTTTCCAAGCGATTTGAACAACTTTTTCCAACCAAGATTTGTTAAAAATAGATAAGGAACCATACTGACAATGGAAAGAAAAAGTTAATTTCTTCTAAAAGAAACAATGATAAAAAAGGGATATTACGAGTTCATTCACATTAAATGATTGTAGCTTGCTCATGAAATGTAATCTTTATTGACATTTCTTAAAAAATGCATCACTATTAGTATTCCAATTTAAGATTAAATGAGGACTTCCGGTCATGTCTTCTGCCCGCATTGGATGCTAATTACAGCCACGGGCAATCCACATCAATCCTATCTCAACATGTCTCAACGTACGCTGAAATATAGTGTAAACAAAAAAGTTAGTACCCTGGCAACTAAAAAAACGGAAGAAACAGCTGAGAGTCCTACAAAGAAACCGTCGAATTGACAACAAATGCAAGGGATCAAGCAACCGAAGAAAATCTAATGGCCGCCAACGTTGTCACGAAAACTGACGTCGATCTGAAAGTTTTCATTAAGGAACAAATTGATTTGATTTAGAGTGACATCAGAAGGCTGGCAAGAAGGGTCGACAATGTCGAGGAAGCCCAAGATTTACAAGCCCGAGAAACAGAAGAAGTAAAGAAGTCTATTGCAAACGTTCAAACACGTTTTTCAGAAATCGACGAGCACATGTTGAACCCCAAAGCTTGAAGGACGCATTAAAACTGTGTTGAGAATTCACCTAGAAATGGAAAACGTTTTGTCTACAGTTCACCCGCACCCCCTAAGCAACAATGGCCGAGCAACCGCTATTGCAAAGTTTGTGAAAATTTTGGAACAAAATACAATTCTTGATTTTGCCAGAAAATCGGCCAAGAAACTTTATGAAAATAAGATCAGCATTCGAACAGACCTACCCGTCCCACTCAAAAGTGGCAAGGTTTGAAGGCAAGGTTTCAAACCAGACTCCGTGAAAGAGGAATACAGATAATTCTGAACGTGAGGAAATCTTCAAGTGATTCATGGAAACAGCTGAAACCAGAAGAGGACCCCGCTAAACAATAACTGTCTTATCTCGTGCATGTTGGATATCCTGTAAGAAGTAAATTGGTGTAATCTAGACTACTTTTTTCTAGAAATAATTGGGACTCCAAACTGTGATTAGTGTGAATTTTTTAGATAGTGTTTCTTTTCAGTTTGAAAAACTAGTTTATTCTTGGATGAACTGTTTTCATATTACATATGCATAGAACCATCTTCCCAAGGCAAGGTGAAAATGTATCGAGATAGACTCTATCCATTTTCTACCTTGCCCTCAATGGTAACAAAAACTGTGATACGAATCAGCGTAATGTCATTACGAGTTACCGACCTTACGAGCTGCTAACCTGCAGCCAGTGAAATCGCCGTTTACATTCGAAACATACACCAAGACTTGAGACCTAATGATAAAGAAAATCCAAGCGAAAATTTCATATTATTTGCAAGAATTCACTGACAACACCAAGAATTAAATTTTAACAGTTAAATCACATCGATCCGTATTCCTCAATTATTAAATGCTTTTTTCTCCTTCTATAAATAATCCTTTTTCAAGGCATATTTTTTACTTATTAAGCAGTAGATTCTCTATGAGAGAGAAATTATAGTGTGCTGATAAAATTCCTTCAAAAACTTAGAGCTTGTCGCAATGGATTGTCATTGAAATGAAAAAAAGTTCCCCATTTTGCACATGCAGCAGTCAAAATATATTTTACTGAATTATGCATTTACTGCCATGTTGATAATCTCGAAGCTAACCTAGTTGGCATCAAGTTTTCACACTTTCCATCTTTCGTTGTTCAGAATTTGAGTTAATCACATTGTTTTTCTCCAACACAGAAGTATGGCGCCATTGCACAAGGTTTGACAACAATTTTCGCGATACTTTTGTTTGAAAACGATACATTTTTATGAGAAACATTCAAAATTGAAATAATAATTATAAAAATCTTTAAAATTCCATTCGTACAATAATTTTGTATTTACGTTACTTTTAAATTTTACAAATTTTACAGTAAATATCGGTCGACCATGCACAATCGTGATAGATCTTCCCTGTATCAATCTAAATATATGCCTGAAATTACAATTGAAATTAATATTTTAATAGTCTTCTCCTCAAACGCGACAGGTCACTACCGCTATCTTTGCCGTTGACATTTGAAGTTCATTTTGAAAGCCGCCTTCTGATTGGCCTATCAGAAGGGCCTGCAGTGGGCTTAACTCTTAGCACAGAAAATGTGGGCCATGATGTCAAGGGCGAAGCGGAAGAGTTCGAAATCTTTTCGTTTCCGCCTTGACATTGTGAAGATGGCATAGAACCAGCTCTCACTTTGTGTGTGATAAGCCTGACAAAAGGCTTCACCCTTTTATATATGTTAGTTTTTACTGACTTTATATCCGATGAACATTTCTAGACTTGCTTGATAATAGTTGGATTATCTATTCATGTGTTGTGCTATTGAGATATCAAATGGCGCCATTTGACTTGTCATGTGAAATCCACCTGTCACGTGATCTCAAAGATGGCGGCTCCCAATACAAGCTTGT
This sequence comes from Phorcus lineatus, assembly GCA_921293015.1. Lineage (NCBI taxonomy): Eukaryota > Metazoa > Mollusca > Gastropoda > Trochida > Trochidae > Phorcus > Phorcus lineatus. The sequence continues at coordinate 22,143,688 of OV121092.1, forward strand.
TAACTACAAGACTTTACTTAACCAAGACATTTTGTAATACAGCACACTTTGAATCATTATGGATTTGCCCTAGCGGCTTTACATGACAGTGATTCATAAAATGTTAAGTGTTTTCGTTTGTTGTCAAGTGTGTTCATGTGAATGTGAGTTTGTACCTGTTCAAATCCATTTCCATTTGATTAAGAATATGAGTGAAATTTACATTATCGATGTCCCCACCTCTAAAATGCCTGAATTAATGTTTCTGGATTTAACACCACCATATTATCAAACTAATAGTTTTGTATATTTCTAAATGGATGAATTCGGTCTGTCTATATGTTCAACTGTAGGGGCCTGAATTACTATTCAAAGAGAAAGGATGTTTTCCATTTTTTGAGAGCTAAGAAATATGATATCTACTTTTTGTAAGATACACATTCTTGAAGGACAAAGAACCATTGATTAGGAGTGAATGGGGCTCTGATGTTATTTTCAATAGTGATACTGGACAGTCAAGAGGAGTTGCCATTTTATTCTCTAACAAGCTGAATTAAGGATACATGATACTTTCAGGGATGACAAGGGTAATCTTCTGGTGTTGAATGTCACTTTTTATGAAAGAAAAATAACTTTAGTAAACCTCTATCGCCCTAATTCTGATAAACCTGAATTTTATGCTGTGGTCTTGGACAAAATCAAAGCCTTTGTAAATTCTCATTATATTCTTGCTGGTGACTTTAACCTTTGTCTGCAACCATCTTTGGATAGTTTCAATTAAGAATGTGAATGACCCAAATGCTAGAAAGCAGGTTATTGATATGATAGGGGATCTTGACCTTGTTGATGTTTGGAGGGACCATAACCCTGAAATATCACCCATATGGGCGAGGAGACACAGGTGGATATTTTTTTGATATCCGCACATGTGCTCTTTAGTGATTCTCGACGTTGATTGGTGGGTTACCTCGAGAAGAAATATGATTGGTTGATGGGACTATTATCACGTTTCCTTGATAAACAGAACGTGCCGAACACATGCATCGCCATTCAAAGAAAAGAGTAGATAGATGAACATTCTTATACATTTATTGCAAGATAAAATTCTAAGACATAATTTGACACTTCATCAAGGTGTTTCGCTATGGCTGTAATTTACAAGAATGATAATTAACAAAATACTTGAAAATAGGCGACGCGTTTGTAAACAAACATGGCTGCCATAAAAAATATTCATGAAAACATCAAAACATAATCTGAAAATTAACGTTAGTTAATGATAACTTAGAATTAATCATTATCATTTCACAACATAAAATCACATGAAGCCAACGACTGTTCAAACCATACACTATCATCTTTGTCACTGCAAAAACGTGCAGGTCTGACGGACTCGATCCAGTTTGAACACGCTCGCACCAAACAAACCTTTGCACAATGGCCTCCTCTCCCACGCAGTATGCAGCTATATAAAGTACTCATACAAATCGAGAAACGCTCCGTACAAATTTTGAGGTAAACGTTTCATTGTTGTAGTTGTGTATTTAATTAGTTTAACAAAGGTTCATCGACTACACGATAAGTAATCCAATAAGAGTTATCGTTCTTGATACTGGCAACAAGACGTGATTGAAAGCAACATCCAAGAGAAGAAGTGTTGGTCAAACTTTAGACTAGTTGACAATATTGACATACAAATATTTTCGATGCTTTCATTATATTTTTCTTTTCAAGATATTGCCACTTTTATCTGTTGAAATGCTAAAAAATTGACAGGTTTTTCCAATTTCCAAAAAAGTAGGTAGTGACGACGACATACATTAACATAAGCATATTCATGTGATAGCTTCTAAGAGTATTTTTGTCATGATCATAACCCTTCCGTTGCTGAATATTATTTTGACCAGTTTTGCCCCCGTGGCTGAATTTTCCAGCACTCGCCTCGCTACGGTAATAACGCAATTAGCCCCTGTGGCCGAATTTTCCAGCGCCGCCAGATGCGACCGTTTTAACAACATATGGCGTGTTTACATGGCGAAATATGGACGTTATCATCGTTTTATACAAAGCTAGTCGGCGAATCCCGTGTTACAAATGGATGATACTTACTTGACACTTTGAATGAAATTTCTATCACCCCTGGAACGGTTTCTACAACTGAAGTAAAGTTGTTTTCAATTCGGGCGCCATAACTCAATAAATTCCAAGAGCGCATGCGCGAAATCAAAACGAAACTAAAGATGAATTGTTCCTCTTCACATCGATATAAATATTATTTTTATAATATGTCTGGAACGAATTTTACTAAATTTTAAAAACTGTCTTCATTTCAAACATTATAAAATCATTTAATCACTGAGTGCACACATGCAAATTATATACGGAATTGAAGCTAATTTCTTGCTCTATATTTCACGATAAATTTTATTACGATACGCCATCCTAAACGAAAGATATAAATTACGAAAACAGGGTAATGATAAATCCCGATAACGTTCTGACCCCCACAGTAATATTACTAAGCTTATAGCACTGGGCAAACGCACGCGCTCAGCGCGTGCAGGCGGGATATCCTTGTTGAAACATACACTCACACACAATATAAATTGTCTTTATTTCCAACTTTATAAATCATGTTATTCGCTTTGTATACATGCAAATTATATATTGAATTGAAGGCAATTTATTCTTCTTTACGAAGAAATAAATCATAACAATCTTTTGCACTGTAATTAGAAGTTATTACCAACGAAACGTGGGTATAGCTAGTAATAAAGTCTTTGATAATCGCCTTACCGCAACATATGTCGCATCGTTTCCACACGTTTTATTTTGATGCAAATATGGGCAAATTTCACATGAAAATGAAGGTATTTATTTCTGCTTTACGATGATATGTAAATAATAAATATGTACCACTTGGTTTGGAATATATAAAGTTTGCAAAGATGGTACCCTCGGGTATTTTAGAACAAATTTTGATAATTGCGACATCACTAACCGCTCCTTTATTGTCTAATTGTAATTTGCAAATTTTATATAGAATTGAAGACGATCCTTTCCTCTTTATTGTGATATAAAAAAGATGATAATGCGCTCTGCCGTTAAATGGATAGGAAGTGTAAAAAGCAGTTGAAAAAAAATCGCTTCTCGGTAAACAAAATATGAATAGAGAAATTGCCTGTTTGTGCGATGCTCGCCGGGTCCTTTCTGATTTTCTTGTACATACCAATCTTATATGGCAATAAAGATCATCCTTTTCTCTATATTTTGATATATGAAATTGCAAAATTTACCGAGAAGTTTATGTGATATAAAGTGCGAGAAAATGGTAAAAACGTAAAGAATAAACAAAAGTCACAATTTTGCGGGACTTGCTGTATCTTTATTCTATATTGTGTATATAATTTTTTTATATCAAATCGAAGACAATTATTCCTTCTTTATCACGAGGTAATCAATTTCAAAATACGCCTAGATGTTGAGAAGATATGAGCGAAAGAAAGGCACGTGTCAAAATCGCCGTTCAGTTCACATGATTTGAATCGAGAAATTAGCGTTTTGTGCGGCGCTTGCTGTGTCTTTATTTATTTTTGCGCATGTACACAATTTACATGGAAAGAAAGACAATCTTTCCCTCTGTCTTATGATATAAAAATTGTCAAAATACGTTGAGCACATGATGTAAAATTGGTGTGACAAAATGGTGTAAAACTAAAAATATGTAAAAATCACCTTTTTTGCGGCACATGCTGTATCTTCAATTCAGGTAGCGTAGTTATGTATTTTATATTGAATTGAAGACAATTTTCTGCTCTTTCAAATGATCCAACCGGTATTGAAATCCGCCCAAGGGTTCAGAGCATAGGGCGTGCGATATAAGGTTGTACGTTTGGTGTGAGTGCAGGCTTGTAAGCAAACGATAGCACGCGCGGGACGGTAAGCTCGTGCGAGCGGGGAGAAAGTGCCCACAGGCTATTAGCACATGCGGCGGGGAGTGGAGGAAAATTGAGTGATTTTAACGCTTATTTTCGGTACCATAAACATTATCAATGTTCTCATAACTTTCGGAGCATGTTTGCGCATTATTTAGAACACCAACGAAACAAAACACGGTTGCTTAGCGACAGCCGGAACGAAAATACAAGCGTTGAACTGAGACTACTGCTAGGCAATAATTTTCCGGGCTTCGCTACCGAGACCCGCGGTCATAATTAGTTAGCGTGAGAAAAATAGAGTGTGCTACTCGCATCCCGCTAAGGGGACTTGCGGGCAAAGCTAATTTCATCCCGGAATATTCCGGGACCCGCATCTTAAGGGTTAATGTGTCTCAAATATGAAAATCATGTTATGCATTACTTGGGGACTAAACTGTCGTCAGTTTCATGGCCTTTTTAAACAGAAGTACATTGCGTAGCGCTGTTGACTAATTTACTTCCTGAGATGTTTGTTTTTTTCACGCGTATGAATACGGATCGGCTGATCAATGTCACTACCCTAGTATTGCCGTCTCTTAATGACAAGGATTTTCAGTCGTAATTGATTATTTTAATTGCATATGGGTATTATATAGAATAACCAACTCGGTACGAGTGATTACGGGAAATATCCACTCGTAGTAATAATGTTCATGTTAATGTGAACATTATTTCAACTCGTGGATATTTCCCGTAATCACTTTTACCTCGTTGGTTATTCTCTAAGTACTTGGCTATACCTGGAGACGCCCTAATCCTATTAGACAAGCAAGGCTAGATTTCTTTCTGATCTCCATAGAATTTATATTCGTTTATTTGCCAATCCTCTATTGTAACAAAGTGGTCAGCTGAGGACCGCTTGACCGTGGGCTGACCTCCGTCGCCAAGATAATAGTTATTCCACGACCGTAGAGGTATGCCCCTAATCCAGCTAAGTGATTAACAATGTCAGAAAAAAACATCAAGGAGTGTTTTATAGTTTTGTTTTTCTTCCGAGCAGTGGTCAACTGTCTCGTTGGTCAAACTTCAGAGTTGTCAGCTGTCTCGCTGGTCAGCTAAGAAATACGGCTTGGATTAGCGACGTCCAAAACGTACACTATAAGAGACGGAGGGAGAGAGACGAGCGACAGAGAGCCTGGACCAAGTAACTAGCCTGGACCAAGCTGGAGAGGCCCGGAGCAGACTCGGACGACGGCAGAACACAGACTGAACCAAGCTGAGACGGAGATGAGCCGGAAGCAGTAATCGGCGTTGCTAAATGACAAAATAAAATCTCTACTTGCCACCCAGATTTAAGTTTGTCACCTTACTTTAATGTTGCATACAGATCTGACCAATGATCTAAATGACATCAAAATGATATTTTCAGATAAAGATGACCACAAAACTACATATCAGAAGTTCAACAACTCTCTTTTAAGAGATCCCAAATATGTCTCATCTGCTATGGAAAATATTAATAATGTTGTGAAACAATATGCCCCCTCGTTGAAACATGAGACAAACATTGGTGATGTAAACTTCTCAGAAATTGAATTTAATTGTTGTGAACGATCAATTATTGCTGGAAGCTTTATTAATGGAAATAACAGGAAAATCTATCTCATAATCATCTCTTTCGAAAAAATCTAGATTGAAAAAAGAGCAACATTTATTGGAGGATATTAAGCCTGGACCAAGTAACTAGCCTGGACCAAGCTGGAGAGGCCCGGAGCAGACTCGGACGACGGCAGAACACAGACTGAACCAAGCTGAGACGGACATGAGCCGGGAGCAGTAATCGGCGTTGCTAAATGACAGAATAAAATCTCTACTTGCCACCCAGATTTGTGTTTGTCACCTTACTTTGTTACAAGTAAGGGGGCGCATGGGTTCTTGAATGGTGCCGTGACTCGGATCCTCCTCATCTTGAAGCCCTGGACATTTCGGTGAGTAACTAAGGTGTTAGTTAGTACTCTTGATATTCTGAAATGGCAAGCCAGGAGTTAGGTGATTTCCTACAGGGGATAGCAGGACAAATAAGTAGTCAACTGGCCAATTTATCTACCACCTTAGGTGCACAGGGTATTGCAAATGTTATAGATACTTTCGAGGGGGATCCGAAAAAATTCAAGATCTGGGTGAACAGCATTGAAAAATATTCTATTTTGACCAACGCAAATAATAACCAGAAAAAACTTATTGCTTACCAGAGTAGTAGTGGGACAGTCAGTGATTTCATACAGAGATATATGCATGAACATGACCAGGCGACATGGGAAGAGTTACAAAGTGAACTATCGAGGCGTTTTGCAGAGATAACTGACCCGCAGCATGCATTCATATTGCTCAGATCCCTTAAGCAAAGACCAGGTGAAAGTGTTCAGATGTTCGCTGAACGACTTCTTAACTTAGCGGAGGAAGCATATGCAGGGCTAGGTCGAGAGGGTAACGGCATGGCAGTCGAGAGGCAATTAGTTGGTTTCTTTATTGATGGCTTAGCCTATGATTACCTCCAGAAAAAAACTCATGAGAGAAAACCCCCCCAATTTGGTGACAGCAGTTACGTCGGCTACACATGAACAAAATGTAAGGGCTCGAATTGAATTGAGACTAGGTAAGACAGGGTATAGGCGAGCTGAGTCACCCCGTCCCCGCAGAGAAATGGCCCCATTAGACGAGTTCAGTCGTAGTAGACGGGAAGAGCCCATGGACGTGGGACATGTGAGGCCCCAGAAGTGTTATAAGTGTAATAGACCTGGGCACAAGGCAAGGCATTGTCGACAAGGGGGGATGGTGAATGCAATTTCAAATGGAGCCCGACCAGCTTCCCCAGCTCCAGTTATTTGCTGGTCATGTAATCAGCCGGGACACATCAAAAGGGAATGCCCAAACAGACGTAGGGTTGCTTTTGCTCCTCAAAGACGGTTAAACTAGATGCTCTTCCACAACAAGAAGCCATTGTGGGAGAGGAAGAAACCTTTTCCATTAACTTAGCAGGACGTCCCAACTCATGTAGTGTACGCATAGAGAGACAAAAATTTAGATGCTTAATTGACAGCGGGGCGGAAGTATCAATAATGCACAAAAGGGTTTTTGATTCATTAAAGGGAGTTGAATTGGATAGAAAGAAGATAGCATTACAGGGAGTTAATGGAAACTCATTAAAGGTAGAGGGAAGTTCAACCATTACTTTTAGACTTAGGGGATTGACGCTTAGTCACCAATTCTACATTGTCAGCAATATGAATAGAAACATGATATTAGGACATGACTGGTTGACTCAGGCAGGTGTACGATTATATTTTGACCTTGGTAGCCTTAGGGTGGGAAAAACTTACGTACCATTAGAGGAAGACATTCACATTTCTTCAGTTGTGAGATTGGCTGCTGACACAACAATAGCACCGCAGACCAGAAATGTTTTAAAGGGCAAAGTCAAGAACAGGGATGGGTTAGAAATAAATGACACTTACCAATTTACCGCACTAGATAAGGGTTACGTAGCGGGAGAGTCAGGTGTTCTTGTCAGCAACTCAGTGGTTAAGGTCAGTGAGAGAAGGGATGTTCCTGTGATGATAGTCAATAGTACAAACAAGACCATTAAATTAAAACGAGGTTGTGTAGTGAGCAAGTTAGACAGTGTTCCATCAGAAAATTTAATTGATACAATACAATCAACTGACGAACATGTCATACCCGACAGACAGGTAGACAATGACCTTGACGTACCATAAACATTATCAATGTTCTCATAACTTTCGGAGCATGTTTGCGCATTATTTAGAACACCAACGAAACAAAACACGGTTGCTTAGCGACAGCCGGAACGAAAATACAAGCGTTGAACTGAGACTACTGCTAGGCAATAATTTTCCGGGCTTCGCTACCGAGACCCGCGGTCATAATTAGTTAGCGTGAGAAAAATAGAGTGTGCTACTCGCATCCCGCTAAGGGGACTTGCGGGCAAAGCTAATTTCATCCCGGAATATTCCGGGACCCGCATCTTAAGGGTTAATGTGTCTCAAATATGAAAATCATGTTATGCATTACTTGGGGACTAAACTGTCGTCAGTTTCATGGCCTTTTTAAACAGAAGTACATTGCGTAGCGCTGTTGACTAATTTACTTCCTGAGATGTTTGTTTTTTTCACGCGTATGAATACGGATCGGCTGATCAATGTCACTACCCTAGTATTGCCGTCTCTTAATGACAAGGATTTTCAGTCGTAATTGATTATTTTAATTGCATATGGGTATTATATAGAATAACCAACTCGGTACGAGTGATTACGGGAAATATCCACTCGTAGTAATAATGTTCATGTTAATGTGAACATTATTTCAACTCGTGGATATTTCCCGTAATCACTTTTACCTCGTTGGTTATTCTCTAAGTACTTGGCTATACCTGGAGACGCCCTAATCCTATTAGACAAGCAAGGCTAGATTTCTTTCTGATCTCCATAGAATTTATATTCGTTTATTTGCCAATCCTCTATTGTAACAAAGTGGTCAGCTGAGGACCGCTTGACCGTGGGCTGACCTCCGTCGCCAAGATAATAGTTATTCCACGACCGTAGAGGTAAGCCCCTAATCCAGCTAAGTGATTAACAATGTCAGAAAAAAACATCAAGGAGTGTTTTATAGTTTTGTTTTTCTTCCGAGCAGTGGTCAACTGTCTCGTTGGTCAAACTTCAGAGTTGTCAGCTGTCTCGCTGGTCAGCTAAGAAATACGGCTTGGATTAGCGACGTCCAAAACGTACACTATAAGAGACGGAGGGAGAGAGACGAGCGACAGAGAGCCTGGACCAAGTAACTAGCCTGGACCAAGCTGGAAAGGCCCGGAGCAGACTCGGACGACGGCAGAACACAGACTGAACCAAGCTGAGACGGAGATGAGCCGGAAGCAGTAATCGGCGTTGCTAAATGACAAAATAAAATCTCTACTTGCCACCCAGATTTAAGTTTGTCACCTTACTTTAATGTTGCATACAGATCTGACCAATGATCTAAATGACATCAAAATGATATTTTCAGATAAAGATGACCACAAAACTACATATCAGAAGTTCAACAACTCTCTTTTAAGAGATCCCAAATATGTCTCATCTGCTATGGAAAATATTAATAATGTTGTGAAACAATATGCCCCCTCGTTGAAACATGAGACAAACATTGGTGATGTAAACTTCTCAGAAATTGAATTTAATTGTTGTGAACGATCAATTATTGCTGGAAGCTTTATTAATGGAAATAACAGGAAAATCTATCTCATATTCATCTCTTTCGAAAAAATCTAGATTGAAAAAAGAGCAACATTTATTGGAGGATATTAAGCCTGGACCAAGTAACTAGCCTGGACCAAGCTGGAGAGGCCCGGAGCAGACTCGGACGACGGCAGAACACAGACTGAACCAAGCTGAGACGGACATGAGCCGGGAGCAGTAATCGGCGTTGCTAAATGACAGAATAAAATCTCTACTTGCCACCCAGATTTGTGTTTGTCACCTTACTTTGTTACAAGTAAGGGGGCGCATGGGTTCTTGAATGGTGCCGTGACTCGGATCCTCCTCATCTTGAAGCCCTGGACATTTCGGTGAGTAACTAAGGTGTTAGTTAGTACTCTTGATATTCTGAAATGGCAAGCCAGGAGTTAGGTGATTTCCTACAGGGGATAGCAGGACAAATAAGTAGTCAACTGGCCAATTTATCTACCACCTTAGGTGCACAGGGTATTGCAAATGTTATAGATACTTTCGAGGGGGATCCGAAAAAATTCAAGATCTGGGTGAACAGCATTGAAAAATATTCTATTTTGACCAACGCAAATAATAACCAGAAAAAACTTATTGCTTACCAGAGTAGTAGTGGGACAGTCAGTGATTTCATACAGAGATATATGCATGAACATGACCAGGCGACATGGGAAGAGTTACAAAGTGAACTATCGAGGCGTTTTGCAGAGATAACTGACCCGCAGCATGCATTCATATTGCTCAGATCCCTTAAGCAAAGACCAGGTGAAAGTGTTCAGATGTTCGCTGAACGACTTCTTAACTTAGCGGAGGAAGCATATGCAGGGCTAGGTCGAGAGGGTAACGGCATGGCAGTCGAGAGGCAATTAGTTGGTTTCTTTATTGATGGCTTAGCCTATGATTACCTCCAGAAAAAAACTCATGAGAGAAAACCCCCCCAATTTGGTGACAGCAGTTACGTCGGCTACACATGAACAAAATGTAAGGGCTCGAATTGAATTGAGACTAGGTAAGACAGGGTATAGGCGAGCTGAGTCACCCCGTCCCCGCAGAGAAATGGCCCCATTAGACGAGTTCAGTCGTAGTAGACGGGAAGAGCCCATGGACGTGGGACATGTGAGGCCCCAGAAGTGTTATAAGTGTAATAGACCTGGGCACAAGGCAAGGCATTGTCGACAAGGGGGGATGGTGAATGCAATTTCAAATGGAGCCCGACCAGCTTCCCCAGCTCCAGTTATTTGCTGGTCATGTAATCAGCCGGGACACATCAAAAGGGAATGCCCAAACAGACGTAGGGTTGCTTTTGCTCCTCAAAGACGGTTAAACTAGATGCTCTTCCACAACAAGAAGCCATTGTGGGAGAGGAAGAAACCTTTTCCATTAACTTAGCAGGACGTCCCAACTCATGTAGTGTACGCATAGAGAGACAAAAATTTAGATGCTTAATTGACAGCGGGGCGGAAGTATCAATAATGCACAAAAGGGTTTTTGATTCATTAAAGGGAGTTGAATTGGATAGAAAGAAGATAGCATTACAGGGAGTTAATGGAAACTCATTAAAGGTAGAGGGAAGTTCAACCATTACTTTTAGACTTAGGGGATTGACGCTTAGTCACCAATTCTACATTGTCAGCAATATGAATAGAAACATGATATTAGGACATGACTGGTTGACTCAGGCAGGTGTACGATTATATTTTGACCTTGGTAGCCTTAGGGTGGGAAAAACTTACGTACCATTAGAGGAAGACATTCACATTTCTTCAGTTGTGAGATTGGCTGCTGACACAACAATAGCACCGCAGACCAGAAATGTTTTAAAGGGCAAAGTCAAGAACAGGGATGGGTTAGAAATAAATGACACTTACCAATTTACCGCACTAGATAAGGGTTACGTAGCGGGAGAGTCAGGTGTTCTTGTCAGCAACTCAGTGGTTAAGGTCAGTGAGAGAAGGGATGTTCCTGTGATGATAGTCAATAGTACAAACAAGACCATTAAATTAAAACGAGGTTGTGTAGTGAGCAAGTTAGACAGTGTTCCATCAGAAAATTTAATTGATACAATACAATCAACTGACGAACATGTCATACCCGACAGACAGGTAGACAATGACCTTGACGTACCAGACGAACATAAGGACGACATCTATAGGTTAGTTACCGGAAATAATAATTTATTTGCAAAAAGTGACATGGACTTAGGTCATACTGACACGGTACGCATGAAGATAGACACTGGTAACCACCCCCCAATTAGAATGAAGCCTTATCGAACCCCCTTGAACAAAAGACAGACAGTAGATAAAGCAATCAATGACATGCTGGACGCCAAGATTATCCAACGATCAAGATCACCTTGGTCTTTTCCTATCGTCGTGGTGGACAAGAAGGATGGAAGTAAGAGGTTTTGTGTTGACTTTCGCTCTTTAAATCGCATCACCCGTCCGATATCGACACCCTTGCCGTTGATTGATGACATCCTCACGCAACTGGGAGAGGCAAAGTACTTCAGTACGCTGGCTTTAAAGTCTGGCTATTGGCAGGTATTAATGGACGAGACGGATAAGGAGAAAACAGCTTTCGCCTGTCATCGAGGTTTGTTTGAATTTTCTGTGATGCCCTTTGGTCTATGCAACGCTCCTTCGATCTTTATGGAACTAATGAATGTGGTCCTTGAAGATTTAGAGACCTTTGCCATTGCCTACCTTGATGACATTTTAATCTTTTCAAAATCCAAAGAAGAACATTTGAGTCACATACAGACAGTGTTTGACCGAATAAGAAAACATTCCTTGAAACTGAAATTGTCAAAGTGTAGCTTTATGAAACAGGAGACCAAGTACCTAGGGTTCGTGATCAACAAGGATGGAATCAAGCCAGATGGAGAGAAGGTCGAGGCCATTAGAGGGATGGGAGCCCCAACCTCTGTGAGGGAAGTTCGCAGTTTTATCGGTATGTGCAGCTACTATCGCAGATTCATCCCAAATTTCTCAAAGATTGCAGAACCGATAGTAAAGTTGACGAAGAAATATGCCCGATTCACTTGGACTAATGAATGCGATCAAGCCTTCAAGTTCCTCAAACAGAGTCTGACAGTCGTACCACTCCTAACATATCCTCATCCTGATCAACCATATGTGCTGTATACAGACGCCAGTGACAGTTGCATCGGCGCCTGTCTGACTCAACTCCACCCAGACCACAGTGGTACATCTAAGGTTGAAAAACCCATACACTTTCTCTCCCACAAGCTATCTGATACCCAAACACGTTGGTCAACCATAGAGAAGGAAGCATTTGCCATACATTATGCTCTACAAAAACTCGACCACTACCTGCACAATGCGAATTTCGTTATTAAAACTGATCATAAACCACTGAAATACCTACTGGAGTCGCCAATGCAGAACAGGAAGGTACAGCTATGGGCATTAGGCATTGCAGGCTACAATTGCCAAATAGAATATTTTGCAGGAACGACCAACACTTGCGCTGACCTACTGTCCCGTGTTCCATGCAACCCAGATGAACCACTCCCACAAGGTGACGACATAGAGATTGATGGTCCAGAAAACACCCTTGAGGTAAACGTGATTGATTCAAGCAAGTATCCACTCAGGGACTTTGCCAGCTGTGAGCCAAAGACTGATCCCGTGGACAAAGTGCCGAAGACCTGTTGCACAAGATTAGATATGGTTGCTGAGCAAACAAAGGATAGGGACATTCAAGATATAAAAAGACAACTCGCTCAAGGAGGGGACCGTCCATCCGTAAAGAGATACATATTGATGGATGACTTACTCTACTTCATCAGCGATGTACATGACGAACCTAATCCGAGGTTGGTGATTCCAATACAACTGCGAACAATGGTAATCACACAATATCATGACGACAATGGTCACATGGGGATTGACAAGACGTTCGAAGCAATTAAGACAAAATACTATTGGCCGAACCTGTATAAAGAATTATACACCTATGTCTCCAAATGTGTTGTCTGCCAAGCCCGCTCTATGAAGAAACAGAAACCGTCTCTAAGAGAAACGGACATACCGCCATACCCCTTTGCCAAAGTCAGCATGGATCTGTCAGGACCATACCCGACATCCCTTTCAGGAAACAAGTACATCATCGGCTTCGTTGACCATTTTAGCGGATGGCCAGAAGCATTCGCAGTGCCAGACAAAACAGCAGAGACAGTTGCCCATTTACTCATCGAAGAAATATTTCCACGCTATGGATCAGCATTACAGATTGTAACTGATAATGGGACTGAAAATGTTAATAAAGCCGTGAAAGAGACATTAGAAGCCTTGGGTATTCATCACGTGAAGACATCATATTATCATCCTCAAGCAAACAGTCGAGTGGAACGATTCCATCGGACACTCCATGATATCCTAGCCAAGAAGCTGGAAGACAATTTAACCACATGGTACTTGTATCTAAATCAAACCTTGGCAGCCATTCGTTTCAACATTTGCGAATCCACCAAGTTCTCCCCATTCTTCCTCCTGTACAACCGGGATGTTGTACTGCCTATTGACAATTTGCTTCGACCAAGACGAAAGTATAATGGTGAAGATGAAAATAATATTGCCTTACAACAACAGCACAAGTCGTTTGTTCTTGTTCATAGAAACATGAAGAAAGCGAAACGACGTCAGGCGAAGTATGCTGACAGAAACAGCAAACCTAATCTCATCAAGGTCGGCGACCCGGTCTACTACAGGTAGGAAAAGTAAGCTACAAAACAAATGGAAGCCTTTCTATCGCATAATTGATCAAACATCGCCAGTGACATATATTATCCGCATGCAGCCAGCTTGATGGGACAACAACAAAAGCTCATGCAGAACATCTCAGAATCGCCAAACTAGATGAGTGGGAAATCCCGAAACAACAAGATGGCCGCCCGAGAAGAAAGGCTATGTTTGTTGTTCCCCCCTCTGACTCGAGCTCAGATGAGGCCCAACCACCTTCCAAAGATCCGTTAGCACGCATTGCTAAGCGCTATCGCCAAGAAAGGTCAGATTCTGATGAGGAAGAAGATATCCCGTTAGCCGAGTTATCCAAGCGCCTCAGGAATAGGAACGATTATCAAGATCATACCAACAACCACTCTAATGTCAGTAGGTCAAATGATGAGAGATCGGACTCAAGTCATATAAGTGACGAAGTGACAACCTTTAGTGACGAGGGACAGTTCACTGCTAACTCAGTTCACTATAAGCCCCGACAGATAACCAGGTGTAAATATGACGAGAAGGTGAAGGACCTGCTGGAAGCAGTTGCAAGACTATTGTAAGGCTTCATGATAGTTTCAACTAGCTCTAGCACTATTAGTATATAATTCATACTATGATGACGGGTGATGGTTTAGTTGTAGAGAAATGATTCTATGAGTGACTATATATCGACTATAATGGTAGTGACTGTATAACGACTATTATTGTGTTTTACTTACATATGTATGTCCTGTTTTGCAGCGCAAAACGATGAGTGTACTCTTATTTTTAATTATTGGTTTAGCCAGTGGTAGTGTTGTTTTTGAAAATGTGCTTTTTCAAAAAGTCAATGATATCACCACTACGCGATCAAAATGGCTATTAACTCTCACCTTGAATCTCGACCCCTACTATACCTATATTGACAAATGCCAAGCTGATATTAGCAAAACGACTGATGTGATTACGACGTTTAAAAGACACGAGCCTCATACGAATAATTCTGAATTAACTGGAATGTTTGACTTGTTAGCTAAGGAAGTATCTAACCTGAATGACACTTTGAGGAACATGGCATTGAACTTCGAGGAATATAAACTTTTATCGAGACCTAAGCGATCCCTACTACCATTTATCGGCTCGGCGATGAGTTTCTTATTTGGGACAGTATCTGAGGCAGATTTAGCAACTATAAAAAGTAATATTGGAAAATTAGCAAGGAGTCAAGAGATATTGGCCCACGTGGTACAAGAAGGTCTCTCGATATTAAACATATCTAGAGTTGAAATTAGACAAAATCGACACGCTATTAATTCAGTTATAGATAGCTTAAGTATCCTAGATAGTAAAATAGCAAACACCACTTCAATGCTTACTGCGAGGATAGGTAAACTTGAATGGACAACAGTAGCGTACACACGCATTAATGTGATTATTGAGGAGCTTCGCCAGACAATTGAAATGTTTATGAACTATAAAGAGCATCTCCAACTGCAGCTAAACATGCTCTCCTTAGGACATCTGTCGCCAAGCACTATTAGTCCAGGGCAACTGTTAGCATTCCTGAGAGATGTGAGCCTTCATTTACCGCCAAACTTCAAACTGGCAGGTGACCCAACAAAACAATTATGGACTTTCTATAAAACATTAACTTGTACGACCATACTGTACGAGAGGGAAATTCTAATCATCATGACCCTTCCCCTTTTGGATCTTAATGGCCAATTTGAAATCTACAAAGCCCATAATCTAACACCAATGTTATCTAATAAACCTGATTCTAGACCGAATGGTATAAATAGAATGGTTGCTAGGTATAAACTAGAGGCCAGCATGATTGCTGTTAATCCTCAACGGACTCAGTATATGTTTCTTAAGGGTTCGGAGCAACATGTTTGCACGCTGCCACTAACGTCTTACTGCCAAATCCAAAGTCCAGTTTACCCTATAAATGTTGATCAAAATTGCATTATCGCCTTATTCATGAAATCTGAGGAAAAGTCAAAAAGAATTGTTTAACAGAAGTCATTCCTCGGTCAGTTTTGCCCATGGCGCAGTATATTAGTAATGGGAAGTGGATAATTACAACGATTAGCATTTTGGACTTTACTATAGTTTGTGAGAAACAGAAACCCTGAATATTATCTGTAGAACCCCCGTCCGGTATAGTTCAACTAGATATAGGATGCCTCGCTTCAAACGACCACGTAACCTTACCCCCTTATTATTATGAAGAGAGTAGACAAGACATAGCTGACGATTGGCTTCAAATTTATCGACCACCTAACATATCCAATATGTTGCTACTTAAACCATTTCATCAGATATAAGGAAATTTATCTTTAACGAAATTACCTAAGCACTTGGAAGCGATGGATTCGATCCCTATGAATAATATGATAAATCAATTAGTAACTTTAGACACGAAGATGAAGAAAGATAAGTCGTCTTACAAAAAAGTCCTTACTATAATAGGCATAGTGGTGGGTATCGCTTTCATAAACGGGATGGTGATATATGTTAAATTTAAACCCTGGCTTGCCAAAAGAATAAAGAGGGGAAAATGCACTCAGGTTGCTCCCGTCTTCGAAATGGTGTCGATTGATTCGGGAGGTGCGGGTAACGCCAACAGAGAGCGGGTAGCCTCTGCACCACTTCTGATGGGAGGAGAGACGGCCCACGACACGACCACAGCACCTGTGGTCAGGCAACTATATCCTGGACTGGACAACAGACGTGATCTGGGATAACCAGCAGCAAAGGGAGTATTGTGCATATGATGGGTGACCCCTGACAATACTCATGTGCTCGGCGTGTGTAAGAAGGCTTAAACGCCAACGCCCTATGCTATGAAAGGAACTGTCACCTGTACAAAGTAACACAACGCAAATACCGAACTTATAAACAATTTTGACTAATATTCATGTGCTCGGCGTGTGTAAGAAGGCTAAAACGCCAACCCCCTATGCTATGATACTAACTGTACGAAATGAAGCACATGGGTGGCATATACAAGGACGAAAATTTCCGCTCCCAGGAAATGTTCGCACTGCAAAGGGGCGAATGTAACAAAGTGGTCAGCTGAGGACCGCTTGACCGTGGGCTGACCTCGGTCGCCAAGTTAATAGTTATTCCACGACCGTAGAGGTATGCCCCTAATCCAGCTAAGTGATTAACAATGTCAGAAAAAAACATCAAGGAGTGTTTTATAGTTTTGTTTTTCTTCCGAGCAGTGGTCAACTGTCTCGTTGGTCAAACTTCAGAGTTGTCAGCTGTCTCGCTGGTCAGCTAAGAAATACGGCTTGGATTAGCGACGTCCAAAACGTACACTATAAGAGACGGAGGGAGAGAGACGAGCGACAGAGAGCCTGGACCAAGCGACAGAGAGCCTGGACCAAGTAACTAGCCTGGACCAAGCTGGAGAGGCCCGGAGCAGACTCGGACGACGGCAGAACACAGACTGAACCAAGCTGAGACGGAGATGAGCCGGGAGCAGTAATCGGCGTTGCTAAATGACAAAATAAAATCTCTACTTGCCACCCAGATTTGTGTTTGTCACCTTACTTTAATGTTGCATACAGATCTGACCAATGATCTAAATGACATCAAAATGATATTTTCAGATAAAGATGACCACAAAACTACATATCGGAAGTTCAACAACTCTCTTTTAAGAGATCCCAAATATGTCTCATCTGCTATGGAAAATATTAATAATGTTGTGAAACAATATGCCCCCTCGTTGAAACATGAGACAAACATTGGTGATGTAAACTTCTCAGAAATTGAATTTAATTGTTGTGAACGATCAATTATTGCTGGAAGCTTTATTAATGGAAATAACAGGAAAATCTATCTCATATTCATCTCTTTTGAAAAAATCTAGATTGAAAAAAGAGCAAGATTTATTGGAGGATATTAAGCTTTTGGAAAACAACTTTATTGAGATTGATGAACTTGAGGAAAAAAGGAAAGAATTAGAGGAAAGCCTTAAAGCAAAAATGGAGGGCATCATTATTCGCTAATGGGCCAAATGGATAGATGAAGGTTGAGGTCATTCAATTATAGCTTCACAAATGGCAGTTTGTCAGTTACACAGAGGCGAGGTATTAGAAACAACATGTCCAACAGATATATTGGTGATAACATTATATTGATTTATGATTTGATGAACTACACAGAATCCAATGATATTCCTGGAACGTGGTTTCTGATAGATTTTGAGAAGGCATTTGATTCTGTCTCATGGTCATTCATTAACAAGACATTATCTATTTTTGAATTTTGAAAAGATATTATTAAGTGGTTCAATCCTTTATAATGACACTAGTACTTGTTTGAATATCAATGGAACATTGTCTCCTTGGTTTTCTGTGAACCGGGGATGTAGACAGGGTGATCCTCTGTCACTTCATCCTTTGTGTAGAGATCCTCGCTGGTCTTGTAAGAAAGAATCCAAATATCAAAGGAATCACAGTTGATAATGAAGAGTACAATGGTCTTATTAAAGCTTTCAAAATGTATCAGGGTAGATTAAACATAACCAAGCCTACTTCTTTTGAGCAGTTGGATGATAATAATGCCATCAGAAAACTTTTGTCTGTCAAAAAAGGTGCCAAGGGCTACTATTATATTCTAAACGAATCTGTGGTTGATCTAAAATTTAAATACAAATGGGAAGAGTGCATTCTTGCCGAATTAGACTGGGAAAATATATTTGTGAAACCTTTAAGGACTACAACAGATACTAAATTGAGGTGGTTTCACTTTAGAATTATACATTATATTTTGTCAATTAACTCTTTTCTATTTTAGATCTAAATAGCAGATAGCAACCTTTGCACATTTTGTCATTTTGTCTTTGGCATTGTAAACATGTATAGGCTTTTTGGCAGGTTTTTCTTAAATCGCTAAAGGAAAAATGCCCCCATATCTACAATTTGAACTTTGACTTGCAGCTTGTTATGTTTGGGTTGAGAAAGGAATGTTTACACTGATGTTGTTTCTGATTTGCTATTAATGTTAACAAAATGTTTTATATACAAATGTAAGGTTTTAAAATGTAAATTAGACTTTAATCATTTTAGAAATTATATGTTCAACAGATATGTCATTGAAAAAAGTATAGCATTCAGTAAAAAGCAAAGAAGACAAGTTCTATACAAAATGGATGTTATACCTTGATTTTGTAAAAGTAAATAGGGCAAACTGATCGAGGTTCGGACAGTGTATTTGAAAGACTATATAATTTATAACTATCTGAAGAAAATAATTATTTTCAAACCAAATTTAAAAAAATTGAATATTGTTTTTAATTTCTTTCTATATAGCGATAATTATTTTAGTTTCATCTGAAAATAATGGTTTTATTTGCATATATCAATTCGCCCGAGGTTCGGACACTTCTGCCCTAACTTCGGACAGTTGCACCTTATATTCTCGAATGCATCCCTGGCTTGAAATACTCATCAAAATTATTTTCAGACATCCTCACTCACACAGTGAATAGGCAATGTACAATAATATCATAGTTTTTGGGGAGGATGAATTCATTTGTTACTGGTACAGAGCATCTTTTCCGTTGTTAAATCCTTGAAAACTGCTGCATGTGCTGTAACAGTATAGTGACGTCACAATCGCATTTGTACGCATTCAACACTAAAAACAGTATGTTTTCAAATCTAATCAGTTTGTTTTATGTGTTAGTCGTATGTTTGTTCGTGTTTCCCGAACCTTTGTCTCTTAAATTTAAACATTACGAGTCCTTAAATAGAAAACTTAAGAAGTGTCCGAACCATGGTAAAAACCAAGGTCATTTTGACATCTTATCAAAATCTCAATATCTACTTATGTTTTCACTCCATATGCACCGATGTTAAGAATAATTGGACTATTTGGTTATATTTCTTTGTTTATGAATAAAGTTTAAGATATTTTGCCGCTCCCTACATCTCCTGACCGAAGAGTCAACATTTACATTGAAACAAATATTTTACCATTTTCCTTCTTGAATCTGTTAATTCTACCTCCAGGCAAAATTTCGATAAGAAATATTACCATGAATTGAATATTTAGAATAATTGGACTATTTGGTTATATTTCTTTGTTTATGAATACAGTTTAAGATATTTTGCCGCTCCCTACATCTCCTGACCGAAGAGTCAACATTTACATTGAAACAAATATTTCACCATTTTCCTTCTTGAATCTGTTATTTGTACCTCCAGGCAAAACTTCGATAAGATATATTACTGTGAATTGAATGTTTATCAAAGGAAAGAAATACAATAATACACTGAGAAGAAACATTTTACAATAAACAGATCGAAATAGTCATACATATTATTGCGTCAGCTCCAAGTAAAAAGTGTCTGAAGTTCGGGCGACCTCGGGTGGTGTCCAAACCTCGGTCAGTTTGCCCTAATCTTTCTTGAACTATTTTATTTTTGTATAAATATATAAAGATGTTTATGATCTCATGTACACATTAAATGGGTGAATGTGATGTATTTGTTTTATGTGTCTTTTTGTTTCTTAGTCAAAAAAAACACAGAAGTCTTTTTTTTTAATTACTTTAACTTCAAAAGGGCTCTTGCTTTCCTGGGCTTGAGTTCCCTTGTTTTGTTACAGGGAGCTCTGTAATAAAAAGTTGACTAAAAAAAAAAAGTATTCTTATTTAAATTACTATCTATTACTGTACATGTGCCGAGGTACTTGTATTCATCTACAATCTCAATGTTGAAACTATCTATACAGTCAGGGCTTGTAATGTGTTGGTTGTTTCTGAATTTATGATGAGTTCTTTAGTTTTTTTGACATTCAACATAAGGAAATTGTTCTGACACCAGGTCACAAAATAGTTAACATTTTCTCTTCTTCTTTTTTCTTATAAGAAAGTTCATTCTCTTGAATGAGTCCAACTTACGCAGAATTGTCGGCAAATTTTACTGTTAGATTGTCACAGTCATTGGTGTAGAGAGTGAATAAAACAGGTGAAAGGACACAACCTTGAGGGGCTCCGGTTTACAAAATATCAGACTGAGGTCTTAAAGTTAAATATTTCTCAATCCATAATATTATTTTCAAATTAAGCTTTCCTTACACTGAGCTTTGAAAACTGCAATTTAACTGTGTCTGAAGTTACAACAATGTTTTCTGCATCTTTGATGTTAAGATTATTACACTGCTAAAGTTGTCTGTTGTGTTGATTGGAAAATGGATCTTTGAACAGCCGATCAGGTTCTAAGCGACACTGAGAGAAGTTCAATGTCTGGTGTACAGAGCATGTCTCTGATAACGTAGTTCTTGCACCACCGCTCATTCACATAAATGCATACACCACGCCCAATGGCCTTGCCCGTTTCCTCTACCCATCTGTCTAATTCCGGGAGTGACGTGTGTTGTCATCAATAATCTTATTGAGCCAGGTTTCGTTAAAACACTAAAGACAACTGTCTCTGTGGTCAAACATGTATTGCGCATCAAGCTCTGCCAGTTTGTTCCTAAGTGATTGGACATTTGATAAAAGAATGGTAGGTAACGGGGGTCTAGATTTCCTTGCCGTACTCGCCGACGGACTCCTCCTCGCTTTCCTCTTTTCTTGCTGACTTTTCCACCTGATGAAGAATTATGAGGAGCACTAGTTGATTCACTATCACATTCACAGGGCAAGTCAATAACTTCCTTTTTCCAATCTGATGTCTTACACTGCAGCTATGGCAGCTCATCATGGCTGTACAGCAGGCCATTATCTTTCTTGTTTGGCCATTACGAAATCCACTTACGGCTGCCAGGATGATGGCACATAATGCACTAAGAGACTCAGCGTCATTGCCAAGATGATGCACCAGTAATGCACCTTACAGTGTTATCAAACATTCAAATAGAGTTCTTCAGCATAGATTTACACACAAAAAGTGAGAGCTCTGTTGATGTACATGTGTCACCAGCAGAGCCATTTGCCATTTGTGGGCTAATCTTGTGAACACACCATGTATTGTGAAACGCTTGCCACAGGGGCTAATTAAGCATTAATGGTAACAAGATGGATGCTTGAAATTTCAGCCACGGGGGAAAACCTGGTCAAAATAATATTTATCATAAAATAATAAAATGATTGACAAATACTTATAAGTGATCAAATACTCTGACATTTTCCCCTTAACTGTAACATATAATGACTAAGTGTAATGATCTTCAAAGAAAATGTCATATAGGGATCAAATAATACAATCAAGTTTGTTTCTTTAAAAATTGATCTTGACTTTTGAAACTATCAAGTGATTTGGCTAAGAGAAATAATTTCACACATAAGAGGAGGGAAGAGGAGAAAAGATAGTGTCGCTCACCGGGCAATCATGATCCCACTGACAGCTGATCCTTGCAGATGCTCACAGTAGTCTTCATACGAAAGGACATCACCATTGCCTGGTCACAATGAGATTCAATATTTGCTACATGCAATATTCTAAATGAAACCTTCATACCAATGTTCCAACGTGTTGGATTATCTCATTTTCCTTTGATATTTCATCAAACCCAAAATCAGAAAAGAACAAAATACATGTACAACACAAGCAATTGTCACCACGGCATGATCCTCCGCTGCATTTTATCATATGAACATTGATATATTTAAAAAAACTTCTGTGTCAACAGATACTTATCTTGAAATATATATCGCTGTGGTTGTTGAAACTCAAAATTATTTCAAAATCCACTGTGAACTTGGAAACAGTGTCAAGTCAGAAAAGCTTCACATTTTCATGCTTATCAGTTCAGTAAATTGAGAATAACCAGTTTAAAGTCATGATTTGCGATAAAAAAAACTGGACATTGGCGTGCCCCAATGACTCTAAATGTTATTTTGGAAACTTATTTACAGCTGGTACAAGACAAATATGGCTTGGTAGTGTTAAGTACATCAAATAAGTAGTACACAAGCACATGGGTTGCAGAGATTTTACCTTTTAACAATTGCTTTTGATTATTGTAAATTTTGTGATGATAATTTGAAAGGTTTTAAGACATGATTTGATCTTTATGCAGGACATAAAGTAGTTTGGGCTCTGTAGCTCATCATTATCTTTGAATCGTTGATATAAGATACATAGTTTCCAGGTGAAATACAACATTACCATAATTGTCAAATGTCAGTTCATTAGACAAGATGTCTTAACACAAATTGGAAATAAAATCCATTTTATATATCAGTACCTTAAATCTGGATACAAAATTGAAAACTAGTTATGTATAAAAAAAATTGCAGTTAGGGAGGATAGTTTGATTCATTAACACACTCTAATATATTCTCTATCTTGTATCGCTTACATCTTGTGGAAATACTCTCTTTAAGCATTTAATTGCAGTTCAAGACAACTAAAAGAATTCTTGAAATGAGCTAACTTTGCCACAACATCCTACCTCCTTCTTCTGACAGTTCCATTTGTTGTCAACCCATCCAAATTTAACATCAATCAAACCTCTGCCAATACAAAGGAAAATTGCAAAGACATCAGGTTTCTGTCTGCTTGTCCCTGGTATAGTCTTAGTGAACTCTGTGTTATGAGAACATGATTGTTTACATGTGTAACAATGTTGCACTGTTCAATGAGTCACACACTTGTATGTAGGTTTGGTTTTTCTAGACCCTTCCATGTAATAATTGTCCAAAGAATTCCCAGGGGTATCATTAACCCTCAAGCTGCGGCGTTCAGAATGGTCCAGGGTGAAATTAAACTACGCCTCAGTTACCTTCCGCAAATCCCGGAAGCCGGACTTATAATCTGACGCATTTACTAATTAATGCAATTGTGCCGTGTAGCGGATCCCGGAAAAAAATTGCACGGCAGTCGTGTCAGTTGAACATTTGTATTTATGATCCGGTTTCGCTAAGCTGCCAATTTTTTCCCCATTGCTGTTTTAAAGAATGGGCGCATATTTTCCGAAAGTTTTATAGATACTGATCATGCTTATTGTACCGACAATATGCATAACAAACGCTCATTTTTCCCTCACTGCCCGTCGGGCTTGCTGTAGCCCTGTGAACTAGTGCTCCCCTCGCGCACAGGCTTATCGAGCCGCGCGCATTATTGTTTGTTCAAGCGTGCGCACTCACAACAAAAGCACACCTTGCTTTCGCGCGCCCTATGATCTCAACCCTTGGGCGGATTTCAATACAGGTGGGATCATTAGAAAGAGAAGAAAAGTGTCTTCAATTCGATATAAATTAAGAATATTTTTAGTCTTATACCTACATTCACACATTATTTCTCATCATGTACTCAACTTATTTTGAAAATTTTTAAATCATAAGAAAGAGAAAAAGATTGTAAATGCGCAAATATTCATAAAGGATAAAAACACACAAAAAGCTAATTTACCCTTGTGAACTGAGTAGCGATTTTGTGTACTTTCCTTTAGTATTTCATATCTTTTGAACTTTTTGGTGCATTTGGATAACTGTTATGTCACAGCAAAGAAGAAAAGGTTGTCTTCACCTAAAATATGTTCATTCACATAAAAAAAATATTGACACAGTAAGAGTCGCAAATAGAGCAATTTTGGCACTTTATATATCCAAAACCAAATGACACATTTCTACAACTTTTATGTCATTGTCAAGAGGAATACATTGCCTACATTTTGATATATAATATGTATATGCGCTAAAAGAAATAGCGATACAGCAAGCGCTGCACAAAGCACACTATTGTCGCTTTTCTTATCATGTGAAGGCGCGATTTTTATGTACCTTTCTTTCGCACTCAATATCTTCTATATGGCTTGACACATTTTGATAAATTTTACATCTAAATAAAGAGGCAACGATGTTCTTCAATTCCATATATCAGCGATTTATGCGCGTGAATAAATAAAAGCAAAACAACTGACATAAAAAAGGCAATTTTCGCACTTCGTTCCGCCGTTATGTGCCGCAAATAGGGAAACTTCAGCACTTAATATCTCCGTAAGCAAATGATGCATTCCTACAACGTTTATGTCATTGTCAAGAGGAATACATTGCCTACATTTTGATATATAATATGTATATGAGCTAAAAGAAATAGCGATACAGCAAGCGCCGCACAAAGGGCACTTTTGTCGCCTTTTTATCATGTGATATGAAGTGCAATTTTCATGTACGTTTCTTTCGCACGCATTATCTTCTATACCGTTTGGCATATTTTCATAAATTTTACATCTAAATAAAGAAGAAACAATTCTCTTCAATTTTGTATATTGATCATACATGCGCACAAAAAAAATAAAGGCACAATAAGTGCCGCAAATTTGGCAACTTTTGTACTTCGTATTTCCATAACCAAGTAGTATCAATGTCAAAAGCAGAAAATTCCCTTAATTTGATATACATTTTGTATATGCGC
This sequence comes from Phorcus lineatus, assembly GCA_921293015.1. Lineage (NCBI taxonomy): Eukaryota > Metazoa > Mollusca > Gastropoda > Trochida > Trochidae > Phorcus > Phorcus lineatus. The sequence continues at coordinate 22,168,998 of OV121092.1, forward strand.
TCACAGAAATAAAGATACATAAAGAGCCGCAAAAAATTTGTAAGTAAAATGTAATAAGTAAAAAAAATCCTGAAGGAAACGCTGTTTCTTTAGTGTTCAATTATAGAGTTTTATAAACCATGAAAATCATAGGTGAAAAAACTTTGGGGTTTACATTCATCGAGTTATTGATGTCTTTTTTGAGTCAGGGAATTTTGCGTCGGGCACTGCCATATATCATATAATTCTCGGAAGAGAAGTCAAGAGTTGAAAAACTCTTGTAATCCACAACTGACAATCAGAACTTCCCTGACGTAGAAGGCAGTTGTTCGCGACTCACCAGTTTGTTGCTTAGGAAGTAAGAAGGCGGCATCTAAGTTCATAATGTTGACACAACATCGGCGGCTGTCGGTGCTGTCGGCACCTTTGGCAGGATTGTGAAAAGTCGTCCGAAAGTTAGAAAGTGTCCGGCAACATTAGAACTTGTTCGACAGGTCTGTGAAAACCAACAGGTACTTCCACCAGCGAGTAGATGATAAGGTTCTGAAACCATGTTCAAGGTTCAGGCAGTGGTATGATACAAATGCTGAAGAAATGAAAGTAGTTGTACAGAGGAATTTTTCTGAGTATTGGTCAACAAGTGATGTGATGTTGACGCCTTTCTTTGCCAAATGCATGCCTCGTGACAGGTTTTGGTTATTACTAACGTACCTACATTTGAATGATAACAACCAAATGTTGGTACGAACCACACCTCATTTTTCACCAATCAATAAACTTGGCTATTTGTACCAGAGAATCGTACATCGTTTTTCTAGAGTTTACAAGCCACATCAAAACATTTGCATTGATGAAGGGTTGGTATCTTGGAAGGCAATCTAAGTTACAAAGTATACAATCTTAACAAGCCGAAGAAGTATGGGATAAAGGTCTACATGTTGTGTGACTCAACTAATGGTTATGTTTGCAAGTTCCAACTCTACACTGGAAAAACTAATGAAACTGTCTATGCTGGTGGAAAAACATTTGATCTGGTGATTGATTTGGTGAAGGATTATGCTGGGAAAGGATATCATGTGTTCATGGATAATTTCTATTCCTCTGTGGCATTGTATATAAACTTGTGGGAAATGGGCACTGGTGCGACGGAGAACAAGGTAAAGAAGGCAAATAGAAACAGAAGAAAGGGGATATGATAGTCTATCATAACCAAGACCTACTCGTTTTGCGGTTAGAAGACAGGAAGTCATTGTTACTCATGTCAACCGTAGAAGACAATGAAATTGTAGAGACAAGCAAGAAGAACCGAATGACTGGGGAAGCCATTGCAAAACCATGTCTCGTGCATGAATATAACAAGTACATGGGCGGTGTGGATCGGGACGACCAGATGCTGTCGTACATTCCTTCAAAATAAAAACTCTCAAATGGTGGAAGCATGTGTGGTTTCACGTGTTGAACGTTGCCATGTTGAACACCTACATTCTTTATAAAGAATTCTCAAAGGATTAAACCTTGAAAACAAGCCGTCATTTCAGAAAAGACATGACAACTTTCCTCAACACAGAAAAAGTGCCATCCCTGCGCAGATACCCTCGCGGTCGACCAAGCACATGCGACGATACAGTGACGTGCCAAAAGTATTGCAACAAACATGTCTGACGTCACCAGTGTGGAGTCAAATGGGCTCCATACAATGTAGTTCTAAAAGCTGAATAATTGAATTGATTTATCTGAACTACTCAGTATTTTGTAATGTTACCTTTCTGGATAATGACACTTCGTATTCTTTTCGGAATTGATTGGTATAAACTTCGAATATTGGACCAGATCTGCTGAACTGCGGCTATCAAATCTTCGTGAGAGTTTATGTTTTCACAATCTTTCTGAAGTTTAATTTTCATACACCTCCACACATTTTCTATTATATTGATGTCTGGAGAATACCGGGAATATCATTATCTGTTTTCCAGGTATTGGTTTCCCGAGAACGGTGTACGGGCACATTGTCATCTTGAAATATCCAGGGTTCATTCCCAAATTCTTTTGCTACAACAGGCCACAAATTTGTTTCAAGAACATCAGTATATTTTGCCGAGTTTATATTTTCCTCGACTGGAACCAATACACCCACACCGTTGTAGCTGACACTCCCCCAAAACATGACACTTGCCCTGACGGGGCGTTTCAGTACGTTCAAACATTCTGGTCGCCACTTTTCGTCGACCTTTCTCCAAATTGAAATGCTTTTTTTTTTCCCAATACAACTTGAGTTTCATCTGTGAATAACACTTTCTTCCACCTATCAAGCCTCCATGTAATTTTTCCTCAACTCCACCTGACACGCTTCTGACGATTGACTTCCGAAATAGTGATACCCTTTCTTATTGTTCGTTTTTTTATACCAACACGATATAAATGTCTCTGAAATGTCCTACTGGAAACTCGAACATGATGTTGAGAATTGAAATTGTCAGTTATATCAGAAAGGGAACGTCGCCTATTCTTACGAACAACACGGAAAAGTCTCCTATCTCCCTTCAACCGGATCAAATGAGGCCGACCACTTCGATGTCTGTTTTTCGTGAGTAAATTTCTTCAAAATTCTCCCAACAGTAGATCTATGAATTGCTAAAAATTCTGCAATTTTACTATTCTTCAAACCTTTTAGATGCAACTCAATAATTAATTCTTTTTGCTCTACTGACAGTTCTTTCTCGCTACGAGCCATGTCGTCTGCTAGGCACGCGACAGACATAAACATAACCGATGACGTCATAAACGGCGTTGTATGAAAAAGCAGACTGTAAAATATTATCCTGCCAAATTTCACTTGCCAATGTAACGCGGTTTTCAAATGCGAGTGTTTCGTTTTCATTCATTAATTTAATGAACTGGACCGAAAACAGGTATGTTGCAATACTTTTGGCATGGCACTTTAATTGGAAAAGTTGCCTGTTGGAAAAAAGCAGAATCTCTCACGCACGTGTGTTGTTTGCTCCAAAGCGAGAAGAGAACTACTTCGAAGAAAGACAAAAGAATTATCTTTAATTCCATGTGTAATTTGCATATGTGCAGTAAATAATGAATATGCTACGAGTGTTGCGATAAAAGTCGCAAATAGGACGATTATCAAAATGTGTTTTCAAATAGATGAGAGTACCCTTCTTTCGCATATCTCCTAAACTGTTTGGTTTATTTTCATAATTTTTTCAGCTTTATCAAGATAAAAAGATTATCTTTAATTTCATGTATAATTTGCATATGCGGAGTAAATAATAACGATGCGGCGAGTGATGCAGCAAATGTGGCAAATAGGACGATTATCAAAATCTGTTTTCAAATAGTTGTTAGTACTCTTCTTTCGCGGTGCATATCCCTAAAACCAATCGGCGCTTTTTCATCATTTTTACACTATCGGAAAGAGGAATGTTTTATCTTCAATTCCATGTATAATTTGTATGTGCGCAGGATAAAAACCCGATGCGGTGCACGTAAAGAATTCCTGTTTTATAATGCTGTAGTGTTTGCATGAACGCTTTCCCGCGCGAGACTTCACGAGAGAATCTGTAAGGCGGGAGCCAAGGCTGTTGCTTAGAGATCTGTGGCACTCGCATGCTGGTACCCCGGGGCATAACGGTACTAATTTGCACTCCGGTGCTAGCTAGTTCTAGCTAAAAATGACTTAGGGTCGGAACGTTGTCGGGGTACCCCCAACCATCTTTCGCAACGTATATCTTTTGAACCGCAAGACATATTCTAATAATTTTTTCGTCATTGTAAAGAGGAATAAATTGCCTACAATTCCATATATAATACATGTATACACGCTCAGTATTATAGATTTTATTTAACTTGAAATAAAGACAATCTTTAAAAACCTGTAGAGAAAAATAAAGACAATCTTAAAAAACCTATAGAAATCTAACTAGAGATCGTATTGTAATTATTTTTATATCATCGTAAAGACGAATAATGTATCTTCAATTCCATATATTATCTATTTTTGTGTAATTAGATTTAATGATTTTATTTTACTTGAAATGAAGACAATCTTTAGACTTTAATCGAAATCGTTCTAGGTTGGATAAAAAAATTCAATCAAGGTGTCGGATAAGTAATAATAATAATACTTTTTTTTTGCCCCGAAAGGAATTCAGTTTGTATCATTACAGAGCTTGAACATAAATGAAAGGCAACACAGGTTACATGTAATACATGAACAAACACATTCTATTGATTCAAAGATCATTTAACAGACGAACGCTGAAAGGAATAAATGTATTTTCACCTGTATTGGTTTTATAATGGAGTAATGAATATCTTATGACTGAAGGAAGCTTATAAATTTAACTCATAGTAAAAGACGATCTGGATCTAACAAAATCTTCAGAGATAACTATGATAGTAGGATAAGAAACTCTGGCAATTTTCCAAGCGATTTGAACAACTTTTTCCAACCAAGATTTGTTAAAAATAGATAAGGAACCATACTGACAATGGAAAGAAAAAGTTAATTTCTTCTAAAAGAAACAATGATAAAAGAGTGATATTACGAGTTCATTCACATTAAATGATTGTAGCTTGCTCATGAAATGTAATCTTTATTGACATTTCTTAAAAAATGCATCACTATTAGTATTCCAATTTAAGATTTAATGAGGACTTCCGGTCAGGTCTGCCGCCCCCATTGGATGCTAATTGCAGCTCCGGGCAATCCACATCAATCCTATCTCAAAATGTCTCAACGTACTTGGAATATAGTGTAAACACAAAAGTTAGTACCCTGGCAACTAAAAAAATGGAAGAAACAGCTGAGAGTCCTATAAAGAAACCGTCGAATTGACAACAAATGCAAGGGATCAAGCAACCGAAGAAAATCTAATGGCCGCCAACGTTGTCACGAAAACTGACGTCGATCTGAAAGTTTTCATTAAGTAACAAGTTGATTTGATTTAGAGTGACATCAGAAGGCTGGCAAGAAGGGTCGACAATGTCGAGGAAGCCCAAGATTTACAAGCCCGAGAAACAGAAGAAGTAAAGAAGTCTATTGCGAACGTTCAAACACGTTTTTCAGAAATCGACGAGCACATGTTGAAGCCCAAAGCTTGAAGGACGCATTAAAACTGTGTTGAGAATTCACCTAGAAAAGGAAAACGTTTTGTCTACAGTTCACCCGTACCACCTAAGCAACAATGGCTGTGCAGCTGCTATTGCAAAGTTTGTGAAAATTTTGGAACAAAATACAATTCTTGATTTTGCCAGAAAATCGGCCAAGAAACTTTATGAAAATAAGATCAGCATTCGAACAGACCTACCCGTCCCACTCAAAATTCTGCAAAGAAAACTGACCAGTAAAGTGTTTAATCTAAGAAAGGTAAGGTTTCAAACCAGACTTCGTGAATGAGGAATACAGATAATTCTGGATGTTAGGAAATCTTCAAATTATTCATGGAAACAGCTGAAACCAGAAGAGGACACCCATAAACAATAACTGTCTTATCTCATGCATGTCCGATATCCTGTAAGAAGTAAGTTGGTGTAATCTAGACTACTTTTTTCTAGAAATAATTGGGACTCCAAACAGTGTGAATTTTTGGGATTGTGTTTCTTTACCGCTTGAAAACTGTGTTATAGATAGTACTTATTAATGTATCTTCAATTCCATATAAGAATTTTAGTTGCGCGATAATATTTATTCAACACAAAATGAAGACAATCTTTAGATTGTAATAGAAATCGTACTAGGAGGTAAAAAAAATTCATTTAAAGTGTCGGATAAGGAATGTTTATTTTTACATGGGATTCGCCAACTGACTTTGTATAAAACGATTTATTGCGTCCGTATTTCGCCGTATAAAAACACTATATATTGTAAAATATAATATAATAAATATATTGTTAAAACAATATTCAGCAACTTGAGGGTTAAAGTAATATCAATATCAAAAAAAGTTATTTCTGATTTTAAAATTTGACTTTGCCTGTTAAGTGTTAATAATTAAATAAAACAAACAGAGAGAGTCAGCTATATCCCCCGCCAAAGGGAAAGGGTAGTTAAGGATACTAGTTGTGGAATATTGAACAGTGATCATGTTGTTTTTCTACAAACCACCTTTAAGAAATCCTATGTTACTTTTCCATGGAAACGGGTAAAAATAAAAATGCAAAGAAGTTGAAAACCCCAAAAGGCACATCTCCGCATGATGCCCGTTGCACATACCAAGTTTCGTCAAGCTAGGTCTCACCTTTTTGGAGTTGTGCTCCGGAAACATTATCGGGACGGACGAACAAACGGACGGACGGACAAACGGAAAAAATGCAAAGAAGTTGAAAACCCCAAAAGGCACATCAACGCATGATGCCCGTTGCACATACCAAGTTTCGTCGAGCTAGGTCTCACCGTTTTGGAGTTGTGCTATGGAAACATTAACGGGTAAAAATAAAAATGCAATGAAGTTGAAAACCCCAAAAGGCACATCTCCGCATGATGCCCGTTGCACATACCAAGTTTCGTCGAGCTAGGTCTCACAGTTTTGGAGTTGTGATCCGGAAACAAAATCCTATGTTACGTTTCCATGGAAACAGGTAAAAATAAAAATGCAAAGAAGTTGAAAACCCCAAAAGGCACATCTCCGCATGATGCTCGTTGCACATACCAAGTTTCGTCGAGATAGGTCTCACCGTTTTGGAGTTGTGCTCCGGAAACATTATCGGGACGGACGGACGAACGGACAAATGGATGGACGGAGACCCTTTCAATATCCCCCGCCAACAACGTTGGGGCGGGGGATAAAAAATTCCGCAAAGCCATTTTTAAGTCATGATCTCTCTGTGACCTTAACTTTTGACAATTGTTGGAAAAACCTTTTCAAATCTTGGTAGTCCTCAATACTTGATATATACCAGATAAGAGCCAAATTGCATCAAAACTTTTTGCTTGTTTGCCATTAACCATAATATTTGGGGTTGATGATCGTAAACCTGCAGCTTATTTCATTAACTTTAAATGAATATTTTTAATTATGTCTAGATTTTCATATCCCCATACTTCAGAGCGATATGTTAGCATGAGTTCGTTCATTACAACAATCACCTAAAGATCGAGTCTAACAAATAAATCAATATTGCGTGATCTTTTAAGAAGTGAAAACAAAGCCTATATTGCATTGCTTACAATGTCTTTCATTGTAAAAATCATTCTTTTGTTTTTATGAAAATTAGTCTCTAAAAAAGAAGTAGCAGTTTGATATTTCAATAATTTCTTTTCCTAAGTGGAAGGATAAGTTTAATTTGATACGGATGGAATTTCCTAAAACAACAACCTTAGTTTTAGAGGTATTTACATCCATTTTCCAGCATTTATACCAATTATTGAAGTATAAAGGGATTTTCTCCGAGGAGGTTAGTATCATTGTCTTATAAAAGAAAAAAACTTAATTATAAACTTAATACAAATATAAATCTTATACATAAATCAAGAGTTGTTAATTATGACAGCATTATAACCTTGTTGAATGCAGAATTTTTCTAGATCAATAAGAGAAAAGCAGCAGGCAATGATTACTTCCATGACCAACACCATGGTATCAGCATGAATGTCATAACCAGTGATACATGAGTTATTTGTGCTTAAAAATAAGACAAGACAAGTTGTAGAAAGAAATATTTTATACCTAAAGTGAATGAACCTTACGTTGCATTAACTTTGGCACTTTATATCTCCATAACCAAATGACACATTCCAAAATCATTTATTTCATTGTCAAGAGGTATAAATTTTCTACAATTCAACATATAATGCACTAATACAAATAGCAATACAGCAAGCGCTGCACAAAGGGGATTTTTGTCTTCAATTCCATACATTTATGATTTATGACCTCAAGTATATAAAGGTACAACAACTTTCGCACTTCGTTTCCCCTGTTAAGTGCCATGAATAGGGAAAGAATTGTCTTCAATTCTATTTACCAAAGATTTATGCGCGCAAATGCATAAGGGCATGACAAGTTCCGTTAAAAGGACAAGTTTCATACTTGGATTCTCCGTTAGGTGCCGCGACCATGGAAATCTTGGCACTTTATATCTCTGTAACCAAATGACAGATTCCAAATAGATTGAAATCATTGTCAAGAGAAATAAATTGTCTTCAATTTGATATATAATATGTACATGCGTTAAAACAAATAGCGATACAGCAAACGCCGCACAAAGGGTACCTTCCACATTTCTTATCACGTCATCTGAAGCGGGATTTTCATGTACATTTGTTTTGCACTCAATATCTTCTATACCGCTTGGTGGATTTTGATAAAGTTTACATCTCAATCAATGATGTTCGTCAATTCCATATATTGATCAAGTGAGCATAAATAAATAGAGGAACAAGAAGTGCCGCAAATTGAGCAAGTGTCGCACTTTGTATTTTTGTAACCAAGAGACAACTTCTGATATGAAAGTAAAGAGCAAAACATGTTCTTGAATTTGATATACATTTTGTATATGCACTCATGGAAACAAGAAAAAAAGTGAGCATGGCTCACACACACCCCCCCCCCCCCCCCCCGCAGACCCTCTGATTTCTACTCCCTCTTCCAAACACACATGTAAACACAGTTTATTATATAAAGTCCTATGTTTTGTGCCATATAGCTAAGATCATCACAAAATAAACAAAGCATCACTGAGCTTCACAGGCAAATGCAGTTCATTGTACATTAAAGAATTTATTTTGCAAAAAGTGTGATAAGTGTGATACTGTCTAAGAAAATCTGTCCCCATTGTACACCATTTAACTAAGTCCAACAAAATTACGTTTCCATGCAAACGACCAAAAAATGAATTCCAAAAAATTAAAAAGTGGTCCAAACTGTAGAAAAGATTATGGTTAACAAGTGTGCAAAGTTTTGTTGATCTAGACTTAACGGTTTTTGAGTAAATTGACCAGACGGAAGGACGGACGGAGGGACAGAAGGACAGACGGAATGACCGCTATATACCCCCGCTACGAAGACCCCCCTTACTTCGTAGCGGCGGTATAATAAAGATAAAACTAGTGAAGCAAAAATGTGAGGCAAGGATAATTTTTCAAAGATAAGTTTTTTGGTCAAGGCATCTTTTTTCAAAGATTTTTTATAAAGTTTGGTGTTATTCCGGGGTGTAAAACATTTCGCTATAAGAAAAATTTAGACTTTTGTTGGTTCAATAAAAATAAAAATATTTAATTATTGATCAAATTCGATAAAACTTGGAACAAACATTGCTTTAATACTGAGGTTTATGTATTTGAAAGTCTATAATCTGTAAGTTCCCCTTCTCTCTCAATGCACTGTCACTCCATGCTGTTAATGAGATTGTCTATCTATTCTTGAGGTAGGTCCTTCCAGGTTTCATTGAAAAGTGTCTGCCAGTCATTGATGTTTTTTGGTTCTAGTTTTTCTAATTTGTCTTTCATTATCTGCCAAATTTTTTTGATCGGATTAATATCAGGTGAGGCCCCAGGAAATTCTACTAAAGTCGTGTGATTTGCTCTCAACCATTCTCGGGTGTGCTGTAACTTGTGAACGGGGCGTTATCCTGTTGCAATCTATATGGGATGCCACTTTGTGAGATGTTTGATTCAATCACCCCCTCACGCATTACATCGGATTACTTCCTAGAATCTGGACCACCGTTTTCGGGTTATTCTGTAGAATTGGAACTTAGATTCGTCTGTAAAAATGACATCAGAAAAATCTTGCCCCCTCATTTGACGACACAAGGTGAGCCGCTTTACCTTGTGGGCATCGGTCATCAGTGGTATTTTCAATGGCACTTGCTTAACGTAGCCAGAATTGTTTAGAGATCATCTGATTGTCCATTCTGATACTTCAGGGGTACCTTGACTTGCAGCCCTGATAGCAATTTGTTTTGAAGACCAGTTTGGTTAATGCGAGGTGAGACGCGCAATGCGTCGTCTGCCATTATCGCCAAAGGAGGCACGACGCCCCAATCCAGATTTGCGCTCTACTCCTAAACCAGCTTGAAATTTCTTAATATTTCGGAAAATGGTAGATCTGTGTAACTGTGTGATACGTACGTTTATGAATTGAGCGGATACCCGATTCATACAATGTCAGGAGACAATATCTCTGATCTTGTTCTGCCATTCCCTACTTCCGCATCATCTGCTAGCAACGAGGTCACGTGACCATGCTACTGGCATAGACAAGGGAGATAACTACACAGCAACTCGGGGAAATGGTCAAAACCAAAGAAATACGTTTTGGATCGGTTGTAAATACGCTTGATAAAATTAAGGGAAATATCAGATGTTGCAATTTTTTCCCACGATACTATATATGTCTTGAGAGCATCTGTTCCATCAAGTGAACGAAATGTCAGGGCCAGGGACCCTGTAACTCCGGCCCGTCCTGACAGCTAGGTCTGTGAAACCTATCATTTTTTGAAAAAAATTCCAGAGTTGCAAAACACTTGTTATCCACAAATGACAATCAGAACTTCCCTGAGGTAGAAGGCAGTTGTTCGCGACTCACCGTTTTGTTTCCTAGAAAGTCAGAAAGTGGTATCAAGGTCGACAATGTCAGCATAACATATCTACAGTCGTGGGTGTCGTCAGCAAAGTCGTGTGACAAGTTCTCCGACAGTTAGAAAGACCAAATTGCAATTGGTCCAGGTTTTTCGACTTTTGTGTAGTCACGTTACAACTTGTCCGGGGGTCAACGGGACAACTAGAAAATGTCCTCTTTCGACGCAAAAAAGCAAACTTGTTTCAAACACTTATGAAATGTGACAATTGAACTTCCATGAAGCTCACATTGAATTTCTCTTTACAATAGTTCACATGTTGATGTTATATCTTGCGTGTGCCTAAATTCTTTTCAATCAATTACAGATTGATGTGAAAGATGTCTAAGGTCAGGAGGCCAAGGACTAGGAGTTAGGAAGGTGTCTAGCGATGACGACTTCATCAACAAGGTCCATGCCGATGAAGCTTCTGATCAGGAATCTACTGATGAGAGTGATAGTGACAGTGATTGTGAAAGTGATGGTGAAAGTGACATTGATAGTGATCAAGAAGTAAGAAACATTGCAAGAGACATATAAGCTTGTACGAATGAAACTGCTAAGGCTGATACTTCCACAGGGTTCAGTGGCTTTGATGAGGATTACAATGAATTGGACACACATTTTGATGACCGTGACAACTTTATGGAAAGCTGGACAGAGGGCGCCACATGGACCTGTTGATCTGCAATTAACTGGCAACATGAGATTAGAATGGTTTTATAGAATTGCGTTATTATCCACATGCTGTAGACTATTTCGGGTTGTTTTTTCTCTGTATATATATAAACTTGTGGGAAATGGGAACTGGTGCACCGGAACGTTGAGAGGAAATTGCAATGGCATTCCTGAGAAGCTAAAGGCAGCACAGAAAAAAAAGAAGAAAGGGGATATGATTGTCTATCTCAATCAAGACCTACTTGTCAGTCAGGGTTGTCATGTCACCTTTTTGATGTGAAAACCAATTGGATGAGGAGTAACACTCATCCACACTTCTGTTTCTTTCTTCTATCTTCAATCCTCTTCATTATCCCCCTCCTTATCGTTCTCTGACATCAAACTGATATAAGCTTTAGTGCAATCTTGTGACGTGTGATAAATTCTGAAACATGGGGTTGCACATAGAGCCACATTACACTCGCTTCATTCGAAAGAAGATTCTCTGCCTACCCTTTTCTTCTTTCGAACTGGCTGATTGGTTTCTTCCACCTCCCTTCGAAGTAGTTCTCTTCTCGCTTTGGAGCAAACAACACACATGTGTGAGGGAATCACCTTTTTTCCAACGGGTAAATTTTCCAACTATCGTCGCATGTGCTTGGCCGACCGCGAGGGCATCTGTGCAGGGATGGCACTTTTTCTGTGTTGGGGAAAGTTATCATGTGTTGTACCAAGTCTTTCTGAATTGACGGCTTGTTTTCAAGGTTTAATCCTTTGAGAATTCTTTATAAAGAATGTAGGCGTTCAACATGTCAACGTTCAACACGTGAAACCACACATGCTTCCACCATTTGAGAGTTTTTATTTTGAAGGGGGTGTACGACAGCATCTGGTCGTCCCGATCCACACCGCCCATGTACTTGTTACATTCATGCACGATACATGGTTTAGCAATGGCTTCCCCAGTCATTCGGTTCTTCTTGTTTGTCTCTACAATTTCATTGTCTTCTACGTTTGACATGAGCAACACTGACTTCCTGTCTTCTTACTGCAAAACGAGTGAGTCTTGGTTATGATAGACTATCATATCCCCTTTCTTCTGTTTCTTTTGTGCCTTCTTTACCTTGTTCCCGTGGCACCAGTGCCCATTTCCCACAAGTTTATATACAATGCCACAGAGGAATAGAAATTATCCATGAACACATGATATCCTTTCCCAGCATAATCCTTCACCAAATCAATCACCAGATCAAATGTTTTTCCACCAGCATAGACAGTTTCATTAGTTTTTCCAGTGTAAAGTTGGAACTTGCAAACATAACCATTGGCTGAGTCACTCAACATGTAGGCCTTTATCGCATACTTCTTCGGCTTGTCAGGATTGTTTACTTTGAAACTTAGATTGCTTTTCCAAGGTACCAACCCTTCATCAACGCAAATGTTTTGATGCGGCTTGTAAACTCTAGAAAAATGATGTACAATTCTCTGGTACAAATAGTCAAGTTTATTGATTAGTGAAAAATGAGGTGTTTTTTGTCCCAACATTTGGTTGTTATCATTCAAATGTAGGTAAGTTAGTAATAACCAAAACCTGTCACGAGGCATGCATTTGGCAAAGAAAGGCGTCACATCACTTGTTGACCAATACTCAGAAAAATTCCTCTTTACAACTACTTTCATTTCTTCAGCATTCGTATCATACCACTGCCTGAACCTTGAACATGGTTTCAGAACCTTATCATCGACTTGCTGGTGGAAGTACCTATTTGGTTTCTGCTGCCAACGATCCATAATCATCTTCATGCAGGAATAACCGAATAAATTGGGTGCGAATTATTAGGCAATTCTATAAACCGTCCTAATCCCGTTGCGCCAGTAAAATGCACATCAACACGTCCATGTGGCCTCGGCCCCTCTGTCCAGCGTTCCATGAAGTTCTCACGGTCATCAAAATGTGTGTTCATTTCATTATATTGCTCATCAAAGCCACTGAACTCTTCCTCTGTGGATGTACTAGCCCTACCAGTAGCAGCTAATATGTCTTTTGCAATGTTTATTATTTCCATATCACTCTCACAATAGACTCCATATCAGAAGCTTTATCAGCATGGACCTTGTCAAAGAAGTCGTCGTGGCTTGACCTTGGCCTTGGCCTTAGGCATCTTTCACATCAATCTGTAATTGATCGAAAAGAATTTAGAAATGTGCAAGATATTATATCAAATCCTGATAATCTATAGAAAAAAATTCAATGTGAGCTTCATGGACATTCAATTACTCCATTTCGTGAGTTTTGTAAACAAATTTACCGTTGTGCACCGACGGCGCTAGCGGCCATCAATAATGATGGTGATGCGAACATTTTCTAACTGTCCTGGCGAACACCAGACATTTTGTTTCATTTTGTTGCAAAAGTAAAAAATCAAGACAAATTCTAACTTTGCTGGACAATTTTTAACTGTCGGCGACTTTTCACAGACCTGCCAAGCAAGTTCTAGTGTTGCTGAACACTTTCTAACTTTTGGACGCATTTCACAATCCTCCCGAATGTGTCAACGGCACCAACGGCCGCTGACAATGTTTCAACATTATCAACCTAGATGCCGCCTTTTGACTTCCTAAGCAACGACCCGGCGAGTCACAAACAACTGCCTTCTACGTCAGGGAAGTTCTGATTGTCAGTTGTGGATTACAAGAGTTTTTCAACTCTTGACTTCTCTTCCGAGAATGATAGGTTCCACAGGCCTATCCATCGGGAGGTCCGTAGTAAACGAGCACCCGGCCCTGTTGTCTTTTGTTCACCCGACGGAACTCATGCTCTCCCGACCTATACAGCAAAATGTTTAAAAACCAAGAATGACACCAAACTTTATGTTCAAAAATGAGTTTCCTCGACCAAAAAAAGTTTGTTTGATAAATTCCCATACATGATGGCGGTGCCTGAATAAGACCTCCGACATATTGTGTCTCAAACACAACATTTTCTTTGGACAATTTTAACATGACCTGACGGCAGTGCCTGGCGGAAGATCCCCGACATATTGTTTCTTAAACACGAACATTTTCGTTGGACAATTTTCCCATGACCTGATGGTGGTGTCTGACGCAAAATCCCCTGACTAAAAAAAGTCATCGATAACTCTATGAATGTAAACCCCAACGTTTGTTCTCCTATGATTTTCATGGGTTAAAAACTCGAAAATTTACCACTAAAGAAACAGCGTTTCCTTCATGATTTTTTTACCTTTTACATTTTACTTATAACATTTTTGCGGCTCCTGTTGTATCTTTATTTCTGTGAGCGCATATACAAAATGTATATAAAATGGAGGAGAATTTTCTGCTCTTTACGCTGATATCAAGCACTGTAGAGCGCGCCACTTGGTTACGGAAATATGCAGTGCTAAAGTTGCGGCACCTCTTGTGCCATTACCTTTTTGTGCGCATGTATGATCAATATATTGAATGAAAGAGAATTGTTTACTCTTTATTAAGATGTAAAATTTCTCAAAATCTGCCAAGTGGTATAGAAGATATTGCGTGCGAAAGAAGTATACATGAAAATCATGCTTCAGATCACATAAGAAATGTGAAAGGTACCCTTTGTGCGGCGTTTGCTGTATCGTTATTAGTTTCAGCGCATGTACATATTATACATCAAATTGGAGACAATTTATTCCTTTTGACAATGATATAAATATATTTGGAATGCGTCATTTGGTTACGTAGATATAAAGTGCCAAGATTTCCATGGTCGCGTCACCTAACGGAGAATCCAAGTGTGAAACTTGTCCTTTTAACGGCACTTGTCATGCCCTTATGCATTTGGTAAATAGAATTGAAGACAATTCTTTTTTCTTTATAATGATGTAAAATTTAACAAAACCCGCTTAGCGTTTTGGAAAAAATTTAGTGCGAAAGAAAGGTACATGAAAATAGCGCTTCAGATAACATGATAAGAAGAGCGACAAAAGTTCCCTTTGTGCGGCGTTTGCGGTATCGTTATTAGTTTCAGTGCATAAACATATTATACATCAAATTGAAGATAATTTATTCCTCTTGACAATGATATAAATGTTTTTGGAATGCGTCCTTAGGTTATCTAGATATAAACTGCCAAAGTTGCCTTATTTGTGGTACTTACTGTGTCAATATTTTGTTATGTGAATGAATACATTTTATTTGGAATTGAAGATAACCCTTTTCTCTTTCTTGTGATATAATAATTATCAAAATACGTTGAGCGCATGATGAGAAATAAGGTGTGATAAATGGTATAACTAAAAATATCTGAAAAGCACCTCTTTTACGGCACATGCTGTAAATTCAGTTCAGGTAGCGTATATTTGTAATTCATATTGAATTGAAGACAATTTTCTTCTCTTTCAAATGATCGCACCTGTATTGAAACCTGCCCAAGGGTTTAGATCATAGATTGTGCGAAAGCAAGGTGTGCTTTTGTTGTGAGTGTGCATGCTTGAGAAAACAATAATACGAGCGGCTCGATAAACTCGTGCGCGAGGGGAGCACTAATTCACAGGGCTATAGCAAGCTCCACGGGTAGTGGGGGAAAATTGAGCGCTTGTAATGCATATTTTTGGTATGATAAACATGATCAATATCTATAAAACTTTCAGAAAATATGCCCCCATTATTTATCACATAAATAAAAAAACATCGGCGGCTTAGCGAAAGTCGGATCATAAAATATGTCCAACTTGATAATAAACGTGAAGATAGATATAAAAGTCTATTTCTCTTTTTTTATAATTATAATTAATACTGAATTTAAGAATTGACTTTCTAACCATATATAAATAAAGAGTACACACAACCAAATGTCACTCAAGTAAGTGTAATAGTTTCCAAGGAAACTTGCTCCCATTGAAACATCAGACTGGTCATTTCAACCAAATTCAATCAAACATTCAAGGGCAGTAACTCCTAGAAAAAGGCATTTGAACTGGATATAACTTTGTTAAAAATATTATTCAAAATTCAATGACGACTATTACCAGAGGTACCCCCAATCAAAATTAAGCTCATCTGGATGTAATAGTCATAAAGAAAACATGTCCCAATTGAACAATATTGAACTAAGTAAAAAAAAAAGACGTTTCCATGAAAACAACACAAAATTTTAATTCTCGAAAAAAGTTAATTTGCCTCATTGTATAGATGGTCATCTTGTGTGAAAAATTTGGTTGATATATACCTAACGTTTTTTGAGAAACTTGACCGGACTGACAGAATGACTGCTATATACCTCCGCTTTCTTTGTTGCAGTGGTATAATGAAGAATGTATATACAATTATAAGCACTGTCATCTTGCATTTTTCTGTACACTTTAAAACTGTTATCATCAAATATTGAAGATGTGTTATTCTTTCTCATTAGTGAACTAATAGGTATTGCCTAAGCTGTACGTTCGAACATTGTCGTAACACTTCCTTGAGAACCTGATCTTGTAATTACAAATCGAACCTTGTTTTATCATTTACTTACCAAATAATGGAATGGGTGCTGCAATTTTGGCACATTGTTCTATGTAGTCCCAATCTGCCAGGCGGGTGTAGCGTTGCTCCCGTGAGCGCCCATGAAGCTGAAAACAATCATGCATATTATCACTACATAGCAGCGAGTTTTTTCAAAATCAATCTTATTGAAAACAGATATAACCTACCACTCGTATCAGCGTTTTGATTTGATCAATTGGGATGTGAAAGGTGACTTTTACCCTACTACCAATCATTGGAAAGATTTTATATTTTAGTGGATTTGGTTGCTAAAATTGATGAAAGTGATTGGTCACAGACAAGGCTACCTGACACAAACCTTATGGAGCATCAGTCAAATCAGTGATTGCAGTCATGTAGAATAGACACGTTCTCCCTGATTTCAAGTAAATGTTAAAATATCAACTTACTTCTACGATGAGTCAACATAAAAAAGGTACATTTTATTGTTTTTGATTGTGCAGGGTTAACGTCCTCTCCTGTTTGTCATTTCCTGTCTCAAGTCTAACATTTCTTATAACATTGATCCTAAATTAACTCTTACGTTGCTAAAGATTATTTTGACCAGTTTTGCCCCGTGGCGGAATTTTCAAGCACTCGCCTCGCCATAAAAGCGTAACTAGCACCAGTTGCTGAATTTCCCAGAGCGGCAAGACAAAATATGGTGTGCGTACATGGCGAATTGCGGACTTTATATCGTTGTATACAAAACCAATCGGCCAATACCGTATTACAAATTGATGAGACTTACCCGAATTTTTATCACCTCTAATATGGTTTCTATAAGCGAAGTAAACTCATTTTTAATTTGGGCGCCATAACTCCATACATTCTGAGAGCACATGCTTGTAATCAATACAAAACTGAAGAGGAATAGTTCCTCTTTACATCAATATAAAAATCATTACAAAAATGTGACTAGAACGAATTTTACAATTATTTAAAGATTGTCTATCTTTCAAACTTCAAAAAATCATTTAACCACTGAGTGCACATAGACAAATTATATACAGAAAGGAAGCTAATTTATTGCTTTTTATTTCACAATAAATTTGATTAGAATACACCAACATAAACGAAAGATATAAATTACGGAAGCAGGGTAGTGTTAAACCTTGTTAATGTTCTGACTGTTAACTTATGAAGTGTGTGAGTGGCTTTGCGTAGGAATGCATGCCCAGAGCTGTCAGTGTATTCCCATGTACCGGCCGGGCATGGTGGCTCTGTCCTTCTCTCTTGGAATACATAATGTCCTGGTAACATTGCCTTGGTGATTTATATCCACGAGTCCTACCTTAATACTGACCCCCACAGTAATATTACTACCGGGTAAGCTAGTAGCCCCTGGCAAACACACAAGCTCAGAGCTTGCAGGTGGCACAGTGATATCCCCTCTGAAAAATTCCAAATGTATTAAAATTATATTTTCTCACCTTGTTTTCTGTGGTTTTTTGAGTGCACAAACATATTGAATTGAAGCATAACATCATCTGTACTCATTCTTTATCTAATGTAAAATACCAGACAGGTTTATCTTCAAATATTCATATTCATTCATCTTTTCTGCAGTAAGACTGCTGGAAACAAACTTCTATCTTACAAAAGGTAACATCACTGACTGAAAAGGTAATTACACTGACAACAAATTTCAAAAAATGATTTTTAAAGGGTGCAAGACTGTCAACGATAAGACACAGTTGTCATTGCCTAGTGTTAGTTGATTCACTTTTTATTGGTTTTTGTTAATAATTTCATACACCAATTGTTAAGGGTAACTTCACTGACAGGAAAGTTAACATTACTGATATAACATTACTAAAAAACAGAAATAGAAAAGCAGAGGAACCGTCACCACTGTTCATTTTATAATGATTTTGATAATAACCTATTGAACATCAATGAAATGCTTTTTTTTCATTAATAAGTAAATCCTTTCATACTTCACCCATAACATCTGCCTTTTTTTTCCATAGAGAGTGTTATATCTATAGATATAAATAGTGACCTATGACCATGGGTAGTTAAGTAACTTGCAAAATATCAAGTTTTTATGGATATTAAAACACCAATATTGAAGAGATTAAAGAGTTTGTTGTTCTAATCTTTGGCAGCATGTAAGACACACCAGGAGAAATTACAAATGGGGTAAAAACTCATAAAATTGTAAAAATAATTCTTTGTTTGCATATTTGCTCCATTTGTTAAGAATGACCCCTATCAAATTCATAATAATGGAAATGTTTGGTGTATTCAAACCCTGCCTGCGTATATTTAGCCTACACATGCGGAGCAAACTTTTATCTTCAGCTCTTCAAAAGGAAATAAACCCAGGTTTATTGCAATTCAATAGTATATATTTCACAGTACAATTTCCATGCCAGTACAATATCATTCCAGATGGGGTTCACGATATCAACAATATTATGAATTTGCATCATACTTCAGTGAAATTAGAATTGCTTGAAAATTATCATTACACATTTTGTGTTTCAAGTCTTTACCATACTTTTTTTCTTAAGCTTGAGTTGTATGAATACTAACTTCTTAAAGATGAACCTATGAATCTTCTGTATAAAACTTATTAACAAAAAACTTACCTTGGAAAATAATTGCTCGTTAGGCCTATATTTCCACATCATTTTATGAGAAACATAATACTAGGCTATAAACTGATCAAAAGCAGACAACACAATAATTCAGCCTGATATCATGTTTGCCTAACAAAATTACAAGCGCTAATATAAAGTTGGATACCAAAATAACACAGAAAATTCATCAATAAACAAATGTTTGTATTTCGATATTTCTATGCCCAAATTTTATCATCAGACACTTTTAACATTTAATTTAAAATTCAATACTCTCCATCAAGCCTGGGGTCCATGTCCTCTTCAGGCTCCGAGTCTGGGAGAGAAATGTCCGACTCAGAGCCTAAAACTTCGAAAAAGACGTCTGCCATTGTTTATTGTTAATTGGCAGATGCCGTAGGTCGTTTGACGGTAAAATACCAGATAATATGCTCATTAATATTCATGAGCTTGTGGTAGCTTAATGTCTCTCCAAACAAGTTATGCATGATTTAAACGTTCACCATGAATCTCGAAATTATATTAATGATTCATTAATGGGGTCTAAAAACATGCAACGACCGGTAATTTACGCACCTGTTACAATATTCCATTTAGCAAAGCCACTGCAAGGTGAAGGTCACAAAGCACACTATTACCTTCGAAACTAGATAACGGCCCAGCCTCTGTTGACACCAGAATCGCAAAATAAATTGAATGCAGAAATTACAGGCTTTATAAACTTTAACTGATAACAATCACCAATACAATAAACCAATTTATGATACTTGAACTTTCTTTAAAATTTCTGATAGTATAATATTGGCCTAGGGTAATCAAAAACACTTGACACGATTGTACATGCACATAAATGTACATTTATACTGTAGCATATGGCTATGTATTTTCTAAAATGTTTGACTAGCTCCATCAAAAGTATACATTTTTATTAACTGAAATTATATATCATAGAAAGAGAAATAGATCTGTCGGTGTTTCAAATTAGGGTAAATTAATTTGCTGTATGGTACTACAGTACCTATTTCGTAAAATGTTTTAATAGGTAAACAAATCTGATACGATAAATCAATGGAATTTCCCCAAGAATAAAACTTCAACATTATGATTAAACGCACTAGTGCACACCAATATTTCTTTAACACAACGAATGCACAGATACTGCTTATCTCTCGATATTATTCAAGAACCTCACTCAAATAATCTACCTCGTAAGTTATTTAATGAATATTTACGTATTCAGGTAGTAAAGTTGATTTTTAAAGACCGGAAGTATTTAATGTTACGTTACAATAAATCCGCATGAACTACGATATCGGAAATATAAAGATTTTGCTTATAACCAAAAAAGCGGAAACGGCAGCCGCTTTGGTCAATCTAATAGCAATGCTAATGCTGTGTTATTAAATCGGTTTATTTACAACATTGCTTTCATAAAACATAATTCATTATTTGTTCTCAGTTCAGAGTTTAGGTAAATTCAACAGCTGCATATAATAAGTGTTCAGCCGCTTTCAACTGTCTATAATTTTTCCGTTTTGTGCACAGCTAACCTTAGATTTGTTATATGACCAAGCCGACAGCGGCTGTCTAAATTTTTTCATTGTTGATTGCAGGTCAATTGTAAAGAATTTTAAAGGATAAGTCCAATGAAAAATGAAAATTAAGCCTTTCAAACAATGTACATCCGTAAATCCATTCATTTCGACCAATAATTTTTAGATATTTTACTTAAATTACAATAAAAATTCAAAGTTGGAAATATTACGTTTTGACGGCTTTGATGGGGGCCGCCATATTGTTATCTCGAACGGTAAACGAGAGCGAGAAACAGCGGGAGTCTGACGTCAGCGACACACCACGAAATTAGGAGACACCGCACAATAGCATTACAGCGCAATGCCCGCCTGACAGGCTTGGGCTGTTCCAACCGAAACGACCGGGAAAAAGTCGTCCCCGGTCACGGTAAATCATATTTTCAGATCCTAAAACCTGACAGGTATAAAAACTTGTCAAAACGTTGTCTACATAACATTGGAACGGGCTGGACTTTCAAGTTAGGCCGCCACAAGGTTTGAATACTTCCGACATTTTGTTCAAATGATTAATCACTAAATATTATTAGTTTGAATTAAGTGATTGTTTTCACAAGTTTTAAATTTTAAATGATAATATATAATCTAAGTGGTATCAACGAAAATTATTTTCATGATAATGGGGTTTTTTCCTTGCCATAATAAACAAATATCAGTTAGATCTAGTGAAAGCGAATCCTAAAGCGAAAGCTCGCTCTTTTAGAGGCATGTTCGTAATCAAACTGATATTCGCCCATACGCATACGAGTTTATCTCATTCGACCAATATTTGGCTTAATTATGTTTGGATTTGGAATTAAAATTGTGACTAGCAATTTGTTAGTAAATCACAGTCTAGATATTAGTATTCCCACAAAATACTCAATGCATTTACTATTGGTACGAAATCAATTTGATTGCGAAAGGTTGAAATTTTACTCTATGATCAATGCATTCTATTTGGCATTTATATGGCATGGAATAGGATATTAGTTTCATTGAATTTCATTGTTTGCTTTGGTATTATTTTTTTTTACATATTTTGAACTTACCTTGCAGAACTTTTACATTAAATCAAATTCTGTTGTTTGTGAAAAAGTTATCTTTGAATGATAATTTATAGATGAATAAATATTTATTTTTGGGCTTCTTTTAAGATGTGTGACTATAATTTTGATTTGTTGACAGTGTTAAGTAATTGTTTAATAATTTTTGGTTCAGGTTGTTTGTGAAGAACATTTTGAAAGGGACTGCTTTGATGACAATATCCAGGCAAGAGTATTGGGAAGCGGTCAACTGAGAAAATTAAGAGCAGATGCAGATACCTACTCTCTTTGCTCATAAAAAAAGACCAAGTCACAAGTGAGGATAAGGCCTTGTTGAAAGGAAAACGAGACAGGTAACTATATTAAGAGAAAAAAAGCATACACATGTACATTACTGTTTTTCAGTATGTTTTGCATGAAAAGTGTTTTTAATAACACAATATCAGATAGAAATTAGGATAAATAAAGTCATGAACATTATCTGAGTAAATATTATTGTAGTCTGCTTTAAATAGTCTATCATATCACTTTGTTATCATTCAAAAGAGTCAATCTTCATATGAAACCAGGAGGGTAGTAACTTTCATTACTGTGTCAACTACTTTGCTGTGAGTGCAAGCATTCACAATTTCTTTTCAAAATGTTATCAGTAGCAGCATCAGAATTCAGCAACCTTCAACAACTGCCAGCAGAAAGAACTCAAATGTACTTGTTTATTATCATCATGTAGACCCACCAAACTTGAATTGGTTTTGTTTACAAAACTTCAATGATAAATGAGTAGTAAAATATTTTTTCCAATAAAAAGTTTCATGTACTAATCATTGCACAATAGTAACAACTTCTTGGTTTACCCAAAATATAAAATTGGTTGACTTGGAATGAATGATATAGAGAATCCTCCCAAATGTCTCCTGATAAAAAATATGACAACACAAAATGATTCAAATATAATATATCTGAGGCTTGAATTGAGATTTTAATTATCATTCAACATCATTCTTCAACAGTTATCATCAGAATAATGCAAATATCTAAGACACGATTGACTAAATCCCATCAGGCTGCATTAGCAGTGAGTTATCGCATTGTTAGTGTGACGTCATCAGCATTTTAATGTGACATCATTTCTAGGTGTAGAATTTTTTGGCTAATAGTATTGTAAGCTTGTTTTACACACAATCAAACTTTGGGTGCAGACTCCTTGACTAGTGTGGATTATTACTTATAATTTTTGTGACCTTGTTGCCCTTAATAAGGGGACAGGGGCCACGCCCTTAAAATGTTTCTTCGTCTTTACTGAGTATGACCAATTTTAAAACCTGATGAGCTACAGAGTCATTGGATCTATTATCTAACTAATGCATTAGGTTGTAATTTTTAGTATAATACAGTTTTTGAATTTTATTTTAGAGCATTGGAGTTCAGAAGAATGACTGGTGTAGAGACTATGGCCACACTACCCACCACAAATGCAGCGGCCCTGGCTAAGACGCATCCTCCTCAACCATACTGTTGGACCATTCCTGCCATAATTCACAGTTCACAGTTAATGTTTATGAAATTAATCATAATGACATGGACAGTCATTCACTTGACATATTTGACAATGTTGTTGATAATTGTAATGAATCATTTTCTTCATAAATTGTTGATACTTGTACTGAATCATCTGTTCAAAATGAATCATTTTCTTCACATATATCAAGTGAAACATCTTTTTATGAACACTCATCTGATGCGGATACGCAAAGTGGGGATGACGAACCAGAATATGACCATATTTTCAATGTCATCTCTCAAGATAAATATTGTGTATTTTCAGATTCACTTGATGAGCTTTTGTACCAGAATCATTGTAAATCCTGTTCATGTCCTGTAGATGAAAAAAAAATAAAATTTTTTGGTATTATGATCGGCAAAGTTATATTGTAAAGGGGTCATGAGGTTCTTTATTGGAGGTCACAGCCATAAAGTTGCATCATCATCTGGTATTATTATTATTGGGGCTTACCTTTGAGGAGTGATTGTGTGCAAGTGTATTCACAAGTTTTATTTGAATTGAAATATTTATTACGCTTTGTATATCTCTGAAGGTATTGTGCTTCCCAGCTTATTTGAGAAATTTGAGGTACAATTGAGATAGTTTGTCTGATAAGCTCTTTCAAGTTTCACTGTAGTTGAAATTGTCAGATATTATTCATGTGATATAATTGTATATCCAAGCGTGATAAGAATTTCAGATAAACTTCTTCTGATATTCAAACGTAGTTAATCAATAATTCTACTTTTGCATTAGCTGAATTGATATAAATTATTTGCTGATTGTAAAATGATTTTATGGATGAAAAGTTGAAATTATTGAACATTAGTGTAAATATTATTGACAGAGTGTTGTGGATAGTAAGCGAATACTGTGGAACCTTAAAACAATTGGACTGATTGACTAGCTGACGATATTGAACCTTGGCTCAGGTATTACACATATTATAATAATTGAATTAATGATGATAATTGTGATCCATGTTTTTCGTCCACTCATGATTAGAATACTAATTTCCTTACTCAAATAAAACAATCATCTTTTCAAATATTTCTTGTTTTTGTTATTGCAAACAGATCATAAAACAGAGTTAGGGTCATATCACTCATGAAGGGGCCATATAGCTTCGCTAACTTCTTTGAATCTTGTCCTGGAAACTGATCTGTTATTTTCCTGACTGTACAAGCTGGGGTCACTTTTCATACCACTTTCTCAAGTTTCTGCCAATTAATTAGCAATAATACGTAAATAAAATATAAATTAATTTATTGATTTATTTGTATTTTTGTTGTTAATGTTATTTTATTATTCAACGCTAGTTTCTCACGAATAAGGAAGCAGCTAAACATTGATAATCCATATACTTTTGATGCTGAATATCATACTACGACTTACTTTTGATTTAAAAGACAAGCAGCCAGTTATTAGTATTGAAGGTTTATAAGAAAAGGAAATGAAAATTTTGACAGAAATGACAGTTTTACAATTATTATTCCGTTTTCAAATTATCATCATCGTTGAAACCCCCAAAAAAACATGCCAAAATTTACATCAATATCGGCCGTCCCTCCCTTTAGACATGAGTAATACTGCTGGGTTATGGCAAATCGTTGAAAAGTCTATGTGCTCAGTAATACACGAAATGCCAACGGTTCGATCGTGCAAGTACGAAACGTTTTGGGCAACATGCCATGTCTTCGAATCGACCACGATCACCGGATTCAGTATCCGAGTCGCTACTGCTGTTATCGCTTTCCTGACATTCCCCTTCCACAACCTGCATGAGGTTCAAATATGTAAGGTTTTAAACTAAACGCCATAGCTGGTTGTAAAAGAAAACACGCGACTGAGTTTTGCAATATGACTCAATGTTTATGTTTCTTTACAAGTGCGCAGCGCGTATATACAGCAACTCTAGTTTTCGTTCGCAAACTCTACAGCACAAAGATGTTCGGAGATTACAAATCAAAGCTCCTTACACCGATTCCTTGTGGTGTGTCGATGACGTCATTTTTTCACAGAAAATGGCGACCCCCTTCATCGTCGAAATGCACAGGTTTAAAATTATGTAACTAATTAACCCAATGACCAAAAAATTTAGAAAATTGTGAGAAATCGTCTTATGACACAAACTTTCGATAGAATTAACTTGAATCTTTCTTGGACTTACCCTTTAAGTATTTCATTGCATCGATAGAAAGCTTAAGTGACTGCATAAGTCCTCTTAAACCTTAAAATAGCCAATTTAAACCGTAAAAGCGTGCACTAGTGCCTTTAAAGTTTCCTAAATGAACAGTGAGTTTGCCATATTGACCGGTGGATGATTGATGCCGTACATGAACTTTTCTAAAGGTCTTTAGGAAACACCAATGTAGCAGTAGGTCAGTGACACTATGACCGCAATTTGTGATCATTGTGGATCAAGGTGCTCGATTAAAAGTGTAATGTTTTTGGACTTTCACGGCGTCAAAAAGAAGCATAAATTTACACGAATGTGAAGTATCGGGTAATTATATTCCACTGTTTCATTTTTATGTGCGGGACAGTTTGTCAATCAGAGTTTTTGGACAGGATATTTCACTGCCATCACGAAAAAGGCGACCATTCATTTTTGATAAGAAATCAAATTTGTTTACATGTTGACTTTTAGTTGCGTGTCATATTTCTCATAATCAAAAATCAAATGTATAGGAGATATAGTTAAGAGACCTAGGAACAATGTTCAGTCAATTATTTTACAATACTTTAAAGCTAAATAACGTATCGTGATTTTTTCATTTGAAGTACAGTTTGCCAATAATACCAGAAAGTTAAAATGGCGGCCAGTTCAAATTGTTTTGTAGATGGTTTATGAAAACATAGTGCTAACTCCAATAATAATGAATCAAATTAAATGGTTTTGATACCAAATTAATGCTTGGAGATTTTAAAATGCAAATTTTACCAATTGCTAGAAATCTATCCATTAAATAAAGATTTATATAATTCTAATTGGGGTATGTCATGGAATGTACATTCAAGTACATCCCTGCACCTGGATGGCGTTTTGTGTATGCACATATAAGTCCTGGCTGGCGCCAAAGGGGTTAAAACAGAGTTCCCTCCGCTGCCTTGTTGATTTTTTAACTAATAACTAATTAATTACTCAAGCAAATCACTTTCAATTGCACAGAAATCTTTATTGTGTCCGATAGCAACTGTGTGTGACGATATCTATAACATTCAAGCTCCTTAACTCATTAGAGCCTGGACACGGTTTACGGCTCAACACCTGGGCCTGTCGCCACTGAAGCTGATCGCTGTAGCGAGACTGATTAACTCAAAGAACCGCTCATCTAGCGAGAACGTTTAGGGGGCCGATATGAACGGAAACTGTCTAGCCATGAACCATAAAGTCTAGATTGTTTTATTGTTTCATGAAGATCAAACAGGAAATAGAGGGACGGAACACTGAAAACTTACAGAAACACCACCTGTGATTATTCTTCAATGATTTTTTTCTTTATGCTGTTAATTAAGGGGTTTGTCCGTCTCCAATTAAAAGTATATGCTTGGAACTTTATAAGTTACAAAATAATATATCACCTTGCGTCAATCTTCATGTTAGAAAATGCCTTTTTGCAATTTACCATTCGAGTGATTTGACGACGGCATATTGTTTACTCTTTTGCAAGTACTATATTATTTTTTATTGTGATTTGACACACATTTTCATTTGAAAATAGAATTACAACATGTCTAAATACTATGTGCAGCAAATAAATAAATTTTGTAATGAATATTACTATTAATAGTAATAAAAAACAGTAAAAATATGTAATATTTATAAAAGTAATTTTATTTCGTTATTTTGACAATGAGTCGACATAAAGAAGAAGAAGAAGAAGAAGAAGAAGTAGAAGTATTTTATTAAAGTGTCACAGGTCAGTTACAAAAAGATATATACATAATAAATATACATGAGTAAAAACTGACATCCAGCCATAAATTGGCTTATGAGACACTGGCAATATAGCATATATAAGATATATTTTGAAAATAATAATAAAATATTGTTAATTAAAAGCTTGTAAATGATAAGATAATTATATTACCAAATATATATGAATAAATAAATAAATAAATAAAATAAAAAAAATAAAATGAAGCATTATATATAAAAAATAAAATCCAAAAAATTTATGAATCGTTAAACATGAATGAAATATGCTAAAGTTAAAAGCATTAAACTTAAAAAACTTAAAAAGGTGATAACAAAAAGCTGAAAATTACCCATTTATAAATAGAGTGCATCTATGAAACATTTTTGTTAAGCTATAAACTCAGGGTTATGAATGCTCATTATATTACATTATACGTAATTAACATCATTCATGGGTCTATCTTTTAAATCAGGAACTAAGTTGAATAATATGTCAAATCATTATAAAAATCGCTTTCACATAAGAAATGTACTTCGTTTTCAACACTTCCGCAAAAAGGGCAGGTTCTCAAGTGAATAGGTGTAGGGGATCTTTCTTTTTTGTTGAGAGGTAATACATCTAATACAAGTTTCTGTTTTTAGGTCTTTCTTGTATAATCTATACGTTGTTAGTTTATTTCCATTTTCTGTATTCTTGTCATTCCATTATTCTGTAAACCATTCGATCTCTCTCACCCTGCTGTCTTAGTTTCTTCTTTAGAGCATACATCACATTAGGACCTGATCCAGCAGCATGGAGTAGATTAAAAATATTTGTCCGCGTGCACATCTTTTCAACTGTATACTCGGATTCTCTATTATCGCGGGCTCTCTATTATCGCGGTACGTGAAAACATCGGAAATGCGGAAATACCGCGACCCCTATCGGCTGTTTACTAATGAAAATAATGAAAATAACTTTCGTCGGCTTCGGCAAAAATTTTCCTTACCGTCATGTCTCGTCTGATCGTATGTTTAGCCAAATGTTCAAATTACTAAGGTATCCTGGATGAATTTCAAAATAGCAGGACCCCCACCAATGATGGTATCGTTTTTATTAAAAACTTACTTCTCCCAGGTTAATCCCTCCACCTGCCAAAGGTCGTCTGCATATTAATGTTTCTAAAAATAACCTGGAAGTGATGTTTCACACAACACTGGCGCAGTGACTGGACGCTTTTTTATGGCAAGCTTTTAAGGTCAAAAACACTATCAGTCATACAGAGGGCACCTGTTAAATTTATTTTTTTTCTTGCGTAACGAAAAGTATGTAGCAAATCATTTTCAATTTCACATAGGTGACTTCATATGAATTTCTACATATATACAAAAGATATTTAAGATGATCATAAATAAATATTCCATTTTTTTTCACAAATTGATAAATGATCCAAATTTCCAAAAATCCCTCAATAGTAATTTTTAAAAAAATCTACATTATAGTATACGTGAGAAAATGTTGGTAAATGATTTTATCCTAACTATTTTCCCCCTAAATACTATTTCAAAGTCAAAAAGAACAAAACAATAAAATACTGATTAATAAATTATTTCAAATAGTCAAAAGAGGACGTCAGGAAGCAGTATGTCACAGAAAAATCTTGTATTTGTTGCGTTTGTTGCATTTGAGGTCACCAAAGCTGGTGTTTCCGTGTATCTGGCAGCTAGACAGTATGAATAAATTTTCTTCAGCAATTGAATAATATAAAAAGTTGTCAATAAATCCAGAGAATAATTAAACCATCATTTCTAGTTGGAGGAAATTATAGAACATTTACTTATTGAAATCTCAAAATGCAGCAAAGATTAATAAGCCAACTAAGAAAATAAAAGCAGCTCCAAAGAAAAGGAAAGCAACTTCAAAGAAAGTGAAAGCCTCTCTATAAAAAATAAATCGATAAATAAATAAATTCAACTCTAAAAAAAAAGTTGATGGTGCCATCACAACCTAGGACTTCAGCTAATTATTAGGACAGTTGACTGATGTCAGTAATGATCACACTATTTCTGAAAATGAATACAATTATAAAAATTCAATTTATGAAATATTCGTTCTGTTTATTTCAAAGAAGGGATGAGTTTACCACCCGATCTTGTTAAAAAAAACATCAATATTTGAGACTACGAAATCGTTTTGGGTACGAATTCACAGCATAACGGGGGGCTCTTTCCTCGAGTGACTGAAAAGAAATTATAAATACGTTAACTTTTCTTTTGATTTATTAATTATTGCTCAAACCACAAATATAAAAAAGACACATGGATCTAGCATTGAAAGAAAACTCGATGGAGACTCGTTTTTGGTAAATATAGGCATTTTGCTATATCGGGCGTGTCATACGAGCTAAAAATAGAACTACCGCGATAATAGAGAGTGCCGACGTTTTCAGGTGTAAACACGGCGGTCAAGTAAATAGCTCTCGTAATTAATGAATAAGGATGTGAATTTACATCTCATACATGATAATTGAAGAATAAGCCTTGGTTAAAAATGTGACAACATTATCTTATGCCTATGAGTTTGCATACGATTTTCCGGAAACGACAAAGTTAACTACCGCGATAATAGAGGGTCCCATGATACATACAAATGATTTTTTCCGGCGTTTTGACCTATCAAATAGTTCCTTAAGCAATCTTGAGCTGTCAGTTCTGTTAAGTCTAATGTAAGCACGAACTGCGGCTATCCTTTGTTTTGTGAAACATGATATCCATTCCATTTCAGCTAGCAACTCCTAAGAAAAATCTGCAAGCTCTATTTTGTATTTTGTTAATAAGGCGTATAGTGATGAAAGGCCCCAGATTGGCGCTCCATACATGAGAACAGGTTCAACAGTAGTTTCAAATAGCTTGGTAAAAACATTGTAAGCCATACCTCCACATTGATGATATTTTGTAAAAAGTACAGAAAGAGCTCTATTTGGACTTTTAGATTTTTCTAGAACAGTGCATTTCATATCTAGATGTTCCTCGATCCACATTCCGAGATATTTATACGATGTAGCATGGGCCAACTCGGCTTCACCACAATAAAAGTCAAAATTTGTAATGGGCACCTTTCTATTTCTAAAATGAATAATTTTGGTTTTCGAACACCATTTGGATACCAAATTTAACATCTGTTGCAGTTTGGTCTCACTTGGCGCCATTCACAACGACATTATCATGGGCATGATATTACCAAAATTACATTAAATTTATATTTATAGAAATTAG
This sequence comes from Phorcus lineatus, assembly GCA_921293015.1. NCBI lineage: Eukaryota > Metazoa > Mollusca > Gastropoda > Trochida > Trochidae > Phorcus > Phorcus lineatus. Next base: position 22,199,645 of record OV121092.1, read on the forward strand.
AAAAATGTATGATTAATTTACAGAAATATCCAAATTCAAATTACATTACCAATTCAAATATACAAATTATCATTATTCATAAGATACATAGTCAAAATCTTTTACAAGTAGACCATATTTCTCATAATCACCTTTTCACCTAAGGATACAAAATGTCAGAGTAAAATCTTCACTCTAAAAAGTAGACAACTCGTCTATCTAAGACAATTGTCTTTAATTGATAATCCGTTTACAAGCGTTGACACTGACAGTGATTTTAGTAGATAAAGCCTTAGGCTAATTAAGCTAATCCACTTAAGAACTTAATTGACCTCATCTAATTAATCTTCAAGTTTTCCAGACATGTCAATTTGTAAGTCCAATGAAAACAATAACTGCCTAGAATATTAGTGACACTGTTAACGAGATTAAAAATCTAACCAATGAGAGATCACCTTCATTTACCTTTATAAACCCAGATAGAAATTAAATCTTTAGTTAGAGTTTGGATACTATGACAGTGCTAATAATTGTATATATATTCTTCATATTTTTTCTATATATTCCTATGTATATGTTTTTCAATATTTTCAAGTTGTAAGTAAATTCACAACAGAAACATGTCAGTTCTCTTATACAAACACCTGAGGCAATCACCTACCCAGATGAATAGTCTTTTATATGCTTTAGTAATTAACAACTCTTTATTGTCCATCACTTTAGGCAATCGAAATGAAACAATTGTAACATCTATACTTACGGAAGTATCATGTCAGTCATACTCTATTTGACATTTAATATGCTTGAGGGCTTAACAGCTTTCAGTCATGTGAATCCCTTAAATAGGGCCCTCTCTGAAACAAACATCAGTGGAGCCCAGAGAGGAGCCCTGAGTGGAATCTACAGGGGAATGAGAATGGAGTTGGCTGCTAAGTGAGGTATGGGCATGGGGCAGTCACTTTACCACCATTTGCCGTCAACTTCACAGCTGACCTTTTTCTTCATACTCATGATGTCATTATGAAATAAACCATCATCTCTATGACGTCATCTTTTGTGTCTATCTGTCCACTCCTGTCTGATCAGATGCTCTCCCCAGAACTCCGAGGTTGGATCCTATAGCATCAAGCTAATTCCCTGGGATAAGTCTAGACTGGTGTCAACCTGTGAGATGGTAATGCCTATCGTCCTGTGGGTTGGCGCCTTCTTTGACAATACCATCTAGACACTTCTCAATACTCCAGGGGCTGAGTGTATATATATAGATTGTCATGCCCCTGGAGGGATCATCCAGCTGTAATCTACATGTTATTATCATTCTGTTATTATAATTGATCCTGTGAATAAATTGTACATAACTATTCCATGGACTTTGGATTTCTTCTGCCTAGAGTTAATTCCCCATTAAAAACTAGACAGCAAGACCGTCATCCCGGAATATCCAAAGTTGGGGCAGATGAGGAATACCTACAACCCTGCTTCAGCTTTGTGATAACATGATCAGCGTAAAGCAAAATAGCAACACATATAGTCTATCCACACACCATTTTCACTTCCCTGAATCTCCTCCGCTAAGTCGTTGATATACAGTGAGAAAAATGTTGGCGATAGTACGCGTCCTTGTTTTACTCCTCTTTTTACAGAGAAAAATTGCGTCATAAAGTCATTTACTCTCAAAGTCAAGAATTATTTTCATAAAGAGTTTTGATAGTAATGAATATTTTACCCTTCACTCCAAACTGTCTTAGCTTAAACCATAAACAATCTCTGTCTGCATGCCTTTTTCAAATAAAAAAAGCATGTAAAGGTCTCTTGTTTGCTGTCAAGTCTACTTTAGATGATAGTGTATAGTCTGTACATATGTTGAAAACAACTTCTCTCTTTTCTAAAACCATTTTGCTGTTCAGATAAAATATCTAAGGAGTCAATCCATGAAGTTATCCTCATATTCAATAAATCACAATATATTTTGCACGGTACAGATATCAGTGATATTCTGGAAAGGCAATAAAGTATTATTATTATTAATATTATTATCATCATAGTAGATCTCTCAATTTTTTCTCACATCTTCATAGTGTGCCTTGTCATATGCGTCATCACAATGCTCAGCTCCTGAGTAAATGGATTCAAAATCATTCTTCCATCTCTCTAACACACTTGGTATATCAGTCACAGTAGAACCGTTATCAGTTTTAACTTCCATAGCTATTGGTGATCGTCTCTCATTAGATATTCCAAGTTTTCCAATCAATTTCCAAAAATCAGTCTCGGCTTCATTCAGTTTCTCCAACAAGTTATTTTTTTTTGTTCTTGATATTTTCTTTTATACTTTCTCTTAAGTTTATCAAAGGTTTTCCTCTACAATAAGCATGCTTTAAGCGTGCTTTCTCTCCGGTTGATCCGTTACATTTAAGCCAAGCCCGCTCATTATTTGCTACATCATTCTAGTGTAACTGTAAATCATTATTCCAGTGTGGTTTCTTGAAACGTTTTTTGTTAGTATCATTTCTTGTTTTGGGAGTTCCAAGAACATTGTCCATTTCAGTTTGTAATGTGCGAACAAAAATATAATATTTATATTCACAGTCTATTTCACATTTGGAAACATGTTCGTCTTCCAGTCTATTTACAGTATCCTTTAGTGTTTGTATCGTGCTCTGATTAACAGGGAATGTTGCAGGAAGCTGACTGCGGCTATGCCTCTTTTTGCATTTCTTTACATCAGCACATTTCTGTATATCCTCGCTTTTTGGATGACGGTTACTTCCTCTTAACCTTGAGAGATTTAAACTGTACATGTAGTGGCCTGGGAGACTATCTGGGCATGTTGCATCATACTCGTTCAGTAGTGATGTCATCTTTATAACTTCAAAATCTTTAAAGTGAGGCTATTGTTCATGGGGTAACAGTACATAATCCACCCCTGATCTCCCGTTAGTACTTATGCATGTAATATCGTTTCTATCAGAGTTTCGACCATTTAGCATGCAAAAGTTTTTATCAACAAGGAAGTCAATAAGCTTCTCATCGTATGAATTCTCAGTAAAGTCGATCACCTGTCTTTCTGGAATGGAGTTGACGCTTTGTGCCTCCTGTACGTGCATTAAAATCACCACAGATCTGAACGATTCCCTGACACTGGAACTGATATACCTACTGTAGCAATGTCTCGAAGTATTCATCCACATCTTTGTAGTGAGTCGATTCAGTAGGACTTAGATAACACACTGCTAAAAACACATTATTTCCTGTAACCTTATTATTGAAATGAAACCATGCAATGTCTTCACTGTCATTATCTGAAATAAAACATGTATAAATTTCTAAATTATTGTTTTCACAAAGATACCCACACCACCTGAGCCATGTTTAGCTCAGGGATGTTGATATTGTCTATTATGGCCTATCCACGTATAGCCGTTTAAAACAAGTTTCTGGTCATTTTTCAAAAAAGTCTCACAAAGGGCGATTATGTCATAGTCCCCAGATAATATAGCGAATTCCCTGCAACATGAATTGTCATTAGTTCTAGTGGACCAATCTCTGCAATTCCAACTGCAAATCCTCCATTTATCCTATCTTCTATTTGGGACAAGTTTTTTTTGTTCCCCTCAGATGGAAATCTTTATCTTTACCCAACTGTTTCATCACTGTCCTCAGCGATGCTTGGGTATCACGTATTTCCTGTGTTGTTTCATTCTCTATATACACTTTCTCATAGTTACTGTTATTTCTCAGCACATGTTTTGCCTTAAGGGTATAGTCTACCCAGAAACAAATGTTTCAAGAATTTTCTCATTTTTGGTACATAAGTTCTTTTCAATGTGCTGAATTAAAAAATGAAATAAAATTTAGGGGTCACCGGACGATTTAAAGAGTTATGTGCCATTGAAACATTGACCCCAATGTAAAAACCTGAAAAATGTATATATCATTTGTCTAGGTAATAAATTAATAATTTATTATTGTTTTTCAATTTTTTGGGGTCTTTTTATAACCAACTGATGATGAACTTGATTTCAATTCATACAAGTATGAAAAAATACCAAAATGATGATTTTTAGGAGGATTTAAATTTCAATATTATGATTTTTTATATATCATTTTTTCGTGTAAAGCTAAATTAAACTTCTTTATGGGTTCAACGATTTTATGAAAATTTCGGAAATGAAAATTTGGAATATGTCATTCTTACTGATTCAAAAATATATAGGGGTCACTGAACGATTTTTTTCGCTATGACGTTTTGAAAATTGATATCGGCGTAATAATTGACCCGATTGTAGCCTGGCGCTAGACTGAATGAGTGTCAGTTCGGGGAAAACGAACGGTGTATGTCTGCAAAATGATGTGATCTATTTACTTATACTACACTCATGAAATACTTTATAATTATGAATAAAATACTTTAACGGATATTCTGGAAACACAAGTTCAAAGGTTTTTTTCTATCATTATTGCCGCTCATCATGCAGCCTTGTCTCCTCTTACGGTCTAACCTCCTACGGTCCGGTTAGATATTTCATCATTATTCAGATTTCGGGCCACGGCCCGTACATTACGATTTAAGCAAGCCTGATGGAGGTCAGGGGGAATCATAACAAAACCCATTTATTTGAATGAAATATTTCCATAGTTTTATGAAGATGGATCACAAATTTAAATTTGGATAAGGCCGGTATCGAGCTTACAAACGTCACTGTCTGCGCTCACTTCAGGCCTCTGGGTACAGTAAAGTTGCTTCGCTTGCAGTAAAATCACAAATAAACTTTTCAAATAAGTCTGTAAATAACAGTTATTGTCGACCTTATTTTGTTGAAAACCATCCAGAAAATTCCTCAGTGAAACATGTGTGCGTAGCAGAATATTTGCAATCCAAACAGACGTCTATGTTGTGTCATTTATAAAAAAAAGTAATAAGGCTATGAACAATTTGTGAAATATTAACTAGATTGTTTTTTATTTGCTGAATTCAAAAGATATGAAATAGTAGTAAAATATCATTTAGGAAATTGGTATTTTTCAAATCTCTCCCAAAAAAAAAAGAATGTTTAGAGTAAACTTGATGAATTCAACCAAATTTATCAAAACGTTGTTACAAAATTGTGTAAACAAATTACCTCAATGCTGACAGGAAATGCTTTGGCTTGTGATCATATTTATTACCAAGAATGACATACAGCAAAATTCATATTAAGTTTTTGTGGGTTTTTCATGTACAATAAATCAACTGATATCAAACTGTATCTCGGGGCTATTTAGGTGGTTGTAATATTGAGAAAAATATTAATTGCAGCTTTTCACCTGTGTACATTATCAACATCACTCTTCCATCAGTGATGACACTATTGATATTAAGGTATTGGCATATTCACAAAAATAAAATCAAAATTTCTAAATATGGATAGACAAGTTCTAAAAGTAATTTATTACTTCAGCTGAAACATTAAAAAAAGAACATGATAGTTATAATTGTCAGTGTAAAAGATTAATAAATATTACCAAAGATAACCGTTCCAAGTTATCATGAAAAACATGTCCATATATTCAGTGCTCCTTTTCATCTTATGTATGAAATTTGGAATAGGGGATTCAAGTATCTTTTTAGCACCAAATGTAAGTCAAAAACAAAAATTGTAGGAATAGAAATTTATATCTGCTTCCTTTTTGTAATCAGCTGCTCTTCTGTTTATTGGTGGCAATTCATTCAAGTGAGGAATATTCAGTTTTTTACTTTACTAACTCCACTGACTTTCATCTTCACTGTTGTCAAAAGCTTGAAATGTAAACAAAACAATACAATAACCTGTGAGATGAGGTGATTGAAAGTTTGGGTTTTCATAATGCCTTAAAAAATATTTCACATGTGTATCTGCATATTTAATTAAAGCCGAGTTAACCCTTTACATACTGAAAATATTTTTATAAAGTTGCTTCATAAACCAAAGATTTTTTTTGGCAACATGTCGCTTGAATACCGCAGCCATTATGTGGCCTCAATACTAGAGAAAAATGCAAAATTTAGTATATTTCTAAAAATGAATCAAAGGATGTTTTGTGTGAAAAATAAATACATGTGTGACATAAATCGAAGAAACAGGTGAGTAATTAAATATATTTAGCTTTCTATGTACAGAAATATATGGGTTTTTTTTATTAGTTAGATGCATTTAAAAAAAATTTTTTTTAGAAAATCATGTAGTTTGCAAAAATTGTTGCAATAATTAAAATAAATTTAAATACATCATTAATTGTTTTCTCAGGTAATATATATGTAATAGTTATTATTTAAAAATTAATTCTAAAAAAGAAATAAATTATTTGATTGGCCTGATGAGGAAAATTAAATCATTTCAATTCAACGCCTTGAAATTAGCATGAGTGAATTAGAGTCTTTCAAATTCACGTACGTTTCCGCCTAAAAAACAACAATGCATTTTAATGTTACAGAAACAATAAGAGAATGATTGTAAATGTTCAACTTGCTATAAAAATCTTTTGTGTTGACAAAATCCGGAGTCACGGTCATTGCCAATACAAAGCGACATATGTACGTACTGTTTCAGGAACGAAGTTAAAACTTGTACATGTGAATTGAGTCCAATTGTGTACATTCATTGTTTACCAAAATTAGCAATAATGCAATCGTATAAACATCAAATATATATCGAAATGATCTGTATTTTCTAAACATGTATTCTTAAGCAATCGTGTATTTGATTTTATATCGGGATTTACGAAAACACAACCCGGAAGTAAACTACGCAGCTGTTCAGAGCACGTGGTCGAAACATTGTCAATACGACATATAATTTAAGAAGATATCTTGTCCCGATTTAAAACTATTTGTTTCGAGATTAAATGATATTTAATTGAGGAGACATTTAATGAAAACAAATATTCGATATTACAAAGAGGGATACAAAAATAATAACATAATCGTTGTCACGAAAGTAAATTTAAGAATGTTATTTTCGCATATTTTGGATTATCATATTTATCTTGTAATAATTCATAATTTATTGACAATTTCCATTTAAGATGATGAAATGTTATTATATTGTTCATAATGGCTAAGAATAAATAGAAGATATAACTTTTAACTATAGCGTGTCTGGCCGAATTACCATAAGGCGATTGTTGACTATCGCTTGTTATCAAGAAAATAGTATTTAGATGATTTCACGTTTTGTAATTGTCAAAAACTTTTCACCATTATCGACAAAAACACAAGTGACATACTTTGTTAGGAATAAAAATATATTGAAAATTAACAATATTTCACCGATAAGTGTTGCAAATATTTAGATTTTTATTTACACAGTTGTATTTTCGGTTTGATTTCAAACCACGTGCGCAGCTTGTTTTGACATATTCTGTTTGACCGTGACCTTCCAGTTAAGTTCGTTTAATGTTGATCAAAAATACATTTGATAATCTTTAGATCAAAATCTAAGACTGTAGAATATCGATTTTAATATTTTATAGTTTCAAGAAGCTATACTTTCAAAATAATTTACACCCGATGAAAATTCAACATCACTTAGCGTGTCAATGAACTAGCGAAACATCGGCAAGTTTCAATTGAATTTTCTTTCAAACAGCTTGGATTAATTCATCAACAAATCTACTTTTTCCTAAAATATAATGATTTTCAGTGAAGATAATTATATAATTTTACAGAATTTTATGAATTTATTATTGTTACTGTGTTAGTTTATCTCGGACAGGTAAGTTTTGACAACAACTCGCCCTCGCGCTTAGATGCGCTACTGAGGATACAGCATTTCGTAAAAGCGCGCTTACAAGCGTCACTGAGTGCCACGGTCTGTTATGCGAGCGCGCCTCAGTGCGTCACTAGGTTTGAGAAGCAACTTTTTCTTTGCGCTTATATGCGCTCGAAGTATGTAAAGGGTTAATCCTTACAACATAGTTTTGCAAAATATGACATAACAAATCACATTACTATAACTTTATCTATTCAAGGCTTACTACAATAGTAATGTTTTTCAGTTAACCCATGAATGGAATTTTTGAGCTTGGATTTATTTGGGGATAACCTGATGTTTATTAATTCATGAACAGACACTTTGTAACATACAAACCTTATATCCTTTGCAGTTCAAATTCTTAGTGTTAGATTCTCATGATTGTTTGGCATCTTTCACTCAAGTTTGTAGCTGGTTATTGTTAATACCATGAGATAGCCTGAAAATTAAAGTCAGTACAATTTATTAACCTATTTGGATATTGTACCATATGAAATTTAAAAAAACACGTCATCAAAAACATAATTTTTTCAAATATATTTCTATACCCAATAATGGATTCCTTGATTTAGAGTAGGCATATACCGTATATTACCGTGTATAAGTCGACCCTGTGTATAAGTCGACCCCCTTTCTCAGGCCCCCAAATTGCTGTCAAAATCATATACCTTGAATATAAGTCGACCCCCCTAATAGCGCGTGTTGGAGGCAGGTCGACATGAAACACGCGGCACGTTGAGAGATTTAGTTACGGTAAGTTGATGTATCGGTAATTTTCAAAGTGAGTTGTAATACGTCAGTGTTTTGTGATACAGTAAGCATTTGTTTAATAACAGATTGTTGTAATAAATATATTATATATAAATATTGATAATAAAAAATACATACGTGTGTGCTGGTGTTTGTTCTTTTAAAAAAAATAATTTTATGTCAATATGACCAGTGTTTCAGATTTACGGCGCGACCGAGACATTCTCACATGATTTCTAAAAAATGTCGCATGGGTTTTCAGCCTTATGCGCCTAAATGTCGCGTGTAGTTGTTTAATTGTACAATTAAATTTTGAAAAAGCTGTCAACTCATCTTCATAGAGGATACAATAATAAACTGTCGGGAAATCGCAAGTCCTCATTGTTTACACATGCTGTTACTATACCCTCCCTCCAATAACTTCAATTTCCGGTTACAAAGCTCCATGCATCGACCGAGCATGACATATATCAAGCCCACAGCGTTTGGAGCTTGCGTTAAAAGGGGTGCACAAAGGAACAGCGACCTATATCATATCTGAGGTGATTGTCAATGTCGGCTTTCATTACAGGGTCAAAACACGCATCTATAATGAACTGTGGCGCAAAAAATAATAACTACTGGGCCACACCATATGCAATAAACATTAAGTACGCATTTATATGCATATCGTGCGTAGCATTCGGTTTCTAACTCAATTTAAATGTTACGGTTTTCATAACGAAATTTGGAAATTCCCGTAACTATTTATAGCACATTACCAAGAACTCATACCTCAGACAAAAGGATAAATTTAATTGGTTAATTCAGAATGCCCGTTTGAATAATTCATTGGATAATTCTGTCATAACCTTTCGCCCTGCTTTTCTCGGAAATTGATAGTCGGAGTCGTGAAATTCCGAGTATTTTACGCGGTGAAAAACAAACCAAATGTCTTCATCAAATTCAAAGAAAGCTAGAAGAGTAATTGATTTTTTCACGGTAGCGAGGTAATATACGTCTACTGATGAGGTAGGGGTACAAGATGATATTCGGCCCGATAACATTTCCGATGTGACTACACTTCAGTATAACATGTGACAAATCGCGGGTGTTATTTTCGCGCTAAAAAAGGACTGATTCGTGGGGTTTAATTTTTTAGCATATCGACAAAGCGATTGGTGAGAAAAACTGCATGAACCGTGCAGAAAAATTACAGTGATACTAATAGTAATTACCTATCGGTTCTCTTGTTACGTCCATGTTACGTTTTGTTGACAGTCATTGAACCGTATATCCATCGAACGTGCATATCGGCGAAATATAATGATTTTACAGTACGTCTTTTATTTAATTCATTGTCATAACTAAAAGTTATGATAGAAATAATGTTAGATCGGGGAAATAAGTCTTAGCTAATGTTCAACTTCAACAGTAATTTTCTTCGCCGAACATTAAAAATTCAAAATGGCGTCGATCGATAAGATTATTTACAAACGGATCAATTTCAAATCGATCAAACTGGATTCCCAATCGTAGTAATTTATTTATTTTTAGGAATTAAATGTAATAAAAAAACAGTAAAACATGTAATATTTATAAAAGTAATTTTATTTCAATATTTTGACAATGAGTTGACATCATGGCTTCCGGTTTGAATCTCGTCTGTTCGTCTCCTACCGGCAGATCGTCACTTGACCTCAGAATTTTTAGGTCTCAAACATAGACCTCGTTTATAAGTCGACCCCCCTCCTTGACCCCTCAATTTCTGGTATAAAAAACTCGACTTATACACGGTAATATATGGTATCTGTATAACAGTTAAGTTCACACATTATAAAGGCTGCATCATGGCAATTCATAACGAAAATCTATTACTTGAAACATGTAGAATATATCTAATTTGTGATTCTCGATTACAATCAGGGCAGTACTAATCAAATTAGAACCCTGGGGTTATTTTGGGGAAATATGGTAATACATCCTAAATGTTTTGTCGTAGTTATAACCTTATTATGTGACAAAAGGCATTGTTAAAATTCAACAATTGATAATGTGTAAAAGTTGTACACATTGAAAAATAACAAGATTAGATACAATAGAAAATTCAACCTACCTCATAAGTTACTGAGCCTCACGCTGAGAAAATCGACGAGTCTGCCATGAGGTCAACAGGCGCAAGTTTCCACCGCTCTCTTTTCGAGCCAGGCAGGAATTTCATTGTTCAAATCAGCATAGCGCTAAAACTTGACTCAAAGTTCAAACAATTTCGGATTCTGCATGAAGCTTTCAGCTTGTTTGCAACTTTGGGTAATTCATGATTTATTATCCTTTTCTCTGAGGACTCGCCATGGTCTCGAACGATAACATGAATTAAAATTTGTATAGGTGATAATTACAATTGATCATCGCAAAACTGTGTCATGTGTGCACGACTTGTCAAGTGATCGGTGTTTACAAAACAATGACGTAAGTCATTCGGTTGTCGTAAAACATTTTTAAGTGCGTAAATATACTTTCTTCAGGTGTTTCTTAAACAGTATTAGAGCTAAAATCACAAGGAAACGTATAATATGAAACACATTGTTCATTTGGAGTGGATTATTAACGATGACTTTAATTTCTCGTCATTATGGATGACGTGTTTTTGGACATGCGCAGACGTAATACCTTGTGCTTAGACTATACCCTTAAATACAATCTTCTTGTGATCCACGCTCTCAAGTGTTGCAACGATGAACCCGTGACGGGGCCCGTGTCCGTCTCTTTGTGATGCCCGCACTGCCCGCACATCACGTAACTTCAAACCATCACATAATAAGGTGTTAGACATGCAACCATTACACGAGGATAAATTTTTTCACCATCAGCACTTGGAAGATTTTTAATCACAATGTTACATTTAGTATCGTCACTTTTCACAACTTCACTAAACATTTTTTTCATTTCGTCACATTCATGTGTTAAGGTGCTTAAGTGACTTTCAATCACTTCACATTTGTCATTTAATTCCGAACGAACGATCTTCATTTCTACGTCAATTAGCTGTAGAGTGTAAGTTTAACTTCTCGGTGAATTTCATTTCTAACAATGTTTTGAGGTTATCCATTCTTTTCGATAAACTATTGTTCATACTGTGCATTTCTGATGTAAGTTTATCGACTGCATGGAACATATCATTGAGTGTTGCTAGAGTCTCACCGTTTTGATGTGGTTTGCAAGTAGGGTCTGTACTTTGATCCACGTTGTTGACTGATTGAGCGCTTGAGCCAACCACCATTGCTGATTCAGTGGAGTTTGTCGTTTCAAAATTTCCTTCCCGAGCTTTCTTACAATCTAATTTCTCTTCTTGCAGCAACTTTCTCTTCTGGTGGCCGTTCATGCTTGTAAGGCTAATTGTTTTTTTCAGAAAAAGTTTTTCAATACTTGTTAACTCACTTTTTAACACTTCAATCCGAGAGCTATCTTTTTCCGTGTCTTTCACTGTTCACACATGCGCATTTAGTCATCAAGGCTTCTCATATGTTCGTCTCCCTTGGCCGGCATATCTCAGAAAATTTAGTGTGAAACATATTCCTCGTATATAAGGCGACCCCCCTCTTTGACCCCTCAATTTCTGTTTTTCAATATGCAGGAATTTTTGCGTTAACATGACTTCACCTGCCAAAAGAATCTGTAATGCAAGAGCAAGGCTGCTGCTTAGAGGTCTGTGGTACTCGCTTGCTGTTGCCCTGGGTCAAATGGTACTAATTTGTGTGACGGTTCCAGAGTGCCCCAGGGGAATGTAGTTTTAGCTAATCATGTCAGGATGTTGACAGGGCACCCCCAACTATCTTTTGCAACTATTTTTTAAATCAGAGGACTCATTCTAATAATGTTTTCATCTTCTTAAAGAAGACTAAATTGTCTACAATTCAATATAAAGTATATGAATACATGTTCGGTATTAGGGATTTTATTTAACTGGGAAAAAAAGGCAATCTTTAGAGGCTTGTAGAAATCTAACTCGAGGTTGTATTATGATAATTTTTATATCATTGTAAAGAGGAATAATGTATCTTCAATTCAATATATGATTTTTAGTTGCACAATCAGATTTCAAGATTTTATGTAACGTGAAATGAAGACAATCTTTTTATTGTAATAGTAAACTAAGTGGGATAAAAGTTCATTCAAAGTGTCGGATATTTTTATTTTATTTTCACCAACTAAGTCTGTAAAAGACCATCATCTAAATTTGGAATATGGCATGGAAACACACCCTATATAAACGCTGGAAAATTCAGTCACAGGGGATAATTAAGCATTAATGGTAGTGAGTCATATGCTGGAAAATTCAGCCACGATGGAAAAACTGGTCAATAAAATATTCAGAAACTTACAAAGAGTATTTTTTCTCCATTGGTATTAATAGTAATACATCATTTATTCAATATATGTTTCATGTCTTTGTTTTGGCAACTTACTGTGACTTGAGAGACACCCCAACTTTTTAATTTTGGGATGAGCATATGAGCAACAGGCTTGTCAGAGACGATGCCAGTACGCATCTTGATGGTAAGGGGAACGTTCAACACTGTGGTCATACTCCTGACAATCTGTTCCAGTCGGTTTGGCTTGGAGATCAGAGCAGAACCTTCACCCTGCAAAGAGGCAGTACAAAATCACATACTAAAAGCTTTAAAAACCTCATAATCACAGGGCGGCTCACAATGCAGAAATGAATATAAATGTTAGTATTTCCACAGAGAGAGTTATGGATATAATTAATACTTAGTACTAATATTTAGGCACAAATGTTGTAAACATAGTATGTCATGTGCACAAGTATGATATTCTGTCAATTTATACTGAAAGGCAAAAGAAACGTCGCAGTTTTTTAATTAGTCGAAAGTTGTGAATGAAGTGTCAGTGACATGTTTTCTCGAGTAATACTTTTAAAACAACATTAGAAGATCATAATTTGAAGATTTTAAGATAACAACATAAGCGTGCAACGTTTTGAGTGTACTGTAAAAAGTTTCAGTTTCATTGAACAGGGACCAGCTCGACCAAACGCAGCATTGAAAACGCACTGCACGTGCATATGGTGTATGTTCTGGGTACAAATAGCACTTGTCTCCAGCGAACAGCAGCCATGCCAAGGTTATCAAAGGATCGACGTTTACAGGCCATCGGACGTCTGCATGCTGGTCAATGTGTTGCTGATATCGCTAATGACTTTCAATTCTCTGTAAGAACGATAGATTGTTTGAAACAATGTTTCAACACTACCAAGAGTGTAAACGACCATCCACGTAGTGGTCGACCTACAGTGACAACACAACGTCAGGATCACCACATCGTCCTTCAACATCTACAGAACCGTCTCACAAGGGTGACAGACACAGCTCAGAACACATTTGGGACCCATCAGAGACCAATCAGTGATCGCACTGTTCGTGGACGGCTCCAAGCCAGAAACCTTCATTGTCGACGTCCTGCAAGAGATCCAGTGTTGACCCAACGTCACTGCCGTAAACCTCTCCAGTGGGCACAACAGGGACAATACTTGTGTCTGAGGCAATGGCGAACTGTACTCTTCTCAGATACAAGTTGCTATTGCTACTAGGATACGGCGGCGCAATGGAGAACGGTTCAATGATGATTGTGTTATGAAAAGAGACCCATGGGGTGGGCAGAGCATCATGGTATGGGGTGGTTTTGGACTTAATCAGAAAGTTGGACCCGTGATCTTTCAAATTATCGGTCCAGGCAGAGGTAATGGTGTGACAGCTGCCCGTTACATTGACCAGTTCCTAAGACCCCATGTTGTATCGTTTATTGCACGTCATCGACGTTATGTTTTTCAACAGGATAATGCACATGCTCACACCGCCAGATTCACAAGAGACTTTTTACAGCAGTGGATTACAACGTTTATGTCATGCCTTGGCCAGCCCCGAGCCCGGATCTCAATGCAATTGAGCATTTATGGGATGAAATCCAAAGACGCCTCAACAACCTTACCCAAAGGCCGACAACTGCAGACAAACTTCATACTGCATTCCTGAGGATGTGGGCTCAAATTCCTTTGGCCTCTGTGAATCGGCTCATAGACTCTATGAGCAGGAGATGTGTCCAAGTTGTCAATCAAAATGCATGTTGGTCAAACACGCTATTGAATTTGTCCCATGAAGTGGCTTCACAAAATAACATTATCAGCTGAAAAATGTCCAGTACCATGATTATGAAATGTTTAAATAATACAGAGATTGTTATGTTATCAATATGTCATTGTTTTGGAATGCTATAACGCTTTGTATTAAACAAGTTGTTATCACAGTTAACTACAATGTTTCTTTTGCCTTTCAGTGCACAGACAACAGGCAAGTGGATAACCAATAAATTTTTTTAATTCACATGACATTTTTATTTATAGGTTTGGAGCTTGGGATTCTCAATGCTAACCGCTAGATGTAAGCTAGGTTGCGCACCTAGACTTATCCTGCACAGCAGGGATTAAGCGGTTAAGAAAAATACACCCATTTGGGTCTGTGCAATTCTTAGCGCACTGCATGACACCTCTGATCATCAGAGTGACCAAGTGGTAACAATTAACAGCAAATGAAAAGTAGATGGATTAGCGCACTCCAAGACAACCCCTGAGTGCCAGGGGACAAAGAAAAACTGAAATTTATATTATGGATTATTCCTTAATTGGTGAGCCATGAATGAAGGTGGTGATGGGGATGGTGGTGGGTTTTGACCAGAGTCGTTCGTAAAAATGGCAGCAGAACAAAGACGAATTATGCACATGCGCAATAAACCAATTTCTTATATGGAACATGCTCAAAAGTTATAATAGATGGACATGCACATTTGATGACAGCAGGTATAGAAATTTACCAAGAAATATACAAACTGCCAACAAGAAATATGTTTATATATTGATAATATGATAATGAACGAATTTTTAAAAGAAAAGAACTTTTAAAGTTTATATAACCACAAATGTATTTCACTATTTTCTTTGGAATATAAGGATGTCTGATTACAATTTTTTTTTATTGCGTCATGCAAAGGTCGCTGATCAAATATGTTCAGTTTGGTAATGAAAGCCGTTTTTTAATGCCACTTTTGATGGGCCGCTTATCTATCTGGCCACAAACCAGTGAATGCATAACTGGTCACACACCCTTTTTGTGACGTCATTAACAGAATCATTGCCTCGTGATCTATACATCTATCGTAACAATATCACAGAAAAAAAACAATAATTAACGATTTTCAGAGAATGTTTTCCACTCATTTAGATAAATCATTTGACGATGTAACACTATTAAGCGTTTGGTGTATAAAAGGGTATCCACATCAATTATTTAAGGCGGTATTTCAGTGGAAATAATGATGCGCCACTCTGTTCAGTCTGTTCATTACATCACACCCACGCAAATTTTATGGCCCTAGCCCAGATTGGTTTTTCACAGCCGATAATTACACTGTCTTAATGAAAGGCTAATTAAAGGTGTTTATTGGACAAATTAACAAAAATCAAGCCCAGTTCTTATTTTTTTGACAAATCTTTGAACGAAGATCGAGAAATGATAAAGTCGAGGTTACCCGTTGTTTAATTATAATGCAACATATTTTTTTTAAAAACTTGGAAAGGAATATAAACCTAAATGCAAATGTATGATTACAAAGTTACACTTGATTACTTTATGTCTATCATTATAAACAAGACTTTACTGAAAGTCACATAGTACAAATACAAATACAATTATACAAAGAAGTAGAAAAAACAAACAGGCACCACTACATTTAATGATTGTTCTAATTTCTGAGTTCTGGTCTGAATACAAAATTAAATGTTGTGTTTCCATGGAAATGGCCAGAAATAAATAAAGGCAGAAGTTGAAAATCGCAAAAGGCACCACTATACACGTTGATTTCTTCATATATCATATCCAAATTGGCTAGGTTTTATGTTCTTTTACTTCTGATTCAGAAATACACCTCATATGCACAGACGGATGGATTGCAGGAGGTTTTTTCTATAATATATATCACTTGGCAGGGGGATAATAAACATTTGTTTCAATTATTCTGTGCAGTAGTCTATAATGGAACCATCCAAATTGTGTGTCTTGAGTGGTCATTAGCTGGGTTTGAAATTAAATTTAGGGGTGAAAAATGCACGACATAAAACCCCAAAATAAAAAACAGAATGGATTTATCTCCTAATTTAGACAGTCAAAAATGTTTTGGTTTTTTATTCACTTTAGTTACTCGTCACAACAGATGTCTCCCCCTTTCACCATTCCAGCATAATTTTGTATTCGAAAATTCCTACTCAAATAAAATTTGATAATTTTTCTATAAAACAACAACAGTTTGTCATGCTTGACAAAATATTAACTACATATGATTCAATTTAAGAATACTGATTTTTGGGGGACAGAGTTGTCAAATGTTTAAAGTCCAAATTGTTGCCATGGAAAAAAACAAAAATTGAAAATTGAAAAAGAAGTTGAAACCCCCAAAAGGCAAACCTACATCACATGAAGGCGATGTATACCGAATTTGGTGAAGATTGGTCATGTAGTTTCAAAGTTATGCTCTGGAAACAAATGGGATGCTAACGCCAACGCGGACACGGACATGGACACGGACACAGATGTGGGCACCGACGTGGACGGGAACTCAGCCAAAACCAATTTATCTCTGACCCTTTGGGGGGGGGAGACATAATTTTATCTATCACTGAATTTTCACTTAAGTGTTTTATTCAGGCTGATGGTTTAAATGGTACAAAGTTATTGAGCAAATCTTTTTCAAGTAATTGAAAACCGTAAATGAACTATCTTCAATTATGTTTTTAATAAATTTAATATTAAAGATTCATTTCATGTTGGTTCAATCCATTTAGATATGATGCTATATGCTGTATGGTTAGAGACAAAATGTATATTTTGTAATTTGTGTTGCAGCTGTATAAGAACTAATTTCACCCAGACACCCTGAAGGTTGCATTCAAAGTCAAGGTTTATTTGTAATGAGTTCCAAGGCCCATGTACAAAAATACACAACAAAAATGTATCAAATTTACAAATGGAATTCAGAGTGTTTGTATATACACATTTCTTTTAGTATAGGCAGGGTAAATGAAATACTGAACACATTAGTAGGTATAAAGGGGGTTTTGGGACAACTGGAGGCCAAAATGTATTTTTTCATTAACCTTAACACAAAAACTACTCCACAGTTTTTATCTGTAATGGTTAATGAGGAAATATGCTTTACTCACCACTAATCCAGAACCCCCATTTATACCTACTATAAAAAAAGTATTATTAACTCATTAATGCCGAGGCAGCTTCACGGCTCAACGCCTGGGCCACTGACCACAAACGGTGCTCGCTGTAGAGAGACCAATTAGCTCAAAGCACCGCTCTTTTCGCGACATCCTTTGAAGACAGACAGACAGACAGATAGTTTATTCAGTCTCACCTCTTATATACATAAAAATATCTAAACAATTATACATTCTTAAAATACATGAGCCACCCAAAAATATAAAATAGGGTTTTGAGAGACTAATTGTCAATAAAAGATTCGTAAAAAAGAACAACAATCTATATAATACATAAGATAAAGTATAAAAGTACATATGGATTAAAGTACTATAAAATGATAAACGTGCTAGAAAAGTACACATATTAGAAAATAGAAATATGATACATTAAATTACAGTAAAATGGGAACAGATCATCGTTTGACTAAAATTTTCCGTCAATGTTCTAAAATAAGTTTGCAGCTTCTGGCACTATCCCTAAAAACACTTGGGCTTGCTAAAACAAATGAGATACGTTCCTGGTCAGTTGCAGTATTAAAAGCACATTTCTTAAAAAGGCTTTCTCTAATCGATTCGTATAAGGGGCAGTGGAGAATGACAATGACATCAGGGCAGTGAAAACATCTTCTATCTTTAAGTGGTGTGTTAGTGTATCTGCCCACTTCAACTTGTATAGGAGCAGTTCCACAACGAAACATGGTTAGAGCTCGTCTGTGGGAACAACAAGGTTCTTCCTTATGTAGTCCTCGCAGCCAAATACATCTTTAAAATTTCTATATAAACGTAATTTATTTCCTCCTCTTCTATTTCTATTTACATTCAACAAATTCGTGTTCCAATCTTTTAAGAAATTCTTAAAAACAGCCTCTTTTACATGTGATCCCAGTTGTTTAGTTAGATTTCCATTCTGGAAGTTTATCCAGTTTTCCAGTCCAAAAATCTTCAAACTATCTCTAACTCTGTATATCCAGTTTCTTGTGTTCTTCTTTGCTAGGTCACTAGTCCACTTGAAAACTCTGGAGGAAAGCCTTGATGGTGATAGACAGCTCAGTCGGCAGAACCTGGTTATGCTGCTCCATTGCTTCATGATTGGTGGGCTCCAGCCCATATCTCCGATTACAGAGTTGTTGGGGGCAAACTTGTATAGTCCCATAAAAAACCTCATCGCTCTGTTTTGAACAGCGTTGATTGCTTGTCGGTTAGATGTACCCCATATCGCCGAACCATAGTCTATAACGGACCAAACCATGGAATCAAATAACTTGGTGTAAGTCTGGTACTGCATTCCACCTAAGGTCTTGAACTTAGATATGAGTAATCTGAGCGCTCTGTGGGCTGAGTTTGCAACTGCTTTTGCCATACATAAATAGTCGAGATTTTCAGTGAGAAGTAGACCAAGATAATTATATTTACTACCGGTAACTGTTTCGAGTACATCGGATCCACAGTTAAAAACTAATGTCGTAGTAGGAGTTGTTTTATTTCGGAAATGTATGACTTTTGATTTCTTTGGATTAACCTTCATCTTGTTTTCTAGGCACCATATGTTCAAAGAGTCCAATTACATATTTAGATCATGCTCATTCTCTGCCAGCAACACAAGGTCGTCTGCATATGCCAGAACACACACCTTTTCAGTACTTACGTCGACGCCAACTCCTAACTCTTTTAGGGACGTAATGAGGTCATTGATG
This sequence comes from Phorcus lineatus, assembly GCA_921293015.1. Lineage (NCBI taxonomy): Eukaryota > Metazoa > Mollusca > Gastropoda > Trochida > Trochidae > Phorcus > Phorcus lineatus. The sequence goes on from OV121092.1 coordinate 22,219,156, forward strand.
TAGATGTTGAATAACATAGGGGATAAAAGACACCCCTGTTTCAGACCAGAGTGTACATCGAACCACTGAGTTAGTTGTCCATTTAACCTTACACAACATTTCACGTCTCGATATAGCGACGTCACAGCATTAAAGAGCCGCCCTTGTATCCCAACTTTCGGCAGTTTTTCCCATAGTAACTCTCTATTAATGCCATCATAAGCCTTGTAATAATCTATAAAGGCAGTAAAAGTAGCTTTCTTCTTCGATTTTCTTGAGTCTATGATTGAGGTTAAAGTAGATATCTGCTCCTGGGTTGATCTGCCTTTCCGGAAGCCATTTTGTTCATCACAGAGGAGATTATTGTTCTCAGCAAACTTATTCAATCTCCTATTAAGAATAGCACAGTACAGTTTGTAAGAGGAATTAGTAAGCGTAATGCCTCTGTAACTCAGGGGATCAAATCTGTCCGCAGTCGAAGACTTAGGAATTGCATTGATTATACCTTTTGCCCAGTCAGTAGGGGTGCGTCCATTCATAAAACAACTTTTAAACATTTTCAATAAAAACAGTTTACATTTTCCATTTTTTAACACATCAACTGGAATTTCATCATAACCTGGAGACTTGCCCTTTTTTGCTGAGGTTAGAGCCCACTCAACTTCCTCCATCGTTATTTGAGTATTAAAAGCTTGCTCTTGGTTTTCATTTATGTCGAGGTTGGCCACCGGTATTCCATGTGATCCATCTCCATTTAACAAGGTTTCGTACTTCTGTCTCTACGTGTCCATCACAATTGTCTTATCTGTACAAAGGCTTCCGTCGTCAAGCCGAACTTCCATAGGGATATTCTTCACTCGGTTTTGTCCGACACCGACCTTCCCGATCTTCCTCCAGAACTCAAGAGTCCCCCTCATCACACATTCTGCCCAGCTCCTTAATCGTAACGTTGGTGTGTCGACGCTTCGCTCATTTCGCTGCACAATCGAATCTCTTCCTCTTCTGTACATATATAGCTCGAAACACATGTTTGCGGGCTCCTCTACACTTACACCAGTCTCTCTCAGCTTTATGCATCATTTTCCACAAATTAGACAGATAATCCGACCACCATGGTTTCTTCCTGTGTCGATATCTCTTACTCGTACCCATTGCATCTATAAGTGACTTTTTTGGAAGAGTTCTTTCCATTTCATTTGTTAACTCTTACGTTGCTGAATATTATTTTGACCAGTTTTGCCCCCGTGGCTGAATTTTCCAGCACTCGCCTCGCTACCGTTATAGCGCAATTAGCCCCTGTGGCCGAATTTTCCAGCGCCGCCAGATGCGACCGTTTTAACAACATATGGCGTGTTTACATGGCGAATTACGGACATTATCGTCGTTTTATACAAAGCTAGTCGGCGAATCCCGTGTTACAAATGGATGATACTTACTTGACACTTTGAATGAAATTTCTATCACCCCTGGAACGGTTTCTACAACTGAAGTAAACTTGTTTTCAATTCGGGCGCCGTAACTCAATAAATTCCAAGAGGGCATGCGCGAAATCAAAACGAAACTAAAGATGAATTGTTCCTCTTCACATCGATATAAAAATTATTTTTATAATATGTTTAGAACGAATTTTACAAAATTTTAAAAATTGTCTTCATTTCAAACATTATAAAATCATTTAATCACTGAGTGCACACATGCAAATTATATACGGAATTGAAGCTAATTTTTTGCTCTATATTTCACGATAAATTTTATTACGATACGCCATCCTAAACGAAAGATATAAATTACGAAAACAGGGTAGTGATAAATCCCGATAACGTTCTGACCCCCACAGTAATATTACTAAGCTAATAGCCCTGGGCAAACGCACGCGCTCAGCGCGTGCAGGCGGGGTATTCCCGTTGAAACATACACTCACACACAATATAAATTGTCTTTATTTCCAACTTTATAAATCATGTTATTCGCTTTGTATACATGCAAATTATATATGGAATTGAAGGCAATTTATTCTTCTTTACGAAGAAATAAATCATAACAATCTTTTGCACTGTAATTAGAAGTTATTACCTACGAAACGTGGGTATAGCTAGTAATAAAGTCTTTGATAATCGCCTTACCGCAACATATGTCGCATCGTTTCCACACGTTTTATTTTGATGCAAATATGGGCAAATTACACATGAAAATGAAGTTATTTCTTTCTGCTTTACGATGATATGAAAATAATAAATATGTACCACTTGGTTTGAAATATATAAAGTTTGCAAAGATGGTACCCTCGGGTATTTTAGAACAGATTTTGATAATTGCGACATCACTAACCGCTCCTTTATTGTCTAATTGTAATTTGCAAATTTTATATAGAATTGAAGACGATCCTTTCCTCTTTATTGTGATATAAAAATGTCGATAATGCGCTCTGCCGTTAAATGGATAGAAAGTGTAAAAAGCAGTTGAAAATAAATCGCTTCTCGGTAAACAAAATATGAATAGAGAAATTGCCTGTTTGTGCGATGCGCGCCGGGTCCTTTGTGATTTTCTTGTACATACCAATTTTACATGGCAATAAAGATTATCCTTTTCTCTATATTTTGATATATGAAATTGTAAAATTTACCGAGAAGTTTATGTGATATAAAGTGCGAGAAAATGGTAAAAACGTAAAGAATAAACAAAAGTCACAATTTTGCGGAACTTGCTGTATCTTAATTCTATATGATGTATATAATTTTTTTATATCAAATCGAAGACAATTATTCCTTCTTTATCACGATGTAATCAATTTCAAAATACGCCTACCTGTTGAGAAGATATGAGCGAAAGAAAGGCACATGTCAAAATCGCCGTTCAGTTTACATGATTTGAATCGAGAAATTAGGGTTTTGTGCGGCGCTTGCTGTGTCTTTATTTATTATCACGCATGTACACATTTTACATGGAAAGAAAGACAATCTTTCTCTCTGTCTTATGATATAAAAATTGTCAAAATACGTTGAGCACATCATGTAAAAATTGGTGTGACAAAATGGTGTAAAACTAAAAATATGTAAAAATCACCTTTTTTTGCGGCACATGCTGTATCTTCAATTCAGGTAGCGTAGTTTATATAATTTTATATTGGATTGAAGACAATTTTCTGCTCTTTCAAATGATCCAACCGGTATTGAAATCCGCCCAAGGGTTCATAGCATAGGGCGTGCGATATAAGGTTGTTCGTTTGGTGTGAGTGCAGGCTTGTAAGCAAACGATAGCATGCGCGGGACGGGGAGAAAGTGCCCACAGGCTATTAGCACGTGCGGCGGGGAGTGGGGGAAAATTGAGTGATTTTAACGCTTATTTTCGGTACGATAAACGGTATCAATGTTTGCATAATTTTCGGAACATGTACGCACATTATTTAGAACACCAACGAAACAAAATTCGGTAGCTTAGCGACAGACGGACGGAAAGTGCTAGCATTAAACTGACACTACTGCCGTGCAACATTTGCCCGTCTTTCGCTACTGTGAACCTCAGCGTTAATGAGCTAGCGTGACAAAAATAGAGTTTCTATGTCGCATCTCGCCCAGAGGACATGCGGTCAAAGCAAATTTCAACCCGGACAGGCCCGGGACCCGCATCTTAAGGGTTAACACCGACTTAAAACTATCGTAAGCTATGTCAATATCTTGCTGCGTATTCGCAGATGAAGTAAGCTTAAAAACCGCATCTTGGATGGCTTGGAGAGAATCCGGATTATCAGGGAAGTTAGTCGGCACATGTGAAGCATCCCACCTTGAACTCGTTATACTTGAACTACAGTACAAACCCTCTTCAGAACTTGAATTATTTACTGTAGCACTTCCAGGCAATTGCAAATTCCACACAAGAAAAGAATGATTCAGTTTTGTTATATTTTGTGCACTAAAAGCCCCTGCACAGCCTGCTTTTTCAAGAAGTGCATTAGGACGAATTACTTTAAAGTTTGTCATAGTTGAAATGGCCTCATAAGGGGCAATACAGTAGTCAACTACCGAAAGACCTTTTGTGGAAACACATGTAAAATCATCACCATTGGTTTCGCCTCTTCGCCCATTTACTATACAATAATTAACACTTATCAAAAAATCAATAAATAAGCGCCCAAAAGTATTAACAACATTATCAGTAACACATCTTTCAGCAAGCACATCTGTCCCTTCAATAAAATCCTGAAGATCACCACACCGACTATTAAAATCGCCACATATGTATGCTATATCATAATGTTGATACTCTGAAACCTGAGTAAGTAAAGTGTCATAGAAATCAGCACCATCAATGTTCCTTGAACGGAAACTGTCTAGCCTTGTACCATAAAGTCTTGATTGTTTTATAGTTTCATGAAGATAGATGCAGGTGCTGAATATTGATAATTTACAGGAATATACAGTCAGACCCCGATAATCCGGACCCCGATAATCCGGATCTCGCAGTATCCGAACGGTAGCAAACTGTAACCAAACTAATCTCTATGTAAACTCATTAAATGTTGATTCATTAATCCGGTGATTCAGTCTCCGTATCCGAACGCTAATTAGCTGTAACGGATTAGTCAATTACAGCTATTTCTGCTTCATTAATCCGAACGTTTATCAAAGCGTTCGGTAATCCACTAGTCAAGCGAGCACCACACTGATTGAATCGGTAAACATCAATGACAGTGCAAGTTGAGTTGAGCGTGTCAGCAGTTTGTGATTGTAATAAATTGAGATGTCTCACTTTGTGTATCTGGAGTTTGTGATTTGTGTCATAGTTATAAATATCGTGTCAGATTGAGTTTAGTTGCATTTGACACTTGTCACGATGGCAAGTCCCGCCCCTAAGCGTAAACGATTCGAAATTACTGCCTCACAAAAAAGAGAAATTTGTAGATTTAAGCAGGAAAATGTAAAGGCCAGTTTTGATTCTGAAGATTCTGCTTCACTTATCAGGGCAAGAAATGCCAAACATCAAAAACTAGAGGAAGCACTTTATGTTTGGATGAAGGAAATGACCAGTAAAAATGCCGCGGTCAGTGATGACATTTTGTTAGTAAAGGCAAAACAATTTGGTGATAAATTGCAAATTACTGATTTTGGCTATTCTCGCGGTTGGCTTTTCCGCTTCAAATCTCGCCATGCTATGACAAAACAAGTTTACCAGGGTGAAGCAGCAAGCGCTGATAAGACAGCTGTAATTCGTGGTCGTGTGTCTGTCTGTAAATTTGGTTCGTTTCAGTAGTCCGAACGTTTCACTATCCGAACGTTTTTGATGAAAAACGGAAGTGTTCGGATTATCGAGTTCTGACTGTAACATGTGATTTTTTACCATTGAGTTTATGTTTTGCAGTTTGTCTGATTTCAATTCATAAACATACTCAAAGAGAGAGAGAGATGGTGAAATTGTTTTCATTGTCTCACCAAATAAAATTGACAAGTAAACTGCATTAAATATCGCACCTTTTATATTGGTCAAAATGTTATGAGAGACAATTTCTCTTACTTATACCTAAACAACAGTACTTAAACAGCAAACTTAACAGCAAATAATAAACACAGATACACACTTACATTTTATAATATATATTTAGTTTATACATAACCAATTATCACTTATAAGCATTTGTCAATCTTCATGTTAGATTGTCTTTCTCAATCTACCACTACAGTGATTTCATGGCGGCATATTGTACACACCTTTGCAAGTAATAACACAAAACGTACCTAATATTTTCAAATATGTTGATTTACATGCATTTCCATTTGCAAATACAAATACTGCATATATACACACCATGTTGAGTAGATTCAGTGTGTCGGTATCTTAACCATCTGAATAATAATTAAGAATTTATGGAAATGATATCCAGACTTAAGAGATAGCACATAACATCAACGAATGTAATGATTAGTAATATTGACCAAGTGATCTATTCCGTTGTCAACTCTAATTATAATTTAACTTGTGTATGTATCCATTCAATGGCAGACAGGGTCGTGGCTCTATGAAGCATATTGTCGAAGTAAAAAAGCAATGTACATGCTAAAACTACTATTGTTAAAGGACCGCTACTGACCGTGTTTGATATAGTTCATAGCTAGTTTATAGCTAGTTCAGTTAAGTAATATTTGAACAAACTCTTATATTAATAATAGTATACGCAAGTAATATTCGAACAAACTCTTATATTAATAATAGTAATCAAAGTAGAACAACACTGGCGTTCAAAATATTAATTACATGCAATTATCAAATTGATAGTTCATGACATGACATCCCCAAAGTGATGCAATCAAGAAGTAAAGGTAAAATCAAAATGTCACTTTCAATAGCCTCAAATTCTTAGCAAATGATTTATGAATACATGTACATAAATGTTTATAATAACGCTGCCTCTCGTTTCGTCTTAGATATATAAATTCAAAGCATTTTACAAATAAATATATCTAACAATGTATCAAAATTGGTAACTTCACAAAGACTCCATCGTTTCATCTGAATTAATAAACCTTCTTTTTAAAATATTTATTTTCCCCTTCCAAGATTAACATATTCAAAATGTTTTCATTTATCAAACGTAGTATATTTTTGTACAAAGAGCAACGATTTTAATTTCTTATTGCTTTCCTGAGGATAGCATCTTATTTACGAAACTGTTATCTACATTAATGGATGCTAAACTGATTTTAAAAATAAGTTCATTGTTATACTATACGACGGACGCACATACGCGGCTCTCGCTGAATGAGAGGTGCTTTCAATTAACGCACATAAGCGGCTCTCGCTGTGAGGATCTCATTATTTTGACCCATATATGCGGCTCTCGGCGTTAATGAGTTAATAGATAACAGATTCAATCCTCCCACTATTGATATTATGTATCAAATAATTGTATCAAAATTAAGCCAAAAAAGGTTCACAAATAATATTTTCTAAGCAAGGGACTCTAAATATTCATTAGTTGGAAGGGACAAGCTGTTTTAACAAAAATTATCTTTGCTTTATTGGATCCAACAGAATTAAGTTACCAGGCTACTGTGACCATAAAGAGAAATGCTCACAACCTAGTCTCGCAAGCGAAGATCAATGGCTAGACGATAAACACAATGAGCAAGAAGTGACAGCTGGAGGGAAATATTTAGGAGATAAACATACTGTGTTTTTGAAATCAGAGGCATATAACGGAATTATAGTAGCTCTAAATTTAATTTAAAGTCGAACGCGTAGCGTGAGGCTTTAAATGGATAATTTAGAGCTATTTAGAGACATTGATGTTATGAATAAAGTTAGCAGGTGAGTGCAATTTTAATCTTGATGAATTTTGTGTGAGATTTTTTCCGTCTCTGTTTCAAACCATCACCAACCTAGCCCTAACGCCGGCACCGTGTTATTGAATGCCTGCCTTCATGAACTGTTGGGTTTCGCCGTGTTTGACCGTGTTACGAAGTTGCATACGTTTATTAAATTGGAATTTTATATAATTGTGAAATGTTAATCACAATAATGTTATCTTTTGTAAAAATGCCGGGTGGACAAGTACTTAGATAATATTGTTGCTAGGCAACTAGTGAATTCTTGCGCGTTAGACGAAGTAAACAGAAGACTGTATAACCAGATTATACACCCTCTAATTTTTCACAGCAGCCAATCAGAATTGGGTATTTTTCACAGTTATGGTAGAATATTAATTTTTACTTAGTATTACATTAATTAGCGTAAAAATGAGTATAGATTTTCAATCTGTCAAGTATATATATATATCATAATTATCAATTTAGTTTATCAAAATTAAGAACATTAGTATACTTAGATATAAGTGATCAATTTAGTTTATCAAAATTAAGAACATTAGTATACTTAGATATAAGTGTATAAATTTCACCCAGACATCATTTTTTTTTTTTTTAATGAATGAATGTTTATTTGTAATCACAGCCACATGGCCTAAAGTACAATAATCATGTATACATAAGGTCATTGCGCATGGACATTGAAATGATTGCTTACATAGGTAAATTACGTTTAAGATATATTGCAAGATTTTTTAAGCATTCAACATTCTGTGAAGACATTAGCAATTAAAATTTTTCTCGCATTGGATAGGTATGAAAATAGCTTGGTAACAACATTTCTCTACTTTCATTATAATATGGACAGACTAAGAAAAAGTGAAATTCGTCTTAGATAACGTCATAATTACATTTTGTACACTTCAATAAATCAATATTTACATTTGTACTGTATTGAAATTGCTGTATATTAAGTTTATGGCTCATACATCTAAATTTACACAGAGTTTGAAGTAAGTCTCTATCTGAAATAAGTCGTAAGATGTAAAGTTCTGGTTCCAGAATACTCTTGTAAGAGCAATAGTTATGCAAATATGATCATGAACATAATTTACTATGCCATATTTGATACTGAATATCTTTACATCGTTGTTTAAAACATTGCATAAAAAAGGAGGTGTCGCCACAATCTTGGGAGATCCATACACATGAAAAACCAGTCTCCATTAACAAAGTCCGAACATGTGACACCCAACTAATACCACCATGGTCGTCATATGATTTAAGCAGGCCTTTGGATGGCGACTTGTTTTCATGTTAAGTAACCTGGTCCAATATTTTACACATCTTTAAAAATAATTGATACGAAGTCTTGACCTTCCAACTTCACCAAGTATAGCTGTGTTTGACACAAATTTACTGACACTAAGATATTTCTTAAAGAAGGAACTTTGTACTTTTTTTATCTTATCTCTTACAGAATAACCCCAAATTTCGGAACCATATAAAAGTATTGGCGCTATTTTTGTATAAAAATATTTTGGTTATTACATTCAGCACGATTTGAGGATACTTGTTGATAAGTTGAAAAATAGGAAAATTGACATCATTGATTGTTTTCACAGCTGTGAGCATTAAGCTTTAGTCTCTCATTCCAAGCAGATGAGTGACGCGGGTTCAAATCCACTTGGATAGAGTTGGATTTTTGAGAAGAATCATTAATTTAATTTATCAAAAAATAAAAAAAATAGTATAGTAGATATAAATATACCAGTTAACCTATGAATTCTCATTGTCCCTGATGGTCATGTTGGTCAATGTCTTAAATTTCATAAGTGCTTTATCATGCTGACAAAATTGGTACAAATCCCAGCTAGTTGCAAATAGCTAGGTTAGAATCACATTTCTGTTCACTGGCACTGATCTAACGACTTCTAAACCTGAGGCTCTTGACATAGCTCTTGAGAAGGAATTTAAAATCTGCACTCTAATAAACGCCCATGAACCGGTAAAATTTTTTTTTAAAAACCCGGCACGGTTATTGAAAGCTCTACGACGGCCTACCATAGCCTGCAACTTTAGAGCCTTAATGGAAGGAATGCACATTCCAATACACCTCATGTGGTTAAGCTTGGTTAGATGTAATGTGTTGGGTTAGAGCTATTACGTTGATACATGAAAGCATTATGAAATTCCAGACATTGAGTCATACAATTTAACTGTTGGGGTTCAACCCCTGCCCTCACCTCTCTGGAAGAATAGCTGCACTACTTCGTTACTCCCCAGGGACGACTAGCTGAAAAGCCAGAAGGGGGGTTTTTGCTAACATTTATACAATCTAGATTTATATGTTTCATTATCATTAATGGTTGGACATAATATTATTATGTGCTCAAAATTTTCATATTGATAGCTCCCGATTAAACTAGTACAAATTTAGTCTTACCACAACCAGTCTGCCCACAAATTATAGCACAATGGGGATCTTTTGGTAACATTATTCCTTATTACTTAAATACCTTTATATATACAATGTTGGATATGTGATTGACGATTATAATAATCTTAATGATTCTAGGTATCCGCTTTGTACTTCTCAGTGTATTAATTTTCTTGCTATTTCATGCTTTAAACATTAGAGCTCTATTTTCTAAAATGGATATCAACAAAGTTTCAGGCGAAATTGAGAAACCCCCTTCCCATTTCAAACAATTTGCTGAACAACTTCATTCTGAACTAGTTGAATGTAAGAGAGAAAAGCGTATAGGAGCTGTTTTAGGTGGAGGAACAAATGTTAAGACAATTACTACAGAGAAAATTAATAGAATGACAGATAAAGAAGTAATAACAGAATACGAGAAATATGAACGCAGGTTATAGGTGCTGTTATGGTTAAGACATTAGGAAAGACCTTGCTACTTTTATATTCTACTGCTGTGAGCTACTTCTTAAATATCCCTCCTCAAATAAAAGCCAGGTAATTAATGACCTTAAAGATGACCCTTATATTGCTAAAGCTGTAAACAAAACTTGCTGTGAGCTTTACTATAGGCACGGGATGTTCCTAGCACAACTTACTACTTTATAACAACTGTCATTATTGTCATTTTAAAGATAAAAGTTTAGATGATAAAGATGTCGGAATCAGAGAAAATCCCTCAATTGGAACCATTATAGACACTGGAACCGAGTGAAGAATCGCCTCCAAACGCCTACATTTACAAAAAATCCTAAAAAATTAGCTACTGGTGAGAACTGGTACACCTAAACTGGACCTCAATGCTAATGATGTTGGGATGGTCAACTCCATATTTGGGGAGCAATGTTTATAAAAGACTACCTTGAAAAGCATAAATCTATCCCCACTGATATAGTGACTTAGTATCCTTAAGAATATATATAACTTTATTTATAAAAATGGCCACAATTGCTATGATGGTGGGAGGTGCAGTTATGAATGCAATAGCATTCTCTGGGAGCAACTACATGTACTTGTTTTAAAAAATGGGTAATGGTGAAAGAGCAAGACATGATAAAGCTTTGGAAAAACTAGCAATTGCCAAGAATATGTGGGAAAAACAAAGAGTTGCAAGACTAGATTTTAAAATGAACAACCTAGAAGACAAAATCATGCTATTAAAACTTTTAGGGATGTCGATGAAGCAATGCATGAATATCATGTGAGATTTGGAACCCCCTTAGAACCATTAATACCTGAACCAACTCTAACCAAATTTTATACTCCTTCACAATATCAAAAACAGGGTGAGATAATATTTGTTGTTTTGGAAATGATTGTAGTAGGGTTTATTGCTTATGGAATAAAAAAAATAAATCAAAAAAAGTTTTCTTGAATAATATAAAATAGGAATGCCTACACAAAGAAACTATGATATACAGAGAGAAATTATTCAGTGAAAATTGTTATTAATTTGTTAACAGATGTGATAATTGTGAAGGCTTAACTATTGAAGAATGTATTCATGAGAATATTATTAATAGTTATGAAGGATACTGATGTATAGACTGTGGGGAAGAATTTAGAACTCTTAATTTCTTTGAAGAATATCTGATAAATAATTATCTAACAATACAAAAAAAACTACCTTATCTGTGAGGTCTTAAGAAGAAAAGATAAAAATATTCCCATCTCAATTAAAAAACTTGTTGCAAAGAAAAATATTGCGATAGTGGGTAAATTAACCCTCAAGCCGCGGTTTCCCGAATGGTCCTCAGCGAATCCCGGAAACCAGACTTATAATCTGATGCATTTACTAATCAACGCAATTGTACCGTCTAGCGAATCCCAGAAAAAAATTGCACGGCAGTGGTGTCAGTTGAATGCTTGTATTTATGATCCAGCTTTCGCTAAGCTGCTGATTTTTTCCCCATTGTTGTTCTAAAGAATGAGCGCATATTTTCCGAAAGTTTTATAGATATTGGTCATGCTTATCGTACTGAAAATATGCATTGCAAACTCTCAAGTTTCCCAAACTACCCACCGTGCTTGCTCTAGGCTTGTGAGTTATTGCTCCCCTCGCGCACGAGCTTATTTAGCCGTGCGCATTACTTTTTGCTCAAGCGAGCGCACTCCCAACAAAAGCACACCTTGCTTTCGCGTATAATGTATATTGAAAATTTTTATATCATAAGAAAGAGAAAAAGATTGTCTTTTATTCCATGTAAAATTTGTAAATGTGCAAATATTTATAAAGACACAGCGAGCGACGCACAAAAAGCTAATTTTGCTCTTCTACCCTTGTAAACTGAGTAGCGATTTTGTGATATACTTTCCTTTAGTACTTCATATCTTTTGAACTTTTTGGTGCATTTGGATAACTGTTATATCACAACAAAGAAGAAAAGGTTGTCTTCACCTCTATACAAAATATGTTCATTCACAAAGAAAAATATTGACACATTAAGAGTCGCAAATAGAGCAATTTTGGCACTTTATATCTCCGTAACCAAATGACGCATTCCTACATCTTTTATGTCATTGTCAAGAGGAATACATTGCCTTCATTTTGATATTTAATATGTATATGCGCTAATAAAAATAGCGATACAACAAGCGCCGCACAAAGGGCACTTTTGTCGCTTTTTTATCATGTGATCTGAAGGCGTGATTTTTATGTACCTTTCTTTCGCACTCAATATCTTCTATACTGCTTGACACATTTTTATAAATTTTACATCAAAATAAAGAAAAAACAATTCTCTTCAATTCCAATTATTGATCATATATGTGCACACAAAAATAAAAGCACAAGAAGTGCCGCAAATTTGGCAACTTTCGTATTTCTGTAACCAAGTGACGCGCTCTACAATGATTGATATCAACGTAAAAAGCAGAAAATTCTCTTCAATTTGATATACATTTTGTATGTGCGCTCACAGAAATATAGATACATCAAGCGCCACAAAAATGTTGTAAGTAAAAGTGATAAGTAAAAAAATCATGAAGGAAACACTGTTTCTTTAGTGTTCAATTATAGAGTTTTATAAACCCTGAAAATCTTAGGTGAAAAAACTTTGGGGTTTACATTCATAGAGTTATTGATGTCTTTTTCTAATCTGGGGATTTTGTGTCGGGCACCGCCATCAGGTCATGGGGAAATTGTATTGCTATGCCACGGTTTGGTGCGTATTGCGGTACAGAGCTCTCGGTTCAGTAATTTTCAGTTCAGTCTATCAATATTTCAAAACCATTCCTTAACAATAAATATAACAGAGATCTGAGGTATGAACAGCACAAAACTTTAATTGTGGAAGAAGTCTTCAAAAGACTCAAATATCTGACTAGAAAGCACTCAAAAAGAGAGCTAGCGTAGTCCTGAACAGTGAACACTCAAAGAACAACTTGAAACAAGTTAATGTGTGACTAGAAAACACTCAAAAGAGAGCTAGTGTAGCCCTGAACTGTGATCAAATTTTATGTGGAAATGAAGATCATCCTTTTTCCTATATTTTGATATATAAAATTTCGAAATGTGCCAAGAGTATTATGTGATATAAAGTGTTGAGATATGGTAAAAAACTAAAGTATGAGAAAAAAAACACCTTTTTGCAGAAGTTGCTGTATCTTTATTTTATATAGCCCACATATGAATTTAATACCAAATCAAAGACAATTATTCCCTCTTTATCAAAATGTAAACAATTTCAATATGCGCTTTGCTGTTGACAAGATATGAGCGAAAGAAGGGCACATGTCAAAACCGCTGTTCAGTTCACATGATTTGAATAGAGGAATTAGCGTTTTTTGCAGCGCTTGCTATGTCTTTATTTATTTTTGCGCATATTCAAATTTTACATGGAATGAAAGACAATTGTTTTCTCTATCATGTGATATAAAATATGTCAAAATACATTAGGCACATCTTGAGAAAATTGGTGTGACAAAATGGTGTAAAACTAAAAATATGTAAAAATTACCTTTTTACTGCACTAGCTGTCTCTTTATTCCACGTAGCGCAGATATGTATTTTCTTTATTGAATTGAAGACAATTTCTATCTCTTTCAAATGATTCCACCAGTCTTGAAATCCGCCCACGGGTTCAGAACATAGGGCGTGCGATAGGAGGGTGTGCATATGGTCGCAATGCACGCGTCTAAGTAAACAATAGCACGCCCGCTGGTCGGTAAGCTCGATAAGCTCGTGCAAGAGACTAGAAGGTGCCCACAGGCTATTAGCACGTGAGGCGGGGAGTGGGGAAAATTTGAGTGATTATTATGCTAAATTTCGGTACGATAAAGTTTATCAATGTTTGCAAAACTTTAGTAACATGTGCGCGCATTATTTAGAACACCAACGAAACAAAACTCGGTAGCTTAGCGACGGCTAGAACAAATATACAAGGGTTGAACTGAGACTACTGCTGTGCAATAAATTTCCATCCTTCGCCACTGAGACCCGCGGCGATAATTAGTTAGCGTGAGAAAGATTAAAGTGGGGCTCCCGGGTAAAATCACCTTATTTAACCAAGCCAAATTGTACACTTATGTGCATATTTTCATAATATATCCTTCTTGAATTGATTTTACGTCAGGTTTTAACAAGTTTAGATAACTTGATTATGTAAATAATTACGATTGAAAAAAGGATAGTAAATTGCCTTTCCGATCGTGTTGTTCCGTGAAATCAACCGGATGTGACGTCAACTGTGGAAAACACACGTGACGTAGACGCCATAACAAATGTAAACAACACCACATTTCATAATTGGGTGATCGTGTTCTCGTAGCTATTGAAAACTCAGAACGTTTTAGGGTGATGTTTTTTAAATATAAGTGCTGTACGAAAATTTAGAAAAGAGGAAAAAGCCTTTAGATGACTTTTACACGTTATTATGGAAACAATTCGTATGATAAATTTCGCGGTCTCAAACCACTGCTTTACACTGTGTCTACACGGGTAATGCACCCAATTAAAAACACCGGTGAGTGACTCCTTGTTATAATTTTCCTAAATCTTCAAAATAATATTTTTCTTCGTCAGTTTACTGTCGAATGTATCAATATCACTTCTTTTTTCAGCCTCAATGAAACAGATGATTTGTCATCGTAAGTCTCTCGAACGCAGCTCTCGTCAGTCGCCGAGTTTTGTTTTTATTTTGCTGCCGTGACTTTCGAAAGGCGGCCTCAATCTACATCAGTACACGTGTATGAAAAAAAAATTTGAACAATCGGTGAAGTTAAATTTGTTGTACTGGGGATTTTGATTAAATTACAAAATCATATTTATGATATGAACACAGAAAATTTGTTGTTGATATTAGAATTTTCAAAAGGGTGAAAAATAACCAGATGACCCCATTTACATTTTGTTTTTCAACTCTAAATTTCAAAATGATATATACTTTAATTATTTCAACATTTTTTGTAAATGAACTATGAAATACAAAGCAAAATAAAGTGAATCAAATAAATTTTATTATTATTTAAACAGAAGTGATTTATAAAATTTAATTTATTCAATCAGATTCAATATCAAACATTGTTTAAATTATTCTCCTTAATCAGGAAATTAAATATAATTTTGTGCAAAGCTTGGAAATTATGTCAAGCCAAATAATTCTGTGTGCCAAACTTGACTTTCAAAATTAGGTCAATCATCTCAATGCATTATTCCCCCTTAATTTCGAATAACATGACGGCCTGAATATTCCAGCGCCGCCAGATGCGACCGTTTTCACAAAATATGGTGTGTTTACATGGCGAAATACAGACGTTATCTTCATTGTATACAAAACTAGTCGGCCAATCCCATGTCACAAATTGATGATACTAACCTGGCACTTTGAATGAAATTTCTATCACCCCTAGAACGGTTTCCACAACCAAAGTAAAGTTGTTTTTAATTAGAGTGCCATAACTCCATAAATTCTGAGAGCTCATGCGCGAAATCAATACGAAACTAAAGACGAATAGTTCCTCTTGACATCGATATAAAAATTATTACAAAAAATTGTCTAGCACGAATTTTACAATTATTAAAAAATTGTCTATATTTCAAACTCTATAAAATCATTTAATCCCTGAGTGCACATAGACAAATTATATACGGAAAGGAAGCTAATTTATTGCTCTATATTTTACAATAAATTTCAGTACGACATAAATTACGAAAGCAGGGTAGTGATTAACCCCGATACCGTTCTGACCCCCACAGTAATATTACTAAGCTGGTAGCCCCGGGCAAACGCACACGCTCAGCGCGTGCAGGCGGGGTATCCCCGCTGAAAAATTCACTCACACATAATAAAAATTGTCTTTATTTCCAACTTTATAAATAAAGTTATTCGCTGTGTATACATGCAAATTATATATGGAATTGAAGGCAATTTATTCTTCTTTACGAAAAAAAAAATCGTAACGATCTTTTGCACTGTAATTAGAAGTTATTACCAACGCAACGTGGGTATAGCTAGTGAATAAAGTCTTTGATAATCGCCTTACCGCGACATTTGTCGCATCATTTCCACACGTTTTATTTTGATGCAAATATGGGCAAATTACACATGAAAATTACAATGATATGAAAATAATAAATATGTATCACTTGGTTTGGAATATATATATAGTTTGCAAAGATGGTACCCTCAGGTATTTGAGAACAGATTTTGATAATTACGACATCACTTACCGCTCCTTTATTGTCTAATTGTAATCTGCAAATTTCATATAGAATTGAAGACGATCCTTTCCTCTTTATTGAGATATAAAAATGTTGATAATACACTCTGCCGTTAAATGGATAGGAAGCGTAAGAAGCAGTTGAAAAAAATCGCTTCTCAGTTAACAAGATATGAATAGAGAAATTGCCTGTTTGTGCGATGCTCGCTGGGTCTTCACTTATTTTCGTTTACATTCCAATTTTATATGAAAATAAAGATCATCCTTTTCTCTATATTTTGATATATGAAATTTCAGAATGTGCCGAGAAGTTTATGTGATATAAATGTAAAAACGTAAAAAATAAACAAAAGTCACAATTTCACAATTTGCTGTATCTTTATTCTATATAGTATATATAAATTTTTTATATCAAATCGAAGACAATTATTCCTTCTTTATCACGAGGTAATCAATTTCAATATACGCTTAGCTGTTGAGAAGATATGAGCGAAAGAAAGGAACATGTCAAAATCGCCGTTCAGTTTACATGATTTAAATAGAAATATTTGCTTTTTGTGCAGCGCTTGCTGTGTCTTTATTTATTTTTGGACATGTACAAATTTTACATGGAATGAAAGACAATCGTTTTCTCTATCATGTGATATCATGTCACACCTTGAGAAAATTGGCGCGGGTTGGTAAGCTCATGCGAGAGGATAGAAAGTGCCCACAGGCTATTAGCACGTGCAGCGGGGAGTGGGGAAAAATTGAGTGATTTTAATGCTTATTTTCGATACGATAAACGTTCTCAATGTTTGCATAATTTTCGGAACATGTACGCGCATTATTTAGAACACCAACGAAACAAAATTCGGTAGATTAACGACAGACGGACAGAAAATACTAGCGTTGAACTGACACTACTGCCGTACAACAATTGCCCGTCCTTCGCTCCTGGGCACCACAGCGATAATGAGCTAGCGTGAGAAAAACTGAGTATTGTAGTCGCATCTCCCATGGAGGACTTGCGGTCAAAGCTAATTTCAACCCGGACAGGTCCGTGCTTAGCAGCTTAAGGGTTAACATGGACACATGTCCTTCACGGCTAGCATTGAACTCACTACCTATAAAAAATAGAGCCATGGGCTCTGTAGCTCATCAGACTTTTGATAGAAATAGGTGTTGTGGTTTAGACCATGGGGTCATGGGCAGTGTAGGAAAGATAGCCTGTCCCAACGTCCGAGTTATTCACAATCAAATAAAAAAGGCCCATTGCCCATTTGGGGTCAAGGGGTCACTGAACTTACAATTCAGAATCCCCATTGTCCAAGGAGTCTACACACAACTATTAAGCTATCAAGACCTTTTGGAACTGGAGAAGATGAAAGTAGGATTTTAAGGTTTTGACCCCTGTGACCTCATTTGGGGTCATGGGGTCACAAAATCTACAATTTAGAATCCCCGTTGGCCAAGGAGTCTACACACAACTGATCAGCTCTCTGGACCTTTTGGAACTAGGGAAAAAGATGAAATTAGTTTTTTTAGGTTTTGACCCCTGTGACCCCATTTGGGGTCATGGGGTCACCAAACCTACAATTTAGAATCCCCGTTGGCCAAGGAGTCTACACACACCTTTTCAGCTCTCTAGACCTTTTGGAACTGGAGAAGATGAAATTAGGTTTTTCAGGTTTTGACCCCTGTGACCCCATTTGGGGTCATGGGGTCACCAAACCTACAATTTAGAATCTCCAGTGCCCAAGGAGTCTACACACAACTATTCAGCTCTCTGGACCTTTTGGAACTGGAGAAGAAGATGAAAATAGGTTTTTCATGTTTTGACGTCTGTGACCTCATTTGGGGTCATGGGGTCACAAAATCTACAATTTAGAATCCCCAGTGCCCAAGGACTCTACACACAACTTTTCAGCTCTCTGGACCTTTTGGAACTGGAGAAGAAGATTAAAATAGATTTTTAAGGTTTTGACCCTTGTGACCCCATTTGGGGTCGTGGGGTCACGAAATCTACAATTTAGAATCCCCATTTGCCAAGGAGTATGCACATAAAATTTCAGCTCTCTAGAGTCATTGGTTCTGGAGAAGAAGTCGAAAAAGTGAAAAGTTTACGGATGGACGGATGGACGGATGGACGGACGCCGGACGCCTTGCCATGCCATAAGCCCATCGGGTCTTTCAGACCTGATGAGCTAAAAATTGATATGTATAGCGAGAATGAATCCATTATAACAACTGTTTATCATTTCATAGATAATATCTACTGTTTCTATAGTCATCTGTCAAAGTTTGGTACCAAATGAAAATCTTAATTTTATAGTAACACATTTTATGATTCACAATTACAGTGAATAATAAATTGGATAAGAAAGTTAGGGATGTGATTTAAACGTAATTGTTTATAACCTGAATTATGATTTTCAATTATCTACATATTGATAAAATACTTATCTTACTTATTGAAAGTTAAATATCCCTTACTTATTGTTGTCCAAAATATAGATAGAAGACATATTTCATGTAATCCGATATCATGGTAATAGGTTGTCAGAAATATGTCTTTTTAAAAAAAAATGCATATCACATGACATATTATTCAGATTAAATTTTAAAACATGGCATAAACCAATAGAGGCCAAAACAAGAATTGAAGATTGTTATATAATTACTCTCACTTGACCTATCTGAGGCGTTGAAGACAGCATTCATCTTTGTATTTTTCCTTGGAGCAAAACTAGTGAACGTGGTATACAGTACGCATCAAAACAGCATGTGGTCACGATGATATACATTGTTTGTTATATAGATGTTTCCAAAATGTATTTGTTTTCTTCCGTTCTTCTCGTAATTAAACGAGTAAAAGATCATAACTATTATCATGAGTGGGTTCGCTATCCTTGATCCTCAAATCTTCATCGTCAAACAACAGGAAATGTTAATTACCGAGACAAACATCTTTCTCAGGTTGTTGCTATACAGATTTGGATTATATGTTTCTCTGTCGATCACAGATATTATTTTTTCTTATTGGCATCTACATTTAAATGAAAAATATACTATATACCTGGTTGTTTCCATATTACCCACTCTTTTAGACAAAAGGAACATTCTGTTGATAACATAGTGGAATTTTTTTTACTTAATTCATTTATTGTTTTCCGCAGAATATGTAGTAACTTAATGTTCAAAAGATTATTAAATTTGCAGTCACTATTTACAAAGAACAAATCAACTCTTTACACCAGTTTATAAGTAAAAGTAACCGTCTTTAAATTTATGACCACATTATTACTTACATCTTTTCAAAGCACAACTTATATCAATTGACTTTAAGCATCAGCCAATCATTAGGCATCCCCAACAACTTTATGATAATTTTGATATCGCACTTGCATTTGATTATAAAGACGTTGTTTTCTGTTCATTTTATGAAACAATATATGTTTAAACCAAATCGAATAATCTGTGCCATTTCTTAACTGCTTACACCATTACCCGGTAGATAATTTTGCTGACGTGGTTATATGTTAATCTTTAAGTGAAAGGGGGAAGTCAATTTAGAAAGAGTTAAATAACCAAGGGATGTATTGATTGAAACAATGACCTACGTAGATCTGCAATGTAGTGACATTTAAATATATAATGTATTGTATGTTGCTCCAGTGAGTAGACAATCAAACAAACAATGTATCTGAATAAAGTGAATAACAACCAAATATCTATGTTTTCGTAATATATGTTACCTAAAATCCAAAATAGGACTTTTTTTTTCCAGAGGACTTTTTTTCCTCGTCAAATTTAGGACTTTTCTCAAGTACTTTTTTTCCAAACACCGGAAAAAGATGCTCTTTAATTGGTATATTCAACTTCTGATTTTAATCTCGTTAATTTTTTATGTGTAAGGCACGTCTGCTTAGCGCCTGTCACTTCTATTGGTGACTCCGGGTCTAGGACAAATGCCACCCGGACAAATGCCACCCGGACATAACCCACCTAGGACAAATGCCACCCAATATTTAAAAAAACAACAAAAAACGATATTTGACTCATGATATATGTATATTCTGTAAAAACAAGTGATCATGTTCTTGTTTTCAGCACTATAATGTATTCAGCACTACATTTGACATTACCACTAGGCAAATCATTGCATTTCACGCATACACATGTGTATGTCAGTTCACTGTCAGTTCAAAGTCGGATGTTGTGTGCAACACTCCTCAGGTAGTCAATTTGTTGTCTGTTCCTGAAGTCTGCCGCGATTTTTATCAAGAAAACACTGATAGGCATGACAAGACAACGTCTCCTTAAACATAGTGTTTATATGAAGAAACTATTGTTTCATCATTTTAGTTTTACCTCGGAATATGATAATAATAGTGGAATAGTGTTGTGATTTTTCAATATTTTTAATATTTTTTAATATTGTAGTTAAAGGTATATATTGCTTCATGTAATATTATAAACATAACTTTATTTTTTGTCTTGTAATATTAAAAAAAACTAGGTGGCATTTGTCCTAGGTGGCTTTTGTCCTAGGTGGCATTTGTCCTAGGTGGCATTTGTCCTGGTGGCAATTGTCCGGGTGGGTTATGTCCGGGTGGCATTTGTCCGGGTGGCATTTGTCCTGCTCCCGGTGACTCCCCCTCACACACACCCGCATCCTGCCCAACAAGTTTATTGTCAAGTTGAGATCAGAGAGACATCCTTGATTGTCGGCTAGACTAATAAACGAACTGTTAATTACCATGGAGCATAAATGTGCAACTGCTTTCTCACAGTTTCAAAGCTTTTGATATGGTATGGCATAACGGCCTAATCCATAAACTCCTAAATAAAGGCCTAAATGGCAACATAATTAATTTCATCCAGGATTTCCTACACAATAGGCAAATAACTGTCGGGGTCGACAACCAACTTTCTGAAAATATTCCCCTCGAAAATGGCACCCCACGAGGCAGCATTCTTAGCCCTAATCTTTTTAATATTATGGTAGACGACCTCTTTGAGGGAATCGCCAGTAAAGTAAATACTTTCAAATTTGCAGACGACGGTGTCCTCTGGGTCTGTTGTAATAACCTTAAAACTTCTACAAAACTACTCCAGTCCGCATTAAATAAGGTCAACCAATGGGCCGACCGATGGGGATTAAAACTAAATGCGGGAAAATAATAATGTAAATAGTATTTAAAGATAAAAAAATGTGCCCTATTTCCCCAAACTTATATCTTAAAAATAACCAAATAAATTTCCTAAAACAAACCAAATTTCTAGGGCTAATCTTTGACGAACATCTCTCATTGGATGCCCACATCAAAGATCTAATCACTAGGTGCACAAAGGACACAAATGTCCTGCGTGCCACCTCCGGCACAAGCTGGGGTGCAAATAAACAAATCCTAATCAACCTATATATATCACTTATTAGGTCCAAATTGGACTACGGCGCCCCCATTTTTAATACTCTCAACACCAAACTTACTGCTTAGCTTAATTCTATACAATACCAATCACAAACTAGCAACACGCACACAACACGGGACCTCCCTACAAGCGCTTCAAGCCCTAACTGGTGAAATACCCCTCAAACTCAGAAGGGACCAACTCACCTTAAACTTCTGGGCTGCTTCTTCGCAGGATACACTAATTTCCAATCTCCTAAACTCTAAACTATATAAACGCAAAACGGCATACGCAAACAAATACCCTCTCACATCTCCCATATCTCTACACATCACAAACCTCATCAACCAAGCAAACCTCAACCATATCTCACTCCCACAAAACAACATCCTACAATACTTCACACCCCAACTCCCACCAACCTGCATTAACCTGCATCTCACCAAAATCACAAACAAACACAACCCACTACACACTAAATCAACTACACTTCAATACATACAAGACAACTGGCACGATTGGTGCCACATATACACCGACGGATCCAAGGATCCTGAGGCACGCACCACAGCCTTCGGCTACCACATACAGAACACACACCACACACCCACATCACACAAGCTGCCTAATGACCAATCCGTCTTCACGGCGGAACTTAAGGCTATTTTGGCAGCTCTTCAAAATCCAATAATACTCATCCATCCTAAAATTTTAATCCTTTCAGACTCACTTAGTGGGCTGGAAGCACTTAAATCTAAATCTACCAAAAACGCGCTGGCATAATATCTCAAATACTACACACTAAACAACTACTTAACCATCAGGGTAAAACCATAAAACTCCTCTAGGTTCCTGCTCACGTCGGCGTTTTTTGGCAACGAAGTAGCCAACAGAGCAGCAAAAGATACCATTACACATCCACTCCCACACTCTAAACAAGAGGTTAAAAGCCTCGCTAAACTACATATCAGAGCCATATGGCATAAACAATACACTAATTCTACTATTGCTTAACACACCAAAACACTTCTTCCCAAAACACTCAGTAAATTCAAAACATACAGCAAAAACACAAACATAGATAGGGCAATCACTAAACTACAAACAGGACACATACAACTAAACGCAAAAACACAACAGACCAGACACAAGCATCCCACATGTCCACGCTGCAAACAAACAGAAACAATCACCCATGTACACACTACAATACACACCGCAAAACCCTAAACACCACTCTCTCACAACACAACATCAACCAACACATCATACAACACATCCTCAACCCACACAACAAACTACAAATATTCCATGCTCTAGGCAAATACATAAAAGTAACGGGCCGTCTGGCTTGTATCTAAATACCTCACAATCATATACCATAAATTAACCCCCCACCCTCCTCCATTCCCGGCCCCCTTCCTTCTCCCCCTCTCTACTAAATGTATCATTCAAAATTTCAAAATTACTCCTTTTGGCACTTGGCTCAAAATTTACCACTTTTTAAACAATTTCGGAACTTTACAAAAGATCATAACAGACACAAGTGCGAAATCAGCTGTGATTGAAGCGCTTTTAAAATCTCCAACCTCATCATCATCATCATCACAGTTCAATGAGAGACCTGGGTAGCTTCTTGGTAGACCTCACTAAAAGGTAAGCTGTAATAGTAGATTATATATATCAGACCCTTTCCATGTGATGAAACCTTTATGAATGACTGACAGTCACCAATAAACATTGGAAGTGACAGTGGAAGGGAAAAGGTATGATTAAAAGAAATGTAAAATATCTTTAAAATGTTATGTAATCTGTCGTTGAATGATCCAAACATTTACTCAATTTACCGTTAGCACATCGTGGAAGTTTCAGTTTTTTTAATGAAGTTTTACATAAATTTGATATTATTCAATAATCCAAAGGTAACTCATGAAAATGATTATTCCCTCATTTCACTAAATTTTTAAAAATATTGATATACGTTACTTTTGCAAACCTAATCATCTATGAATATATTGTTCTAAACACTGTGTTCGGGAGAAGCGTCATCATATAAGTTGATTGAGATTAACAAATAACAAACAAATAATTTTTTGGATATTTCAATTTAACTGTTTTGGTTCAACTATGATGTTCTTGTGATTATATGTATAATATATTGACCTCCAAAATGAATTCTGATAATAAAATAACAAATTGCTAAACATACTAATCTTGGTAAATTGTAAACTCGTTTCATTGGCTATATCTATACTATTTTGATATGATGAACACTTCTAATGTGACTTCACAATGAACTCGCTTCCTTGATTAACCCAATTAGGGTCACATGTCGTAATCCGATATTACAGGGAAAATAGACATGAGCATAGCGAGAATAATTTCTGTGACTCACAGACCACTGAATAACAATAAAAGCATCCCGTCAGACGCTTCTTCCTACCGAGTGTCACTTCAAGACTCTACCCCTTCCCTCCCCCCTCCTGCTCCACCATCCACACTAATTGCGTCCAGTTATTTACCAGTTTGGGATCAAAGAGGCATCCTTGATTGCCAGCTAGACAAATTAACAAAATGTATATTGTATGGGCTATTCTATTCTCTGAAAGCAGAAAAGGATATTAGTAAAGGGAATCATTGAACTTTTATTTTGTTTTTGAAATAGTGTAAATAAGGATAAAGTATACTTGGTTTTTAATGCAGGAGTAATTTGGATGCAATGACTGTTAACAACAAAACCATTTTAATGTTCATCTTTATATAATGTTATCTGATACATTTAACTTTTGATACGCATGTTCTTGTCAAGTCTGCATTTTGCATTTGAGCGACCTTTTATGAACAATTGGCCAGCGAAGACCGAGTATTTTGGTATGTTTGAATCACAAAAAATAGTCGAAGGCTTAAGGAAAATTGCCAGACACTTTCAGATGATACGCTTCTATGTACTGAATCTAATATCTCTGAAACAGAAAATTAGTATATGAACATAGTTAACAAGAGGATATACTGTGCTTTAACACATTACTGACTAAAATATGTTTGCGATAGGTATCTTGAGGTTGCAAAATATACTGTAAAAATTGTTTGGTCTTATTATATTATTATTATTATAATGGTTTGGTTATTTTTAGGTTTGTTGTGTGTATCTTTTCATTATTTTTTTTCATTCCATGACCATTTGACTCAACCTCATAGTGTGGTGGTTTGCGTGCTTCAGAGACCGAGATCTATGCTATGTTTGTTGATGATGCAAAATTAAAACTTATAGCTTAAACTGATTAAACTATGTTTTTAAGGCGTCAGTCATTTACTTAATCCCCTTTACATCTTATCTTTTTATCACCTAGTATTTTAAATCATCGCATATATATTCTGCTTTTTATGATCTATTTATCTATAACTTGTATACTGTATATATGTTTTATTATTTTTAACATTGTCTCATAAGCAAAGATTTGGCTGGTAGTTAAACAGACTTACGTTATATTATATGTTTTATCGAAGTACTTGTTTAACTTATTACACTAAATAACCTATTTCTGTCTGTCTGTCTATGCCAGCCGGAGCTTACATGCACGTGGTATAGGCCTTAAGTATAAGTTTTTCTATACAGTTCAACACAGTTTAGAAAAAGTATTATGTAAACATGTCTTAGGACATAATTACGTATAACAGCACCCATACCAAAAAGTAAACTGAAACTAGACGTCTTGAGAATAATTTCTGAGCTATTATACCATCTATACAATCAGTGATATACCGAAATCGAATGGCGAATAGATAATACTTATTTGTACTTGATCTGTAACAAGAGATTCAGGTTCACACTTTCATGTGCATTATAATAAATACGTGGCAATATTGACGATAGCATGATATTCAACAAATGTCTTTATTCAATTAGCATGTAGTTTGCGTATTGTCAAATATAATGTGTGTAAGAAAGGCTGATTAGTAAGATGGCCATGAATGAAATTTATTTATGACCAATATGTCATGAATTGACACACGGATATATGCCTTCATACCTTTCAAATGTACTTATTCCCAAAGGAAAATTCAGGTAATGATAAGCTATATTTTATCAATATTAAGAATTAATAGTATATTACGTGTTATTAGTGCATATTAGTTTCAATTTATTATTATTATTTCTTTACTTTCTACATATTCCTCTTTGTAAATATTGTTGTGACTGTGATAGTTTTTATATATTCAATTATCATACATAAACAAGTTGAAACGTTTCAATCATATTGTTATGTTTAGCGGAATCAACACATGATTTTTAATCCAATATATATATTATAGTATACTATTGGACTCACTTATGTAACAGTTTTTACAATCCAAAATAACATATAAATCTGCAAACTTGAAATCTATGTTATATACACATTTTGATTTGTAATTAACATTTTAAGTTATCAAACAAAACGTTTTCTAAAAGTTTCCAAAGTTCCTCCTCTTCTCTGCCACAAGTAAATAAGTTGATATAAGTTGACTTCTGTTAAAAATACATTAAACCCTTGAATTTTGTTCTTTTGTCATACTACCACTAGTAATTGTGATTAAAATATTTGACAATGCCATTCAAACTCCTGGTATTAATGTCAAACTACCCATCTTCCAAGTTGTAAATCAATAATACCTTTTGCATATTGTTTATGTAGAAGTTTACAAAGAAGCGTGTCCATGCTAAAGGCAAATTTAACCAGCTATGGTTTGATTATGAATGTAATTACCTCCGACTAGAAACCCAAAGACTGTTAAAGATATTTAGAAGTACTAAATCAGATACATCCCGGCAGACCTATGTTAAATGTAGGAATACTTACAACGATACCTTACGGTGCAAGAAGAGACTCTATAATGCACAAATAAAGGACAGGTTACTTCAGAATATTCATAATGCAAAACTTGTTTGGAATACTTTAAATAGATTTACTGCCCCAAGAGCACAAAGGAACAATATCAATATTGAAACATGGTTCGCTTATTTTAAGACTCTGTATCAAGAGAAAAATACTGCGACTGATCATACTGATGACTTTGATTTTAATTATGATGTTGATGATGTAACATGTACTATATTGGATTCACCAATTACAAAGGCGGAAATTTCTGATGCTGTTGATAAACTGAAACCTGCAAAGTCACCTGGTGAAGATAATCTACTGCCCGAATTTTTTAAACATTCAATTGATATATTACTACCATATATGGAACTTTTGTTTAATGTTATGTTTGAGTCATCAACTTTTCCAGAGAGTTGGAGTACAGCTATTATTATACCTGTACTAAAGAAGGGCAATCGCGACGATCCAAACAACTACAGGGGAATATCCCTTCTTAGTACTTTTAGCAAATTTTATACATCTATACTTAATAACAGATTAACATTTTGGTCAAATACATACGATAAAGTTGTAGAATCTCAAGCAGGTTTCAGGGAAGGTTACAGTACAGTTGATAATATTTTCATTTTACAATCTGTTATTCAACGGTATTTGTGTAAGAAAAAGGGGAAGCTTTACTCAATATTTGTTGATTTTAAAAAGGCATTTGACAGGGATAAATTATGGGCAATTCTCAAATATAAAGGCGTTTCTCCCAAGATGCTTAAAGGGCGAGTACGGGATACATCTCTTTCTCAGCTGTTTCATTGCCCACAAGGCTTACGACAAGGGTGTGTTTTAAGCCCTATATTGTTCTCTTTTTTTATCAATGAATTAGCTTTAGAAATTGAATCAAAATGTTACCGTGGTAAACAGCTCCACCCCGATGTTGTACAAATGTTTTTACTACTTTTTGCTGATGATATTGTACTATTTGCAGACACTGTATTTGGATTACAAAAACGTATAAATATCCTAGAATGTTTCACTAAAAACCATCAACTAACTGTTAACTTGGAAAAAACCAAGATTGTTGTATTCAAAAATGGTTGCAAATTGTCTAAGTATGAAAAATGGAATTATAACGGAATTCTTTTAGATACTCTTTCCTCTTACAAATATTTGGGTATGTTATTTTCTCGTTCACTATCTTGGTCTCCCCATGTCAATAACGCTGCTTTGCAAGCCAAGAAAATTGTATATGGTGTTTTAAAATCACTTTTCATGTTAAATCCATTACCCTATAATCTATTTTTTAAAATATTCGATACTAAAATTAACCCTATTCTTTTGTATGGGGCTGAAATATGGGGAGTCGATTTTTACAAAGAAGTTGAAGTTGTACATATGTTTTGCTGTAAACGGTTTTTAAATGTGAAACGATCCACCTCGAACCATGTAGTTAGGGGAGAGTGTGGACGTTACCCAATGTATATTTGTGCCTATAAAAGAGCTGTTAAATATTGGTGCAAAATATGTAAAATGTCAGACTCTCGATTTGTAAAGAAGTGTTATAATATGCAGTGTTTAGATTCGGTAAATGGTAAAACAAACTGGGCATCAAAACTTAAGAATATTCTTTACACTTTCGGATTTGGCTATATTTGGGAACAACAGCAAAATCTAGGAAATATTGATAAATTCTTATCCGAATTTGTGTTTAGACTAAAAGTAAATTATGAACAAGAATGGTATACTTCACTTGTTAATAGCTCAAAATTTTCTTTTTATTCTTGTTTTAAATTGAAATTTGGTGTTGAATTCTACATATGTAATTTATCATTATCAAAATTTCGATCAGCCCTTGCTAGATTCAGATGTGCTTCACATCCCCTTCAGACTGAAACCGGTCGTTACACTAATCAACCAAGACAAAATAGATTATGCTCTTTATGTAAAGATAACTTTATTGAAAATGAATTCCACTTCTTGCTTGTATGTAAATGTTACCAACATCTAAGACGCTTGTATTTACCGCATTATTTCTATTTAAATCCAACTATTCATAAATTTAACATGCTAATGTCAACTGAAAATCACGATGTTGTCCAAAACCTATCAATATTTATTTACAATGCTATGACTCATAGAGATTCATTGTTACGTCAATGATATATTGACAAATGTTTATCATGCTTATTAACTTATTTATTGTTCATTACCTGTGACTATTTATATCTAATGCACATATGTATCGCTCTGTGACTACTGAAATGTAGACTGGGCCTATGGCCTCCACTACAAATGAATAAAGAAAAATAAAGATTGATATGTAGAAGTATAGAATGTTT
This sequence comes from Phorcus lineatus, assembly GCA_921293015.1. Classification (NCBI taxonomy): domain Eukaryota; kingdom Metazoa; phylum Mollusca; class Gastropoda; order Trochida; family Trochidae; genus Phorcus; species Phorcus lineatus. The sequence goes on from OV121092.1 coordinate 22,248,158, forward strand.
TCAATAATTTCCTCTTATTTCATATAGTTTCATATAATTTCCAAGAGTATCCTTCGTTTGGAAACTAGGCGTATACTGTGCATGAAATTATAGGAAACTCCCAGTTTCCTCTCATATACTGTAGCTGAAATTCGGCATTTCCTCCTCATGAAACCTCATTAAACTACTCTCTTTTCTCCAGTGTTACTGTATCAGGTGGGCATTGAGATCTGCCCTATTCCCAGCTACTTTTCATTCGAATAGGCCCTCTTCATAACCTACTGATGATGGGCTGAATTTTACTGGTATAGACATGCCTACTCATGTTTCACAAATTTCAAGACTAGAACAACTGAATAATTTAGCTATTAATGCATCTGGGAATTATAAAAGTAACAAGGATGTCTTTATTCATAGAAATAGTTCAGAATATCTGGTTCAAAGAATAAACCTCTTTCTAATTGAGGACAATGATAAATATCATTATACTTGGATAAAGAATTTGGATAGGCTTTTGTACAATCAGTCAAAATGTAAGAAGAAAAAATACTTTTGTGAAAGATGCCTACACGCGTATTCTGGAGAGGATCTACTCAAAGAACATAAAGCAGACTGCAGAAGTGTAAGTGAAACTGCTATTAGAATTGATATGCCTAAACAGGGGAAGGAAACTCTCTGTTTTAAAAATTATCAAAATCAAATGCCTGCACCTTATGTTATTCATGCTGACTTTGAGTTGATGAACAAGAAAGTTCATACCACACAACCCGATCCGGAGCAAAGTTTTACTGTTACATCCCAAATGTATGAAACCTGTGGATTTGGGTATATTGTCGCCCGATGGGACACGGTAAATTATATGCTAATTATTAACAGAGGACCAAATGCAACAGAGACATTTATTAACAAGTCTTCTAGAAATGGTTAAAACACCCCAACAAGAATCCAGACGTACAGACAGACGCCACTGAATTTATAGTCCCCCGTTCCACTTTGTGGCGGGGGACAATAACAGATTCAAACCTCCCACTATCAATATTCAATTGGGCATCCATGATAACATATAAGTAAATATGTACTGGCCCAGCTGTTTCTGCTTCTTTGGTGATTGCAATTGTCATTCCTTCACTACCATTTTCAATTCTTCTTCCAGAGCCATGAAGTTGGTCATCATCAGTTGTTCTTACATCAAGCCACAAAGCGTACTTGTCAGTTAAAAACTTACCTATACTTATATCAGTCAGACACAAATCTTTCATCACCATATTTGTTATTGGATGGTGTTTTATACTGGGAAGTTTCTTAATTTCATCCCATTAATTATGTTTTGATATGTTGACTGTAAAGTTGATTTGGTACTCCTTCAATAGTCATTTGTATAGTTTTGATGTTAGGATTATAAAACGATTCAGTCATTCTGTCAAACCCAGCGGTAGGGGATTTGAATAGCATCAAAACACCTTTCATCGATTTAGCAGGCACATTTATATTAATATTCCACACTGAATCACTTTTATCAGCTGGTATCATACGATGACGAAGTTTACGATCACAATATATAGACACGGGACTATTATATAAAGAATGGATTTCACGGACCAAAATCTGGTTCTGTAACTTTGTCAAATTCCAATGCAATATTCTTAATTTCATATTTCATTTCATTATTGCCTATAATAACATGTTTATATTCATTAAATGTTAGTTCATATTCTAATCTATCTCCCTATGGCATATGACTTTCGAACAATTCGAAATATAGAGGAATATAAAATTTCCTAGATTAGTTGCTATTGCTTTATGTTCCACGAACGAATCATTTACAAGGGCAGATCAAACCCGCAATCGGGTTACATTTCGATTTTCAGTTGTATCAATACCCTGATAATGTAAATTATTTCTTTCCTGTGTAGATCTCCAAAGATCCATATAAATGTGATATACATCACTGTCATCTATAGACAATACATTATAATAACTAATTTTAACAGTGGTTTTCTTTATTGTAGCCCGCCCAATGTACTATGGTACTTTCTTCATCTTTGGTACCATCTGATGTTAATAATATATCAAAAGCTAATCGGGCTGTTCCTGGAACGATTACATCCTGACTTCCAAGATTAGGAAAACGAACCAACAGTTGTTCATTTTGGTTGATAGTACTAGGGTTATTTGTAACACGCACAGAAGACTGTATTCCTCTGATAGCAAGATTCTCCCTAAGCTGACGCAATGGATTGAGTTCTGACCATAATGCGACATTTTATATATTTATTTTTTCTATTTAAATAGAAAATCTTCTTTAATAAAATGTCTGAACCTAGAAATTTAGATGATGATGTAGGAGCTGTTGGAGGTGCTCTGGATGAAGAGATTGAAATGGATGATCTGAATGATTCGTACACCATTAATAGCCCAGCTACCAGAAGTACTTTATTCATTTCTGGAAATAATGAAGGAGTTAATTTACAACAAGAAATTCAGGTGAAATCACAAAGGTACAGCCTCTTTATGAAGAATGGAGTAAAGAATGTGAGGGGGGAATTGATTGGGACAAATTTTTTATAGATAAAAAACCCCAGGAAGATCTAGATAAAAGAGTAATCCAGATACTGACTTAATGGTAGTTTATAAACAAAAATACAGGGATAAAAAAGAAGGCACAGCACATCCTCTCAAAAGTTTAGAAAAACTAGGGGTAAAGACTATTCGTAATGAATTAGGGTTTGTAAATTATAAAATTCCAAAAACAAAACCTTCAGTAAAGACCGAGAGAGCACTTCAAGGTTCAATTGAGCAATTAAATGAAGTAGAACAAACTTTTGAAAAACAACCAATCCAAAGCTTAAATAAAACTAAGGATGCAACAGACAAAGCCATACAAGCCATTAACGACCAACCATTAAATGCGGAGGGGATGAAACACGATGAGAGAGAATTGCAAGCACTTGACGAGGCAATGCAGACTCAAAGAGGTGAACTTATTAATAACCTAAAGTTCCTGGGGATATCAAATGCATTCCAAATAATATTGAGAAATATATAACCTTTTCATTAGGGCACCTTCAGTTCATTGACAGTTGTCAGTTTCTTCTAACGTCTTTAGATACTTTAGTAACAGCTAATGACCCATTTGCAATAACTGAGAAGTACACTCAGGAATGCAACTGACATTTATTATTGAAAAACTGGAATATATCCATATTCATGTATGGACAGTTGGGGTAGGTTTGAAGAACCTGAATTACCACCTTTTGAATATATTTAATGATTTATCTGAAAGTAATATAACTGATGATGTTTACGAACATGCTAAAAATGTGTGGAACTCATTAGGGTGTAAGAATTTAGGTGACTATCATGATCTTTATCTAAAAACTGATGTATTATTACCGGCTGATGTATTTGAGACATTATGAAAGACTTGTTTGTCTCAATACGGATTGGATCCTGCACATTATTTCACTAGTCCAGGACCTTCTTTAGATGCCCTGCTTAAGAAAACTGGTATAAAACTAAAACTTCTTACTGATTATGGTATGCATTTATTCATTGAGAAGGGCCTTCAAGGTGGTATATTCATGGTTTCCAAGAGACATGCTAAAGCGAACAATACCTACGTAGAAGGATATTATGCAAGTAAGCCATGTAATCATGTATTATCTTTAGATGCTAATAACCTTTACGGACGGGCTATGAGTCAATATTTGCCTGCAGGAGGATTAAAGTGGATTAGCCATAATTTTGACGTAATGAAAATACCTAAAGATTCCCCTAAAGGGTATAGACTCAAAGCTGACATCGAATAGATTTACATAAAGAATTACATAAAGCCCACAACATCTATCCTTTAGCCCCAGAGAGACTAACTGTCAAACAAAAGTGGTTGTCTGATTATCAAATAAATTTACTAGGAGATAAGATGCTATCAGATGTGCAAAAATTATATATCTATCTCTTTGGGTATGAAGTTCACTAAAGTACATAGGGTCCTTCAATTTGACCAGAGCCCTTGGATGGAGCCTTATATTAGATTGAATACTGAGCTGAGGAAGAAAATTAAGCCACAAGTGATTTCGAAAAGAATCTTTACAAGTTAAAGAATAATTCAGTATTTGGTAAAACTATGGAGAATTTAAGAATGAGAGTAGATGTGCGATTATTAAGGGCTGATGAAAAAAGGAATCTCTTAGGAAGGCTATTGCTAATTCAGCTTATAACGAATTCAAAATATTTGATTATGATTTAGCTGCTGTTCACATGAATAAATCAAAGATAGTTTTCAATAAACCAATATACGTTGGTATGAGTATCCTGGACTAATCCAAACTTTTAATGTACAACTTCTTTTTACAATGAAAACTAATGGGGATAGATGCTAGGTTTTATGCACACAAATTCTTTACTACTAGAAATACAAACAGATGATGTGTATGAAGATATGAAGAAAAACATTGACTTGTATGATACCAGTGATTTTGATAAAGACCATGCACCCATTACACATGGGAAAAATAAGGTTTTAGGTAAGATGAAGGACAATTGTTATGGGATACCTATTTCTGAATATGTGGGGTTAAGACCTAAAATGTACTGAATAAAAATGGCAGATAAGGAAGTAAAGAAGGCTAAGGGAATTAAACGGTATGTAGTTAGAAAATATATGAACTTTGACTAATATAAAGAGGCGTTGCTTGGTAGGAAAGTTATAAACATGAAATGAATACTTTGAGAAGTGAAGGTCATAACATTTATGCAGTGAGAATAAATAAAACATCCTTATGTCCATTAGATACTGGATGGTGGATTACAGATAATAGTGTTATTACTAAAGCATACAGATTTAAAGATGTGATTACTTAAAAGTTTGATTTATTTCTAATAAATATTGAAAAGAAACTCCAGAGAGTTTATTACAGTCCAAAGGGCTATTGGAAAGGCCTTGCAGCCATAGATAAATTGGATAGAAAATCCACTTATGAACTTAATTGACATTACTTAACTAATCTTCAAGTTTTCCAGACATGTCAATTTATAAGTCTAATGAAAACAATAACTGGCTGGATGATTAGTGACACTGTTAACGAGATTAAAAATCTAACCAATGAGAGATCACCTTCATTTACCTTTATAAACCAAGATAGAAATTACATCTTTAGTTAGAGTAGGTATTAATATGGGTTTTGGACCAACGTACACCAAAACGTAATTTCTCATTACCATTACATCAAAACTACTCCTCAGTTTTAACCTGTAAGGGTTAATGAGTAAACACGCTTTACTCATCACTAATCCAGAACCCTTCTTAATACCTAATATATTATTAATAGACAAGTGTTTGCCACTAACATGGCAACGTACCCCACCGTTATGAGGTATTTGGTTTAATCAATATTATTTATCTTTTGATATCTGAGTCTACCTCCTTTGAAGGCTGTCACCAAATATGAACACTCAAGGTGCTAAGCTTTACGAGATACAGTGTTAACAATGTATTACTAAGTGATGACAGTGTCATAGTGACCTTGAAAATGAGGTCAAGGTCACCAATGTCGACTGGCGTCTGAGTTTTCCTCCATTGAAGGCTTTCACAAAATATAAAAACTCTAGGTGCCAAGCTTTACAAGATGTCGCGTTAACAATGTTTTACACAGGGGTCAAAGTGTCGTGGTGACCTTGAAAATGAGGTCAAGGAAACCGACAATGCCCAGTCAGTCATTCAACAACACTTATCTGCAAAGTTTTGACTGGTTAACTTTTGACGAAAACCTAAACATCATTTTTTGTCAGGCCTGTAATCAATTTATCGATTGTCAACTTTTTTTTTTAGCGATGAAAATTACTGCCGAAGTTAAAGTCATTGTCTCATTTTTGCAAGGCAAATTGTTATGCATGCCGGACAAATAGTTCACCACTTACAGAAATCTTTCCCCTGACGTTTGCAACAATTTTCAGAACTCTGCAGGCATTCTAGCCCTCAATAATTAAGTTCAAACTACCCTACCCTACCCTAATATTACGTGTTTGGCGAGCGTTAGTCCTTACGTCATTTCGCTAAGGCCGTGACAAAGAACACATAAAATTTCCCAGCTGAATATCCAATTTAAATAGCTAATAGCTTACCCTTTATCAAATACAGAAATAACAAAAAGGTGGTAAACTCAATGAAGAATGCGTCTGTCATAAGTATCGGCGCTGCATTTACTAGATTTCCGGTGTTTCGCACTCGCGATGGGATTGCACTTGATTTGGTACCTCATCGGTCTGAAACGGCATACGCCAATAAGCTACTTCATCCAAAACTGCAAAACGGGCATAAAAATGAAAATCTTTGCAAACGCGACAGGAAATATCTGTGTTAGTGATCAGATTTTGTTCGGGAAATATAATTAGTTCAGTTTAGTTGCCTTACAAAAATGAGACTATGACTTTAACTAAGGCTTACTGCCCTGATCTAACGTTACAAAGTGTTATATCTATCATAACAACTACTTATGAAAATAAATATAAATAAAAAAGTAATTATATTTTAAAAAAACGTCACATGACCTTGTTTTCTAAGAAATAATAATAATTTAAATTTCAAACATGAAACATGAAAGGAAAGGATTGTTCACTGAAGTATCGGCGAAATTTTGGAAATCTGCACTAGTAGATCATGCTTCAATTATTATTTCTTTATCATTTTTATTCAATGAAAAACAACTGTTTATCTTTTATTGCCTTTTATATATGTTATTAATGTCTTTAGCATTAAAATGCAATATCAAAGATAACTTTTGGTTGACTTCAAAATGAAATGTCTGACTGGCAAAATTTTGAATCTGCAACCCATCAGTGAGAGATATCCTGCTACAATGTTTGAAAGGGGATCAAAACCAAATAAACTTGATTCTCTCAAAGACACTATTCTGAAAATTGTTTTTCCGATCCAGTTTTTTACTGAGGAGGAGTCTTAAGCTGAAAGAGTCACTCCGTGAGTTGTTGGAGTCATATATGGCAAACTTAATCAATGGTGTCATTTGATCACAAAGTATCGACTGTTACCAAAAAGACACATATTAAAGCTTATTAGTTTTTTTACAGTGACAATATGAAGGTAGAATGTCGCAATTATGATCGAAAACCGGACAGTGGCGCGCGTCAAATAATATTGGAGACTTATCTAAGACAGCCAGGTTGATAGTGTTTGTTAGGTTATATAACTAGTATCCATGTATATTGGATGTGATATCTACACCTCTGTGCATTTATAAACCAGTATTTGTCATATAAATGTCTTTTGGACATGAAAAGTTAAGATGTTTTGATTTTATATCACCACATATGACATTTAGGTTTGCAGCAAAGGTAAATAATATGTTAAGAAAATCACGGAGTGGCTCTTTAATGGATACTATCTGTCATACCCGTATTTGAGAGGGGAAAACACCAAAAATATGAATTACTTTTGTCCTAGGTGCTCCTGTGGTCTAAAATGAAGGATGATGGAAAGAGGACACATAACAAATTAGGTTTGGCGAGTTGTAGAAAAGCTTACCCGCTTGTACACAAGATCAATTGGACAGCCACAGTTGATATCCACAAAATCCACATTTGTCTGATCATTCAGCAGTTGAGCACATCGAGTAAGGGTGTCCGGGTATGCACCACACAGCTGGAGAAAACAAGTATTTGTTGAAAAATGTGACTATGTAAAGAAGTCAGCTAGAATAATTGCCACACATCAGAGTTTCTACAGTGTCATGAGCTTTCCATATTTAATTTAAATTTTATTATACTTGCGAAAAAGGCACTCAATACTGATCCCTTGTGGACGCTGCAATACTAAAAGTTAAAGTTAAACGTGATCACAAACCTAAAGTGTCTTGTCTTGTCCTTGAGATATCTGTTAATAATAAACTTTGTGGTTGCGGGGGACAACTGATTCCTGAGGTTGTTTTTTGTCAAAATCACTAACATGGTCAACATTATCATTAACCCTCAAGTTGCTGAATAATTATTTTGACCAGTGAAGACACCATTGCTTTGTCGCGTGCACTCTCACCATACGCTCACCCTCCAATCTTGGGGCAGATTTCAATAAGGGTGAGATCTTTTGAAAGAGAAGAAAATTGTCTTCATTTCCATATAAAGAAGTATCTGTATTACCTGATATGAAGATACAGCATGTGCCGCAAAATAGGTAATTTTAAGTTTTTTTTAGTTGTATTCCCTTTTAACACCATATTTCTCATCATATGTGCAATGTATTTTGACAATTTTTATGTCACAAAAAAGAGAAAAAGTCTTTAATTCCATTTTATAATGACAACGTTTGACAAAAGACCACTGAGATTGGATTTATCAAGGATAGCAAGCAATGATCATTACACACACAAAAAACAAAAACCGATATGAGCGTTTAAATATGGACAAAGTAATATGAGAAAATATGATACATAGGATCAGTATGGTATTGAAAGGTGGAAAAGGATAATTATGGTGGATGTTGGGGATGGAGGTGGGAGAAAACTTTTCAGGAGCTTGTAAGTAAGCGAACGAAGAGTGATTGTGCAAGTATATCAGCTTGAAGTGTGAAATGCAAGACAGACCCTTCGGATCTTTCCGTAGAATTTTAGTTCATTTGATTGGTCGAAAAATGCTGTTAGAACAAAGGAAAACTTTTATGCAAATTAACCATGGCCTGGTAACAAAATTAACGAACTTTGATTGGCTGATGTTGAGAAAATGTAGATGGGAGTTAACTCTTAACTGGCCTTGTTAAACTTTACTCGTAGATACAGCAATGAAATAAAAATACTTAGCTTCGAGAGAAATGCCAAGGGATAAAATATGAAACGTATGTAGTTTTACACATGTACTTTGATTGTACATATGCAACTTTACAGGAAAATAGAATACATTGTGAATCTTGCTTCATAGAAAAATATAAATACATAGTAAAAGGAAAACAAGCCACGTTTAAATTGTCATTATAAACCTGCTCACAAATTGTAAGCTTTAATTTACAATGACAACCCAACACAAATTACATACAGAGATTTATTACATATGTATATATGAACATAATTCAAGTTTGGCATTATGGGGCATTCTCACTTGCTAGAAGCTACCCTTGACTGAGCTTCGGTCAAGCTACCGCATGGGGACCAACTTTATATAATTCTGAAAGTTGGTGGTAAAGAAGTACACGACCAAGCATTGGTTGCTCCCAAGCATTGGGACTGCAACTGGTAGTAGCATTTTCTGAGCTTCAGAAATACCAAGTTACAGCTACTTAAAAGTACATAGCAGATTACTGAAATTGTTAAACTGTGAAATGAAGGGGGGGAATATCATCGCTGATGATATAACCGCCGTGCACAATTGAAGTTATATGAATATGATAATAATATAATGCATATAACTGAGAATACCCCAAAATAAATAAATAGCAATTGCTTTGCGTCAATCTGATTCGCTGAACACGGTAATAGAAGTTCAGTTCATACCTCCATAAACTTAATTTCGTGACGTCACATCATTTTAAGCCACGCCCATCGACGGAACTATTTGTAAACAAGTTACGTTTTTCTAAAAATAGCAACACTTTGTGCAATGCCACTTCTTGAAAGTAGGTAAATAAAAAATTAACATAATTCAGTATGAAATAATTATTGTTGTCAAAGGTTCTAAAGGTAGTCATTTTCATAATAAACAAGAGAGCTCTATCAGAAATTACAACCGATCGTGTTCCACCCCACAGAAGGCAAATGTCATTCTTCAATGCTCTCGCGGCCGTTGCAGGGAGGTTGGCAAAGTAATGTCGTTAAGTTCATGAACAGAGTTAAGCTTGGCTCCTCATTAAGTTTAAGAACTGTGTGCTGTTTAATCAGATTCCGTTAGATCGAGATCATAACACCACCAGTATATGGCATCTACGAGGGTAAATTCGGCTGGTTTCCTCTCCGAGTTCTACGTTCGCGATTTGTGTTTACAACTGTGAGAACTAGCAATGTCAAGGTCACTTGTGACGGACGTCCGATAACTTCAGGGCCACGTGCGTTGTAGATTTTCATTGGCTGATGAACGTTTTGTAGGCGGGGCTAGGGATCCGATGACGTTTTGATTGACATTTTATCTCTTTCATGCTGTTGAGAGTTGAATTCATCCGCGTATATTGTGCAGCTCTATTTGGTGCAAATATGTATATTTAGAGCAATAAAATGTTTTAAAAACAACTAGTATGTATATATTAATTTATAAGAATTGACTTCAACATTTATTAAGTTCATGGAGGTATAAACTTAAAAACCGATGTGCAAACTCGGCGTAAATCCGCTACGCGGATTCACACAGCGCTATAGCTTGGCTATCCACATGAATATAACGCACGTAACAGTCTGACTTCCATCTACCCATGGTCTTGATGAGATGGTCTGGGATATTGGCGGCTGCTGCAAACGTTGCCGCACCAATCCTAAAGGAATGTCCATTGAAGTTATCAGGATTGAATCCAGTCGCAGACAAGGTTTCCCTCATCTTAGCAATAAAGAACTGTCGATTTAGAGGAGTGCCATCTTCTGTCACAAATAAGGCTGCGTTTGGTGCCACTTGTCCATTTGCTGTCCTTAGAGTCAGATATCATTTCATGGCGGTAACTGGACAGGTGACACCACTCACAGAGTTCACATGAATAGACACCCCTTTGTGGAAAGGGTCAGTTTTTGACGACTTAAGCCATAAAACGAAACTAGTGTTGTCCACATGTAACACAATTGAGCTTAGAGATAGGTGTATGGAGCTATCGTATGCATCACAAGTAAATTCACCACATCGTAGAAAAGCATAAAAGGCTGTGCAGAACACGCATGTGAATAGAGAATCTTGGTACTCTGAAAACATTCCCTTTCCTAGCTTGGCACACAGTTGTTGTAAAATATTAATGGTGACTGGAAGCTTAGTCAGCTTGGTAGCGGTTGGAGTTTTCTTTAGCCCCCGAAAGATAGTCTCAAGCCTTAAAAGGCTACCAGCTGACCATGGATTATCAATACCCTGCTTAAGGTATTCAAATCTAACACCACTCAAGTAAGAGCAAATAGTAGGTAGACACAGAGCTAACCTTTGATGGCAATGGGCTACAAACTGTAGAAGGTATTGCTCTGTTAACACAGGTAACTTATTGGGCCACCACACAACACAACACATGGCCATGAAGGTAAGAAAAGCTTTCACACCACATTTATACACTGCTTGGGTAGAAGGTGCCAGGGCTCGATTCCACAGCTGGTTCAAATCAGTGGAGGTATGGTTAGTTGACTCACATCCAAACACTGGGTTGGGCATCGATCTGCTGCTGGTGCTAGCTGTCGGAATTTTGCCATCTGGAATCGAGATAAAGCATCTGCTATATGATTGTCTTTTCCAGGAACATAACATGCAGAAAATGTGAAATTACAGGTCGCCGCCACTAGTACTAGTTTACATACAAGTCTCATAATGAAGAGGGAGTTTGAACGGCACTTATTCAAAATGAAAACAGTAGCATAATTGTCACAGAAAAATTGAATGCTTTTCTTAGACCACAATGGACCCCAGACCGCAGCAGCCATGACTATGGGGTACAATTCTAGAGCGGCAATTGAACAATCTTGGTCCACATGAAGTAAAAAACCTGGAGGCCATTGCTGTGCAAACCAATGGCCTGCGAAGTAGGCACCATATCCTAAGGATGCAGCCGCATCGGTGTAGAGATCAAGTTGATGAGCTGTCTTGACATCTTCATAGAAGAAGGATTTGCCATTCCATGATATCAAGAAGTCCTTCCACATGGCAAAGTCAAGTTGACATCCTTTGTTCAAGGTCACATGGTGATGTAATGAAGGCACAGAGTGGGCTAGTTTCAATAAGTAGCTTATGAAGGCTCGCCCCGGTTTGATTACTTGCATTGCAAAGTTCAGATGTCCTAGTATGCAAAGTGGTATTCGCTTAGTAACTTTCCTCTTGTTTTCCACCTGAGCAATGAGTTCAGTAATTCGTAAGACTTTATCCCGTGGGAGCCTAGCTTCCATGTGTTCACAATCAAGGATGATCCCAAGATATTCCAGGCAGGGTGTTGGGCCAACTGTTTTCTTTTCTGAGAGAGGAATGTTCAGTTCCTTGAACAGGTGTAACATTTTCTGCATGGTCACCTGGCCCTCTTGGAGTGTCGAGTCTATAGTCAGGAAATCATCAAGCAGGTGCATGATGTGAGGTACGTCATATACATGTTGAGCAATCCAGCAGATAGCTAGGGATAATAAGTCGAATATTTTGGGGCTTGAACGTGAACCAAAAACTAGTCTGGTGTAGTAATATAGTTGGTCTTTCCACTGGATGCCATGTAGATGCCAAACATCTGGATGAGTTGGAATCAGTTTAAATGCATCTGTAATGTCTAATTTGCATAGCTGGGCTGTTTCTCCTAATTGTTTGATTATGTGAATTGCATCATCAACCTTCACATACTGCAAGGAGTACTGAGACTTGTCAATTAGAGAGTTCAAACTAGGGTGCTGATTGTCGTTATGAGGGGCCGAAAGGTCGATAATGAGTCTCTGTTTACGCGAGTACTTCCCTTCCACCAGGCCGATGGGACTGATCCGATGTGACGGAAATGGTGAAGTTTCGACAGGACCAATGATGTAACCTTTAGCTAATTCACTGGCTAAAAGCTCTGTTACAGCGTCAGGGTTCTGCCGTGCTGACAAAAGGTTTTTGCATGAGAAAGAGGAAGTTGGAGGATCATCAATTCCTGTTAGAAAATCTTCACTGAGCCCTAGAGCAAGTTTAGTCACAAACTGGTGATCCTCATGTGTAGCTAGTCGAGACTGCAACACTAGGACATTAATCGGTGAAGGAACTGCTCTCAGTCAATGCTTTCTTGAAGTGTTTGATTTGGGGGGGCCTGAAAGGATGTCTTCTTCCTGGTCGTTTTCTCTACATCTCTTTGCGGGATGAGGTTTCCTACACACACTGCACACATGTTTAAATTTACAAGTCTGGCGAACACATTTCTCTGTGTTATAATTGTTGCACAGTGGCACTCCTTGATGAAGAATGACTGGTCGGCCATGTCTGTCCAAGGATGGACGCCTACCAGTAGCATGATGGGCAGGAGTAGGATGGACATGTGCCACTAATGGGCAAAACTGGCTCAGATGTCCGATATCCTGGCATAGTTGACAAGCATTCACTCATCTCCCAGTGAAGATTGCTCTGTAGAGGTTATCGTCGATCTGACCCCAGTCCACCTTGATATTTTTTTGTTCCAGAATTGCTGCTGCCTTTGCTGAGAATCGCTTGTGGTAGTGGTAGAATGACTGATCTTGGTATTGGGCATGCATCTCTATGATGTGGCGGAGATAGGTACTTAACTCGCGCTCTCGCTGCGGCCATCTCAGGATATATATCTTTATACCGGCTGAAGGCCAGGACAAACATTTCTAGTGATAAAGGCTGCTGCAATCTGTGATCCACTGGGTTCTTTAGCAGTAGTTCCATATTGTCCATGTGGATGGTTTTCGAAGGTGTGGAAATTTCATCAGGAATTAAGAGAAGTGCTAAATTTATGTCTCTACCTTCCCATATTTGACGCTTCAAAGCCGGTGAGACTGTTTCCACTCTATCCAAGTTCGTATTGCGGTCTTCTTCTTGGAAGGCAGCCGTCATCAAGGAGTAGGTTGTCGTAAGTGGTGTAGCAGGCTGTGCTACAGGTACGTGAGTGTGTTGTCCTGATGGCACTGTGGAAGTTGGCATGGGCGTTTGATGGGCGATTCGTTCTGTCAGAGTCATCACCGAGGCCTGCAGATTGTTCACTAAGTGCAACATCGAGGACATCGACAGTTCCTTGTCAGTCGGTGTAGAGTTGGTATTCTGCGATCTCGCTGCTGTACTTGAAGCGAGGCCAAGGTTCTCCGAGTAAAAACTTTGCAGTTGCGCTTTGGACAGGCCGGGCGGAGCTTGAATGGCCAAAGTGTCCTTGATGTAATCGACACATCGTGTCACCGTCCAATTTCTCGCCTATCCTCATCCCCGTCATCACTGGCATTGGTGGCTTCATCAAGAAGCAATGGCGGGCGAGAAACGTTGAACGACTGGGCTGTGTCCGTCTGGGTTTCCTGATAGGAGGCATCTTGTTGCTTTGTCAACACACTTGCATAGTCGTAAGCAAACAACTGATATTTGTTAAGACCGTAAGAAAACTTTAGAAAACTTTTCAGGAGCTTGTAAGTAAGCGAATGAAGAGTGATTGTGCAAGTATATCAGCTTGAAGTGTGAAATGCAAGACAGACCCTTCGGATCTTTCCGTAGAATTTTAGCTCATTTGATTGGTCGAAAAATGCTGTTAGAACAAAGGAAAACTTTTATGCAAATTAACCATGGCCTGGTAACAAAATTAACGAACTTTGATTGGCTGATGTTGAGAAAATGTAGATGGGAGTTAACTCTTAACTGGCCTTGTTAAACTTTACTCGTAGATACAGCAATGAAATAAAAATACTTAGCTTCGAGAGAAATGCCAAGGGATAAAATATGAAACGTATGTAGTTTTACACATGTACTTTGATTGTACATATTACGGCACAATGCAACTTTACAGGAAAATAGAATACATTGTGAATCTTGCTTCATAAAAAAATATAAATACATGGTAAAAGGAAAACAAGCAACGTTTAAATTGTCATTATAAACCTGCTCACAAATTGTAAGCTTTAAGTAAAATTTGCAAATGCGCAAAAATAAGTAAAGACAGAGAAAGCACTACACAAAAAGCTAATTTGGCGCTTGCAAAATTTCATCATCCTCTTCCTTCAGTACTTCATATTTTTACAACCATTTTGCCCATTTTGATAACAATAATGATTCACTATAAAGAAGAACAGATTGTTTTCAATTCCTTATGAAATGTTTACATTAATTCACAAGAATAAATAAAGACTCATTAAGTAACTTGGAAACTTCATACATCTGTAACCAAATCATGAATTCCTAACCATTTATTACCTCTGCTTATTACTATAGTCTGGCTTTATTTGTTGGTCTAACCCTCAAAAGGCTCACCTAGGGATCATGGTTGATAAGTGCATTAAGTTTGTTGAAGCTAGCATGCATAGTTTAGGAGATATGCACAGCAAAATGCACTTTGTCATAGAGTCATTGTTTTAGTTATGTTTCCATGGTAATTGAAAAGAAATAAAAATCATTTGTGGGTCTACTCTCAAAAGGCATACCTATGGATCATGGTTGATATGTGTATGAAGTTTGGTGAAGATAGCATGATTAGTTTGGAAGATATACTCCAGACAAAGGACTTTGTCAATGTTAAAGTCATTTTTCCATAAAAACCGCCAAAAAAAATCATTTGTTGCTCTAACCCTCTGAAAGCACATCTAGGGATCATGGTTATTAAGTGTATGAAGTTTGGTGAAGCTACATAATTTAGGAGATGTGCTCCGGACAAAGATTTGTGACAGACGGACAGAATGAACGCTATATACCCCTGTTTAAGCTGTAGGGCGGGGTATAATAAATTTTCTTAAGTTTGATACATGTGTATATATATATGTAAATAAATTAAAGATACAGCAAGTCTCACATAAACAGAATGGAGATTTTTCATGTACCTTTCTTTCACATTACATATCGTCATAACCGAGTGGAGGATTTTGAAAAGTTTTACATCACAGTAGAGAGGAAACGAATTTATATATCAATCACACATGCGCACCATGAATTAATAAAGATACAAGACGTACCGTAAATGGGGCAAATTTTGCACTTTGTATTTCGGTAACCAAATGGTCGAACTTCTGAGATCATGGTAAAGAGCATATAATTTTCTTCAATTTTGCTATACATATTGCATATGAGCAAACAGAAATAAACATGCAACAAGTGCCGCAAAAATGGTTTAAGTAAAATGGAATCAGTAAAATAATATGAAGGAAACGCTGTTTCTTTAGTGGTCAATTATAGATTTTCATAAACCATGATAATCTCCAGAGACAGAAGTTCGTGTTTTATATTTTCATAGTTATTGATTATTTTTCAAGAATATACGTCGCACATCACCATCAGGTATTGGGAAAATGTCCAAAGACAATTTTCATGGCCGCGGCATGATGTTGGGAATCTTCCGTCGGGCTTCGCCATGAGGTAAAGGGGATTTTTAAATGAAAAATTTCTTGGACGAGGAATCTCATTTTTTAACATTATGTTTGGCATTATTCCTGGATGCAAAACATTTTGCTTTATATGTCGAGAGAGCATGAATTCTGTCAAATGAAAGAAAGGCTGGGATCATGTGCTTGTTTACTAATGGACATCCCGACGGAAAGGTCCGTGGAACCTATCATTCTCAGAAGAAAAGTCAAGAGTTGCAAACCTCTTGTAATCAAGATCTGACAATAAGAACTTTTCTGACGTAGAAGGCAGTCGTCGTCACTTAAGAAGTCAAATTGTGGCATTGAGGTGGATAATGTTGACACAATGTCGGTAGCCTTGGGTGCCATGTGCAACAATGGCAAGTCTGTGAAAAGTTGTCTGACAGTTCGAAAGTGTCTAGCAAAATTTGAATTTGTCCTGATTGTCGACTTTTACTTGTAACAAGATGGGTCTCGCCAGCGCAGTTAGAAAAAGTCCTGATCATCACCACTGTTGTCGCAAAGTTTATAACCTTTGGCGCCATCCTCGCAAAACGGCATATTTGTTTCAAACACATCCAGTATTTGGTAATTGAATGTCCATGAAGCTGACATTGAAATTCTCTGTATTATCTGTGTTAATGTTATATTTTACATATACCTAAACTCTTTTCGATCAGTTACAGATTATAATGAAGTATGCCTAAGGCCATGTGATCAAGGACAAGGAGTTATGAAGTGTCGCCAACATCAAGCAACGATGATTTCATCAACGAGGTTCATGCTAATGAAACTTCTGATATGGAAACTACTGATGATAGTGATAGTGATAGTGATAATGATAGTGATAGTGATAGTGATAGTGATAGTGATAGTGATAATGAGATGGTGTCTGACATGGATAGTGATCCAGAAATAAGAAACATTGCGAGAGACATTTAATCTGCTACAGAAAGTGCTGGTACTTCCACAGAGGATGAGTTCAGTGGCTTGGATCAGCAAAATAACAACTAAGATGCACACTATGATGATCATGCAAACTTTATGAAGCGCTGGGAGTATGGCCCGAGATCTCTGTGGATGTGTTGACTTGCCTTTTACCAGTGTAGCAGGCCATTTCTTCCCCAGTCTAAACTTTCCCCGGGGAGAAAATAGACTAGGCCAAACTTTCCCCCCCCCCCCCCGGCTGAATAAAATGCCTAATACTGAGCGCGCATACATGTATTTTATATAGGATTGTAGATAATTTGTTCTTCTTTACGATGATAAAAAATTAGTAGAAAGTCACCCAGTTAAAAAAATATATGCCGCGAAAGATGGTTGGGGGTACCCCAAAGATGCTCCGACATAACAGCATTAGTAGCCAGAACTAATTCTCCCTTGGGCAGTCTGGCATCGGTATGCTCATTAGTGCCATTATACCCCTGGGGCATGCGAGTGACAGTGTTCTAAGCACCAGCGTTGCTCCCTGCCATTGGAGCAACCGATCTGTTAATCGCTACAAGTCCAATTGCGCACTCAAGGGCCATAACTTTGTGAAAAATAATATTTCGGGAATAGCTTTCGAGCTCAATCAAGAGCATCAACAGGTGTGTCCAAAACCAAAATTTAATTTATCTAAGTGTGAAACTGTCTGAGAAAACTTGTCCCCATTGAAGCATCAGACCTGTTAATGGCTCCAAGTCGAATTTCAGAAGCAAATCAAGAGTATCATCAGGTGTATACAATTCTTTTCGCTTGAAATAGGTATCAAATAGTTCAGGAGATATGAACCATGAAAGAGCGACACCCTCAACTACTTGAAAACACATTTTGACAATCATCTTATTTGCAACATATGTTGCATCACACGCCGCATCTTTTTTATTGACTGCACATATGCATATTATACATGGAATAAAGATAATTCTTTCCGCTTGAAAAATGGGAAATTTTTTTTTAAAAGCACCAAATAGTTCTGGTGATATGAACCGCAAAAGAGGGGTACCCTCAGACATTTGGGGAAAAACAATTGATAATTGAGAAATTTGTCGCATCATTTGCCGCTTCTTTATTTTGTGTTGTGCACATACACATTTCATATTGAATCAAAGCCAGTTTTTTCCCTTTACGATGATTTAAAAAGTATGAAGATTCGCCACCCGATTTTAAGGATACAAATTGCAAAAGATCGGGTGTAGGTTCGTGATGCGGCTCGTATTGAATGTCCAGTGACAGCTCACATTGACTTTATCTGTCTCTTTTACGACGTGAAAAAAGATTATTTCATTGACAATAAAGTATTCTATATTACACTCATTCACCATTTTGATGTGAAGAACTAACTTTATCAGGAGAGGAACGCTCATCCACACTTCTGCTTCGTTCTTCTTTCTTCAATCTTCTTGATTATCCCCCTCATTATCCTTCTCTGACATCAAACTGATATAACCTTTAGTGCAATCTTGTGAGGTGTAATAAATTCTGAAACATGGTGCTGCACATAGAGCCACATTACACTCGTTACATTCGTAAGAAGATTCTTTGCCTACCCTTTTCTTCTTTTGAACTGGATGATTGGTTTCTTCCACTGCCCTTACAGTCTATAGACAAACGTACAAAATCAGGGAAAATTTAGTAATTCTATACCCCAACCTTATCGGGTGTTTGGTATAACTGATTATATACGCATTATTTAGAACACCAACGAAACAAAATTTGGTAGCTTAGCGACAGCCGGATGGAAAGTACTAGTGTTGAACTGACACTACTGCCGTACAACAATTGCCCGCACTTCGCTACTGGGTACCTCAGTGATAATGAGCTAGCGTGAGAAAAACTAAGTGTGCTACTCGCATCTCGCCTGGATATCATGCAGTCCAAGCTTAATTCATCCCGGACCTGTCCGTGCTCAGCATTTTTAGGGTTAAGAACTAAATCCGCCAAATTGCTGTTAAAAAAGGAATTTTTTTTAATGTTGTGTAAGCATATCTATATGGGCAGACCTTTAGCTAGTAACTATTTTTGGCAATGTCAAATCCGTAGTATCTTAGTGGAAAGTATCGTGTATTCAGATTGTTAACAACTTTTAACAAATTTTATCTAAAAGGTATTATTTTGATCCACTTAAAAACAAGAAATCATTACTACAATAAAGACACATGACAACTTCTCTGTTGTAATTGATGTTCTTTATGACAAAATCAAACTTGTTGTTTCAGATAGATATTGTTAACATGACACTATAGAATTGTTCTCAAAGAAAAATACTCTATGACTTTATATTTATTATTAACACAATTTTTCTATACAAATTAAAATGTGTCTTTTTCTTATTAAAAATATCTAAACAGAGATTAATAACTTCAGATCAACTTTGAGACCATTCAATGCTTTGGATATTCAAGTTTTTGTTTAGCTAAAGTAATTTCGTAAATTTAAACATTTTAAGCAGCACCAGTGGGAATCTGTAACGACCAGTCATTTTGAAACCTTACTCATCCTGTGGTCCTGTGGGAAATTTTGGTGAATTTGAAGCCCTGCTTTGAACACAGGATTGGGACTGTTCAGAGACATGCCTGATGCTCCGCATCCTATATACTATTTTGACTTGTTTATACATGATGCTGATTACGAAACTATGGCCACAGAATAGATAATTTCACCAACAGGTTCTGAAACCCTGTTCAAGGTTGAGGCAGTGGTTTGATACGAATGCTGAGGAGATGAAAGTATTTAATTTGTAGCAATGACTATAGCGATGTATTTAGTTGTACAGAGAAATGTTTCTGAGTATTGGTAAACAAATGATGTGACTTCATCATCTTTCTTTCCCAAATGCATGCCCCCTGACAGGTTCTGGTTACTGCTCACATACTTGAAAAATTGATATGTTTGCAAATTAAAACACTACACTGGAAGAACTAACTAAACTGTTTCTGAGGGTGGGAAAACATATGATTTGGTGATGGATTTTTCAGGCTATGCAGACAAAGGATACCATGTGTTTATGGATAAAATTCTATTTGTCAGTGACACTTTTAAAAATAAACTTGTGGGAACAGAGCTTTGGTGCGACAGGAACGTTGAGAGGAAATCGTAAAGGGATTCCTGACAAACTAAAAAACCCAAAAAGAAACAGAAGAAAGGAGAAATGATCTTTGATTTACTCCTTTTACCTTTTGAGGTATGAGGACAGGAAGTCAGTGTTTCTGATGTCTTCTGTTGAAGACACAGAGATTGTAGAAACAGAGAAGAAGAACCAAATACAAAACCACACATATCATGCATGAACAAAACAAGTACAGTGAGTGGCCATAATATAGTACGCAGAATTTATAACGTTCTCGCAATTTCTTTTGACAATCAGCTATTTCCATGTCGCGTTTTGTAAGTTCGCATCGTAAACAGATGAATTTCTGCACCAACATTTATCCCCGACTCCTCTTTTCATTGGTTTTCTAAGGGAATTCCTGTGTCTATTTTTAGCTCAATGGTATACGTCATTCGCGATAGCAGCAATATTTCCAAATCTATCATAATAGCTAAAACAGAGAGAAGTAGAGATGAATCGAGGCATTTATAGCTCTTGAAAATGTGACAGAAATGTTGAAATATAGGTTAATTATCCTATTTGGGTCACACAATTTTTTTCGTTACAAAGTTCAGTCGCAACTAGGAAAAATCGGCAATGGCGAAAATAACGGGCGCGCGCGGGTGCGGATTTAGAACGATAATTCAAGACAAACGGATAGTGATCAGTGAATGATTTTAGATACTAATTTTGATATTTTTTCAATTTTAAACACAATCTCTATCAAAATGTGCCAACTGTTGAAAAATTCATTTGAATGAAGTTCAGAAAATTGCGTCTTGAAAAACCAATAGTACACTTTCTAACAATTTCAAAGAATTTTGAAAACATGTCTGGAAATTGATGAAAAATAAAGAAACATTGTATCCTTTCTTCAAATTAGGTAAGAATTGTTTGTATTTATTAAAAATAATTGTTTTGGGTTGTGTCAATATATTTTATAAGGAGACTATCCAGCGAGAGATTCCAAATTGAATGCCCGGGAATGTTTACAAACATGTCTCCCACATAGCGCGGTATAATGGGAATGTACATGGTCTGTATTCTCTGCAATGATTTTGGTAGCAGAATAACAATTGCCATAATTACAAAGTCTGAGGCCCATATTTTCATTTTGGATAAAAATTCATGTCATATGGCTTGATATTTTTAAAAAAATCAACCTTGATCTTTCAAGAAAGAGAAAACCATGTTGTCACCTTGTCGGTTGCTCCGTATAGAAAACAAAACGAGTAAAAGAATTATTTAACATTGCACATTTATTCCTCACTTATCATTGTAAATGGAAATATTTCATAAATTATGTTAATAAATTTGGAAAGTTAATTAAATGACAGTTAATGAAAAGTTGTTTTTAGCTATGTTGTCAAGGTGATACGGTACACAACGTGGCTCGAAGTTTTCAGAAAATCGAAAGATTAACCCATTCATGGCAACGAAAGGTGATGAAATATTTAGAATGCTGTTCAAAAAGTGAACAATATCCCAAAATTTTGAGCCTTTCCGGTAAATATTTATTGCACTATCGCTATATAATGAAGGAAGTGATCAGTTGGGCTAACGGCATAATCATGACGTCATGACGCTCTTTGCGTACTATAATATGGCCACGCACTGTATATGGGCGGTTTGGATTGGGTCAACCATAAATATGGCCTTGTTGAACTCCTACATTCTTTATAAAGAATTCACCAAGGATCAAACATTGAAAACAAGTCATCTAGAGGGATTTAGTGCAACACTTGGTAACCTTCGCTGACACTGAAAAAATTCAATCCCTTCGCAGGTGTCCTCATGGGCGACCAACAATAGTGTGACATGTCTTCATGGTCATCACTTTCAGACAAAGATTCAGCCTGTGGGAAGGAAGAGGAATCTCACGCTTTCGTGTACTGTTTCCTCAAAAGCGAAAAGAGAACTACTTAGAAACAAAGCAGAGGAAACAAATAAGCCAGTTAAAAAGAAGAAAAGAGTAGGCCATGAAAGTTCATTAGAATGCCTTGACTGTATTTTGTCTGTTTGCGTAGCACCATGTTTCAAACTTTATCCCACACCTCAAGATTACTCTAAAGCTAATATCAGTTTGTATGAGAAGGATAATGAAGAGGATAATGAAGATTATGGAAGAAAGGAGGGAAAGTGTGGATGTACGTTACTCTCCAGGCGCTTTAACTTTGTTAGGTCCCCAAAGTTCTGTATCAAATTGTAAAATACTTCATAGTGAATAAAATATTTTTTTAATTCATAAATTAGACAGAGAAAATCAATGAGCTGTCAGTTGAAGTTAAACCAGAACCGTGTCATGCCACCCTAGTTCTGCACTTCATAACTTTTGAACCAGGTGGCATATAATAATATAATAAATAACTTTGATTACAAGTCAAATTTGCATGTGTGCAAGAAAAACTAAAGAAGCAGCAATACCACAATTAGCGCATTTATCAAAATTCTTTTTTAAATGTCTCCAAAACTATTTGGCATTTTTTAATAATTTTTACCATTGTCAAAAAACAAGAATTATCTATCATTTCATGTATAAAAGGCATATGCGCTGTCAAAGATTGTGCCTCTTGGAAAGAAGACGAATGTTACACCTATGTGTGTGTTGCTTGCTCCAAAGCGAAAAGATAACTTCTTCGAAGGGAAGTGGAAGAAACAAACCAGCCAGTTCAAAAGAAAAAAAAGAGAAGGCAAAGAATCTTCTTACAAATCTAACGAGTGCAATGAGGCTCTATGCGCAGCACTATGTTTCAGACTTCACACACGTCACAAGATAACATTAAATCTAAAATTATTTCTTTAAGAGGCATTTTTTAAGAAAATGGATTGATGAAGAAGAACGAGTTCTTCGGATAGTCAACTTCTTTATTGCCCGAATTGCAATGTTTCGGTGTAGGTGTAGGTTATCAAGCAAGTGATATATATGATTCCATAAAGGCAAGTATATATACATAAATGAGGTGGTGTTTTTACAATTAAATGGTTTGATGTACATATTGTTTAGATAGGGAGTGTTTGCAGTGGAAAGAAGTTGATACAAGGAACAAGGTTGATGTACAGGATATGATAGGTTGGAGAGTACAATGGATTACTGCTGATTTATGTTAATGAGATGATGAAAAGCTGGCTGGATAAAGTATCCTTGATCTCTATTTAAAGATGGATTAAGACGTTTAATATTGATTGCTTCAAGTGTCTTTCTAATCTTGTAGTCTGTTTCTAGGATGCTGTTGTAGTTCCAAAGGATGCGGTGGTCAGGGTGGCCTTAGGTATGGTCTGATATGGCGGATTTTTAATCTTTCTTCTGTAGAGAGGTTTGGTGTTCTTTAATCCTAGGTTAAAGGGGGTGAGACGTTTCACCAATGTAACTCTCTCCACAATCACAAGGCATGTGGTAGACGATGCTTGCAGGGTCTTCCTTTACGTTTGATGTTGGTTTACCAACAAGACCTGTCAGCCATCACATCTTTTGTTGCCGCTGGTTTGGGTACAGAGCTTGCTTGAGTCTGTTGATACTGTCCTGGGGTTGAATTTTCTCTGGGGTAGTCTGGGCGGATTTCGGGCGGGTCCCTGTGATGTTTGTTACCACTTATTTTTGTCCCACAAGCCACACATGACATTTTAAAAAAAACATGATGCCGAAGTAATTCCACCACCCATCACTGGGACCCGCCCGAAATCCGCAGAGTGTACCCCAGAGTTTCCCAAATCTAAATAAAATACCAAGGGTGAGGAAGGAACACCCCAGCTAGGCCAGAGTCGCCCCACTGTAAATAGATACCAAGGATGGGAAAGGAATACCCCAGCAAGGCCAGTTCCCCACACTTTTGCCAAGGAAAAAATAATATAAAAGAAGCTGAAACCCCCAAGAGGATGCATACCAAATTTGGTGAAGATTGGTCAAGTGATTTCAGAGTAATGCTCCGGAAACGAATGGGAGTGCCGACGCAGACGCAGACATGGATGAGGACGAGGACGGGAACTCAGCCAAAACCAATATGTCTCCCGACCCTTCAGGGGAGGGAGACATAATAAATACCAAGGGTGGGGACAAAATAGCCTAGCTAGGCCAGAATTTCCCTCCTGTAAATAGATACATGGGGTTGGGAAGAAATAGCACATCTGGGCCAGAGAAGAAATAGCCTGGCTAGGCCAGGATTCCGCCCCCTGCAAATAAATACTAAGGGAGGGGAAGAAATAGCCTACCTAGCCCAAAAATTCCAGCCGAAAATAAACATCAAGGATGGGTAAGAAATAGCCTAGCTTTGCCAGAATTTCAACAGATGAATAAATACCAGGCTGGGCAAGAGTCTCCAACTGTAAATAAGTACCATAGGTGGGGAATGAATAGCCCAGAATTAGCCCCCTATAAATAGAATTAAAAAAACTAGAAATATGTGCATGTGATGCACAGTGATGTCCCCCTTCCAAACTTTTAATCCAACCTAATCATCTCATCGGCACTTATACCAGAAACAATCCATTGCAAAGGATGTGACATTTGATACTCACACAGACATAAAATATTATAATCAGCATCTACAGCCCCCAATATTTTTAAAAATTGAGTAACCAAAGAAGCAAAAGGCACCACTCCATCACTAGTTCTAACCGTGCACATACCAAGTTTTGTAAAAAAAATATTGAACGTTTTTTGAGATATGGCCCGGAAACGGACCTTACCCCCCATTTGCACTAAGTTGAAATTGTTTCTATGGAAACCAAGAAAAAAATTAATTCAGAATAACCAAAATAGCAAAAGGCACCACTCCACCACTAGACCTAACCACATGCAAAGTTTTGTAAAATAAAATTGAACAGTTTTTTGAGATATGGCCTGGAAATGGACCTTAACCCCCATTTGCACTAAGTTGAAATTGTTTCCATGGAAACCAGGAAAAAAATAAATTCAGAATAACCAAAATAGCAAAAGGCACCACTCCACCGCTAGCAAAGCTTTTTGTGGGGGACATAATAAGCACGTTTTTTAATAGTATGCTGGATAGAACTGAAAGTTTCCAAAATAAGTTAATATCTCAATATATCTTTAAAAAGAACAGGATTTGTACGCGTAAGGTAAGCCCGGGGTCCTGATTGATATGAATGTGGACAATAGAAAATAGGTGAAGGGTGGGGAAACTTTGGCCGAGCCCAGACTTTCCCCAGGGAGGAGTGAGCCCAGGGGAAACTTTGGCCTAGGCTATTTTCTCCCAGTGGAAAGTTTAGACTTGGGAAGAATTGGCGTGCTACACCTCATCACGAACCTCCTCCAGATCTTTTGCAATTCATATCTTTTGGATTGGGTGGCGTAATTTCATAGTTTTTACATAATCAAAAAGAGAAAAGAACTTGCTTTGATTCAAAATGAAATTTGCTAGAACAAATAAAGAAGACACAAATGATGCGACAATTATCAAAATTTGTTCACAAATGTCTGAGGGTACCCCTTTTTGGCACTCTTTAACCCTTAAGATGCGGAGCACAGACCTGTCCTGGTTGAAATTAGCTTTGACTGCATGACCTCCAGGTGAGATACGACTACCACACTTAGTTTTTCTCACGCTAGCTCATTTTTGTTGTGGTGCCCAGGAGCGGATCACGGACAATTTTTGTAGGGCAGTAGTGTCAGTTCAACGCTAGTACTTTCCATCCGTCAGTCACTAAGCTACAGAATTTTGTTTCGTTGGTGTTCTAAATAATGCGCGTACATGTTCCGAAAATTATGCAAACATTGATAACGTTCATCTTACTGAAAATAAGCGTTAAAATCACTTAATTTTCCTCCCACTCCCCGGCGCAGGTGCTAATAGCCTGTGGGCACTTTCTACACTCTCGCACAAGCTTACCGACCCGCGCGTACTATTGTTTGCTCACATGCCTGCACTCACACCAAACCTACGACCTCCTATCGCCCCTTGGGCGGATATCAATATCAGTTGAATCATTTGAAAGAGCAGAAAATTGTCTTCAATTCACTATGAAATACATAACTACGCTACCTGAAATGAAGATACAGCATGTGCCGCAAAAAAGGTGACTTTTACATATTTATAGTTTTACACCATTTTGTCACACCAATTTACTCATGATGTGCTCAACATATTTTGACAATTTTTATATCACGAGATAGAGAAAAAGATTGTCTTTCATTCCATGTAAAATTTGTACATGTGCAAAAACAAATAAAGACACAGCAAGCGCCGCACAAAAAGCTAATTTCTCTGTTCAATTCATGTAAACTGAACGGCGATTTTGACATGTTCCTTTCTTTCGCTCATATCTTCTCAACAGCTAGGTGTATATTGAAATTGATTACCTCGTTATAAAGAACAGATAATTGTCTTCGATTAGATGTAAAAAATTTATATGAACTATATAAAATAAAGATACAGCAAGTGCCGCAAAATTGTGACTTTTGTTTACTCTTAATGTTTTTACCATTTTCTTTCTATTATTCTTCTTTATATCACAAACTTCCCGGCACATATTGAAATTTCATATATCAAAATATAGAGAAAAGGATGATCTTTATTTCCATATAAATTTGGTATGTAAAAGAAAATCTGCAAAGACCCGGCGAGCATCGCACAAACAGGCAATTTCTCTATTCATATCTTGTTAACCGAGAAGTGATTTTTTTCAACTGCTTTTTACACCTATCCATTTAACGGCAGCGCATTATCAACATTTTATATATCACAATAAAGAGAAAGGATCGTCTTCAATTCTATATAAAATTTGCAAATTAAAATTAGACAATAAAGGAGCGGTAAGTGATGTCGTAATTATCAAAATCTGTTCTCAAATACCTGAGGGTACCATCTTTGCAAACTTTATATATTCCAAACCAAGTGATACATATTTATTATTTTCATATCATCGTAAAGAACAAATAAATACCTTCATTTTCATGTGAATTTTGCCTATATTTGCATCAAAATAAAACGTGTGGAAATGATGCGACAAATGTCGGGTTAAGGCGATTATCAAAGACTTTATTCACTAGATATATACCCACGTTTCGTTCGAAATAACTTCTAAATACAGCTAATATTTCTATTTAAATCATGTAAACTGAACGGCGATTTTGACATGTGCCTTTTTTTCGCTCATATCTTCTCAACAACTAGGCGTATATTGAAATTGATTACCTCGTGATAAAGAAGGAATAATTGTCTTTGATTTGATATAAACAATTTATATATACTATATAGAATAAAGATACAGCAAGTTCCACAAAATTGTGAAATTGTGACTTTTGTTTATTCTTTACGTTTTTACCATTTTCTTGCACTTTATATCACATAAACTTCTCAGGACATTTTGAAATT
Source organism: Phorcus lineatus (assembly GCA_921293015.1). NCBI lineage: Eukaryota > Metazoa > Mollusca > Gastropoda > Trochida > Trochidae > Phorcus > Phorcus lineatus. Next base: position 22,275,706 of record OV121092.1, read on the forward strand.
ACATATATCAAAATATAGAGAAAAGGATGATCTTTATTTCCATATAAAATTGGAATGCAAACGAAAATCAGTAAAGACCCGGCAAGCATCGCACAAACAGGCAATTTCTCTATTCATATCTTGTTAACCGAGAAGCGCTTTTTTTCAACTGCTTCTTACACTTCCTATCCATTTAACGGCAGAGTGTATTATCAACATTTTTATATCTCAATAAAGAGAAAGGATCGTCTTCAATTCTATATAAAATTTGCAAATTACAATTAGACAATAAAGGAGCGGTAAGTGATGTCGAAATTATCAAAATCTGTTCTCAAATACCTGAGGGTACCATCTTTGCAAACTTTATATATACCAAACCAAGTGATACATATTTATTATTTTCATATCATCGTAAAGAAGAAATAAATACCTTTATTTCCATGTGTAATTTGCCCATATTTGTATCATGGGCATAATATTACCCAAATTACATTAAATTTATATTTATAGAAATTAGAAAAATGTATGATTAATTTACAGAAATATCCAAATTACATAAACAATTCAAATATACAATTTATCATTATTCATAAGATACATAGTCACAATCTTTTACAAGTAGACCATATTTCTCATAATCACCTTTTCACCTAAGGATACAAAATGTCAGAGTAAAATCTTCATTCTAAAAAGTAGACAAATCGTCTATCTAAGACAATAGTCTTTAATTAATAATCCTTATACAAGCGTTGACACTGACAGTGATTTTAGTAGATAAAGCCTTTGGCTAATTAAGCTAAACCACTTAAGAACTTAATTGACCTCATCTGATTAATCTTCAAGTTTTCCAACTGCCTAGAATATTAGTGACACTGTTAACGAGATTAAAAATCTAACCAATGAGAGATCACCTTCATTTACCTTTATAAACCCAGATAGACATTAAATCTTCATCAAGCTTAGATCAAACAAGTTACATTATGCTTAAAAACCTACCTAAAAGATGTAAAGTTATATTGCTAGACCTATATAATAAAATATGGAAAGAAGGAAAAATACCCACAAAATGGAAAGAAAGCCTTATCATACCATTACACAAACAAGGCAAAGACCCAACCAAATCAGACTCATATAGACCAGTATCCCTTACTTCAAATCTGTGCAAAACATTAGAAGCTATAGTTACTAAACGCCTACAACACTACTTAGAAACCAATAAGCTTATTACACCAAACCAATCGGGATACAGAAAGTCGTACAGCACAACTGATAACTTAGTAAGACTACAACACTCAATAAGAGAAGCACAGCGCAGCAAAAAATATACAGTCGCAGTCTTTCTAGATTTCAGTAAAGCCTTCGACATGGTATGGAAAACAGGCTTAATACAAAAAGTTTTTAAAAAAAGGTATAAAAGGTCAAATGCTCAACTTCATCAATGACTTTATGTCAGATAGAAATTTCAGCCTTAAAACAGAAGATATAATATCAGACAATTATGACTTAGAAAATGGAACCCCACAGGGCAGTATAATATCTCCAACACTCTTTAATAGGGATCATGATTGACGATCTCTTTAGCAAAATACCCAAGCTAGTAAACACATCACAATTTGCTGATGACGGAGCCCTCTGGGTCAGTCATAAACACCAACACGTAGCAGCGGAACAACTACAAAAAGCGCTAGATAAAGTAAATCAATGGACCCAAGATTGGGGATTTCAATTATCAACCAGTAAAACAATTTCAATCCTCTTTAAACCATCACCAAAGGCCGACTGCCGACCAGTTAAACTATATATTAACTCTTACGTTGCTGAATATTATTTTGACCAGTTTTGCCCCCGTGGCTGAATTTTCCAGCACTCGCCTCGCTACTGTTATAGCGCAATTAGCCCCTGTGGCCGAATTTTCCAGCGCCGCCAGATGCGACCGTTTTAACAACATATGGCGTGTTTACATGGCGAAATACGGACATTATCGTCGTTTTATACAAAGCTAGTCGGCGAATCCCGTGTTACAAATGGATGATACTTACTTGACACTTTGAATGAAATTTCTATCACCCCTGGAACGGTTTCTACAACTGAAGTAAACTTGTTTTCAATTCGGGCGCCGTAACTCAATAAATTCCAAGAGCGCATGCGCGAAATCAAAACGAAACTAAAGATGAATAGTTCCTCTTCACATCGATATAAAAATTATTTTTATAATATGTTTAGAACGAATTTTACAAAATTTTAAAAATTGTCTTCATTTCAAACATTATAAAATCATTTAATCACTGAGTGCACACATGCAAATTATATACGGAATTGAAGCTAATTTTTTGCTCTATATTTCACGATAAATTTTATTACGATACGCCATCCTAAACGAAAGATATAAATTACGAAAACAGGGTAGTGATAAATCCCGATAACGCTCTGACCCCCACAGTAATATTACTAAGCTAATAGCCCCGGGCAAACGCACGCGCTCAGCACGTGCAGGCGGGGTATCCCCGTTGAAACATACACTCACACACAATATAAATTGTCTTTATTTCCAACTTTATAAATCATGTTATTCGCTTTGTATACATGCAAATTATATATGGAATTGAAGGCAATTTATTCTTCTATACGAAGAAATAAATCATAACAATCTTTTGCACTGTAATTAGAAGTTATTACCAACGAAACGTGGGTATAGCTAGTAATAAATTCTTTGATAATCGCCTTACCGCAACATATGTCGCATCGTTTCCACACGTTTTATTTTGATGCAAATATGGGCAAATTACACATGAAAATGAAGGTATTTCTTTCTGCTTTATGATGATATGAAAATAAAAAATATGTACCACTTGGTTTGGAATATATAAAGTTTGCAAAGATGGTACCCTCGGGTATTTTAGAACAGATTTTGATAATTGCGACATCACTAACCGCTCCTTTATTGTCTAATTGTAATTTGCAAATTTTATATAGAATTGAAGACGATCCTTTCCTCTTTATTGTGATATAAAAATGTCGATAATGCGCTCTGCCGTTAAATGGATAGGAAGTGTAAAAAGCAGTTGAAAATAAATCGCTTCTCGGTAAACAAAATATGAATAGAGAAATTGCCTGTTTGTGCGATGCGCGCCGGGTCCTTTCTGATTTTCTTGTACATACCAATTTTACATGGCAATAAAGATTATCCTTTTCTCTATATTTTGATATATGAAATTGTAAAATTTACCGAGAAGTTTATGTGATATAAAGTGCGAGAAAATGGTAAAAACGTAAAGAATAAACAAAAGTCACAATTTTGCGGAACTTGCTGTATCTTTATTCTATATGGTGTATATAATTTTTTTATATCAAATCGAAGACAATTATTCCTTCTTTATCACGATGTAATCAATTTCAAAATACGCCTACCTGTTGAGAAGATATGAGCGAAAGAAAGGCACATGTCAAAATCGCCGTTCAGTTTACATGATTTGAATCGAGAAATTAGCTTTTTGTGCGGCGCTTGCTGTGTCTTTATTTATTATCGCGCATGTACACATTTTACATGGAAAGAAAGACAATCTTTCTCTCTGTCTTTTGATATAAAAATTGTCAAAATACGTTGAGCACATCATGTAAAAATTGGTGTGACAAAATGGTGTAAAACTAAAAATATGTAAAAATCACCTTTTTTGCGGCACATGCTGTATCTTCAATTCAGGTAGCGTAGTTACGTATCTTATATTGAATTGAAGACAATTTTCTGCTCTTTCAAATGATCCAACCGGTATTGAAATCCGCCCAAGGGTTCAGAGCATAGGGCGTGCGATATAAGGTTGTACGTTTGGTGTGAGTGCAGGCTTGTGAGCAAACGATAGCACGCGCGGGGCGGTAAGCTCGTGCGAGAGGGTAGAAAGTGCCAACAGGCTATTAGCACGTGCGGCGGGGAGTGGGGGAAAATTGAGTGATTTTAAAGCTTATTTTCGGTACGATAAACGTTATCAATCGTTGCATAATTTTTGGAACATGTACGCGCATTATTTAGAACACCAACGAAACGAAATTCGGTAGCTTAGCGACACACGGACGGAAAGTACTAGCGTTGAACTGACACTACTGCCGTGCAACAATTGCCCGTCCTTCGCTACTGTGAACCTCGGCGTTAATGAGCTAGCATGAGAAAAATAGAGTTTGGATGTCGCATCTCGCCCAGAGGACATGCGGTCAAAGCAAATTTCAACCCGGACAGGCCCGGGACCCGCATCTTAAGGGTTAATGAGGAAAAATTAGACCAAGTAACACAAGTTAAGTTCCTAGGCATCATATTTGATGAATGTCTAACATGGAACCAACACACACAGGAATTAGTACAAAGATGTAAAAAAGATCTTAACCCTCAAGCCGCGGTTTACGGAATGGTCCGGGAAGAAATTAAACTACGCCGCAGTTAGCCTTGGCGAACCCCGGAAGCCGGACTTATAATCTGACGCATTTACTAATCAACGCAATTGTACTGTGTAGCGGATCCCGGAAAAAAATTGCACGGCAGTCGTGTCGGTTGGACGCTTGTATTTATGATCCGGCTCTCGCTAAGCCGCCGATGTTTTTTTCATTGTTGTTCTAAAGAAGCTCACCTTGCTATCGCACGCCCTGTGATCTAAACCCTTGGGCGGATTTCAATACAGGTGGGATCATTTGAAAGAGAAGAAAATTGTCTTCAATTCGATATAAATTACGAACATGCGCTACCTGAACTGAAGATACAGCATGTGCCGTAAAAAAGGTGATTTTACATAATTTTAGTTTTGCACCATTTTGTCACATCAATTTTCTCATGATGTGCTCATCGTATTAAAAAAAAATTATATCACAAGATAGAGAAAAAGATTGTCTTTTATTCCATGTAAAATTTGTGCATGCACAAAAATAAACTAAGACACAGCAAGCTACGCACAAAAAGCTAATTTCTCTATTCAAATCATGTGAACTGAACGGCGATTTTGACATATGCCTTTCTTTCGCTCGTATCTTCTCAACAGCTAGGCATATATTGAAATTGATTACCTCGTGATAAAGATGGAAGAATTGTCTTCGATTTGATATAAAATTTGTATATATGCTATGTAAAATAAAGATACAGCAAGTGCCGCAAAAATGTGAGTTTTGTTTATTCTTTAGGTTTTTACCATTTTCTCGCACTTTATATCACATAAAATTCTCGGCACATTTTGAAATTTTATATATCAAATTAGAGAGAAAAGGATGATCTTTATTTCCATATGAAATTGGTATGTAAACGAAAATCAGTAAAGACCCGGCGAGCATCGCACAAACCGGCAATTTCTCTATTCATATTTTGTTAACCGAGAAGCGATTTTTTTAACCTGATGTTTACACTTCCTATCCATTTAACGGCAGAGCGCATTATCAACATACCTACCTACGTTTCGTTGGTAATAACTTCTAATTACAGTGCGAAAAATTTTTATGTTTTATTTCTTCGTCAAGAAGTATAAATTGCCTTCAATTCCATATATAAGTTGCATGTATACAAAGCGTAAAACTTGATTTATACAGTTGGAAATAAAGACAATTCATATTATGTGTGAGTGTATTTTTCAGCGGGGCCACCCCGCATGCACGCGCTGAGCGCGTGTGTTTGCCCGGGGCTATACTAGCTTAGTAATATTACTGTGGGGGTCAGAACGTTATCGGGGTTTATCACTACCTTGCTTTCGTAATTTATATCTTTCGTTTAGGATGGCGTATCATCATGAAATTTATCGTAAAATATAGAGCAATAAATTAGCTTCATTTCCGTATATAATTTGTCTCTGTGCACTCAGTGATGAAATGATTTTGTAGAGTTTGAAATAAAGACAATTTTTAAATAATCGTAAAATTCGTTCTAGACATATTTTTGTAATAATTTTTATATCGATGTCAAGAGGAACTATTCGCCTTTAGTTTCGTTTTGATTTCGCGCATGCGCTCTCACAATTTTAGAGTTACGGCGCTCGAATTAAAAACAAGTTTACTTCGGTTATAGAAACCGTTCTAGGGGTGATATAAATTCCATTCAAAGTGCCAGGTAAGTATCATCCATTTGTTATACGGTTTTCGCCGACTAGTTTTGTATACAACGATATTTACATCCGTATTTCGCCACGTAAACAAACCATATATTGGCAAAACGGTCGCGACTCGCGGCACTGGAAAATTCAGCCACTGGTGCTAATTACGCATTAACGGTAGCGAGGCGAGTGCTTGAAAATTCAGCCACGGGGGCAAAACTGGTCAAAATAATATTCAGCAACTTGAGGGTTAATATACTTAAACTGCTCTCACATACTAGATGGGGTAGCAGTAAAGAAATGCTACTTGTTCTATATAAATCACTTATAAAATCCAAACTACACTATGGAGCTGAAGCCTGGTGCGACACCAGTAAAACAAATATACAAAAACTAATAAGCATACAAAACCAAGCTTACAAACTTATAACGGGATGCCTTAACGGCACACCCATGGACCTAATAAGACATGAACTAGGGGAGCTCCCCCTAGAACAAGAATGGGAAAATAACATCACAAATTACATTGTAAGATCCCAACACAAACCCTGTTTACAAGGAATTTTAAGCAGCAAAAAACAAGTACTTAACAAACACGCCAAGAAAATACCGCCTCCTTTCGGGGAAATTGCTAAAAAACACACAGACCAACTTGAAATTGACGAATGTGATGTAGCAACGGACCTGTATACATGTCATATTCTAAAACCACTTTATATACCGGACATCAAAGTAGATGTAGAATTAACACAACATATAGATAAAAGCAATCCTAAACCAACTGATCTCATTAACACCCAAGCCCATATTGATCTCAATTATAATCAAAGCAATCATATACAAATATTCACAGATGGCTCCAAAGATGACCAAGGTCAAGTGGGGTCAGGAATAGCCTTCACACACATGGGGGATCAAGTAATAGCCTTCAAACTCCCAAACAACGTATCAATCTTCAGTGCCGAATTAACGGCTATCTTACAAGCCCTAAAACTCTGCACTGGGTATGAAAACAGAAATATAGCCTTATTTACTGATTCACTCAGTTCACTACAAGCAATACAAAATAAAACAGATAAAAATCGACATGAAATATTAAACCAAATTTATTATCTGTATAATTATCTATTAAGAGATAATAACCAAATTAGCTTTATCTGGGTACCCTCTCATATAGGACTACTCGGTAATGAGCGTGCTGACCACACACACACACAGCCATGAGGTTGATATACCCTATACAGTAAAGGAAATAAAAAGCATTAATAGAGATAAAAGCATAAAACAATACATGCATTCATATAAGGAAAACTGGGGACATACCAAATACAACCCAAAAAAATCAACAAAGTAAAAAACTTTCATGAATTTAGAAGAGTTGACGTCGCCATAACTAGATTAAGACTTCAAAATGTCACTAATCAAGTTTATCTTCACAAAATAGGCAGAGCAGCGGATAACCTATGCAATAAATGCAAAACTGCAGATACAATTCAACACATTCTCATAGAATGTGCCAAGTATCAACAACACAGGAGACAACTGTTAAACAATGTTTAGGCCAGCAACTTACAGGAACTGTTAGCTAATACAAACAACTACCAACATCTAGCAACATTCCTACTTAAAACCAAACTGTATAAACAGTTATAACAACAATACCAATTCATGGCAAATACAATAAGGGCTAACAATATCTCTTTACATTTTTTATAGGTTTCACCCCCTATTATTTTTTCCCCAGCTGATAACCTCAGCTACCCACCCCCATTCCCCACCCCCCCCCCCCCCATTCCCAATAACCACCCCCAACCCCCACCCCAACCCCCAACCCGCCAATCTCCACCCTCCCCCTATCCCTACCCCCAGCCCCTTACCCCCGCCCCCCAACCCTCACTCCCGACCCCAATCTCCCCACCCCCCCTTTTTTCCCCCCACTTGTTAAGCTTTTGTTATCATCTTTGTTTCTTTTATTTTTTGTTATTGTTTTTCTTACTCTTTATTATTTTTTATAGGACCTGTTAGCCAAACAGTTAATATCTCCTAAGTCCGTACAACCTACCGCAATGCTCACCCACCTCTTATATTAGATAAACACTTCTTGCTACGCAGTCCCTCCATAGGGCAAACGCAAGAACTAACATTCCACAAGAACTGTTAGATATACTAAATCTAATAAAGAGACAACCAAATAAAAATATAACCTAACATACCACAAGAACTGTTAGACATAACCCAAAGGCTAGCAAAACCACAAGAACTGATAGCCTACAATAATACATATCATCATTATTAATAACTAAATTTCTTGCTACGCAGTCCCCTCAGGGGGCAAATGCAAGGAACATAAATAGACATCAACCCCTGGCTACGCAGTCCCTATAAAGGGCAAATGCCAGGAGTTACTAACAACATCACATAACATCCCACAAGAACTGTTATCAAACACTATCTTGCTACGCAGTCCCTATATGGGCAAATGCAAGACATAATAATACTAACATAACACAAGAACTGTTAGACAGACCCAATGCGCTAGCAAACGACAAGAACTGCTAGCCAAACTTAACTAATCACCAACATATTCATTAACAAGCAACAGCTACACTAAATAAGGACCGTTATAAGACCACGGATACTATTACAGCCACTTACCACTAATAGGAGAAGCGAACCTCCGGGGATCTCCTCTTACAGCTTCCAATCAATCAACGATAATTACCAATTACTAATCGACTCCACCCATCACGGGGGGAGTTATCTAATAATAATAACAGAACTTCACCCGTCACGGGGAGAGTTCGCAAGCAATCAAAGAAACGAACCCACGGGGGGATCTCCTCTCTTCATCCCCCCCACAGGAGTGAGGGGGAATGGTAACACCAAGGAGAAAAATTGCACATTGCGAAGATAACAACGTTCTAACAACGGAACAATAGAACAGCAACAAACAAGATGAGTATTAATCTTATATTCTATAAAACTTAATAAATATCATTATTCCAAAACTATAATATCATAATAATATATTAAATCTAATAATAATATAAACAAATCTTTTACATACAACTATTTTCTACTTTAAATATACCAAATTTAACTAAATAATCTACTCACATTTTACCTAATTCCCATTATTCCAAAACATTACTCCAACCAATCTATTTTTTATAAAATATTTCCAAATTTACTTAACCTTTCATTTATAATTACTGCAAACTAATTGTTCCCATACGCTTAAAAATGTCTTTGTATCTTTTGCAGGTACGACGCCATATCACAAAGTGAGACAATATAAGTTATAACATTCCGTCGAGGGTGACATAGGGATATATTATTCCCGCGAAAGGTTTTATGCAACGAGCGGAACGCAAGTTGAATAAAACCTTTCAAGGGAATAATATATCCCTATGTTACCCGGGACGGAATGTTATAACGAATTTATCATACCGAATGTCTTAATGTATTATTAAAAACTTGCTCTCTAAAACTAAAAAGACAAACAGAAATGAACAACACCTATGACCTGATCACGTGACTTTGATTGATTGACGTTGAAGCACGCTTTACTCATGTAGCGGGTATAAGGGATTTATCATCCCTCGGCGGCGGTGAATATGGATATTTGTTTTCTGTCACATGGACCAATCAGAGATCGACATTCTTACATGAGGTATGATAATAAACTATAACTACCCTTATTACCTTATTAATTTATTTATATTTATTATTTTTCTAATTTATTATATTTATATTATATTTCTATTTTATTCCCCTATCATCCAAATTCAAAATTATTTATTTACCCTCTGGCATTCATTCAAAATCTTTATCAATTCAGAAACTCTCCTAAATACCATTTTTTTGGGTATCCCATATCTTATTCCAAATTTTATTCCTTATATTTGGCTATAACTAAGTATGGGCCCCCACGTCGGCGACATCACCAAGAGGTGGAAGCAGACGCTTAACCCCAACCCAACAACAACAACAAATCTTCAGTGAGAGTTTGGATACCATCTAGACACTTCTCAAATCAAGACTCCAGGGGCTGAGTGTATATATATAGATTGTCATGCCCCTGGAGGGAATATCCAGCTGTTATCTACATATTATTATCATTCTGTTATTATAATCGTTCCTGTGAATAAATTTGTGCATAACTATTCCATGGACTTTGGATTTCTTCTGCCTAGAGTTAATTCCCCATTAAAAGCTAGACAGCAAGACCGTCATCCCGGAATATCTAAAGTTGGGGCAGATGAGGAACACATACAACCCTGCTTCAGCTTTGTGATATTTGCATCAAAATAAAACGTGTGGAAATTATGCAACAAATGTTGCGGTAAGGCGATTATCAAAGACTTTATTCACTAGATATATACCCACATTTCGTTCGTAATAACTTCTAATTACAGTGCAAGAGATTGTTATTATTTATTTCTTTGTAAAGAAGAATAAATTACCTTCAATTCCACATTAAATTGGCATGTATACAAAGCAAATAACTTGATTTATGAAGTTGGACAATTTCTATTATGTTTGAGTGTATTTTTCACCAGGGATACCACGCCATCTTAGTAATATTACTGTGGGGTTCAGAACGTTATCGGGGTTAATCACTACCCTGCTTTTGTAATTTATATCTTTCGTTTATGATGGCGTATCGTAATGAAATTCATCGTAAAATATAGAGCAATAAATTAGCTTCATTTCCGTTTATAATTTGTCTATGTGCACACATATTCAACCATGTAAATACACCATATGTAGTGAAAATGGTCGCATCTGGCGGCGTTGGAATATTCAGCCACGGGTGCTAGGTATGCTTATGGCAGCAAGGAGAGTGCTGGAAAATTCAGCCACGGGGGCAAAACTGGTCAAAATAATATTCAGCAACGTAAGAGTTAATCATTATCACCTTTGTCAAGTGAAAAAAATATCTTTAATTACATTTATAACATGCATATGCACAGTTTATAATTAAGGTTTGTTTTACATTTTTTGTGCCTCTATCGATGCATAACTGCAACAAAGTGTTGAAATCGTGTAGTATAGCGAGAAGAGACAATCTTTAAATTGTGATAGAAATTGTTCTGGGCCCGATAAAAAATTCATTCAAAGAGTAAGTAAAGCATCCTTTGTTTGTATACTGGATTGGCGGGCTAATTTTGTTCAAAACAGTCATTTACATCCGGAATTTGCCATATGAACACACCATATATTGTACAAACGGTTGCGTCTTGTGGCGCTGGAAAATTCAGCCACAGGGGCTAACAAGCATTAACAGTTGTGAGGCGTATACTGACGTTCGAGGCACATTTGAACTCAACTTGATTTTCTGCGACTGTAGTGGACAGAAGAACTGTTCTCATGCACCCGAACGCAAACTGCTTCGCGGAATTGTCTAAATAAGGTATGATTTGTCTGTTGCGTCCATCTTTTTCTTGGTCAGTTCACTTGTCATTAGCAGACGAGCGGGACGGGCTGATTTGTCTCTTGCTCTTATTGTATAGCTGTTAGTGTCTTATTGTTTACCGTTGGCACTTGTCATTAGCAGCCGAGCGGGACGGGCTGATTTGTATCTCGCTCTTATTGTTGAGTCCTTAACGGACATAGCTATTAGTGTCTTATTGTTTACTCTGTCATACTTTGTCATTGACAGCCCAGTGAGCTTGACTGTTCGCTCCTTGCTCATATTATTCAGTCATTTTGTGACATGGCTGTAATGTCTTTTTGTATACATTGCGTCTTGGTTTTGAAATAAACCCTGTTGTACCTTTATCAATTTTGGTCTTGTTTATAAAAAAGCTTCCACTGCCGACCAGTAGTTTATTTAGGTGAGGTGAGGTGAGTTGGTGTTTAAAGCCCCTTTCAAGATTATTTCACTTATATCGCGGCTGCTAGTATTATTGCAGGGAGAAAGCCTGCAACACCATTGTGGCTATGCATTACGGTGAAACCTGCGAGCATTGGCCAACAGAGATGTTCGGCTGCAAAATGAAATATTTGAGTTAAAGCGTCGGAAGGTGATAGTAAAGTCTGCTTTCACAAAATCAAAAAATGCACTTGAGAGACTTGTGAGTGATGTAGGGCTTCCATCGCACAGTGATGTCCTTGATGCTATTGACAAAGTATGTGATTGTGAGAGTAGAGCAATTGACATCGTGATGAGACTGTCCGAGTTATATCAGCAATCAGGTCAAAGAGAAAATGTTGCCAAAACATTTGACGAATTGGAAATGATTGAATTAACTGGAAGTGAAGCTCAAGACAGAGCACAGTCTTATCTTAGATCTTTATCTACATCATTCCCAGAAACTTCCAGTATGCATTCATCACATGTCTCGAAATCAAATGTTAGGGCATGTAAAACAAAAATGATTGATCCTACTGAGATTAAAGTTTCACACAAACCTCAGATTGAAAGCAAGGTTAATTGTCAACAAACACAATCAAAGGGTATTGATCATAGAATTAAGGATAAGTCTGACAGGCAGTCAAGTAGATCCAACGCTCATACTGATAATTTAAGACCTTAGTCTTCCAGTGGCTACGATCTTGGTCATGATATGTGGAAGCAACTGAAACGTGTCTCTATACCAGTATTTTCGGGTGATACAAAAAACTATGAGAGTTGGAAAGCCGCGTTCATTGCTTGTATAGATAAAGCTCCTGGTACACCCGAGTACAAATTGTTGCAACTACGCCAGTACGTCCGTGGGGAAGCATTGAATGTCATTAAGGACCTTGGGCACAGTGCTGCAGCATACTGTGTTGCACTTGAACGGTTAGAGCGCAAATATGGTGGTCGTAGGCGATATGTGGCACTGCAACTTGAACAAGTGACTAGTTTCCGACCAATCAGGGTTGGTTATGCAAGTGATGTAGCAAAGTTTGCCGACTTGCTTGACATAACAGTTGTCAATCTTCGAGATTGTGATCGAATAGAGGAGTTGGGCAACGGTTCACTCTATTCATAGTTACTGATCAAAATGACAGAACCGATGGTTGCACAATACCAGAGGTGGATATTTGATACTCAATTGCAAGAGTCTATTGAGACATTGCTTGAGTTTGTCTTGCAAGAGGCACAATTTCAAACCATAGCTTCTGAAGCTGTCCATGGTGTATCCAAATATAGCAAACCTGATAAAGGAAGAAAATTGGGTGTTTTCTTTGGTGTAAGTCAGTCGTCTGGTGATTGTTGTCCAATATGCAAGGTGTTTGATCATATAATTTGGAAATGTAGGCAATTCAAAGGGATGGCAGTTACAGAAAGATGGAACACTGTTAAAGATTTGAAGCTTTGTTTCAGGTGCTTGCAAACTGGCCATAATTCAAAACATAGCTTACACCACACTAGATGTGGTATTGGTGATTGTCCAAGGTATCACAGTCGTTTCCTTCACCATAACTCGCAGCCACACACACCCACACCTGTAGCTTCACAGTTGGCAAGTCAAAGTACTTCACAAATCTCGCAGGATTGCAACAGTTCATCCACTGGTACTACTTCGTCATCTTGCAGTTCGTCTTGCTCTGCAATTTCTTTGCGAACAGTACCTGTTGTAGTTAAGAATGGCAATGTCAGAATAGTCGTAAATGCCTTGCTGGATGATGCCAGCACCCAAACATACATCAATGAAGATGTTGCGTCACAATTAGGGATATCTGGTCAGCTGCAAAATGTGTCGGTAAATGTCATAGATGGGCATAAGAAAACACTTCAGTCAATGGAAGTGGGATTTGAGATAGATAATTTGGATAAGTCTGTATCTATGAAAATGAATGCTATGACTACACGACATGTCACAGGCAAACTGAAGGTAATTGACTGGCAGAAGTATGCCTCCAGGTATAAACATTTGCAGAGAATACCTTTTCCAAAGGTGAAATCTCCACACACAGTAGATTTACTGATTGGTCTGGATCATTTTGAGTTGCACAGGTCATATGAAGATGTTGTAGGCAATGAAGGTGAACCTATGGCAAGGCTTACACCTCTTGGCTGGACATGTGTCGGGTCCACATCTCCTCACACTTGTGCCTCTTCATTGGTGACCTACTTTACTGACAACCGTGACCCACAATTAATGCAAATGTTGCACAAGTTTTGGGAAGTGGATCAGTTCACTTCTACAGCAACACCCCTGAGTAAGGATGATAAGTCAATCGTAGAATCGGTTAGAAAGACTGTTGAGCACGATGATGATAGATACCACATTGGAATACCTTGGAAAGGTGATCCTTCATCACTTCCTGACAATTTCGCCAACACTTACCAAAGATTGTGTTGCACTGAGAAAAAGTTAGCAAAAGACAATGCAGTTGCTGAAATGTATGACAAGGTCATTTCTGATTATGAAAAGAAAGGTTACATTGAACCAGTTATGCCTGATGACAATCATTCTTCTTGGTATCTTCCACATTTCCCTGTCATACGCCAAGACAGAACTACCACAAAAGTTCGGATTGTATTTGACACCTCAGCAAAATGTCAGGGAGTGTCCCTTAATGATATGATTCATCAGGGTCCAAAGCTTCAAGGAGATTGGTTTCACATACTCTTGAGATTCAGGAAAAACCCAATAGCTCTTGTGTGTGACATATCAGAAATGTACCTTCAGATAGGCATTCCACTAAAGGACCAGCAATATTTCCGATTCCTTTGGAGAAAAGCAAAGCAATCTGATGAAATACAGATTTACGAGTTCAAACGTGTTGTTTTTGGTGTAAATGCATCCCATTTTCTAGCTCAGTACATTTCCCAAGAAAATGCTAGAACCTTTGCTCATTTGTACCCAAGGGCTGTTGAGACTGTTCTTAAATCAACCTATATGGATGATGGGTTAGATGCTGTTTGTGAAACAGCTGAAGCAGTAGATTTGTATGAGCAACTTACTAGTATTTGGTCAAAGGCTGGAATGAAGGATAGAAAGTGGTTGTCCAATTCCCCAGAGGTTCTTGAGGCGATTCCTGTTGCAGCCAGAGCATCTGAAGTTGATATCACAAAAGATGATCTCCCTTCAGTACAGACTCTTGGTTTTAAGTGGATATCGAGTGATGATGAGTTTGGTTTTAAATGTGTAGATATCAATACCAACTTGGCTCAAACAAAACGAGGTTTCCTCAAGGAAACTGCCAAAACCTTTGACCCTCTTGGCTTTCTTGCGCCATTCCATATCCGAGCAAAGGTGATTCTACAAAAGATGTGGTTGGCTGGAGTGGATGGGATGATGAATTGACTTCTAGTCTTAGGAATGAGACAGAAGAATGGTTGGGTGAAGTTCGTTTGTTGTCAGCTGTCCGGTTCCCTCGATGTATTCGTTTGACCCCTGAAATAGAAGATACTCACCTGCATGTGTTTGTAGATGCATCTCAGGATGCCTATGGAGCAGTTGTGTATGATGTTAAGTCTTACAAATCTGGGCAAACATCTAGTTGTCTTGTTGCAGCAAAAAGTCGAGTTGCTCCTCTCAAGTCAATCAGTATTCCTTGTTTAGAGTTGATGGCCGCAGTGTTAGGTGTAAAGTTGATGCTGTCAATTTTGCATGCCCTTGAAGTAGACACTCCTGTTGTATTGTAGACAGACAGCATGAATGTGCTGTATTGGTTAAAAAACCACAGCAGAAATTTCAAGACTTTTGTTGCCAACAGAGTTGGTTTCATTCAGGAAAACACTGAGCCTATCCAATGGAGACATGTCCCTTCTAAGCTTAATGCTGCTGACATACTTACCTGAGGCACGGATGTGTCTGATTTGTTGTCTGATGAATGGCAGTGTGGACCTCCATTCCTGAAAATGGGAAAAGATTGTTGGCCAAAGCAAGCTATGTCTTTGGAAGAACTTGACAAATCTGAAAGCAAGAAAACTGAAAATGAGTTCACATTGTTAACACAAACAGAAAAGGTTGTTAACCCTAAAAGATATTCAGACTTGGCAAAACTCATTTGAGTTAATGGTTGGGTTTTAAGAATTGTACATAATGTTTCTCATTCTCAAAAGATGATTGGCTCGCTCACTGTTGATGAGCTTGATGATGCTGAGAAGCATGTCCTCCGTGAAACACAAAAAGATGTATTTCACAAAGAATTATTGGCTATGAAAAAGCAAAAGCTCTTATCCTCTGATAGCAAGCTGTCAAAACTAAGTCCTTTCCTTGATGATGATGGAATCATTAGATCCAGTGGTCGCCTGAAGTATGCAGAATACTTACCTTACAATGTCTGGTTTCCTATCATATTGCCAAGAAGGCATAGGGTCACATCCTTGATTGTGAAGAAGTTCCATGAGGACGGGCATCATGTTGCAGGTACAAATAAACTTCTGGCTTTGATTTCTTCACGCTTCTGGATAGTTGCTGCTCGTGAAGCAATCCGAGAATGGGCAAATCAATGTGCTTGGTGTCGTAGACAGAGAAGCAAACCATCCAAGCAAATAATGGCTCCTTTACCCAAATGCTGTTTACAGTACTCTCTTCGAGCATTTCAACAAGTGGGAGTTGACTTTGCAGGGCCTTTTCTGACAATTCACGGGAGAGGCAAACAAAGACACAAACGCTATCTGTGCCTATTCACCTGTTTAGCTACAAGAGCTGTCTACTTGGAATTAGCTTTTGGTTTGGACACTGACTCGTTGAATGCTTTCTTCAGAATGACCAACAGACGTGGATTGCCCAAAGAGGTCATTTCTAATAATGGTACCAATTTTGTTGGTGCCGTTAGAGAATTGAAACAGCTTGTAGCTAAACTAGACACAGAAAAGCTTGAGTCAAGTCTGGCAAATCAAGGAGTTGTATGGAAGTTTAACCCCCCTCAAGCACCTCATTTTGGAGGTGTATTTGAGAGCATGATAAAAGCTGCTAAACGCTCAATACATGCCATTCTTGGGTCCAGTGACGTCACTGATGAATACCTTATGACAGCTTTTTCAGGAGCAGAGGCACTCATCAACTCTCGACCGTTGACGTATCAGAGTGCTGATCCTGATGATGATGTACCTCTGACCCCCTCTGATGATGTACCATTTTCTCCATGGCCAGATGGGTGGAAATTTTGCTCCTGAATCTGTGGACCAAACCTCTTTCGATCCCAGACGAAGATGGCGAAGGATCCAGGAATTAGTCAGACACTTTTGGCGCCGATGGATGAAGGAGTGACTGCCTTCACTTCAAGCCAGGAAGAAGTGGTTCACGCCCAGTCGGGATCTTCAAGTGGATGACGTCGTCGTCGTGGTATCACCAGAGTTGCCACGTGGAAAATGGATTAATTCTCGGCCGGATTATCAAGACCTACCCTGGGAGAGATGATCACGTCAGAGTGGTGGACATCAAGACAACCAAAGGATTTCTTCAGCGTCCAGTCACTAAGGTTTGTCCACTGGAGTGGACAGCACAGGATTCATGACCGGAAGAGGACAGCCAAAGGATATTTACTGATTCAGAGGATTTGTGTATGTGTAAATATGTGTAAATAACTTAAGTTTTGAGGTGCATTGAAGGAAATAATTCAGTGTCTAAATGCACGTGTATATGTGTTCATGTGTACAGAAGATACCGAGGAATAGAGATTCGTGGAAAGTGGTAAAAATAAGAGTGTTTGTGTTTCTTTTCCGGGTAATTCATGAGGATTTTGAACTGTTTTTTCTGGTTGAACTTTCATTTTTTGACTGACATTTTATGAACTAAATTAAGAAACAATACTCTCTGCAATTTTGTATGCTTTTGTTTCAGCAGTGACATATTGGAATTACCAGCCTAAAATGAAATCATATTGTTTCATTCAGAAAAATAATGTTATTATTTTGTACTTTTTGTTAATACTGTGATGATAGTCCAGGTTCTATCATCGTAGGGGGGAATGGACAGAAGAACTGTTATCATCCATGGAAACAATGCACCCGAACGCAAACTGCTTCGCGGAATAGTCTAAATATAGTATGATTTGTCTGTTGCGTCCATCTTTTTCTTGGTCAGTTCACTTGTCATTAGCAGCCGAGCGGGATGGGCTGATTTGTCTCTCGCTCTTATTGTTGAGTCCTTAACGGACATAGCTGTTAGTGTCTTATTGTTTACTCTGTCTTACTTTGTCATTGACAGCCCAGTGAGCTTGACCGTTCGCTCCTTGCTCATATTATTCAGTCATTTTGTGACATGGCTGTAATGTCTTTTTGTATACATTGCGTCTTGGTTTTGAAATAAACCCTGTTGTACCTTTATCAATTTTGGTCTCTATATTTAACACGGGTCAAGGCTCGGTCTCTGCGCATGCGTAGTTTTACTTCCTGGCAGTTTTTGAATTTAGCAGACGGCTTTGCGGCAAGCACGTTTTTCTTAGGGGTATTGTTTCACCTCTACGAAGTTGTTTTTTTGGCCTTACTCACCTAATCAAGCATGGGGCGAAAGAAAGAGCAAAAGAAGCTCAAAAAGAAAAACTAGTCCCTGCTTGACGTTGCTTCATCGGTCAGTTATGAAGATTTTCAGTCTGACAGTTTCACGGACTGGTGCGATAATGGAGGACTCAGCATTGGCACGATAGCCGAACTAACCGATAAAGGGTTTAACTCTACAGATGCTGTCAAATTACTTGATGATCCACTTATTGAAGAACATTTCAAGGGAAACTTACCGCTGGCGCAACTTTTATTATTGAAAAAAGTTGTCAGGAACCTCAAAGAAGATCGTTCTGAAGTACAACCCCAGTTAACCAGTCGTGACTCAAACGGTCAATCGGGTCTACCCACACGCATGCGCAATGCGGGGACTTCCGATCAAAACAACGTTACGGTAACTGAGCTGGCATCGATGTTAGACATCCCAAACTTTGAAGACAAGACAAAAACCAAACAAGGTAAAGTGTTTGACCCTTTCGATGCCCCTTCTACGGCGTCAAAGGGACCATATCGCGAACTGACAAATTATTTACTGCATCAGCCTGACAAGGGGGATAAATCAGGGGAAAAGCCAGACCCAGATCATAAGATATCACCGTTGCAATATATGGAGGCATCGTTCAAGATTCTGAGGGAAATGATCCTTACAGATCGTGTGGATACTGCAGAAATACTGCAGTACGTTGGTTATTGTGTGAAAATAGCTACTTTGGGGCAAGCTTTCACTTGGCAGAGTGTTTTGTCGTATGACAGGCCATACCGACAAAAGCAAAGTGAGCTTGACTTTGTGTGGGGGGCAGATAATGCATATGTCATGCAGTTGCTTCTAACAAGGCGGGAAAATAAAGGTGCTCAATCTGTTCATACACCCAGACAATCCCAGGACCCACGCTCACACCTTAACACACTGCCTCAACCTGAATTCCAGGGGGGGTTGCGATTATCAGCAATGCAAGTATGCCCATGTGTGCCTCACCTGTTTCGCTCCAAGTCACAACCAGTGGTCACATAGCCAGTCGTCAGGTACTCGTCCGTCACCATCTGTGCATCACTATAGTGGCCCCCTATCCCAAGGTAACACGCACCCAACACTCACAGATTTCACTCAACCACAGCAAGCTATGCACGTTTCTCAGCCAGCGTTTCAGAATTTTCAGTAAGGCCGCCCGATTCATATGAACCAATCAGTGATCTCTCAGCTAAGTTACGTTGTTGGGAAGACATGTTAGAGGGTGACTTAGATAAGGACTGGGTCATCAATGGTTTGAAATATGGTTTTGATATTATTGATCGTGATAAACTTTCAGATATTGTACCTACAGAAGTAGCAAATAATGCAGTGTGTTTCAAGGGAAAAAAATGCAGAACTACTAGAGCGTCGCATTCTGGATGAACTGAGTATTGGTAACTACCGTATTGTGCAAGAAAAGCCCACAATTATCAGTGCTCTTACTGTTGTCCCTAAAGATGAAGATGACATTCGTCTCATACATGATTTCAGTCGTCCTATTGGTAAATCAGTGAACTCCTATTTCTCCTATCAAACAGTGAATGATGCGGTGTCTGTCCTACAGAGAGGTCAGTGTACCAATCCACCCCTCTAATTACCTTTGTACAGGGTTACAGTGGACCTTCTCAGGTCAGGACCAACCTACTTACATGATAGACACAAAACTACCAATGGGTGCAAGTCGCTCACCTTATGTCTTCAATAAGCTTACCCAGTCAATTAGCAGTACATTGAGAGACAAGGACACTGTGCAGTTGTGACCTATTTGGATGACTTTTGGATATCTGCTAACTCATGGGAGGATTGCAACCAAGCTTTGTTGTTACTCATTCGTTTGCTGAGAAACTTAGGCTTTAACATCAATTGGTCAAAAGTGGAAGGGCCTTCGACGTGTTTAACGTTTCTTGGAGTTCAAATTAATTCCATGTCGGGTGTACTTTCTCTTGATCGTAAGAAAGCAAAGAAGTTGATTCTTTTCCTTGACAGCTTTTGTACCAAAACCAGGGCCTCTCGACGGCAGCTGGAACGCCTTGCAGGCAGGTTGTCATGGGCTTCCTGTGTGGTTCCTTGGGGGCGCCTATACATACAAGATTTGTTTTTGATACAATAGCTACACTTCGTCAACCACATCATAAATGTCGCATTGCACACTTAATTAGCGATATAAAGTGGTGGCTAAATTTCATCAAGTGTGACAGGAACTGGAAGTTAATATGGGATGATCGCCCCTTTTCTACAGTTTTCACAGATGCCAGCGCTACTGCAGGTGGAGCCTTTCACGAGGGCGACTGGTCGTATGTGAACTGGGAACTAGATCAGCCAGAGTTTTCCTCCAGTCACATCAACGTCAAAGAACTAGCTGCAGTTAGGCAAGCAGTACATAGGTGGCGCCATCTTTTTAATAATCATCGTGTTGTGATATTCTCAGATAATCAAATGACTGTAGCAGCGCTAAATAAAGGCACCACCACATCGTCTGAAGGATTGTGTATTCTTAGGGAGTTAAGTTATGTGTGCATGTGTTATGATTTTAGCATTATTGCGGTGCATATACCGGGTGTGCATAATGTGATTGCTGACGCCATCTCACGCCTTTCAGAGCCTTGTATGTTTGTCAGGTTGATGCAGGAAATTAGAGAGTGGTATGGTCCCTCTGATGCCCCTAGTGGTTATCATTTACTTAACCATATGTCAGTTAATGCCATACAGTTTCTTTACCCACAGATTCGTCGTTGGCTGGTCAGCTGGACAGGGAAATCGTTAGCTGGCTGAAACAGTGCTTCGCTGACTCTACTAAGCGCACTTATCGTTCACAGGTGTTATGTTATCTATCATTATTGCAGGGAGAAAGCCTGCAACACCATTGTGGCTATGCATTACGGTGAAACCTGCGAGCATTGGCTCGTAGTTTATTTACTTTCTGCATACAATACTTCATGCTCGAACATATCTTCGGGTAACTGCAAGTAGCTGTAAAGTAGGTTAAAAAACTGTTAAACCTCGCCTATAACACTCTCATTCACAAACCGGAACATAAACACCACATGGCCAGAGGCTTCCGGTCACGTCTTATCACGTGACATAGTACAGATGTTCTAATTATTGAGTATAAACACTTTAGCCAAATCAGCAGCTACAAGGTGGGCCCTTGGAAAATCAGCAAAAGGCCAAAACTTGTCAAAATAATATTCAGCAACGTAAAATTTAACTTTCAAAACTTGATTGTGACTATTTTAAACTTTTGAAATAAGTTCATAAAATCTTAAAATATTGCACTATTATGTTCGTTTCAATTTTAGAAAATCCAGTGTCTGTGCATTCACATTTCCAAAACTGTTGAGTCACCCGTTTTGGTGATATTTTGATTTGATTTCATGCCAATTCTCTCCAACCCCTTACTGGTCCTGGTAAGTTAGCATTTATTTTAGGGATCAGTTTTTCTGAATGAATCAAAGCAGGAAATGATCACTATTGTATAAATCTATTTAACAATTCAAAGTTAAAAATAGAGACATTTGCTTTGTAGTTATCCATAATTAATAGGGTCTGTACAAAAGGTTTCAGTGTTCTAGGCCTCTTGCTTCTGGATAAAACTATGATAATACGTTTTTACGTTGTCCCTCGCGCTCTTAATATGGGTCAGAGGATCACAAAATATACAAATTATAATACCCATCAGCTGAGGATTCTTTACACAAGGAATTAGCTTTCTAAATGTTTTGCTATCGGTGAAGAAGATATTTTTAAATATGAAAATAGGTTTTGGGGGCATGGTCCCTTTGGCACCTTTTAGTGGTCAAATCTATGAATTAGAATCCCTCTCAGCTAAGGAGTATGAACGTATGACAGACGCCAAGTACAACACCATGCAATGCCGTAAGCCAATCAGGCATTTAAATGAGCTAAAAACAAGAATCCTCATCTATAAATTAAAATTCCCATCAGGAGAATGTACACAAATTTTTGGACTCTCAAGCAGAAGAAGATTGCTTCTGGAGAAGAAGATGAAAATATGTTTTTAGGGATAGGCCCCTGCATGTAGCCCTCAGGGGTTATTGGTCACTGGGTCACGTGA
This sequence comes from Phorcus lineatus, assembly GCA_921293015.1. Classification (NCBI taxonomy): domain Eukaryota; kingdom Metazoa; phylum Mollusca; class Gastropoda; order Trochida; family Trochidae; genus Phorcus; species Phorcus lineatus. The sequence continues at coordinate 22,298,217 of OV121092.1, forward strand.
AAAGTTTACAGTTGGATGCAATGCCATGCCATAAGCAGATTGAGCCTATCAGACCAGATGAGCTTAAAAAGGATCGAAAAAATAGTGTCTTGCCTTAAGAGATATTGCGAACACTTTATATTGAAGAACACTTATATATATATTTCATACCATAGCAACCTGAGGGTTAATTAAGTCTAAAGAAAGTAAACGACAACTCATAAGACTCAACAATATGATATAAGAACAAACCTGAATACCAAACACATCTTCAGAGGAATGTCTCTTCAGAAGGGCCCATTCTGACTGGCTGGCCTGCAGTAAATTGGTTGCCACTGCCATCTCGCTGCATGTTATGTCGGCTCCAAGACTTTTGCACAAACGCCGGAATGGAAGGTTACCAACCTTAAAGGTAAAGTTAACAACATATCATGATTGACTTCACATCAACAAAATAAAGCCAATGGCTCTTCAGGCTATCTATGATTCATTTTATAAATGGTCACAGGGTCATCATATGGGTTGCCACAGGATCACCAAATCCATTTCCTTATCAGCTTCCGATTGTACGCAAGCTATTAGCTTTCTACATCTTTTCTTTATAGAAAGGGTGTGGGCTCTGGCTCTGTCATCTTTTAGGGGTAACAGGGTCACCAAATCCATTAATTAGCATCCCTATACACTAATGAGTCAGTACATGAGTCGGATGATAGATAATAACCCCTGTGACCTGTAATAGCTAGGTTTCACAGGTTCACCAAAACTACAAATTAGAATCCCTATAAACTAAGGAATTTATACACAAGGTTTCAGTTTTCCAGGAATTTTGCTTTCGGGGAATAAAATTACATAAAATATGTTCTGGGTGAATTAGCAAGCTAAGTAAAACAGGATTATGAACTCTTTTGATTGTTGATGACTTACCCTTTGGTCGATATTAAATGAAAAAGAAGATGAAAATAGGTTTTTAGGGCATGGCCCCTGTGGCCCTTATTCGGGGTCACTGGGTCGCTTAATCCAAGAATTAGAATCTTCATCAGCTAAGGGTTCTCTACACAAAGTTTCAGCTTTCTTAACCTCTTGCTTCAGATGAAGAAGATGAAATGAAGGGACAGTGAGATGCATGGCAGATGGACATGCAGAAGCCATGATACAATGCCATAGGCCCATCATTATTCAACTCCTAACTGCCCTTCTGGGTGTTTTAGATAGGTCTCCAAAGTTACATTTGACAAATTGACATGTGCCACTGTCCGATTTTTTATCATAATTGCGACGTTCTATCTTCATATTGTCACTGTAAAAAACCAATAAGCTTTAAAATGTGTCTTTTTGGTATCAGTTGATACTTCGCGATCAAATGACACCATTGATTAAGTTATATATGACTCCAACAACTCACAGAGTGGCTCTTTATAACATTCGCGTCACACAGTGCGGTAAAATCAGCATCTGGTGCAAGTTAAGGGTAGCGAGGCAGGTGCTGTAAAATTCAGCTGACAGACTGACAAGATGGAGGCAGGTTTAGGACGTGTTTGAGATCGCTCTCCAGTTGTGTGTTGCAATTGATAGTATAGCAAGTCTGAAGTGACATGTAACTGACACAAGTAAGTGTATACTCTAGAACTGTTTCTGAGTGTATTTGTAACTGTTTGGGCCAGTTTATTTTAGAAATATGCCTTCACGAGAGAGACAAGGACGGAAGGGCACAAACTCATCTAGCAAGGCCCAACCTAAGAGAAGCAGGAGTGAGAAACAGAAACCATCAGGTTCTCCTCTGGATTCTGTGCCGTTGAAATCTGCAAAGCCACTTAATCAATCTATATTTCAATTAGATCTGCCAGAAGTGTTCACATTTGGATCCTGCAGTACGCCGGCGATGTTAACACAAACCAACAGAGCGGGAATAGTCAAGACAAGCAGAGCCGTGATCACTCCTACTCGTCCACTTTGTTTAACTTAAAAAACGAGGCCTCTATGAATGTGATCACCACTAAGCTGAGTATATGCACTCATATTGCCGGCCCTACAGCAGAAGTTCAAGGAATCATTTGTAGCTCTTGCAAAGGAAGCACCAAAAGATGTTATCCAGGCTATTGTGGCCCCTCTCAAACAAGAGATACAAGGTTTGAAAGATGAACTTCACCTCAAGACTGAGGAGTTACAACTGTACAGTCTGAGAAACTCTTTAAGGATCTCAGGAATCAAGGAACCCAAGTGGGGAGAGGAGGATGAGGATATCGAGGAAGTTGTGCTTGATGTGCTTAAGGATGTTCACTCGGATATTTTGCCTACTGATAGCAACAGATGCCACCGGGTGGGCAAGAGACAGCAAGGTCAAAACAGAAGTATTGTGGTGAAGTTTGTGAGTTATTGGGACAGAAACAAAGTGATTAAGAACAAGTTCAGACTAAAAGGGAAACGAGACAATGTATACATAATGAGGATCTTACAAAGCACAGAAATCACTTGTTCAAGCTGGCCAGGGATCTGAAGAAGAACGGTAGGATCTACTCAACGTGGACGTGGAGTGTATATTTGCTAACAGTGGGAAGGACTTATTCGTGTTATCTACAAGGAATTTGACATGGACAAATTTAAGCATTGTTAGTGACTGTCTTCTGTTTCACATTCATGTTTGGATTAAAGGTGTATAGATATTCAGGATTGTAAGTATTTTATCATTTTCATGTCATGAAGTGTGTGCACTATATGAACACACAACATAATCTATCTTTCCACTTGTCATGTTTGTATTATTAGCTGTATATATCATTATTTACCTCACCTTTGTAGTCTCGGCTAAATGTCCATGTAAAAATGTATCTAAAATCTAGTCACTGTACATATCCAGTTTTCTGTCTACTTTATCAGCTCGTTTGAGAGACACTGCATTGCCATCCTATCATGCAGTTTTGAATTTCCTGGTATGTAACCAAATAACCCAATCTAGAGTTCGCATGTGTAACATTTACCAACAAGAAATAAATACGCCATATGGGTGATGACATAATGCAATATCGTGCGGCGATCGGGTTATTCAATTGTTTCAAGTGCACTAGTAACAATAAGAAATGTTTTGAAGTCAGTTTTCTACTTCATAACAAAAAAAGTACTTTTTAAGATTCTATGTACTGAAACAAAAGCTTACCCCTACAATTTACTATCATTGGAGTTTAATTGCTGTTGCGTGTTTATGTTTCTATGTCTGCTTCAATCACAAGCTACTAATGTTAATTTCATCCTGATTATACTATTGTTGCTTCAGCTTGTTGGGTACATAGAGTCTAACCCAGGCCCTATTGTTCAGAATTAAGCCAAACCTTTTGTTCGTCTTCCACCTGAATGCCACAAGTATTCATAACTAACAATCCTATTTGTCAGAATTTTTATCAGACTATGATGTTTCACTGAGACTCATTTAGATGAAAGCATAGATAATGAAACATTAACCTGGGAAAACTTTCATGTACCACTACGTAGAGACAGAAATGCATTTGGGGGAGGAGTGATGATATATATCTTTAAACAGTTATCTTTCGAAAGACTTTTTGATCTTGAAAATATATTTGATGAGTCTATTTAGGTAAAAATAATTCTTCCTCAAAAACCGTTGATATTTTGCACTGTTTATAGGCCAGAAAGTAATACAGCTAACTTTCGGGGCAGATTTGACACTGGTATTGAAAGTGCTTTAGATATATATAAAAAGGTTACTTTTGTAGGGGATTTGAACTTACCGGTACGTAATCTAATAAAGGAACCTACAAGGGTAACCAAGACAACCAGTATACTTTTAGACCCGATTGTAGTCAGCAATGAAGTTGATGTTGTTGAAAGCGGGGTTGTTGATATTGATAGATCTATAAGTGATCATAAAGGCACCTTTGTCACCATTGATGTGCATATGTCAACTATATGGTTGCATATTCCAGAAAGGTTTTTTGTTACAAAGATGGATATTATCATAAATTGAATAGACTTATAAACAGTACTGATTGGTTATCATTGTTCAACAAATGTTCTTTTGTTGAAGATGCTTGTTGTGTATTTTATGAACGTTTTAATGATTATACCAAACAGTGCATACCATCTAGAACTGTGATAATTAGACCTAATGACAAACCATAGTATGACTCAAACATCCGACATGAAAGCAGGAAGCGGGATCAACTAAGGAAAAAGGTAAAGAGGGCTCAGAAAAACTCTGATGCTTTAAAATACAAAAAAAAACAGTAATAAAGTTAATAACATGAATTTGTGCACTCAAATAACCACAGAAAACAAGGTGAGAAAATATAATTTTAATACATTAGGAATTCTCTTGGGGGCTGTCATGGCTGCTCAAAGTTGAAAGTGAGGGAGAGGAAGCTGCTTTAATTACCCTGGAGTATGTAACCCGGACATTGCGCCCTGGAGTTACGTATCCCGGATGTGTGGAGAATATACCCTGGAGTTATAACCCGGACATTGCGTCCTGGAGTTGATAACCCGGGTGTAGGGGGAATGTACCCTGGAGTTATGACCCGGACATTAAAAACCCAAAACTGAGCAACCAAGACATCCATGGAGTGAGGTGGGGACAGAGGCGGTTACAAGGCAATGCAGCGAAGATGGCGGAAGAAAGACAATGGCAGGACAATGAAAACAAGAATGCACATGCGCACTGTAGAATGCTGGGTAGTTAATACCAGAGGACATTGGGTAAATACAAATAAAATGAATATATTTAGAATTGAAGAAGAATAATTGCTGGAAACGGTGTACGAATATAATTTAAGAAATAGAGTTATTTCTTACAAAAATAAATTTATGAGCTGGTCTTTGCCGGAGAATACCGATGTAGTTTTCCGAACATGTTAACGAGAAATGAATAGCATGATAACGAAACGAAACAAAACGAACTATAGGCAAAAGCTATAAAAGTGATAATTACAGGTGATGTTGAAAGTAAATATTAGCAGGGTAAACATAAGAGTAATACATATAAGGGATATTAATTTGCGTACATTTTTTGTTGTTGGTACACATAAAATTATATTTTCCATGAATATGGCACATAAGAATTGTAAATACCAAAGGCTATGGAAAATGAAATAAAATGCGTACGATGAAGAAGTTATTCGAAGCACAAACAAAAACATTAAATTTACATATGTTATAAGGATGGGTATCGGTCCTCATTTCCATATCGCAATATATCGCGATACACAAAAGCGTATTGCAATGTGTATTGCAATATATTGGTAATTTTCATATTTTTGTTTTTCTATGATCTCTTGACTTCATAACAGCTATTATAACAGTAATCAATGCTCAGCTGGACGTCGTTTGTAAAGAAAGGTAATCAAGTGACTGGTTTCGTACTTTTAACATGTCTGTGCTATTTTCACATTGCAAGTCCACATTTGTTTGCAACTTTCAGTAAAATTATAGGCTGTTTTTGTTACGTTTTTCTGAAATTTTACAAGGAAATTGTTAATTTTAACACCTCCGATATATTGGATATTTTCAGAAGACAGTACCGGTATATATTGTGGTGTTTCTGTATTGCAATATACCGATAATACCGCGCACCCTTAATATGTTATGCAAAGGAATGAATTTCTATTTGAACTTTGTGGGGAAAACAATCTTTTGATCAAGACGTCAGGTTCTGCATCCTCCATTTCCGCTGTGAAACGAAATGTTAATGAAGAATGTCCATCAGCTCTTTCACATGTCGAAACTGCTAACATCTTAAAATGAATATTTTGAATCAGTAGGTAATTTAGATGGTGTGAATACTGAATGTTTACCAGAGTTTGATAGACAAACTGATGCCATATTAGAAACCATTGTTATAAAAGATAAAGAAATTTCTGACATCATTAAAAGTTTACCTATTAAGAAGGCTGCAGACCAGATAAGTCATCAATTACTCAGACAAACTGTTAACTCTATCAGTTCAGTCCTGTGTATATTATTTCACATGTCGCTAGATTTGTGTGTATATCCTAGCCAGTGGAAGTATGCAAATGTTATGCCATTATTTAAGACAGGTGATCATTCTATCGTATCAAATAATCGTCCGTTTTCACTTATTAGTTGTGTTGGAAAGTTGTTTGAAAGAGATGTATTTAAACATGTCTATAATTTCTTTGTGTCAAACAATTTGGTCAGTCCCTCCTGCATTCTGCAATTCCGTGGTTGCAGAAGAAATCTCGGAAATATACCCTTTTTCCCGTGAAAAATCACGCGACAGCTCGCTCATGAATATTTAGTGGAGGCAGAAAGATTGGAAGCTAAATAGCGTGCCTCCACTCGCCTCAACATTTACAGCGCATAGTTTTCAAATGTTTTGAAGTTATTCCACCATATACATAGCATTTTTAGCAAGATGATCGTAAATATTTCGTATCTAAATAAATATTTCACCAAATCTATCTATAAATATCACCAACAACGCCAGACAAGTACAAGCATATACTGGTCATCACAGATGCAGGATCAAGATGGTGTGAAGCCTTCCCTATCCGAACACAAGAAGACAAAGAAGTTGCAGATGTCATGGTACGAGAATTTTTTTGCAGATATGGGGCACCAAAGACATTAATTTCGGATCGAGGACAGAACTTCATGTCAAAATTAACAAAAGCAATCTGTGAATTATTTGATGTCAAAATGACCCATACAAGTCCATATCACCCTCAAACAAACAGCTGTGTTGAACGTATGAATTCCTACATCAACCAATCCCTGTGAGCTTACTGCAATAAGTCACAAAATTATTGGGACCGTCTTCTGCCTGGCATCATGATGGCTTACAGGATGGCTCCGAATTCTTTTACACAGAAATCACCATTTATTTCTCTTTTTGGCCGTGAAATGAGGGCCCCTCAAGATGTTACCCTCATTCCAAAAGAAAACTTAGGCGGAAATGACAGAAGCTTTCTGTCAAACTTACTAGAAGATATAGAAATTACAAGACAAGTAGCAGCTGAAAAAAATACCAGAGCAAAAGAAGTTTACTCAGAGCAGTACAACAGAAAAGCCAAGGAACCAGAATTCGTCCCAGGTCGAGTTTGGCTTTACTGTCAAAAAGTAGAAAAAGGACTGTCAAGTAAGCTTACAAAAAAATGGTAAAGGAGCTACTACATTGTCAATTTATGCCCAAATTACACCTGCAAGTTAAGAAGAAGTTCTGATGACAAGATCCACAAACCACTCGTCCATGCCAATCGCCTCAAACCATATTTTGACCCAGCTGATCATCCACAAAATCCACCAGAACCATTGCTGAACGACAATAACGACATGGATCCGGATGTCATAGATGACGACAGTTTGACAACTGACAACAATTTGACAGCTGAAAATCAAAGGCATGAGGAAGTCAAAAATGCAAATCAGAAAGCAAATAAACAGAGACAAAGATGAATCAAAAACAAAATCAAATAAGCAGAAGAAGAAAAAGGACAATGCCACGCAAGGAACAAAATTCAGACAAGACTATCAGTAAAAGTCAAATGATTCAAATGCAAGTAAAACCAAGGACAAGAAAAACAAGAAAGACAAGTCTAATAACAAAAACAATAAATCTAAACCCAAAACAAAAAAAACAGGAAAAACAAGAAAAGACCATACAAGATATTCATGATGAATCAAGTCTAACTCAAAAGAACCAACAAATATCGATAGATGAAATAGACTCAATTCTTTCATCAAAAAGAGCAACAAAGAAAATATATTATCGTATTAAATGGAAGGATGTTGAAAGAGGAAATACCTTGGAATAAGGCAGCAGTATCCCAGATGCATTGAAAAGATGCTTCCATTCCAAGCACAACATGGCACGACGGCGTAGGAAACGACCCCTCAAGAGGCACAAGTTCTTTGAAAAGAAGTCAACAGAACCAGAAAAGGATGTCAATGTCGTGAATGGAGACACACAAAGCAAGTGTGAGCAGCCTGAGACACCATGCATCGTTCAAACAGTGCCACCAAGGCCCATCTTTCCAAAACCTTTGCGATTGGTGGAAATGAATGTAAAAGAAGTAGTCGGCATTGAACTTGTCAATGTGACAGTTACGTTTAATAACACCCATTGTCCAGACGATGAACACGCCCTGTACCTTGAGAGTGTCCATCCAAGCCTTGTACAACAATATCTAAACAAATGCTGGAAAGAGCTCTATGAAATGCAGAAAGATACCCAACAACTATATCAACACAGCCTACCAATATTTGCATCAAGACTCAGTGACTATGATGTAATTGAATATCGTGAATTTCTTACTGAGAAGACAAGACCCTACCAATATAGTTTCATTTTGTATGTTGATTTGGAACAAGTAAATATTTTCTTACAGAAAATACAGGTTCTCCTTACCAAAAGGTATGAACTGGTTGCAATTTCATAATAAATCAATTCATTTGCCAGTTGTGTTGATTTGTTTTTTAGATGCATTTTACCATTTGTGAACACAAACTTCAGTTTGATCACCTGCTAGATTTATGTAACACAAAGATCTTGAGGATTGGACTGATCACCCAATACCAAGATGGTAAAACTAACCCATGAATGAATGTAAGAATGAATGAATGAAAGATGCACTCTAACAATGCACACTAACATTAACATTCTTAACATTTCAATTGAGTTAGAAATCATATTTCTTTTAGTTTATTCTTTTTTAAAATTTTTATCTTATCTACAAATGCAAACGATTTGTATTTGCATAATGTGTGTCTACATTTTCATCAAGCATTACTTCACATACATCATTACGAATACGTTATTTAACACATAATGTGTGGAAGTACATTTCAACTATTCAAGATTACAATTTTCAACATATATCAACACTGTGACATATATTCCACAGTACATTTCAGCTATACAATGGCACATAATATAGACCCTTTTTTGCGCGCTCATTTACATACGACCTTGACCTCATTAACATAACAGCTGATCGTGGTGGAGGCAAAACATGGCGGCGAGCGGATTGGCGGCAGACTAACATTTTATACTAATCCTCTGTCTTATCAACTACTGATACAAGTAAACAACGGGGAAATAGCATCCCTTATATTTCTTAAATCAGAAACACTTTTTACTAAGGATTGATAACCAAAAGTTCAAGTTGCGTGAAGGGTTCATGTCTGCAAAACGACGTAAACAGTGAGACCCCCATGTTTGATACTGAGATCCCAGATAGCAACTAGCGAAGTGATGTGGCGACCATTCCTGATATATTCAACGTATGTAACTATATATATATCAAACAATCATTAAATACTATTCTTCAAAGTTTTATTTCAATTTCTTGGCGTTATTTTTTTTGCCGTTCTCTCACGTTTACTTAATTAATTACAGGTCACATAAATGTAACCTAGCTTTACCTATATATACCTCTATATCTTATCCAAATAGTTGGCCATGGTGATAGGCTTTCATCACTTTCTCTTGAAGTAATTTTTTCATAGTTACATTGATAACTGGGGAGTCTAAATGTGAACATCTAGATACAGAGCCATTCATCAATCAACAGAAATTGAAGAAACTGATTTTTTTAAATTATAAAATATTGAATGGCATGCCATATTTGATAGAAAATTTTGTATAATATTTTTTAAATTATAGAATTAATATTAATTGTGAATGGGATAACTCCCTTTGTAACCCTAAAATATGAGAAAAGTTATTGTTGACTTTTTTATTTTATTATCCCATTCTAATAGTTTTAATGTGATTTCAAAATATATAAATGGTTTGACCATTTGAATTTTTTCTCAAAAGAATATATCAATGACTACACTTCTTATTAATTGGGGAGGGTAAAGAAAGAAGCAAATAGATTTAAGAAAATTAATGGCCTACTTAAATAAAAAGAAAAATTCAACATTAATAAAATTAGTAATCCTAAGTTGATACTGAGTAGGGATCAATCTGAACAGATGTTAGGGATATCATAACAATTATTCATCTTTCAAATATTGCCATGGGAAGTAAAATCTACTTGGTAAAATGACCAGGTATTAATCAATATACATATATATTTTAATTATCTGCATTAATTTTCCCTTTCTGACAACCTCAGTGTGTCAGGCAAAGAATGGACTGTCAATCATAAATAGTTTTCCCAAGGTATTTAATTTTCATTATTAAATTGAATGTACAGACTTCAAATACAATAACATCCTAAATATGAAATATACTATATGAAATAAGTTGGGCTTATTGGAATTTTTATTTTTAATATTGTTCCAATTTATCAGTAAGTAAATAAATCATAGTTCATAATTGAAAAAGTTACAGATATCCTTAACTTTTTGTCTTGTTTATGAATCTAAATCTTACCAATAATAGTAAATGATGTATTAAGTAAAAATAATAACTGTTCATCAATTTTATATATCAAATAATTTCTTAGATGAATTTGTGAATATCAATAAGAATAGGTAAAGCTGTAGCCCATTTATAGTAAAAGAGAATTGAAAATGTTAAAATTTCTAATTTCTCTTGTTACATGTTTTTTTATAAGTAAAATATATTTGAAACTTTCAAACCTGTATTTAGCATAACAATCATCTTACTTTTTATCAAATAATATATGCAAGAACAAATGCAAATTTAAAAACAGACTCTACTGGCACTGATAAATATTTTTTTCAATATTGAAATATGCATTTCACTTGAGATAGGAGGAGGAGGGGATTATCAACATTCTTGACTCCAGTCCAGACTTTTGATTATTTTCTGGTGAAATACTCTAAATATATTTAAATTTTGTTAATTAAATGGTAAATGGTTGTATTTCAATGTCTCTTTTGGTGAAAAAAGCAAAGTTCCATTGCTAAAAATTCTAGAAACAAATCACATTGCTTGCTTGTGTTAGTCATTGTGAAATAATTTCAAAATAATATCTATATATAAATTTGCATATATTGTGTTGCCTCTGAAATTAGAAAATAGCATCTTTAGGATATAGGCTATTACATAAATGTCTTACATTACCTTTATTAATTGACTCTCCATTAAAACAAAGATAGTTAATTGGAACGTTTTATGAAAGTAAATTTCTTCTATCTTTGTACTAAAAAATTAATCTACAAATCGAATAGATACAAGATATAGAGCCTTTATTGATATACGGGAGGGGTTTATCACTTTCTCTGTTTAATATTCTTTGAAACATTAATTAGTAAAAAATCCTGTGGATATAACATAATAAACCAATGTCAGCAACTCATAGGCCTATCACTAGACTGGGTCTGGATCAAAGTTATTCCCTTCTTAAAGATATTATATCCACATAGGGGGTACGATTAGCGGAAATACTTCATAACACAGTTAAGAATAAATATCAACAACTATTTAGGTTCACATCCACCTGAAAATAGCAGAAAAAACGTGTTTTATAAACACTTCCGGAAAACAGACGCAAAACGTTTTATTAGCCAATCAGGTTCTACGGGGGTTGTGACGACATAGACAGGACTCGTTAACGACTGGCTGTTCTGTGTCATTGTTTACATTATAGATTCCAGCGGTCGTGAACGTATATATTTTCACCGATTGTACTTATAAAAAAGCCCGTAAGTCACCAAAGCTATTAATATCAATACATCGAGATTTCTGTTTGACTTTAATTAACTGTTGTTGTTGTTATTTGTTTGAGTTGTTAATCTCTGACAATGCCGATCGAGTGAACCCCAACTGATATCTGCCGCCATTGTGACTGTTTTTGTTAGAACACCTAGACAAATCGACTATCCCCCTGTGTAGTTGTTGACCATTGTATATGTAGAATATTTGTCACAACATTGTGCCATTTTAAAGTGTCAACTCAAAATCGTAACTCCGTGTTTCTGCTTTGCATGACTGTAACAATGAGATCTCGCTTTTGATGGACTGCCTCTCGGCAACTTCCGGATATCGTCATTGGGATACGAGGTTCCGAGCAGCTGTTTTTGGCCTTAATTTTTACCCAGTTATTATAGATAATGAAGATCAAATCTTTGATGTGTTTAGTAAATGTACCTCTTGATTCGTGATTTGCCACCTTCATAAAAACTTAGAGTTACGTACTAATCTATTTTGCATAGTAAGGATACAGATTATTGTTGTTTTGTGTGAGTTAATGGTCAGTGTTTGAGATAAAGAGTGTGGTGCTAATCTAGAGTGACGTAGGCCAATATTGTCAATAATAACACAACATTTATTGTTGATTGTGATGTAAGTTAAAGCCTGCTTGGAAATGTATTGTAAATATGAAATTCTTTTTCAGTTTTAACTATTTCAACCAAATAAAAATATCAACGCTGAAAAGCATATTATTTCCATATCCTTCAGTACTTTAGTACCGGTATTTTACCAGAGAGAGGTTTTTAGTTACCTAACACTACTTTTTCACACCAGACAATATAGTCATAAAGTTATTACCTAACAGTCTACATGAAATGCCACACACCTGTACATTATGGCAATTAAGCAATAAACTTAATGACCTCAGCACCTGGCACATTTCTAAGGTATCGTCCCATAAGACAGAATTCCCAAAAGACAGAAAGCTTAAAACAACACTTTTCATGGTTGACTGATCTTGTGTAACATGGGCTGTACCCTTTGAGAATAATGGAACAGCCCATATAAAAGAAGACAGAATTCCCAAAAGACATGGGACTGAATCATTTCTAATAGGTAATACACAAGGCAATGATTAGTTATCTAAACTTTATCCTCACACATGATCAACAACCTTTACTGAAACTTGATGAAGTTAATTAGGTTTGTCAATACACGGGACACATGACAATATATTAACAAATCTGTATTACTAAATATCTTATTTCATACTGCAATGTTTATCAATATCAAATTGGTTATAAATTATCCACTATAAGGCTACATAAAATGGTAAATGTTTCTCCCGGGCAGCTTTATGACTTTAATTTTACTTTTTGTTGCTTCTAAAATGACGCTGTTGCAAGAAATTGTAATTTTTCATAAATGTTATAACCAAAACTGTAGTGTCAACATACAAACATAAGTGACGTGCCCACATTTTTGTATGTATCCTTAGAGTAATCAGCAACAACAAAAATAATTTATACCCCAAAACTAGTAATGTAACAAACTACAAACCTGTCACAATAATTTCTGCGACTAATCTAAAGAGACAAAAATTCATACTGCAGATACAAACTCAACATTCGTCTGCAAAATCATCAATTATAGTCAACCCCTCAAAAGTTTCATGATTATTTATTCCACCTCCCCCTGAATTGAATTTTGGATTAGCCTATCTTTCAAATTCCTTATCCTTTTTCGTTCCCTATTCTCCAAGTATTCCGTCCGTTTTCTCTTCCGATATGGTTGACTGTCATATCTCGCTGGGCCTGTTATCATCTTCATCTGTTTATTAACTGTTGGCACGGCATTTTTTACGAGTCTTTTCCTTTCTGGGGCAAGTCCAAAGTCCGTTTTGAAATCGTAGGAAAGATTATAACAGTCCTCTGTGAAATGATCGGAGCAGATGACAGACCTGTCATTGGGACTCCACTTCGCTCTTTTCTGACTAACAAACTTTGTTCAATTCGCGAATTGGACAGGATCCTTCGGAAACCGATGTAGTTGAATGTCTCCTGATTTCCTATTAGTACGTTTGGCAGCAACGCAGGAAGAAGGCATGTCTCTTTCGCAATGAAAACGTAGACGAATGCGACCCATATCTGCATTGATATATACTTGTTTACAAACAAACGCGGAGCGAGTCCTGTCTATGACGTCACATCCGCCGAAGGAGAGCTCAGGCCACTCTAGGGACTTTTTTAATTGGGCTTTCGAGGCGGCCAATTTCTACGCACTTTGAACCGTTATATCTTTTTAATTAAAGGACTCATCGAAACTCTGTTTGGTGTTTTATCTACTTGAATTTATTGTCTTTATGAAAATGGGGATTGAAGTCGGATACAAAACGGGGATATATTATCTTTAAGGGGACCGGTGTACTATTTTAGAGTCTTATTGAATCATATTTATGTCAGATGTGTGATTTTGTATCAAAATGCGAATTAAATATTGTTTTACAAGACCTATAATGTCTGTGGATTTAATTTATTTGCTGATACATCGGTATTTCAATGTTTGTAAGCAAGCTACAAAGGCGTCGTCACTTGACAATTATACATCCTGTCTAAAAATAATGTAAAGATAGGTTTGATGAAATATACATTTAAATACGAACTATTTACGACCAAATCTCGCTAAAAATGCTATGTATATGGTGGAATTACTTCAAAACATTTGAAAACTACGCGCTGCAAATGTTGAGGCGAGTGGAGGCACGCTACGGAGCTTCCGGTCTTTCTGCCTCCACTAAATATTCATGAGCTAGGCGTCGCGTGATTTTTCCCGCGAAAAAGGGTCTATATGAGCACCAATGCTATCCAAGATAGCTCATGTATTATACACCTATATGTTCATGTACAAGATTATCAACTTATTTTTTTTTCAGCTTTATGTATGACGCATACTGTGCGGATGTGCATTTCAGCTTTACCATATTTGACACCCATATTTTATTATTCCTACAACATTATGAATAAGTTAGTTATGTATGACGCATTATGTGCGGATGTGCATTTCAGCTTTACCATATTTAAATATCCACATTTTATTATTCTTTCAACATTATAAGTTAGTTATGTAAGACGCATAATGTGCGGATGTGCATTTCAGCTTTACCATATTTACATATCTACGTTTTATTATTTATACAACATTATGAATAAGTTAGTTATGTATGACCCATAATGTGGGGATGTGCATTTCAGCTTTACCATATGTTCATACCCATATTTTATTATTCCTACAACATTATGAATAAGTTAGTTATGTATGACGCATAATGTGCGGATGTGCATTTCAGCTATTCTGTATTATTATATCCAAGTTTTTTATGAATTGACCTTATGATTTTGTCATGTACTTCACATGATATATGAGCACATTTTAGCTATTCAATAGCACCAATATGAATCAGCACGGTTGCTATCCAAGATGGCACATGTAGTATACACTATACATCATTATTTAAATATGTACCTTGATATACACTTATCACTCCATGAACTATTTCTTCACAAACAATGTGAAAACATTTCAGATACTCTACAGCACCTATATGATCCTCATACTATCAAAGATAGTGATGTATTATACACGTATATGTCTATACAACAAAAATATATAATTAGATATGCATTTATAATGTCATATATACCATAATTGCATTGTTTTCAGCATTATTATTAGCACTTACACTATCCAAGATAGTACATGTTTATACACATGCAAGTATATCAATACAATCACCACCTTATTTGTTTTAAATCAATCAGTATCTTTTTCGGCCTATAAATATCAATTTACCTTTGCACAATGTATATACGGTAAACTTGATATCACTATGTATCAATTTAATAAGAACATTTTTTCCCCAGATTATATAAAACAGAAACTCATGTGACTTCTTTACTACAAAATTTATTTCATTGTAGCTTCAAAGGGATATGCCTTTTACCAAAAACTATTTAAATTGAACGATTACTGCCCAGAATTTCTCTTTCTGATTTCATATCCTCCTGCCTGAATCAACCTGTGCTGTGACCTGTTTTTTGAGAGGACAGAACATCAAGATGTATACAGATCAAATCAGAAGGCCAAGCCCATACAGCAGGGAAATCTACATCTGATGTTCTTCGTCAAGGAAACAACAGTGAAGATTCAGTGCACCCAGGATGAAAAATCAACTTAAAGAAATTTAAGAGACTGCCATAGAAATACATCATCAGTGTGAATCATCAATTTGGACATTCATCATCATCGAAAACATCACGATTGACTATCATTTATATTTACATCTCAACTTATTTATTTATGTCATCTCAACTTATTTTATCATTGTAACCTGTAATTGATATCACCAATATCTTCAATGCTTTATTGTACATTATAATGGAACCATCTTATCCAAAATTTTAAACTTTATATTATTATAAATTTAAACCATATATAAGTTTGGAGACCAAACTTCACAAGCAAGGGGAAGATATCATGGGCAAGATATTACCCAAATTACATTAAACTTATATTTATAGAAATTAGAAAAATGTATGATTAAATTACAGAAATATCCAAATTACATAAACAATTCAAATATACAATTTATCATTATTCATAAGATACATAGTCACAATCTTTTACAAGTAGACCATATTTCTCATAATCACCTTTTCACCTAAGGATACAAAATGTCAGAGTAAAATATTCATTCTAAAAAGTAGACAACTCGTTTATCTAAGACAATCGCCTTTTATTAATAATCCTCTTACAAGCGTTGACACGGTATCATCCCAAAAGACAGAATTTCCACAAGACAGAAAGCTTAAAACAACACTTTTCGTGGTCGACTAATCATGTGTCACATTGGCTCTACCCTTTAGAAATATTGGAACGGCCAAGATAAATAAAGACAGAATTCCCAAAGACACCATTAAGATACAACAGTTGGGTTTTTTTCACTCGATGGATGATAATAACATATAGACAAACTTTATAACATGAAGCACCATTTTATTCAATTCACATTCGGTCTCTGTTAACACATATATGGGTTATTTTCAAAATTGGTAGCATTTTCTGCCCAATCAAGATTTTTTTTAAATAACTTGTTTTAAGGGTTATTTTAGGAAGAAAACAGTTATTCTTGTCATTTGGAAAGATTTGATAAAATCGGATTAAGGGTTAAAATCTGGACAGATTTACACTGTCCAGAGGTGAGGGTCATAGAATACATGTTCAGAATTAACCTCATAAAGATATATAATCAAATAATGCTTATACTTTGAGATAATGTGTAACATGTCCTGTAATAGTGATAGGATATGAAATAAAGAGATTCAGCAACTTTTGTAGAAATAAGACACCAGCAAGTAAGTATGAATTTATTTCGCCAACCTTAATTGTCCAAACTGTTACCAATGTATATTGTATAAAACTAATCTAATTTTTTCTCAAAACAAGGTAGTCTGTTGTCAAAAAATGGTAGAAGTGGATGGTGCTTCACTTGATATCTTTTAGGAATCATTCATTCAAATCTAGTCTTGCTTCATGACTGTGTATCATTAGAAGCCTTTAATACAGCATATGCCCTAATTCAGTCTAGATTTGACTGCATACACAATTTAGGAGCCCGAAAAAATTAATGAAAAGAAGAACTTAATTGACCTCATCTAATTAATCTTCAAGTTTTCCAGACATGTCAATTTATAAGTCCAATGAAAACAATAACTGCCTAGAATATTAGTGACACTGTTAACGAGATTAAAAATCTAACCAATGAGAGATCACCTTCATTTACCTTTATAAACCCAGATAGAAAGTAAATCTTTAGTTAAGAGTTTGGATACCATCTAGACACTTCTCAAGACAACTCCAGGGGCTGAGTGTATATATAATGATTGTCATGCCCCTGGAGGGATCATCCAGCTGTTATCTCCATATTATTATCATTCTGTTGTTATAATCGTTCCTGTGAATAAATTTGTGCATAACTATTCCACGGACTTTGGATTTCTTCTGCCTAGAGTTAATTCCCCTTTAAAAACTAGACAAGCAAGACTGTCATCCCGGAATATCCAAAGTTGGGGCAGATGAGGAATACCTACAACCCTGCTTCAGCTTTGTGATAGTAGCTCGAAAGGGAATTTCATTTATATTTCTCCATTCTTGATCAGTGAAATCATTGATATCAGTTTCCCATTGCTGGTTGGCCGATTTTTTATATTTTGGATGTTATTGTATTTGAAGTCAATTTAATGATGAAAATTAAATACCTTCAGAATACTATTTATGATTGACCGTCCAAACTTTGCCTGGTCGACACACTGAGGTTGTCAGAAAGAGTAAATTTTAATCGGATGCCAGTACGGTATATGAAAATAATGAAACTATATGTTTATCGATTAATACCTTGGTATTTTAACAGGTGGCAATATTTGATGGATGAATAATTGTTGTAATATCCCTAACATCTGTCCAGAATGATCCCTACTCAGTTTTTACTTAGGAATACTAATGTTATCAATGTTTAATTTTTCATATTTATTTAGGTAGGCCAGTAATTTTCTTAAATCTAGTTTCTTGATAACTCTCCCCAATCAATAAGGAGTGTATTCATTAATATATTGATATGAGAAAAAGATTCAAATGGTCAAGCCATTCATATATTTTGAAATCACATTATAACTACTAGCATGGGATGATAAAAAAACAAATTCAACAATTACTTTTCTCATATTTAACTAGGGATACAAAGGGAGTTATCCCATTCACAAATAAACCTTATCCTAAAATAAAATAAATTATTATACCAAAATGTTCTATCAAATATGGCATGCCATTCCACATTTTAGAATTTTGTCAATATTTGTCAATATAATGAAGTATTCGTGAGAGATTCGCCAGTCGCCAGTCTGCTCGCCGCCATGTTTTGCCTCCACCACGATCAGTTGATATGTTAATGAGGTCAGGGTCGTTTCTCATGCAGAAAATGGTATGCAGAATTTACTCATTTTGTAAGTTGAATTTCTTTTTAAAAAAACAAATACGAGGGATGTCCCAAAAATTTTCGTCCTGACCATCAAAATCAAGGAAACATTCAAATTTTTATAACTTTTTTTTTGACATAATCACCCCTGACCTAAATGCATTTGCTCCAGCGTTTTTGTAACATCTGCAACCCATCTGAAAACCAGTTCTTATCACGAGACTCCTCTACTGCAGTAATGACATATCATCGTCAGTCTCAAACCTTTGGCCAGTCGAGCGAAGAGGAAGAAATCTGAGGGGGCTAGGTCTGGAGAATAGGCAGGGTGGGGGAGAATCCTGAACCCACAATCCTGTGCTGCATTGACTGCAATTTGGGCAGTGCGAAGGGGAGCATTGTCCTGCAACAGCCAGACACCTTTGCGCAGTTTACCCCTTCGTTTCTCTTTGATTTTTTCTCGTAATTGTCGTAGTTCATTTGCGTAATAAGTGCCATTAATTGTAGAACCTTTCTTTAAATAATCAATCATTATTACACTCTGAGAGTCCCAGAAAACGGATGCCATGACCTTCCAACTGGAGGAACAAGATTTGAACTTTTAAGGGGTGGGTGATGTGCTGTCTTTCCATTGCATGCTTTGGCTTTTTGTCTCAGGATCAAAATGATGAACCCAGCTTTTATCTTGAGTATCGACATGAGCGAAAAATGATTCTGGGTCTGCGCAATACTCGTCAAGAAGTTGCTGACTGACCATGATACGTTTTCGCTTTTGGTCCTCAGATAATATTCTGGGGACCCAGCGTGCTGATACCTTATTTATATGTAAATGTTCATGTATAATTCGTTCAACTGATGTTTTACTGATGTGGTGAGTATCAGCTAAGTATCTGATAGTCACTCGCCTATCTTGCATTATTGTGTCAAGAACAGCCTAAATGTTTTCACCTGTGGTGACATCAGATAGACAACCAGGACAGGGCTCGTCTTTAGTGCTTACTCTACACTGTTTAAATTCAGCACACCAATTTTTAATGGTGCTATATGAAGGAGCAGAGTCACCTAATGTTTTTAACATATCCCCAAGAATTTCCTTTGGAGTGTATTTGTTTAAACTCAGATATTTGATAACAGCCCTACATTCACTTTACTCCATTTCGGTAAAAGATGTGAGGGTACCTTTGAATGACGGGCTATTATATGCAATTGAAGAGTATGCATCTCGTGATTTTCATGCCATTTACACGTCAATGAAGGTTCTTCATGCATGCACAGTATGGTTGCGTTTCAGGCCGGAAACTTTTGGGACAACCTTCATACATAAAAAAGTTTGATTAAGGACAAATTTATGTATGGTTACTCAAAACTAACTAAAATACTGGTTACAAAGTATGTTTTTCACAACAAGATGTTTCATTCACAAGTTTATCCTTTGAAAGCAATTCAGTTTCACCCAGCTTTAAAAGAAGTGTAAGAAATGTGTATAAAATGAAGTATTTTATCAATTTAGGCTTCTTGTTTAGTGTTTAATATAAAGTTGCAGAATCTTATGCAAAATTTGGTAAAATTGGGTTCAGAATTGACTTAAATCTGCCGCAGAAGTCCTCCGCGGAATCCAGGAGGGAAAATTGGTATACAAATACCAATTTGGATTTCGGAGAGGCAACTCTACTGTACAACAACTTGTTGAAATTTATAACCAAATCTGTACATCACTTGATAACTAAGAATATTATTGAATGGTATTTTGTGATGTATCAAGGCCTTCGATAGTTTGGCACAGAAAGCTTATGTTTAAATTAGAGATGTATAAGTTTGGGGAAATCTGCTAGATTGGTTTGGTAGTTGTATAAGTGATCATAATCAGTCAGTTTTTGTTAATGGAGCATTATCTAAGCCAATAGTGTTAAAAGCAGGAGTACCTCAGGGATCTGTTTTAGGCCCTTTCCTTTTCATTGTATATGTAAATGAGATAGCTGATAAATAGTATTGTATAACTCGGCTTTTCACTGATGATATTTCATTGGGAGCCCTAGCAAAGGAAAAACAATTAATGGAAAGTATTATGAATGAAAATCTAGAGTTATTGAGCAAATGGGCACATGACTGATTAATTTCCTACAATCCAGAGAAAACTGAAGCTGTGTTATTTACATGAGATTGCCAAAATGACATTAAATTATATTTTGACGGTATTGATATTAAAACAGTAGAATTTCATAAATATTTGAGTTTAACATTCTCATCAAATGGAAGTTGGCACCATCATATAGAGCATATCATCAAAAAAAACTAAAAAAAGTTTGGAGCATTTAGGAAATTAAAATTTCTACTTAATAGAACACATTATCATATATATATACTGTACTTATAAGGACACATTTCGAAAATACGGGATGGATGTTTGATTGAACAAGCTAGCAAATTAGAAAAACTTCAACTAGAAGCAGCTCAGATAGTAACTGGTCTTCCAAGATATGCATGCCCCTTCAAGTTCTTTGTACTATGAAACAGGGTGGGATTTACTTTCTAAGAGGAGAAGACATTATTTTATAAAAATAGAGCCATGGGCTCTGTAGCTCATCAGACTTTTGATAGAAATAGGTGTTTGGGTTTAGACCATGGGGTCATGGGCAGTGTAGGAAAGATAGCCTGTCCCAACGTCCGAGTTATTCACAATCAAATTTAAAATGCCCATTGCCCATTTGGGGTCAAGGGGTCACCAAACCTACAATTCAGAATCCCCATTGTCCAAGGAGTCTACACACAACTATTAAGCTTTAAAGACCTTTAAAGATGAAAGTAGGATTTTTAGGTTTTGAGCCCTGTGACCCCATTTGGGGTCATGGGGTCACCAAACCTACAATTTAGAATCCCCATTGGCCAAGGAGTCTACACACACCTTTTCAGCTCTCTAGACCTTTTGGAACTGGAGAAGAAGATGAAAATAGGTTTTTCAGGTTTTGACCCCTGTGACCCCATTTGGGGTCATGGGGTCACCAAACCTACAATTTAGAATCTCCAGTGCCCAAGGAGTCTACATACAACTATTCAGCTCTCTGGACCTTTTGGAACTGGAGAAGAAGATGAAAATAGGTTTTTCATGTTTTGACCCCTCTGACCTCATTCGGGGTCATGGGGTCACAAAATCTACAATTTAGAATCCCCATTGGCCAAGAAGTCTACACACAACTTTTCAGCTCTCTGGACCTTTTGGAACTGGAGAAGAAGATTAAAATAGATTTTTAAGGTTTTGACCCTTGTGACCCCATTTGGGGTCATGGGGTCACGAAATCTACAATTTAGAATCCCCATTTGCCAAGGAGTATGCACATAAAATTTCAGCTCTCTAGAGTCATTGGTTCTGGAGAAGAAGTCGAAAAAGTGAAAAGTTTACGTACGGACGGACGGATGGACGGGCGCCGGACGCCATGCCATGCCATAAGCCCATCGGGTCTTTCAGACCTGATGAGCTAAAAATCAGACAGGTCTTGCTCCAGGTTTTCTTCAGGATTTACTTCCCCCTTCAGTAGGTAATCGGACAAGTTACGATTTAAGAAACTCGAATAACTTTAGCCAACCCTGTACATGATTTAAGTACTCAACATTATCGTTTATTCCATCATCAATGAAATTATGGAATAACATTACTTTGTCAATCAGAAATTGCGACTCTATTGCTTCATTTAAATCAAATATTCATGTGGATAAAAAAATTGCACCAGTATACTTCTCATGTGGAATTCAAAAATTTAATGTTTTGCATACTCAGTTAACCCTTAAGATGTGGGACTCGGAATAATGTATTTTGACAATTTCTATATCACAAAATAGAGAAAGAAATTGTCTAAGATTTGATATATAATATATTTATGCGCTAAAAGAAATAGTGATACAGCAAGCGCCACACACAGGGCACTTTTGTCACCATTCTTTTTATGTGAACTGAAGCGCGATTTTCATGTACCTTTCTTCCACAATAAATTTCTTCTACACCGTGAAGCGAATTCTGTTAAATTTTACATACCGATAAAGGCAAATGAATTGTCTTCAATTCCCTATATCGATGATTTATGCACGCAAATAAATAAAGATTCAACAAGTGCCGCGCAGAAAGCTAATTTCTCTATTCAAATCATGTGAACTGAACAGCATTTTTGACATGTGGCTTTCTTTCGCTCATATCTTCTCAACAGCTAGGCGTATATTGAAATTGATTACCTCGTGATAAAGAAGGAATAATTGTCTTTGATTTGACATAAAAAATTTACATGCGCTATATAAAATAAAGATACAGCAAGTCCTGCATAATTGTGACTTTCGTTTATTCTTTAGGTTTTTACCATTTTCTCGCACTTTATATGTCAAACTTTTTGAAATTTTTTATATCAAAATATAGAGAAAAGGATGATCTTTATTTCCATATAAAATTGGAATGTAAAAGAAAATAAGTAAAGACCCGGCGAGCACCGCACAAACAGGCAATTTCTCTATTCATATCTTGTTAACCGAGAAACGATTTTTTTCAACTGCTTCTTACACTTCCTATCCATTTAACGGCAGAGTGTATTGTCAACATTTTCATATCTCAATAAAGAGGAAAAGATTGTTTTCAATTCTATATAAAATTTGCAAATTACAATTAGACAATCAAGGAGCGGTAAGTGATGTCGTAATTATCAAAATCTGTTCTCAAATACCTTAGGGTACCATCTTTGCAAACTATATATATTCCAAACTAAGTGGTACATATTTATTATTTTTATATCATCGTAAAGAAGAAATAAATACCTTCATTTTCATGTGTAATTTGACCATATGGGCATCAAAATAAAACGTGTGGAAATGATGCCACAAATGTCGCGGTAAGGCGATTATCAAAGACTTTATTCACTAGCTATACCCATGTTTCGTTGGTAATAACATTTAATTACAGTGCAAAAGATTGTTATGATTTATTTCTTCGTAAAGAAGAATAAAGTGCCTTCAATTCCATATATAATTTGCATGTATACAAAGCGAATAACTTGATTTATAAAGTTGGACAATTTCTATTATGTGTGAGTGTATTTTTCAGCGGGGATACCTCGCCTGCACGCGCTAGTGTTTGCACAGGGCTACTAGCTTAGTAATATTACTGTGGGGGTCAGAATGTTATCAGGGTTTATCACTACCCTGCTTTCGTAATGTATATCTTTCTTTTAGGATGGTGTATCATCATGCAATTTATCATAAAATATAGAGCAATAAATTAAGCTTCATTTCCGTATATAATTTGTCCATGCGTCTGTGATATAATATAGACAATTTTATATAATTGTAATATTCGTTCTAGACATATTTTTGTAATAATTTTTATATCAATGTCAAGAGGAACTATTAGTCTTCAGTTTCATATTGATTTCGCGCATGTACATTCAGAATTTATGGAATAATGGCGCCCGAATTAAAAACAAGTTGACTTCAGTTATAGAAACCGTTCTAGGGTAGAAATTTCATTCAAAGTGCCAGGTAAGTATCATCCACAGAATTGGCCGACTAGTTTTGTAAACAACGAAGATACTGTACGTATTTTGCCATGTAAACACACCATAATGTTGTTTAGACGGTCGCATCTTGCAGTGCTGGAATATTCAGCCACGGGTGCTAGTTACGCTTTTACAGTAGCGAGGCGTGTGCTGGAAAATTCAGCTATGGGGGAAAAACTGGTCAAAATAATATTTAGCAATTTAAGATTTAAAATACATGTACATGACTAGCTCACTTAATTATAATTTATTTAGAATAAATGTCAGAAATGATGCATGTTGTCAATGTGGTTATAGTTGTGAAATTGTTTGTCACTACTTCCTTGAATGCCCCTTGTATGTTACACAAAGATAAAAAATGTTAACATCTTTAGAAATTATTGTTAGAAACAGGGTTACAATTAATATTAATCTTATTTTACACGGCAATGCAGGTCTCACTATTTGTGAAAATCAGTATGTTTTCATATTTGTAAATATTTTTATCACTCAAACTAAACGCTTTCACTAATTTCTCTTGTACATATTCCTTTCTGTCTCTTGTTGTACAATGTTGTAAGATAAATGCTGTAAATATCTGGAGAGGGCTTTTCTAAGTTGGATAACTTGTGCCCAATCCATTTCTTGAATGAATGGAATATGTTTCAATCAAATTCATCCTTGAGGGCAAAAATAGTATGCACAGTGATGTCCCCCGTCCAAACTTTTAATCCAACCAAATCATCTTACTGCCACTTATACCAGAAACAATCCATACCAAACATATAATAAAAAGGTTAATATATTAGCATCAATGAACTTGACATAATTCGTTAAATATACAAGTTCAATGGTGCATAAGCTACATTTTTGTAGGGAATGTGACATTTGATACTCACACAGTCATCAAATATCATAATTAGCATCTACAGCCCCTAATATGCACTAAGTTCAAATTGTTTCCATGGAAGCCAGGCCGGTAAAATGAAAAATTAAGAATAACCAAAGTAGCAAAAGGCACCACCCAAGCACTAGATCTAACCACATACCAGGTTTAGTAAAATAATACTCATTAGATTTTTAGATATAGGTTGGAAAATTGCTCAAACCCCATATGCACAAAGTTCAAATTGTTTCCATGGAAACCAGAAATTTTTTTAAAAATTGAGTAAACAAAGTAGCAAAAGGTTCCACTCCATCACTAGATCTAACCACATACCAAGTTCCAAAATGAAATATCAAACGGTTTTTGAGATATGGCCTGGAAACAAAAGCATCCCCCCTATATGCATTAACCCTTCCGTTGCTGAATATTATTTTGACCAGTTTTGCCCACGTGGCTGAATTTTCCATCACTCGCCTCGCTACCGTTATAGCGCAATTAGCCCCTGTGGCCGAATTTTCCAGTGCCGCCAGATGCGACTGTTTCAACAACATATGGCGTGTTTACATGGCGAAATACGGACGTTATTGTCGTTTTTTACAAAGCTAGTCGGCGAATCCCGTGTTACAAATGGATGATACTTACTTGACACTTTGAATGAAATTTCTATCACCCCTAGAACGGTTTCTACAACCGAAGTAAACTTGTTTTCAATTCGGGCGCCATGACTCAATAAAATTCTAAGAGCGCATGCGCGAAATCAAAACGAAACTAAAGATGAATAGTTCCTCTTCACATCGATATAAAAATTATTTTTGAAATATGTCTAGAACAAATTTTACAAAATTTTAAAAATTGTCTTCATTTCAAACTCTATAAAATCATTTAATCACTGAGTGCACAAAGAGAAATTATATACAGAAATGAAGCTAATTTATTGCTCTATATTTTACGATAAATTTCATTACGATACGCCATCCTAGACGAAAGATATAAATTACGAAAGAAGGGTAGTGGTAAACCCCGATAAAGTGCTAACCCCCACAGCAATATTACTAAGCTAGTTGCCCCGGGCAAACGCATGCGCTCAACGCGTGCAGGCGCGGGCTATCCCCGCTGAAAAATACACTCACACTTAATAGCAATTGTCTTTATTTCCAACTTCATAAATCAAGTTATTCGCTTCATATACATGCAAATTATATATGGAATTGAAGGCAATTTATTCTTCTTTACGTATAAATAAATCATAATAATCTTTTGCAGTTTATTTAGAAGTTATTACCAACGAAACGTGGGTAAAGCTAGTGAATAAAGTCTTTGATAATCACCTTACCGCGACATTTGTCGCATCACTTCCACACGTTTTATTTTGAAGCAAATATGGGCAAATTACACATGAAAATGTAGGTATTTATTTCTTCTTTATGGTTATATAAAAATAATAAATATGTACCACTTGGTTTGAATTATATATAGTCTACAAAGATGGTACCGTCAGGTATTTGAGAACAGATTTTTATAATTGCAACATCACTAAACGCTCCTTTATTGTCTTATTGTGATTTGCAAATTTTATATTGAATTGAAGGAGATTCTTTCCTCTTTATCGTGATATAAAAATGTTGATAATGGGCTCTGCCGTTAAATGGATAGGAAGTCTAAAAAGCAGGTGAAAATAATCGCTTCTCGGTAAACAAGATATCAATAGAGAAATCGCCTGTTTGTGCGATGCTCGCACGGTCTTTACTGAATTCCGTTGATATACCAATTTTATATGGAAATAAAGATCATCCTTTTCTCTATATTTTGATAAATAAAATTTCAAAATGTTCCGAGAAGTTTATGTGATATAAAGTGCGAGAAAATGGTAAAAACCTAAAGAATAAACAAAATTCACAATTTTGCGGCACTTGCTGTATCTTTATTTTATATACAGCATATAATTTTTTTATATCAAATCGAAGACATTTATTCCTTCTTTATCACGAGGTAATCAATTTCAATGTACGCCTAGCTGTTGAGAAGATATGAGCGAAAGAAAGGAACATGTCAAAATCGCCGTTCAGTTCAAAATATGAATAGAGAAATAGCGTTTTGTGCGGCGCTAGCTGTGTCTTTATGAATTATTGCGCATGTACATATTTTACATGGTATTAAAGCCAATCTTTTTCTCTATCTTGTGATATAAAAAATGTCAAAACATGTTGAGCACATCATGAGAAAATTAGTTTGACAAAACTGTGTAAAACTAAAAATATATAAAAATCACCTTTTTGCGGCACATGCTGTATCTTTATTTCACGAGGCGCACATCGAACTAAAGACAATTTTTTTCTCTTTTAAATGATCCCACCTATGTTGAAATCCACCCAAGTGTTCAGAACATAGGGCGTGCGATAGGAAGGCGTGCATAGGGTCAAAATGCGCGCGTCTCAGTAAACGATGGCACGCGCGGTCGGTAAGCTCGTGCGAGAGGGTAAAAAGTGCCCACAGGCTATTAGCACGTGCGGCGGGGAGTGGGGGAAAATTGAGCGATTTTAACACTTATTTTCCTTACGATAAACATTATCAATGTTCACATAATTTTCGGAACATGTTCGCGCATTATTTAGAACACCAACGAAACAAAACACGGTAGCTTAGCGACAGCCGGAACGAAAATACAAGCGTTGAACTGAGACTACTGCTAGGCAATAAATTTCCGTCCTTCGCTACTGAGACCCGCGGCGATAATTAGTTAGCGTGAGAATAACAGAGTGTGCTACTCGCATCTCCAAAATATAACCAAAATAGCAAAAGGCACAACTCCACCACAAGATCTAACCACATACCAAGTTTTAAAAAAAAATATCGAACAGTTTTTGAGATATGGCCCGGAAATGAAAGCATCCCCCCTATATGCATTAAGTTCATACTGTTTTCATGGAAACCAGGGAACAAAATTCAGAATAACCAAAATAATAACAGGCACCACTCCACCACTAGACCTAACCACAAACCAAGTTTAGTCAAAAAATATTTAACGTTTTTTGAGATACGGCCCGGAAACGGACCCTACCCCCCATTTGCCCTAAGTTCATATTGTTTCCATAGAAACCAGAAAAAAAATAAATTCAGAAAAATCAAAATAGCCTAAGTTTCTTAGCAAACGAATGAGTAACAACAAAGCTTGGTTGCAATCCTCCCATGAGTTAGCAGATATCCAAAAGTCATCCAAATAGGTCACAACTGCACAGTGTCCTTGTCTCTCAATGTGACTGGGTAAGCTTATTGAAGACATAAGGTGAGCGACTTGCACCCATTGGTAGTTTTGTGTCTATCATGTAAGTAGGTTGATCCTGACCTGAGAAGGTCCACTGTAACCCTGTACAAAGGTAATTAGAGGGGTGGATTGGCACACTGCGATATGCTGCTTTGAGGTCCACTTTTGCCATGAACTGACCTCTCTGTAGGACAGACACTGCATCATTCACTGTTTGATAGGAGCAACAATGCTTAACAGCATAATTACGAGTTTACTGATCTACCAATAGGACGACTGCAATCATGTATGAGGCGAATGTCATCTTCATCTTTAGGGACAACAGTAAGAGCACTGATAATTGTGGGCTTTTCTTGCACAATACGGTAGTTACCAATACTAAGTTCATCAAGAATGCGACGCTCTAGTAGTTCTGCATTTTTCCCCTTGAAACGCACTGCATTATTTGCTACTTCTGTAGGTACAATATCTGAAAGTTTATCACGATCAATAATATCAAAACCATATTTCAAAACATTGATGACCCAGTCATTAGCTAATTAAGTGACCCTCTAACACAGCTGAGAGATCACAGATTGGTTCATATGAATCGGGCAGCCTTACTGAAAATTCTGAAAAGCTGGCTGAGGAACGTGCATAGCTTGCTGTGGTTGAGTGAAACCTGTGAGTGTTCGATGCGTGCTTCCTTGGGAGAGGGGGCCATTATATTGATGCACAGATGGTGACGGACGAGTTCCTGACGACTGGCTATGTGACCACTGGTTGTGACTTGGAGCGAGACAGGTGAGGCACACATGGGCATACTTGCTTTGTTGATAATCGCAACCCCCCTGGAGTTCCATTTAAGACAAACAGGTTGAGGCTGTGTGTTAGAGTGCGAATGTGGGCCCTGGGGTTGTCTGAGTGAGTGAACAGATTGAGCTCCCTTATTTTCCCGCCTTGTCAGAAGCAACTGCATGACATATGCATTATCTGCCCCCCACACAAAGTCAAGCTCATTTTGCTTTTGTCGGTATTGCCTGTCGTACGACAAGACAATCTGCCAAGTGAAAGCTTGCCCCAACATAGCTATTTTTACACAATAACCAACGTACTGCAATATTTCTGCAGTATCCACATGATCTGTAGGGATAATTTGCCTCAATTCTTGAACGATGCCTCCATATATTGCAACGGTGATATCTTGTGATCTTGGTCTGGCTTTTCCCCTGATTTATCCCCCTTGACAGACTGATGCAGAAAATAATTTGTCAGTCCACGATATGGTCCCTTTGACATTGTAGAAGGGGCATCAAAGGGGTCAAACACTTTACCTTGTTTGGTTTTTGTCTTGTCTTCAAAGTTTGAGATGTCTAACATCGATGCCAGCTCAGTTACCGTACGTTGTTTTGATCAGAAGTTCCCGCATTGCGCGTGTGTGGGTAGACCCAATTGACCGTTTGAGTCACGACTGGATAACTGGGGTTGTACTTTAGAACGATCTTCTTTGAGGTTTCTGAGGACTTTTTTCAATAATAAAAGTTGTGCCAGTGGTAAGTTTCCCTTGAAATGTTCTTGAACAAGTGAATCATCAAGTAATTTGACAGCATCTGTAGAGTTAAACCCTTTATCGGTTAGTTCGGCTATCGTGTCAATGCTGAGTCCTCCATTATCACACCAGTCCGTGAAACTGTCAGACTGTGAATCTTCATAGCTGACCAATGAAGCAACGTCAAGCAGGGACTGGTTTTTCTTTTTGAGCTTATTTTGTTCTTTCTTTCGCTCCATGCTTGATTAGGGGAGTCAGGCCAAAAAAAACTTCGTAAAAGGGAAACAAGACCCCTAAGAAAAAATGTGCTGGCCGCAAAGCCGTCTGCTAAATTCAAACTGCCAGGAAGTAAAACTACGCATGCGCAGAGACCGAGCCTTGACCCATGTTAAATAAAGATTACTCTCACATCATTCCGTAATCTATCACATTGATAAAATTAATTTTAAAATTTGTTTTATCAAATGTAGCATTTAATTGTATATACCCTTGTCTGTTAACTCATTAACGCATCAACAGTCTTCAAGGCTCAAGGCATGGGCATGTCAACGCTGTAGCAAGACTAACTCTAAGCTCCTCTCATTTCGAGAGAGGTTTGGGGTACCATGATTTCAGAAATCAAACGCAAGTAAGACCAACAAACATATACTACTCAAAAGAAGTTAAGGGCCAACCAATTATTTTTGTTTGACATCTAATTAGATACAAGGAACATGAAAATCAAAACTTTTAAGCACACTTTTGGTCAGAATGAGTTCAATATGTCTCAATGTTGAGTCTGTTATGCAAAGCATATGCACTTTTTATACACAACTATTCTGAGGATCTGATGAAAATTCGCCATTTTGAGCATAAGGAGGTCCAACAAAACTGTCTCAAATTCGATAACTTTGTTAATAACGAGTGAAACCACCACATGCTCGTAAGCAGTTGACACAACAAGGCATGCTGCTGATTAGACGTCGAAAAAACATCTGGAGAATGGCCTGCCACTCTGCCTGATGGAATTGCACCAATTCTTGAAGATTATCAGGTTGCCTATGATTGTCTCTCACACGTCTGCCCAACTCATCCCATGCATGCTCAATTGGTGCCAAGTCAACAGAGTATGCAGGCAAATACCATTTTAGGTGAGAAAATCATTAACAACTCATGCTCTATGCGGTCTACTATTGTCATCTTGAAGAACAGAACCTGCTCCAATTTGATGAAGACTTGGGATGACATAAGGCTGTAATATTTCGTCTCTGTACCTGATACCCGTCAAATTTCCTTGGACGATGAAGAGGAGTCCTGTGATGTACCGAAATTCCAGCCAACACCATTACCGTGCCACCTTCAAAGCAATGGCCTTGTCTGACATTGACATCAGCAAATCTTTCTCTTTGCCGCCTATAGACACAAAGTCTGCCATCATTGAACTGTAATGCAAATCGGGAGTCATCAGTGAAGAGTACCCGCCCCCACTGTCGCCGTCTCAAGTCCCTAATACGAGTGCACCAGTCATGACATGCTGCCCTATGACATTGAAGAAGAGGTGGTCAGCAATGGCTCTTCCTCTGTCAAGTTCACTCAGCTGACGTCTGACCATGTTAAAATTTCAACTGAGAGCAGCACGGTCAGGATCATGGAAAGTTTTTCTATGCCCAAACTGTTCATGGAAAATGCATAGTGCACATACAAGGACATAATCAACTCCAAAAAGTCATACCCTACAATGCAAACAGTTTTGTGGAGCCTTGTTTTGAGCTTTAGTTTATGGTTTTTAAGGAGACTGTCAATATCAAAACTAAAATGACATATGCCTTGTACATAGGTCAGATTATGATTACTGAAGAATCGATATAACTAACAATGATATCACAAAATGTGCCTTGTAAATAAACAGAAATTACTGTCTGATGTTTGTACTCAATGGATGAAAATAGGTATAAATCGTCATATTAGTGTAGTGTACTAAACATCTGTTGTACATCGAATAGTACTTCCGCGTTTGCCAGGCAGTGCATCACGTGATCTGTAAACATGCTCTAACAGATTAAAGCGGGTGATTGGATCTACCCGTAGTCGTGTCGTCTCTCCTAGTCCTAACCAGAACCCATGAAGATACTACAATGGTGACGAGGATTGTAAGCTACGCTTCACAATTTTGGGAAGGTAGACACACATACTGAACTATGTTAGTAATACGAACTCTCACTAATTGATGGAACTTTCATAATATGAACTTTTGAGTGAGAAATTTTACGCTCATAACGACGCCATTTTTTCTCGTGCATTACCTGCATTCACCTGTCACTGTCAGTATCGCCGCAAGTTTAACAGTTTCAAGTCACCATGTTTCAAGTATTTCAAGTAACATAAACATAATGCAATTATGAACCAGATGCTAAGAACATTAACTGTGCTTTTCCAAGTTGTACTTGCCTTGATATTCAATTTCATAAACTTTGACTGTAATAAGCTGTGTCAACATTATGTTATTGTCACCAGGGATGAAGTGCCAGAAGTAAATCAAGTCAACAATTTCAATCTGCATTTACGTCCCCCTACTCCTCCAAATATGAATTCCACTGATTTGAGTAATGAATTTACTGTGTGGATGGAATCATTTTCTATTTATGAGGTTGCTAGTGGTTTAGAAGTCCAGTCAGATAAGATTCGTAGGGCTACTTTATTGCATTGTTTGGGTTCTGCTTGTCAAAGAATTTTCCTTACACTACCTGGTGAGAAAGATACATATGATAGAGCTAAAGCTGTATTGAGTGCATATTTCAGTCCAAAAAGGAATGTTGTAGCATAGCGTTACAAGTTTCGTTCTAGGGCACAAGGGTCTGATGAAAGCATTGACAATTACGTCACAGATTTGAGAGAACTTGCCAAAACATGTAATTTTGGTGCATTGCATGATGAAATGATTAGAGACCAGAATGTTGAGAAATGTGCATCACAGCATTTGAGAAAGAAACTTTTGCTGAAAGATGATTTAACATTAGATTCTGCTCTAAAGATAGCTAGGTAGTATGGTATGGCAAAGGAGAATTCTAAAGCAATAGCAGGAATTTC
Source organism: Phorcus lineatus (assembly GCA_921293015.1). Classification (NCBI taxonomy): domain Eukaryota; kingdom Metazoa; phylum Mollusca; class Gastropoda; order Trochida; family Trochidae; genus Phorcus; species Phorcus lineatus. The sequence continues at coordinate 22,331,041 of OV121092.1, forward strand.
TGTTAACAAAATTGACTCTAACTTTATTAAGTCTCAAACTGGTAATCTGTTTGGTCGGTGTTACAGATGTGTTTTTTCAGATCACAAGGCTTCTGATTGTGGTGCTATAAATGCTACCTGTCTGTTTTGTAAAAAGAAAGGGCATCTAGCTAGGGTTTGTAAAGCTAGACAGTCAGGTGGTAGATCAAGTTCAGCATAAAGGTCTCAGTAAGGTCAGTCAGCTGCTAATAGAAGAGGGTCTGATATTGCCATTAAGCAAGGTCATTTGAAACAGAAAGCTAGTAGAAAGAAGGGAAAAGGTAAGGTTATGTTTCAGCAACAGAATGATAAACAGAAGTTAAACTGAAAGTTCTGAATCGGACTCGTTCTCGAAAGATGCAGAGTTTGTGTATTATCTTGATTCAGATTTGTTCACCGGTGTGAATGTCAATGGTAGAGATTTGGATATGTTCTTAGATTCAGGTTCATATGGGAATATCATTTCAAAGCTTACCTATGATTAATATTTCAAATATTTCCCACTTTCTCCCACAAGTAAACATTTCAAAGCTTATGGTCAAAAACAGTCAATGGATTGTCTTGGTTATTTTGATGCCTTCTTGAAGGTTGCTGATAAGCAAGTTGAAGATATAATTTATGTCATGTCTGGTGATTAGGTATCTTTACTTGGAAAGAAGTCTAATCTTGAACTCTCTTTACTTCAAATTAACATCAATAAGGTCGGTTCTTCAGCAAATTTTGATCATCTGTATGATGAATTTTCAGATGTATTTGATGGCTTAGGTAAAATCAAAGGTTTTACTCATACAATCAAGGTTAGTGAGTCAGTTTCGCAAGTTACACAACCGCTTCGTAGGTTAGCCTATTCTATGGTAGAAGCAGTTAATTCTGAGCTGGATCGAATGATTGACGATGACATTATTGAAGAGGTACATCAAGCAACACCTTGGGTTTAAAATATTCATTGTGTTCCAAAGCAAAATACTTCTGAAATTAGAGTTTGTTGTGACCTAATGACGATTCCCCATTCCTACTGTAGATGATACTCTCTATGCCATGAGGTCTGCTCGCTTGTAAACGAGGATTTTGGCAGACAGAATTAGCAGATGATTCTAGAGGTTTTGTTACACACAGAGGTATCTTTAGATTCAAGAGACTCTCATTTGGCTTGAATTCAGCTTCTGTTTTCCAGTTTTCCATGACATTTCTGGTTTAGAGAAATACATAATGACTTGATCTGCTATGCAGATACTATCTATAGAGGAACTAGAAAATTTGCTAAGAAAAGTTTTCAAAAGATGTAGAGAGTACACTCTGAAGCTCAATAAGGACAAGTGTAAACTTGGTTTGACAGAAATAGAGGTTCTAGGGCATATAGTTTCTGTTGAGGGATTTAGACCTAATCCCAAAAAGGTATCAGCTGTTGGGTTGGCTAATCCTCCAGAGAACGTGTCAGAATTGAGGTCATGATGAAATTCATTCCTGGTTTTGCATATCTATGTGAACCTTTACGTCTTCTCACTAGAACTGGAGTGAAATAGAAATGGGACAAGGTTTGTCAATCAGCATTTGATTCTCTGAAGAAGGCTATTGGTAAAGCCACATGTTTAGCTTTCTATGATGTGGATGCTTCAACTATATTGCTTAGTGATGCTAGTCCAGTTGGTTTGGGTTCAGTTTTACTTCAAGAAGAAGATGATGGTAGTTTCCGACCTATTGCATTTGCTAGTCGTTCTTTGACTGAAACTGAGCGTAGGAATTCTCAAAAAGAGCGTGAGGCTTTAGGATGTGTCTGGTCTGTGGAACATTTTCACAAGTATCTTTGGGGAAAGAAGTTTATCTTACAAACTGATCATCATCCATTAATTCACATGCTTACTCAAGAGAAGATAGTTCAGTTACCTCCTAGGATTCAAAGATTTGCTTGGAAGTTGCAGGGCTATGATTTTCAGATTAGACATATAGCTGGCAAATCAAATATTGCAGATTTTTTCTCTAGGCAAACTTTATCCTCAAAGAGAAGTGATAATGTGGCAGATTATTATATCAGATCTGTAGTTGACAAATGTGTTTTAGACATTGATTCAATAACACTTGATGAAATCAGAAAGTATTCATCAAACGATGGAGACATTACCAAAGTTTTAAGTGCAATAGAAACAGATGACTGGAGTGATGTGTCTGTGCATTTCCTGAAGTTCAAGGACGAACTATCAACATTCGCCTCCATTCTTTTGAGAGGAGAGAGAATTGTGATTCCTAAAGTGACTGTTGTAATTATAAAGTGGGATATGTTTGGTTTATTTATCTGTTAAATTTCATGATCATTTAAAACTTAACGTTTGGTCATTTATAATGGTGGTAGATTTTAATTTATGAAAATCATTGGGAATTTCATTACTATTTATGGGAGGAAAGAAGTGTACTAAACATCTGTTGTACATCGAATAGTACTTCCGTGTTTGCCAGGCAGTGCATCACGTGATCTGTAAACATGCTCTAACAGATTAAAGCGGGTGATTGGATCTACCCGTAGTCATGTCGTCTCTCCTAGTCCTAACCAGAACCCATGAAGATATTACAATTAGCAACCCAGATAATTTCACAAAGAAGTAGTATCTAATAATGAATGCATGCAAGGTGCATGAATTACAGGTGAGTGTTATGCATACATTATGAAAGAGGGCATGGCTCTATGAAACATATTGTCCAATGACATAAATGCACTTTTATTCATGTGTTTTAAACATATTTTATTCAGTAGAAAGGGATTGGTAAACAAGCCATGTGGCTCATATCAATACCGCTCCCAAAGTACATTTTCAAAACATTCCACGAGTATGGCTTCCACAATGTACAAGAATATCAAACATATAGAAAACAATGATGAGAAGATGTAAACGTAATGAATACTACTGAATGAATGAATACTCTCTGGCCGTAAAAGCATTATGAAATTGGATTTTATATGGTTTAAGAATTGTTAAATCTATTTGACGAACTTATGAAGAAATGAACTATTTCAGTATTTTCTGGTTTAAATTTTTATCCCCGTTTTGTTTTCCGAACAGGACTGTCTTTAAGTTATATCCCATTTTGTAAAAATAGCATTCAGTTCTCAGAAGTAGGTAATTTGGACAGATAAAAAAATAATGGAATGCATCTTCAATATTGTGGCCACATGAGCAGGCGGCTGTGTCAGAAATATATCTTTTGTATTTGTCTCCATTTAGGTCGCTGGAGACAATCCTGAGGCGGCAATGTGCGATTTGTAAGATACGGGGTCCAAAATTAAGATTGAAATGAGAATAATGGGATTCATTATTTTGTATTAATTGTTTAAATTTTCGCAGAGAAGTGGCATTTTTTATATCGTCCGGAAGCATATTCCAACGCCGTGTTGTAACTTTTATTCATGTGACAAACAAAGGGGCGTGTATACAGGTGCATTCCTACAGGATAGTTTTTTCATGGTCATTACAGTTGCCCAATTATCTCGTTACTGTAACTGGATTGAATGATTATTCACAGGAGAAACAATACCTCAGTTTATACATTATTCTTCTTGTACCATGTATTTATCAAAAGAGACTCACTTTATGAATCAAATACATAAGATCTTGCAGTTTATTGACTTGAATGACCTAAATGCAAGCAAGATGCATGATATGCAGCACATTATTCTATGATAAAAATACATGTACTTGCTTATTTTGTAAATGTTACCAATTTCAAATTGATAGTTCATGACATAAGTTTAGAGTGATACATTGATGAAATAAAAGGTCTAATCAAAATGGAACTTTTAATAGCCATAAATTATTCAATAATGATTTAAGTATAAATGTATAAATGTGAGTTAGTCAACTGGTTTGAAGAAAAAAACAATAAAAAAGTGAGCATGGCTCACATACCTGCGCAGCCCATCTGATTTCTTCTCCCTATAGTCTGAATTGATATGATTCTGGATAACCTGATTTACTAAAAGTTACTGTAATAGTTTATGATCAAATGTGTCCCCTGGAGCTAACGGTCTGTTAATCGCTACAAGTCCAATTTTGAGAGGTTCATTACCTTAAAGTCGACCTTTGGGGTCGTGTAACAAAAATGCAAATGTTGTGGACCTGGACGATGTGCATCAGTGGCCTTAAACAATAGGATTAACATGTCGTTACAGTCTCTGAGTTGTACTGGAATCAGGAACGACTAAGAAACGAAGTAAAATGAAATATTTTATTCAGTTAGATCATTTCATTCGGTCAGACGCTGCTTCAAATTGTTCAACCGGGTTGAAATGTTCTGGTACCTGGCCTTCTTATAAGCAGATACGTGGCAAGTTATATTCAACCCTGATAAAACTGAGACAATAATTTTTTCTCGAAAACAAAAAACTGATAAAATTCCTACTTTGAATATGAATCAAATCCCAATACAAGAAGTCGAAAGTCAAAAACATCTTGGCATAACACTACAGAAAAATTGCACATGGAAAATTCATATTGAAGATATTGTTAAGAAAGCTAGTCCAATGATAAATTGCCTCCGAGGTCTGAAATACCGTCTCTCAAGAAAAACCCTTGAAATCAAATCCTTTATTTTGCCGATATTTGACTATTGCTATCATATCAGGGATAACTGTACGATCGATCAATCTGTCACTCTCAAGCGATTACATTTAGATGCACTCCGTACAATATGTGGTGCTGTTCGTGGTACTAGTCATCACAAACTATACATCGAAACATATTCTAAACCACTGAAAGATCAAGGACAGGATATCAAATTGATAAATTTCAACAAGACGATAAACGCATTTCACATATAAATTGGTGATCACTATTCGCACAGGAGTTAAACTTTTAGTGTCTCCCCGACGTTAATCCCTTGTAACAACAACCCAAAAACAACATAGCACTTCAAAGGATTTTTTCAGGGTCGACAAAAAGGTAAGACACCTTTTGAGAAGTCGGCAAAGTCAATTAGTATTGAGTCGTTTTCATATTCAAAGTCAATCAAAATGGCATGATTACATGGTGACAATTTATTCATTACACTGTTTATTTTCTGTTCTTTGATAAAGATCACTTATGATAACTTATCAAATTATATTGTTCTTTCCCTAAAAGAGTTTTGCTCACAGCCTGTAATTTGTATGATAAGAGTAACTTCCCTTGCATGAATAATTAATGTATCCTCAGCTTTGATTGGTTAACGGAAGTTTCTTAACAAGTAATAAAATAAATTTTTATAGAATTCGTCGGTCTTTATTATGTTACAGACATTCTTCAAACACGAAATGAAGTTTGAATTTTTTTAATGAATTGACCAACAGTTACATGTAATTTTAATGGCCAATGGCTTAGGCCTGCATAAATACTGAATTCTTTGTTAAGCTTATCGCCATTTTGTAAATTTAACGATACAAGAATCATAACTTTGGAAACACTGATGGTACCTGTGAATTGTTACAGCCCTAGTATTTCTAATCTATTTTCCAAAATCTCTTTTTGCTCTTTCACATGATCTCACCCATATTGAAACCTGCCACAGAGTTAAGATCATAGGGTGTTCCGTATGAAGGTCACCTAATGCCATGATGCACGCATCTCAGCAAACAAAATCACACATGCGCCTTGGTAAGCTCCTATGGGAGAATAAAATAGCTCACAGACTTTTAATACAGGGAACAGATAGCAGTGGAAAATTGAGCGTTTGTACTGCTTATTTTAGTACAATAGATGTGATCAATTTCTGCATAACTTTAAATTTTTTTACCCCAATCATCATTTCTACATCATCGAAACAAAACTTGGCAGCTTAGCAACAACTTGGTCTTAAAATACATTGTACAAGCATTGGTCTGAAACTACTCCTAAACTAAAATCACCAGTTTGCCGTTTCACAAAGGCCTCCTAAATTTAGGAGGTCGTAGCTCATACGACCTTGTTTACGACCTTTCACAACGGGGTCGTATCCATGTCCTACAACGGTGTCGTAAATCCAGGTCGTATTACTTGTAAGAGGTACTTGGTTGCATAGCAACAAATTATCTCGGCAGGACGGGCACCTGCTTCCCTATTAGTACAAATCATATCCTGTTTATACAATGAGTTTTTGTCAGTAATTTCAATTTTGTGATTTACAGTACAGCAATAAAGAAACATACCCCGTATCTAGAAACACACTAGAAACGCACTAGATACGCACTAGAAACTTTCTAGAACGTATCTAGAAACTTTCTAGAACGTAACTAGAAACTTTCTAGAACGTATCTAGAAACTTTCTAGAAATTTCTAGAAATTTCGAGTTTTCACTCTTTTCAAAATATTCAAAAATTATAACCTGATTCAAAACCCTCATGTTTACTTTGCCTATTGTGAAATTTTGAACAAGATTGCATCAATAGAAAGAGAGATAATTAATATTGAACTTTAAATCTTCCTCGTTTTAACGCGCCTCTTACCGCTGCACATGGGGCAGTCTATATATAGCGCACGTCATATATTAGCACCTCAGTGATCGGGGCTAATTAGATCGCTCGTCTTCAAGATGTTCCGACGCATGCTGTTTGTTTTTGTTGTCGTTACAATATAACACTTATATGTAATATATAACTTTGCAATAAAACATTAATAAAAGAAGTAATTATAGTTGAGATAACTTATATACATTGCGATTGCCTTTTTATAAATAATGTATGCGAGCTTATGAAGGAAGAGGCATTGGGGACATGTGTAAATCTGTCACTACATGAATTATATTATGGTTTTATACATATTTTATTTCATTATATAAATGTCGCTTCTTAACAATTATACTATTACATAAAAAGTGACGTACATATGGACGAATGAATACATACATACAGTAAACAGGACACTATAGATGCATGATTATGTTGGACACTTTTCAATGAAACAATAAAGATTTACAAACGTATTTCATACCGCTGATAACTACATAACTACATATTGTTTGATTATTTCAGCAAGGCAGGGCACATAGGAAAACGTTTGTTGAATTCCGAAAATCTTTTTGATAAAGTGATAAAATTATTTACAGATTTCAATAGTCCTTGGTTAGCCTCTTGTGATGAGCCCGGGTGACCAAATAGAATTGACGACAGATTAAACCCTTTTTGAAAGAGATATGCCTTTAGTCTTATGTCATCAACATTTGGACAGGTGATGAAGAAATGTTAGGCGTTTTCAAAGTGATAACCACTGTCACATATAAATCTAGTATAATCCATTAAGATCACTACACCCAAGTCGAATATGAAAAGATTATATTATGATAGAGAATCCTAGTTGTGATTACTTCTATGCAATCCTTAAAAAGTCCTAAAGCCTGAAGAAAACTGCTTAACATATGATGTTTTTATCATTCAATTCTAAAAGGAAAATGCCTACGCTAACCAACTTAAAAATGCAAGGTTTTGTAAAAGAAGCATGAAATGCAAGTGTGCCTACAGAATTCGTTTTTTTATATAATGCGTGAAGTAGAACAATTGTTCCGTTATATAACATTATCACTTGATGGATATTTCATATAAAAACGGCATAGGAATGGTGAACAAGCTTGTTAATAAATCAAAACATCTCTCAAGACAATGTACTGCAAGTGGCCAAATTAAAATAGTGATTACACTAAATTAATAATGTGTATGTTATGTTAACAACATAAAGGCATACATCATATATACAAAGTTATCTTTAACATGTTTTAAAGACAGCTGTTATGAAAGGTCTGGTTCAGTGTTTCTTACAACATTGTGTATAAAATCGCATTTGAGTTAACTATTTATTAGTGAAATTTTCAGGGCAATCTCATGATGATATAATCGAAGATTGATTTAAAGTTTTTATTATTTCATTCTTATCGACAGGGGATTCACCTCGCGCGTCATGCGTTCCGATATTGGGTTTCTGATCATCAACGAATAAGAATCAGAATGACTTAAAAATGATATTTACAAACCTGGCAACGCCGGTTAACGTATTTACCACTCTTACAGAGAAAGGGGCACCAACGTTCTGTGCCATCATTAATGATAGATTCACTTCAGTAAAAGTACAATAAACATTATCTCATCCTAATGCTGGATTGACTTATTGTTATTTATTTTTTTCGTCAATTCAAAGTAGATGAATACATGCTTTTGACATTTATAAGATAATGAAATTAAAATATATAGTTGGATTAAGATTGAACATAATGAAAACAGCATAATTTACATTTTGTCATAGATACGGTATAATATTCCACCTAGTTTATCAGACGCTATACCCTGCATGAACGAACCGGTTAAGCTTCATTCAACAATGATGTTATCTAATTAATCAACCAGCCAGAGAGGCATACAGCAATAAAACACAGCTGTATCGGAACAGGAAATGATAATAAATATATTATGTAAGAGATCGCCGACATACATAGTTTATAGCACTTCAAGGAAGTTATATAGTACTTGGAAAGTCTGGTCAAAACAGTAACTGTAATCTCGCTCTTCTCCCGTGTCTTCCGTTGACGAGCTGGAATAAACATTGTCAATTCACTTCCTCTCTAAGTCTGTTTTATTTGTTTATGAGTGTATGAGGAGAACTTTTAGGTGCCCAGTTAAAAAATAACATACCCTCACAACCCGCTTACCGCTCGTTATTGAACTAAGCTTTTCCCAGTGTTTATATATTCCACCGATGTGCAATTCGATGGATCGCCAAACAGTATTTATGAACAAACTTATTAAAACCTGTCGGAACGTAGACATGTCTAAATTGACGACGTTCTTCAAAAGGAAGAATACTCCCGCGCCTGAATACTAGTATCTATGTAACCTTCTACCTACAACACATAACAATAACGACAAACTCAGAGAAAATTCATCCATTCGAACAGTAAAGTGTAGGACAGCGTTAAATGCAAGAACTTTTTTCCTGACACAATAAAAACTATGGAATTATTTAACTCCTGGCAATAAAATTGTTAATTTAAATGAATTTGCTAGATTATCCACTCTAGGCCGCTGTGGTGACTTGAACACTGATAAGTTAAACAGACATATCATAGAAAGCCAGACCTGTTCCTGCATGTGGTCACATAGTCGAAAACGCTGATCACTATTTCATCACATGCCAAAAGTACATAGAAAAATCATTCTTTTATCTGAAAGAATTTAGTATAAAAACAGTACTACGGGGATGTACATCGCTCTTATTACTAGATTGTTGAATTCTATTCATCATACATAATGAAATATGATCGATTTGACATTTCATAATGACTGCCAAACAAGCGAAATGTTATTTATGCATAACCACTTTCTTTGAACCTATGATCGCAATAAGATACGTGTAACTATCCTAAAATTATAAACATTCTTTCTCATATATAATTGCTTCGGAGTGGCCGTAAAATAAGCACCTTGGAGCTTGTTGGACAATCAATTTATGAATTGTACATTGTCATGAATATAAATGTTTCAATAAAAACAAGCATCTCATCTTCAACACAGTCGGTACGGTTTAAACACTCTCTCATTACACGAGAAGATTTACATAATGCTAACGTTGTTTCAAGTTTTGTCGGTGCAACACAGCTTATCACCAAAACTAACGATCGTCGGTAACGCATTTTGGATACATATTTCTATGCTGTAGTCTTTCATGACTTTGTTTAGGCACAATTTATTAACTCCCCTGCCACTCACGCTGACACCCCCTTATATCTCCCACGCCGTTATATACAACACCATTTGACGCTAGATACACTGAACGGAGTCTTGTCCGTCGTGGAACTACACGGTTATAAGAGATTCCCAAAATTATTCATTTGGCGTATTTGTATATTAATAACCGTTTTAAAGATGTCGAAGGTATGAAAGTTCAACAACGGTTCATTCATCGTTCCAAGTAACTTTGTATGGTTTGATTTTGTAGAAAGTCAAATACACCGTGCGTTCATTAATTTTTATTTCTTTTTAAAGAAATGAAAATAGTAACCATATATGTTTATTTCGAGGCGAGATATAACATTTATATTAATATATAACGAATTATATTACTTTGAATAATTGAGCACAGAAAAATGTTGTTGGAGTCAAATATGTCAAGTAAGTAGTGGTGGTTTATGAAATTCAGCATCCCGATGTTTATCAGTTAAGTATAGCGACAATAAGCAATTTTCAGTCGTAATGTATGATCAAAAAACGGACAATGGCGTGCGACATTGAGCAAAACGTTATTTTGGAAACTTAATTACAGCAGACAAAAATACAAATATGGGTTTTTAGTGTTGAATAAGTTTTGAGTAATGAACATGTTAATGTGACCAAAAAGTTTAAACTTTTAAACCTACATATGGCCGTTTCCAAATTTAAAAACAGGAAAACATGTCTTGATTTTGGCATTTTAGAGATAAAAATGAATGTTTAGGGAGACGATTAGAACCTCACTAAGGACCCATGATCTTTGAGCTATTATCTGTGTAATATGAAAACTCATAAAACATACTCTGTGTCACTTTAAAATGACTGTTTGCAAACTTACAAAACATGTCATATTCTAATGTTGATTACTAACACCGACGTTACAAGTAAAGCGGTTATACATCTGAATCCATTTTTCTACATGAAATCGTAAGGGGAAAAGGAATGTAATTTCTACTTTGATCCTATCAATACTCAGAAACCATCGACAGTAAATGGATTATCTCTATGTTGTTTTCTTACATAATTAAATGCATACAAAATTTTTTGAATAACATAATACTGCGTACATGTCATTATGACTGAGTTGTTACTAAATTATAATACAAATTTATATGTATCTTTAAACACATGGACAAAAAATACCGCTATAGTTGAAAACATCATTGATTTATAACATATTAAATTGTAATTGTGTATAAGGTTTAAAGCAGCAACTCCGGATTTTACGGTTTAAGGGATTCTTGGAGGATACCTCCTCAGTTTTAAATCAAAATAGGAAATGGTTATTAAACGGGTACATGTTATCAATGTCAGATGGTAATTAGATTAGTTTTCTCTAAAAAAAATGTGATTTAATTTACTGTGAAAATCACAAAGCCCCCGTGAACAACAAAAATACAAATATATATATATATATATATATTAGAGCATTAGGTTATTAAGATTACATTTCAGACTGATTGCAAGCGTTATGTTAAACTTATTTAACTAATTTTCAAACTCATTAAATACTGGACTCTCTTCACGGCTCAACGCCTTGTCACTCACAGGGCCACACTCACAGAGGCGGTGTCGAACCATGCAGAAGCTGCTGGCCAATTAACACCACTCAGGCTGTGGGGATGAGGAACGAACGGAAATTGTCTAGCAATGTCAAGAACTATAAAGTCTTCATCGTTTTATTGTTTCATAAAGGTCAAATAGGAAATGAAGGTGAACGATAAGGATCATTTGTTTCATTCAGTTTTGTATATCTCTGTTTGGTATAAATCCAAATGCAGAACTGTAAAACGCAGAACAGTCAAAGAGTCAAATATGCCAAACTTCATATATAGTGTTATTTTATCAAGAAGGGATGGTTGTTTAAAAAAATTAGCATCTTAGTGCTTATGAGTTCAGTATAGTGACAATAAAACAGGTTAAAGTCTCGATTGGTGATCGAAAACCGGACAGTGACGCGCGTCAATGCTTCAAACGTAATTTTTAAAACCTATTTACATCAAATACAAATGTAAATATTAATTGTCAGGATTAATTAGGACTTTTAACTAGTACACATGTAAAATGTATGCAAAATTTCGAAGTCATAATATTAATATGGCCGTTTTTCATGTATCAATGAAAACATAAAAATAGCAAAATTTGGGAATTTGGGAGATTTACTGCATTTATAGAATATAAACACCCCAAATATGACGTACTAAAAACAGCAAAATCTGATATACCGTTTCTCAAGAAAAGTTTATGAAGCAAACACACTTCTGGAATAAAAATATATTGAAACCTTTAAACCATACCATGGAGGATGAAACTATTCAACATTATTTTGATCGAATCTTGAATATGTTGTCAGTGTTATACTACTCCGTAAATAAACATACACCTTGGAGAATTACTGTGAAGCTCTACTCACTGGGTGAGTGGACAGCGGCATGGCTCTTTGAATTATGTTGTCAAATAATAAAGTGTGAGCGTACCTTCATCTTCCACAAATTAAAAAATACTTCCTAAGATTACCCGTAGAAAGACATGCACATAATTTGTTTGTAATTCAACTGAGCCGATAAATTGAACAAATTAGTAAAGGTGTTTTAAAAGTCTGAATAAAGATCGAGTATACTAGTGTCACGCCTAAGGCATTGTAGTCGCACATGTAGTAAGCGCGCACACTATAAACAAAGATGACGGCGAGGGAAAAGAAAAGCTTAAGACTAACTACAACGGCGACAAGTTGAACGACGACAATTGCTTAGTTAAAACTGCGAATACTTTCATGATTGAATTAAACGTCAAAAGCGCATGCTTGCTTACACCTAGAAAACCCTTTTTTCTCAACATTCCGATATGTCATTAAGTACGTGTAAACGTCGCCTTCATATTTTCATGAAGAGACAAAGAACTAAGTCTCACAATCTTTTCATTTTATAAAGAGCAAGCAGAGGTTATTTGCATAAGTCAATCCCCCTACAAACAATTCAATTATAATATCTAAGTCTTTGAAGAAACGAGGGTATTTTTGATTTGCATATTTACTTCAAATATGTCCTATATTAAACCAACAAGAATGTTTTTCTTAGTTTTTTGTGTGTGTCATTCACCTAATTGTTTCGTAACGCTTTTAGTTATTCTTTGCACTAATGTTAAGTTTACAGATTGAATACTACGAACTGAGAGAAGAAACGTAATTTGCTAATTCCTTTTGTATATATTCTAAGGTGTCTGGGTACGCAAGAAAGGAAAATCCGCGTAACGACATCACAATTCCATAGCGCGAATGATTGGGTGTCTTTAGAATATAACCGTGATCTCTATACCATGCGTGCACCCCTCAATTAATATCTCCAAGGGTGGAAAATGTTGAGAGTCGTACGCGTATTTTCATACATGAAACATGTAAAATATAGGACAGGGAACTTATATTATATATATATACATATAGACAATTTTCAAATGATCACATATTTGTTTATACAGGGTAATCATTCCAAAATCTGTATTTGTGACACCAATAGGGCACACTCCTCTCAAATAAAAGTCCTGTTTTCGCCCATGGACTATATGCTCAGCAGGTTTGATAAGAGTGGTTTCCAAATACAGGCGGACAAATATGTCAAGGATGGGACTAAAGAAACAAGTTGATCCCGTTTATGCATTTTATAAGTATACCGAGTTACTGAACAATAACATCTAATACAAATTGCTTATTTTGTATATGATCAGAGGAATACTGTTTGATTTTTAGGCACCAGCTCCTATAATGCAACGCATTGAACATTTAGCACATAAAGAAAGAAGAGTAATAACATCGAAGAATAGCGACGTTTTATAAAACTAATAATGCTGTCTATATACTTATATCTAATAATTATGCTAACAGAGAGAAACGTTCTTTTTCTTTTTTTTGATTTGTAATGTTCCCTTAGTACGCGGGATAAAAAAAATCATAATTCATTCACATGAAATTCAAAGTAGAAACCGAAACGTATTTATCATTTTGATGGAAACATGTCAAGTATGCAAGAACGAAGCTTTACCAATCCAGCATTTAAACTTTTTCTCCCAAAAAATATTTGAATGCTGGTCTGGACCCAGGTTTGGACCTCACAACACAGGATGCATAATACAACATCCTCTCAAATTTCGTTTTAAGTGAATCAATTACAAGATTTATGATACAAAGCTTTTATTTCAGTCGACGCATCTATGAAAGATCAATGCTTTTGACGTACATGAAATGAACATAGAAGACTTAGATAGATAGTACGTATGTTTTCATTTGAGGTGATAAAGGGCTTTGTTTATGTCGCCTTATAAACCTAATCAAAACTATTTTAAAAAATTTATATTACAACATTAAATTGATTATATCAGCTATATTTCTTTGTCATTTCTTATTCTACGTTTGAAGGCAAAACTGTACGCTGACATAAGTTGTTGACATAAGCTAACGATCAATATTAACAGCAGGGGTTTACTATCTCAGATACACCAACTTTAAGTTCAAGATATAAGATAAACAATAAGCAATAAACAATCAATTACAACCATAGAAATTGTCAAACACATTGCATATGCCAATGCATCCAATTCTTAATGCAAGACAGGACGCGTTACAGCTCATTAGTGGAAGCCGGAAGCGTGCAAGCGATGTGTAGCATTTCGCGAGCAGGGGGCGTTATAATGAGGATGCGTTGTAGAGGAGGGAAACTTTAACATTGAATATCTTCTTTCCTAATTAACATAAACAGTTCATCTTTTCAAATTGCACAAAAGTTAATAAACAGTTTCAGAAAAAATCCAAATTTATTAAATATATGTCAAAAAATAAAAACTCGAAATTCTAGAAATTTCTAGAAAGTTTCTAGATATGTTCTAGAAAGTTTCTAGAAAGTTTCTAGATCTGTTCTAGAAAGTTTCTAGAACCGTTCTAGAAATTTTCTAGATACGTTCTAGATACGTTCTAGAAATTTCTAGAAAGGGGGTACTTTGTTTATGGGTGTAGTGTACAACATGAATACATGGCACAAGGCAAATTTCCGTATTCTAAGAGAATTTGCAGTAACTTAAAATAAGTCATTTTCGGGTAAATATCAGTGAGATATGAACAACTGACCTTGGTGAATAATAAACAATTAAATTCATAACCCGAATGCATGAGTTACTTCCCTTCAACCCTGTCGAATAACTTGAATATTGACAGTCACATATTAAACGTCTTGTTGCGGCTATTCTGACCCGTTGAAATAGGTTATAAAATAATGTAAACTGTCGCTTGATACGATTAATGACAACTTGGGGATAATCTAGATGTCCACGGTAGAAACACTAGTAATATAAGTCATTCTTGCCAATGTTTTTAATTCAGGTCAAATTGGAACGTTAGTAAAATACTGACTGTAAGATTTTCAGCTTTTAAGTAAAAAACCTAAGCTACATAATTTTCATATCAAGCATTTAAAGACATGCTTTTCATGGTTTATGAAAATAACATGAGCCATTACATAGTGCAAAGGACAAAATATTATCCAAATCTTTTAGTAAGATTTCTTCATGAATACAAACATCCTATGATATTATGACTGCAGATTTTGATAACTATACAGTTTTTTTATCTTCTTAAAGAACTAGTAGGAATATTCAAGATATGATATTCTCAATTATGTATGAAATTTACATTCAATAATTCACTGGAAATAAAATGGAGACAATGCCATTCTGATTTATCAATTCAAATAATATCATATTTTCCAACCAAAAAAGCAGAAATCAAGGATGAGTAATTTGTGATTTCCCAATAGGTACAATAGGGGCTCTCTAAGCCAGAATTTGCTTTAAATTCATCTTATTAATATTTTAAACCGGTCAACATTCTTGACAAGAATTGTAATATTTGTTAATTGAATAAATGATATATGGATAATGTTAAAACTCAATGGATATGAAACTTATTTTTTGAAGATCTAATGGTAACAGGATTTGCAACATTTATAAGTTTATTATTCATATGACATTATGTAAAAATTATGTATGAAGTTATCAAATTGTGTATGCTGAAATAAAATTAAAGAAATATTTGAAGTACTTTTAAAATCAATTGGTGATGTATGTGTAGGATTTTAGGCTAATATTTCACATAAATTCAGGTTATTATCTTTGGGACTTTGTTTTTGGCATATAAATTAATCCATCATGTAATTTGACTGTTTCATATGTTTTATATGTAAAGATTATTTTCATGAATAACTTGTTCTATTGATGTTCTGATAAGTTTTGATACTTATTTAGTTATTTCTACTAACACATTATTGATTCCAACTATAAAAAGAAGATCAGGTGGTGATCTTGTTGGGTCAAAATTACTTTACAAAAATACAAACTGTTTGACAAATCTGAAAACATAAATTCCTTCACAAAAAGGTGAAAGGATACAAACTAACATATTTTTCTTCAAAATATCTTCTTTTTTTTTGTTAATTTAAAATTTTTTGATAATGTCTTTGTAGATTGTTTACTGAACAAAGCTGGACATTATTACTCCAGCAGAAATGAAACAAAGCAGTTAGTTTTAGTATCACTGCTTATGAGATGTGTTTGAATTTTTCACTATCTCTAAACATAATTTTCTTTAAAATGTTCATAAATTGACAGAAAATTAATTTCATCTACTTGTTTTAGATATAAAGAAAATATTATCTTATTTCACTGATTAAATGTGAACAATACAAAAAGGCTGTGTCGGTTGTCGAAAAATTAATCCAAATGAAATGAAATGATGATTTTTTTTAAACTGTATTTTGAAAAACAAGAGCCCACACAAAGTCTAGAAAATCATTAGCGCTGAGACGAATCGTCACAAAAATTTGACGAAAGTTACCAGCTATATACTTATTTATTCCTTGCTTATTATTTAACTACTGAATCTTTAAAAAACTATGTATGAATATGAAAAGGTGTAATTATATGTGTTTTATTTCGGTGAAGCAATCGTCGCTAGTAACGAAGCATTGTTGACATCCAGTAAAGGTGAAGGTCACTGAAATGTAACTTACCGCAGTTTTGCAGTGCTCTCCTCTTTTATCTAAATGTTGATGTATTGGTATCCTTTCATGGAAAGAGTGTGCAGATGTATCTGGGTGAAGGGCAAGGGTTCTTGATGAGGTATGTGTGGGCTGTAGGTGTTAACAAGTAGTAGCGATAGATCCATGGCTTAAAAAAATCAACGCGAGTTTCCGGTAGGATAATCGATCGTTGTCAGGTATGTTAGGTCTACTCTCGGTCAAAGTCGAGGACACTATGATTATGTGACAGATTTGACCAACACATTTCTCAATACAGAGATAATAGACCTCTAGATTCACGAAATAGCATTTATCTATGCAACTGAAGAGATTTGGTTGATTGGCATGTGAAATGATCCGTTTTGTCAGGATTGAAATATTTGTATCGCTGACGAATTTTAACACTTTTTCATAGTAGCAAATTGCTTCCTACTGTTTCTGAATGTAGGCTTTTCATTCGAAGCGGAGGATGGCCGCCATGTTTATATGATTTACGACGTCCTCAATTATTTATGACAGGTCAATCGGGGTCCTAAATTTGGAGCTCTTTATGAAGTCGTGTTCCAGCACCAGCATTTTAAGGGTTAAGAGAACTAGCAACTCTTCAAAGAGTCTTTAAAAAATGTCATTCACATGCTTTACATTTTCCTGGACACTCATTGAGGTTATCATAATGAATAAACTATAAAGAAAGAAAGAAATTCAGAATGACTTACTGTTGTCAGGGGAGCAAGATACAGTTTGCCACTAAAGTTGACCTGAAGCAGAAAAAAAGATGTGATAATCAAAACAAGCAGACAGAGTCAGCTATATCCCCCGCCAAAGGGAAAGGGTAGTTAAGGATACTAGTTGTGGAATATTGAACAGTGATCATGTTGTTTTTCTACAAACAACCTTTAAGAAATCCTGTGTTACGTTTCCATGGAAATGGGTAAAAATAAAAATGCAAAGAAGTTGAAAACCCCAAAAGGCACATCTCCGCATGATGCCCGTTGCACATACCAAGTTTCGTCGAGCTAGGTCTAACCGTTTTGGAGTTGTGCTCCGGAAACATTATCGGGACGGACGGACGAACGGAAAAAATGCAAAGAAGTTGAAAACCCCAAAAGGCACATCTACGCATGATGCCCGTTGCACATACCAAGTTTCGTCGAGCTAGGTCTCACCGTTTTGGAGTTGTGCTATGGAGACATTAACGGGTAAAAATAAAAATGCAAAGAAGTTGAAAACCCCAAAAGGCACATCTCCGCATGATGCCCATTGCACATACCAAGTTTCGTCGAGCTAGGTCTCACAGTTTTGGAGTTGTGGTCTGGAAACGAAATCCTATGTTACGTTTCCATGGAAACGGGTAAAAATAAAAATGCAAAGAAGTTGAAAACCCCAAAAGGCACATCTCCGCATGATGCCCGTTGCACATACCAAGTTTCGTCGAGATAGGTCTCACCGTTTTGGAGTTGTGCTCCGGAAACATTATCGGGACGGACGGACGGACGGACGGACGGAGACCATTTCAATATCCCCCGCCAACTATGGAGGTATAACCTTAAAAACTGATGTGCAAACTGTGCACATCTGAGCCTAATAGCCTAGCTAATAGCACAAAAACTGGATAAAATCTGATAGCAGCCACACTCCGCAAAATATCATTTCTTGCAAACATCCTACTTCAATATTCTTATTCCTCCCATTGTTGTCCACCCATCCCAAACTTACATCAACCGAAATCCTGCCAATACACAATGGAAATCGCAAAAATATCAGAATTCCATCTGCTTATCCCTGGTTACTATGAACCAAGTCCACAGTTAGTAAACTGCAGTCTTAACAAGCTCAGTCATACACTATAAATTGCTGACAATAATATGCTTATATTTTGCTTATTGATAACTGTGCTATAGACATGAACCTGGGCTTGCTTGAATCCTCATTATCACATCAAAATGATTGAGTTGACCATTATATAAAGCTTATAAAAAAGGTTATAAATTTTTTTGTGCAATCCTGCCACAGCCTTATTTTTGGTGGCAGGACAATGAAATTTACACATCTTTGTCTCAATCCTACAAAAATATATGATAAAAAAGTTGTTACACTTGACGTCATTTACGTTTAACTCGACTTTTGCAAGGTTGTGGGTTTTGGAAATTTTAGCCCTCTATCCCAATGGATGATCTTATTTCACACTAGGCCCAAAGCTAACATCATTGTTTGTGGTTAGTATTAATATCCAGGGATCAGTCATAATTTCAAGAAATATTGTTACTTTTGCATCAATACGACATCACATCTGGTTAATGGTTTGCTTACCCTTGGATACATCCCGATGATCTTATTCAAATCTTGAAACCCCTTTTAGAGGATATGTCGAGTGCTTTCGACACAGTAGACCATGACTGCCTGTTACAAACCCTGCAACATCAGATAGGTATTGAAGGAACCTGCTTGAAGTGGTTTTCCTCCTACCTTAGTGGACGTAGACAGTCAGTTGTCATTGACTCCCATCAGTCAGACACTGTGCATCTTGATTGCGGAGTACCACAAGGCTCTGTCTTGGGACCCATGTTGTTTGTCATCTACACAACGCAAGTAGCTGATATCATTGACAAACATGATCTAAATCATCTCTCATATGCAGACGATGTCCAGCTCAGGGACACCTTCACGATCGACAACTGTCAGTGCACGCTGCAGCGAGTGGCAACATGCACATCCTCCCTGAAGTCTTGGATGACAAGTCATATGTTAAAGCTCAATGACAACAAAACAGAAGCCATCTTATTCAACACAAAAAGGAACTCAGACAGACATAATCTGGACTCAATCCAAATTGCTGATTCTACTATTGATCTGTCGGATGTGGTTAAGGATCTCGGAGTTTTTCTTGATACTGAACTTTCCATGGAGGCCCAGGTTACTCAGACATGTAAAACATGTTACTTCCACCTGAGAACCATAGGCAATGTCAGGCATCTAATATCTACAGATGTTGCCAAAAACCTTGTCCATAGTCTGGTAACAACTAGACTAGACTATTGCAACAGTGTCCTCTCTGGTTTGAACCAAAAGCTCCTATCCAAACTTCAGTCCGTTCAGAACGTCGCAGCTAGGATTGTGATGAGATCCTCAAATTTGATCATGTTACTCCACTCCTGCATCACCTCCACTGGCTCCCTATTCCTGCTAGGATCTCATTCAAACTTCTCTGCTTTGCCTACAGAATACTCCACGACTACTGCCCTACTTACCGATCTGACTTAGTGTCAACTTACCAGCCACCACGACAACTCAGATCAACAGACCAGCACCTCCTTACAATCCCTAGATTCAAGTTAAAATCCTACGGCTACAGATCTTTCTCACATCAGGTCCCACTGTTATGGAACTCTCTTCCACTTGATATCAAGCTTTCACCATCTTTTGAACATTTCAAGCGCCGACTCAAGACATACCTGTTCACAAACTCTTACAATATCTAAATCACTACTTGCAGTTCTACATCTCAAATTCCCCGTTGTATATATGTTGTTTATTCCTTTAACTGTTTGAGCGCTTAGAGCATGCTAAGCATGGATTTAGCGCAATACAAATTTTCATTATTATTATTATATTATGCTTTAACAGTGGTTAGACAATAGATAGTACTGTCATTTAAAGAGCCACTCCGTGATTTTCATAACATTTTATGTATCTTTGATACGAACCTAAATGTCATATGTGGTGATATAAAATCATAACATCTTAACTTTTCATGTCCAAAACTGGTTTTCCATGAAAATCTAAAAACAGCCTTATAAATGCACAGAGGTGTAGATATCACGTCCAATATACATGGATACTAGTTATATAACTTAACAAACGCTATCAACTCCTAACTGCCCTCCTGGCTGTTTTAGATAAGTCTCCAAAATTACGTTTCACTATTTGACGCGCGCCACTGTCCGGTTTTCGATCATAATTGCAAAGTTCTACCTTCATATTGTCACTGTAAAAAAACCAATAAGCTTTAAAATGTTTTTTTTTTGCTAACAGTCAATACTTTGCGATCTAATGACACCAATGATTAAATTTGGCATATGACTCCAACAACTCATGGAATGGCTCTTTAAGGTTGATGTCAGTCACTTTGTGCAAGAATTGCCATGACAATTGCAATTGACTTGATCAGTGATTTTGTGTTGGATAAACGGTGCATCTACAGTGCGTGGCCATAAGATAATGTAACCATACTTTTAAAAATCAACCTTGATTCCTCAAGAAATCCATGTGGGTAGCATCTCTTCGGGTGTTTCTTAGCGAATACATAATGAGTAAACAAATTATTTGAAATTGCTTAGTTATTCCTCAAATGATAATGTAAATGGAAATATTTGATAAATTATTTTTCAAAAATTTGGAAAGAAAATTAAATGACAGTAAATGAAAAGTTTATTTCAATTGTGTTGTCAAGGGGATACAGTATATAACCTGGCTCAAAGTTTTCAGGTCATCAAAGGATTAACTCATTCATGGCAACGAAAGGCAATCAAACATTTAGAATGCTTATCAAAAGGCGAACAATATCCCAAAATTTCAAGCCTTCCCATTTCTCCCCCAGTCTAAACCTTCCCAGGGGAAAGGTCGGCCTAGGCTATTTTCTCCCCGGGGAAAGTTTAGACAAGGCCAAAACCGGTGTACTGGTGTATCAAGGGAAGTGATCCGTTAGGCTAACGGTATATCATGACGCTCTTTGCGTTCGATATTATGGCCACGCATTGCATATTATAGCTCTTACTGTAATTACTAGTTTATCTCTTTAGATGAATTACCACATAGAATTAGATTATGATGTTTCACATTAAAGTCAACATCCTTTATTATCAGAGAAACATCTTATTTCATTAGTGTCAGTTTTCATTAATAAAATTAATCCCTTTACTTGAGTAATTTTTATAACTGATAGGGTTTCCATCTATCTTGATATTTCCTTTTTGCAAAAGCTTTCTGATAAATCATCGTTTGCAGATTTAGTGTTTTTGTCTTTTAAGGTTATAGATTTGCCCCACAATGTTAAAGCGTCTTTCTAAAAGTCATATCTTTTTGGTGGTAATAATCGTTTTGTTTATGAGTGTTTCACAAGTTTGTATAAAGCTGTCTATGTCACCTTTAATATTTGTTTGTAGCAGGGGCGAATTGATACAACTTGTTCACTTGTGCTGGCCTGACTCAAGATTTAATTTTCCAGTTTCTTAGAAACTTCGTGCTGTACTCCGATTTGACAGTTGTCTTTGTCATTTTTTAGATTGTGTCTACCGGTAGATATTACAAATAAATTTTAATATGATTTATATTTGAAGAAAGAAAATATTTTCAACTGGCTTACTTAGTCCAAGTTTGCTGCAAAGTTTCCAGTGGCCGCCTTCTTTTGAATTCCATTCAAATGGTATGACGTCACAAAGGCCAACCGTTTTGACGTCACAATGTTTGTGTCACTGTCACAATGGTCTTGGGCTAGTTTTAAGACTTATGTACTTGCGGTTTTAAGATATTTTCTACGAGCTTTATAATTGTTGATTTCGATCTCAAATTAAATAAGTATGTTGTAAGGTCTCGCTGTTACGAATGTCACTATTTGGTATAATCAGTACGATGTTTGTAATGTAAATTATGCCCGGAATTCACATTAGTTGGACCTTATGTCACCTCTTACAGAAATAGAAGAGTTGCAAAGTCCTTTGCACACAATACGTACGCAAACACAAAGTTTGCTCTTAAACTTCTGATAACTAACGGTCATGTTACGATATCGATAAATAGTTGCTTTTGTAAAATTTCTGGGATTCATTGTTATTCAATGTCCACAAATTTAAGCGTTAATCACCAAAAATATGCACACCTGCTTCGCCCATACTATTTGGGGTACGACACATCATAGTCTCCATCCCACAAATATTATATTTACAAAATTTGAGATTCCTAGTATTGAAAGTTTCTTAGAAATACCGTATACAAAAAATGCCAACAGAGACTCTACTTTATGAGGAAATTAAGATCTTTTGATGTTGATGTGAAATTGATGAAAATATTCTACACTTGCTTTGTGCAAAGCGTTCTTTCTTATGGCATTCAGTGTTCGTCCGGCTCTCTCAGTCTTCAAAATAGAAACAGGATAATCAAGATTGTAAATATAAGCTCAAAGATTGCTGGCACCATACTTGAACATCCTGCGTCAATATATGATGAAAAAATGCTAACTCATGCACGTAAAATTATTTCTGATCCAACACATGTCTTACACTCAGAATATTCTCTTTTGCCATCTGGAAAACGTTTTAATGTTCCTTACCATAGGTCAAATCGAACCAGGAAATCATTCATATCCTCGAGTATTACAATTTTAAACAAGAATTCTGAACATTGTTAATGATATCAAAACTGCTTTGTGCGTCTTGTGTAATTATATAAATATGTGTGTTGTTGTTTTGTTTATTTTCATAATATTTCGCGGGGGTTTAATTTTCGCGCTTTTCGCGCAAAGCCATAATGCGCGAATAATAAAACATCGCGAAATATTATGGTTATGAACGTGAGGAAAACCAATGACAGACAAATAATTTAGTTGGCCTCGTACGCCGATATGCACGTTGTTTGTTGTGCAAACACAGTCATCACAATAATCAGGCCTGGCGGAATCCACTCTTGATCGCCAATATGCGTGTCCTGATGTTTTGATTGCGGTACGCTAGTGCTTCAATTCGCTGCGTATATTTTCGGTTCGGTATAATATTTCTTTGAACGAAATCTCGAAAAGTCACATCATTCAAACACTATTGTTTGGAGTTAAAGATCAAACTAAACCGTTCCGAATGTTTACTTCCGGGAAAACTTAGCGACAGGTATCGTTACCACTTCAAACCTTGAAGTGAGTGAGAGTGAGATGTTGTTTAACGCCGCTTTCAAGATTATTTCACTTATATCGCGGCTGCTAGTATTATGGCAGGGAGAAAGCCCGCAACACTATTGTGGCTATGCATTGCGGTGAAACCTGCGAGCATTGGCTGGAACTAGCGAACCATGGGTGGTACTGCGCTGAATTTCAGTGTAGCATTGCACCCAAACCTGACTGCGTGTAGAACAGTTCTCTACTGCAGACAAAGTTGCCGAGCCCCTGGCGGGATTCGAACCACGGACCTCCTGATCCGAAGCCGAACGCGCTAACCACTGCGCTATCCCGCCCCCCTTCAAACCTTGAAGACGTTTAATGACAATAAATAAATAAAAATTGATCATTGACTTTTTGAATAAATATTGTTTTTATAAGTTAATTACTACTGTAATCTTTGCTGCACGGTGCATGTAGTTTTGCTCACCAAATTTTTGCTATTGTTTAGTCGATATGCGCGAAAATTAAACCCTGCAAATCAGTCATTTTTTATGTTTGCGCAAAAATAACACCCCGCGAAAATAAATGATTTTACAGTATCTTGTCATGCTCTGTCGGATGTAAGAAGAATTCCCTTCTGGGTAATAAAGTGTTATCTTATCTTATCTTATCTTATACCAGGAAAATTTCGTGGTTGGAAATTTTCATGGTTGAGGACTCAAAGACCTTTCTTGGATTATTATTTTCGTGGTTCAGACGTTGTCCAAAATTTACATTTTCGTGGATTCTTATTTTCATGGTTGAAGTTATCCAAATAAAACTTTTGAAATCGTGTGTTTATGTTACACTTGTAAGCGTGTTGATGTTATGCTGTCTGTTGACACCGGCATGTTAGTTAATCATATTGCTTTCCAAACAACTTATTACAATCGGATTGGTAGGATCAGTAGTCATCAGTCGACATGCTTTTGATATCATTGATAAAATGATCGTGTTTTTTCAACATTTATAGGGAGGGGACACGAATCACATTTAGCGGCTTGTTTCAAAGGTGACAATTCTAACTCAAATGTTTCAATAAAGGAATACTTTACTCACAGCCATTTTATATATAAAACGGTATAGCATTCTAATCGATACAGCATCAGCAAAATGAGTCTCGTAGCGTGGCTGAAGAAGAGCGTTGATGGACCTGAGACATTTCTCCCAAGTCCAACAAAGGCCCCTTTGCTTAATATGACTTCAGGATCAGTAGCAGCAGCAAATAAGGAAGTTCTAAAAGCTGTAAGCACACCAAAGAAACGAAAACGTGAGACCAGTAAGTTATAACTTCTATGATGAAGAAACTTCAGCTAAAATTACCAGATTGGCATTAGATAATGGTATTGCTTGTTGCAGTAGGAAGTTTTTCAAGGAGCTAGAGAGACCAGTGAGTGAGTCTACCGTCTGATCTATCAGAGACAGACAGAAGAGACGCTTACTAAAACTTACTAAAAGCTAGGAAATGCCACTCTACTGAAGCACATATCAACCAGATAGATTCTTCTTTGCCTAAAGCACAACGAGGAAGACCCCTTCTACTCGGCGACTTTGATGAGAAGATCCAGTCCTATGTTCGAGTCTTATGCGACGCCGGAGCTGTAGTGAACACCAAAATTGTGATTGCTGGAGCTAAGGGGATAATCAACAGTGAAAATCCTGCATTACTGGACAACATCCCTTTGACAAAGAACTGGGCTCTTTCTCTCCTTGAAAGAATGGGATTTTTGTATCGCAAGGCAAACACGAGTGCAAGGACTCTCCCTGACAATTTTGGCGAAATCAAGGCGAATTTCTGGAGCGGATTAATACGAATGTGCGTGAGAATGACATTCCGGACGAACACATTGTGAAATTCGACCAGACTGGCCTTAAATACGTACCATGTGGTCAGTGGACAATGACTGAGAAAGGTTCAAAACGTGTAGTGATTGGTGAACTCAACGATAAGGGGATGATCACGGGTCTAGTGGCGTCCACTTGACGGGGAAACTGAGCGCAGTCATCCCCAGGGTGTTAAATTTCCTGCAGACTAGCATATCACCAATTCGGATAACCACTGGTCAACTGCTGAAACTATGGATGCCTATGCCGACAACATCTGAGTTCCCTACCTGAATAGAATCAAAAAGACTTGAAACTACCAAAACGACAGAAATCGCTTATTTTGCTGACTTGACCAGATTAAATATTTCAGTTGATATGTGAAAGTGAAATAAAGTGTATCAAACAAAGGATTATCTAGTTTTTATTCATTTGTTTGAATACAGCATGCTTCTTTGTCTCTGTCACACTCTGTTGAACTAAGAACGGATGCTTAGTGTTGTGACACGTGTTAAGCTCCGCTAATTATGTTGTGAATAAGCGTTCATTTAGAAATACCGTAGCTGGTAGAACTACATGTGTATACAATGAGGAATGTCAATCACACAAGTAAAGTTATCAACGTATATATTTACAACTATCAATAAACAAACAACTCAATTAGAGCTCTATTATTAGCAGTTGTAAGTGAATAGCACTTAAATCTGCGCATGTGCCATTCATGAAAATAGCTCGATGGGTCCTACAGTGAGTGGTGAAGATATTCTTAATGAAATTCATCGGAAAATTTTCTTGGTATGGAAAATTTTGTGGTTCAACCTCTACCCACGAAAACCACGAAAATTACCAACCACGAAAATTTCCCGGTATACGGTAGACAAAAAAAAGATTTGAGGATGTAAACACCCATGTGGTGTCACACCAAGTTCGCAAATTAGAGTTGTCATGTCAGAACTTTACTCTAAAAATTTAGCCTCCTATGCAAATGGCTTCTGGAGAAGAAGATTTTCTAAAATTTAAGGGAAAATGCCTATATTTGATGGAGGGGTCAGATGCTGGACAATGGACAACGGACCATAATATAAGCCCTTGTGAAAGTATCATGTATAGTTTAGGAGAATAAGATGCGAACAGACACTATATAGACTAAATATACTCTTGCTTACATTGTAAGCTTTTTAGGAGCTCTAAAAGAGTTCTTAAATGTTTTTACATCTAAAAAATAAATTTACAGAAGGAAAGACTATGTTCATTTGATCAAACCTTTTTTATCTCTTCAGGTCGAAGACGGATGAGCTCCTCATCAGTGAAACATCCAGAATATGTATCATTTTGTTGGGTGCAGGCTTGTTGCTTGTTGTTTCCTGCAAGATTTGGGTCGTGTGCGGACAGCTCACCCTTGTCACTCATCACTTCCTTCATATCCGTCTTATTCTCATTTGATGAGAACTTCTTTTGAATGTACCAATTTTGTACAATATTTACATTTGAATTGGCTTTTGAAAAATCATATTTCTTTTTCCACAATAACTTTTGAATAGTTTTGTCAAGAAAATTAAAAGTTGACTGACAAGTTTTTTCAAAAAGTTCCTTGTTTACAATATTTTTTAAGTCAGCATTGATGTGTTTACTTCCATACCGACAAGCAACCCCCTGAGGACAAAAGCCAAATTTTTCAAACACGTAACAGGTATCATTTATATCAGGGGGCTTCATAGACATAAACTTTTCCAGGTTATGGCAAAACTTGCATGATTCTCCATAACTGCATTCCTTATCTCTTATTATAGACGGACATATCTTTTCTGAGCTAAGATTTCTATGAACAGGGCGCTTTTGGTTCCTCCCATTTTTCTTAGACTTCTTTGTCGGTGGTTCACTTCCACTGTGTGTTTCTCTTTCTTCTCTTTCTAGAACAAACCTGCAATTACATGATCATGCAAGTTTAAAAGCACATAAATGACTCTGACTTCAATAATAATTAAGTATTGTTTATCACAAGAAAAAGTTAAATCAACTGATTTATTTATACCATCATTGCAAGTTTGCAAACCTGGATAGCTTTCAAAGCAAAGAGTATTAAATATTTCAGGTTGTTACCTTCTATTATAGCATAATCAATTGTTATCAATATTCTGTAAGAGAATGTTGGTAAAAAGAGTACTGTTGATGAACAGTGATGAGACACATCCACATCCTAGCATTGTTATGAATACTAGTTTGTAGATCTAACAAGAAGTAGTCATCAACATCCCCAGCCAAATTGGTTCAAACTTCAACTCACAACACTTTCTAAAATGACCGAAGCGAGATTACAAAAAACAGAATCAGGGCAATAGTAGGTAATAATGGCATTCCCAAAACACAAAAAATACTTTGTAATTTTCTTGTTACCCAACAAAATACCCTTCACTCACAGCTGATCTAGGAATGCCATTATTACATTCTTTCAGTGGACCACCCAACTATCTTGCAACCATATAAGATTTCATCCTTTATTTCTATTTCAAATCTTTTGTAGTAGTAAATTGAGTAGTACTTCTGGTAGTACTCTTCGCATTTATTTTCCTTATAGCTGTTGCTAAAAACGTTACGGATTTATTTTTCAAAATGAATATTAAGGCTATTTTAGGAGAAATGGTCATTCTGAACAATTTCATTCTGAGCTAGTTGATGTTAAGAGAGAAAAGCTTAAAGGAGCTGTATTGGGTGGTTGAAAGTATGTTGAAAAGAGGATTTCTACAGAGACCAATAATAAAAGGACAGATGAAAAATAACAACAGAACATGAAAAAATGAGCGTAGGTTGGGTTCAGTTATGAATAAAACACTGGGACATTCTTTGCTACAGTTATATTGAAATGCAGTAAGTTACTTCAAAGATATCCCTCCCGAAAATAAAAAAAGCTAATTGATGATCTTAATGGAGACCCTTTCATTTATCACACTATCAATAAAACCTGTTGTGATCTTTATTATATGTATGGGATGTATAGCGCACCCTTACAACTATCCTTACAGCTGCTAAGTACGAGGAGAAGTCAATAAGTTTATAGAAGTGGATATAAAACAGGAGCAAATTGTTGCGATATTCATTCTATTTTTCAATATAATCTCCCTGGACCTTGATGCATTTTGCCAATTTGTCTTGAAGACTTTCTATGCCCTTGCAGTAGAAGTCCTCTGACCGGCCCCTCAGTAAAGCCTCAGTAGCTGCCATGAGTTCCTCATCATTGCCAAATCTTTTACGAGGCAAATGTGATTTCAAATTACGAAACAAATAGAAGTCACTATGGGTCAGATATGAAGTTTTTCAAAGCCACATTGTTGAAGTACAGCCTTTGGTAATACTCATTCCATTTATTTTCCTTTAATCTTTCGCTATAAACATAAGGGATATACTTTTTAAAATGGATATTTTACGAGAAATGGACCACCAACTGGTAATTTTGAACAATTTTAATCTTTGCTACATTTATATTCCAATGCTGTAAGATAAGAAGATGATCTTAACTCTTATGTTGCTGAACATTATTTTGACAAGTTTTCTCCCGTGGCTGAATTTTCAAGCACCCGCCTCGCAACCATGTGCAATCAACCTCTACCGCTGAATTTTACAGCGCCGGGAGACGCAACAGTTCTTACAACAAATGGTGTGGTCACATGGCAAATTCAGGAAAAAATAGCCGGCAAATCCGGTAAACAAATATTGGATACTTATCCAAACTTTGAATGAATTTTTTAACTTCAAGGATCAAAATTTACTTTTGTTTAAGCGTTAGCTCCCCTTCATTAGACAATGATACAACAGAATATGGTTAATGAAGTAATAAAATGCGGTTTGACGTACATTGTGTTTGTTTAATATTGAGAAATTATAGATAGAAGCAGTTAAATTTAAATGATACAATTATGATACAGTGTACAGTATAATGTATATGTAGCGCTAAAAGTATGCATGAGAAATATTGTTATCATAGTAAATGCAGTTTAGATGAGAAATACACATTAAATTTACACAATTACAATCTTAATAGTTTAAATCACAGTTCTGCGGTTGCACAAAATATGTGAGCATATGGCCGTATCTAAGAGTTCAAGGCCATTGGTTAATTACAATGTAAAGTTCATTGTTGTACAACAATCGGTTGGAAGAATCGTATAGGTAGCTGGGAGTCCTCCAGAGCTTGGTTTGTGGTGTTGCGGTTCAGCTTCTGGGCGGTACATTCGGGGGTTGTGGTAGTGGTTGTAGGTTTCTTCTTTCTCGGACTAGGTTCAAAAGGTGGTATATAGGGCTTCACTGCAGTAATTCCAGGGGGTGGATGTTTCATAGGGGTCGTCTTATAGTTATTAGGAAGGCGGGTTGGGAGTCTCCAGTTGGTGATCAGATCGTAAGTGATGTTAGCGGCTTTCACGGTCTGATGGTTGGAGCTGGTTGGTCTAATTCGTTAGCCAATCTTCGGGGTTTGCTTGCATGGTTTGATGTCGGGGACAGGCTAGTCCTCATCGGAACTTGAATTTGAAATCTCCAGGTTATTTAGAAGCATGACGGTGATCTACTTCTCTTCTTTATCCAGTACTTCGTTGATTAAGGTTATGTCATTATCAAAAATGGTAGTTCTGGCAGGGTTAGCTTCGGTTTGGAGGATCTTGCATGTCCAGCAAGAAAAATGTTCTCGAATGTAGATCTGAAAAAAATATCATATTCCCGAAAGGTAAAGATGGTGAGGCATTCTACAGGTAGGCCCAGACGATTAGTTACATGACTTTGCCAAAAGGGCCTATGACACCACTTTATCGATGTTGTGCTGACATTGTTGACCTTGATGCGATGTTCTGACTTCCTAGGCAGCGAGTCGCGGCCGACTATTCTGAGTGTAATTTGTGAATTACAAGTGTTTTGCAACTCTTGAATTCTCTTCCTTCTCTAACCTCATGGCGATGCCTGATGCAAAATATACGATACAAAGTGCAAAAATTGCTCTTTTTACTGCACTTGTGCCTTTATTTGCATTAGTCATCGATTTAAGGAATTGAAGACAACCCCTTTTTCTTTATTGTGATGTACAATTTATCAAAAACCGCCAAGCAGTTTAAAAAATATTTAGTGTGAAAGAAAGGTGCATGAAAATCACCTTCAGTTCATTTGACAAGATAAGTGAAAAGTACCCTTTGTGATATAAATGATTTTGGAATGCGTCATTTGGTAATCAAGACACAGAATGTCAAATTAGCCCTTTTCGCGGCACTTACTGTGTCAGTATATATTTTTGTGAATGTACACATTATATATGCAACTGAAGACAAGCTTTTTTCTTTTTTATTGTGATATAACAGTTATCACAATGCACCAAGCAGTTCAAAAGATCGAAGTAGTAATAGAAAGTAGACGAAAAATCTCTACTCAGATGAAAGAACAAAATTAGCTTCTTGTGCGGCTCTTGCAGTGTGTTTGGGCTTCTTTTTACTCTTTCTTGTTAAAAAATGCACCTAGAGACCTGAAACTTTTCTTTAACGATAGGCAATTACATTTGGAGCAAACAAGTAAATAATGGCAAATTATTAGCATGCATAGTTTCGCTGCCATATAGCTTTATTTGACATTTTGAACTTTCCGGACCCTATGCAACTTTGAGAAACTTCTCTGAAGATACTTGCAATTTAGAGCTGAGACTCATATATTGTAGCTGAAGGATTGGGAGAAAAATAAATAATAATTGGTCGTGAACAGATTCACAATAAACGATCAACATCGGGGAAAATACTTTTTTCAAATTTAACATGGGCTTATTTTTCAAAATGCACTGAAACTTGTTTCGAAAGAAGAGTTATTACAATACAAACAAAAAAGTAAACATTGATGAATTCTTAAGTGTCATGGTTTTGTAGCATTATCAACTTCTTTGCAATAATCACAGTTTAGTTAGAAGATTTGGTCAGATCAAACAAGCTGATCAAGCTTAATGCATCAACCAATTTTTATGAACTTTTCAGGGTTTATTGCTAACATCACTATGTGCCTTATGAATGTGCTTTTACGGCTCTGAATCCTTTTGTCGTCACTTGCAACTATATATTTTATTTTATATTGTGAGATCTATACACAGGTGGGTGTTTATCTACAGGGGGAAATTCTGGTTTAGTTAGGCCATCTCTTCCCCACCCATTGTACAGGGGAACAATTCTAGCCTAGATTTTATGGTACAAGGCTAGACAATTTCTGTTAGTGCTCGTCCTCAAAGGCCGTCACGAAAAGAGCGGTGCTTTGAGCTAATTGGTCTCGCTACAGTGAGCAGTGTCTGTGGTCATTGGCCAAGGCGTTGAGCCGTGAAGCTTTCTCGGCGTTAATGAGTTAATTCAAAGTGGTGAAACTCTGGCCTAGCTGAGCGATTCCTTCTCCACCCTTGGTATTTATTGAAAGTGGTGAAACTCTGGCCTAACTGGGCCATTTCTTCCCCACCCT
Source organism: Phorcus lineatus (assembly GCA_921293015.1). Taxonomy (NCBI): domain Eukaryota; kingdom Metazoa; phylum Mollusca; class Gastropoda; order Trochida; family Trochidae; genus Phorcus; species Phorcus lineatus. The sequence goes on from OV121092.1 coordinate 22,362,995, forward strand.
TGGTATTTATTAAGAGCGGTGAAACGCTGGCCTAACTGGACCATTTCTTCCCCACCCTTGGTATTAAGTCATTAACGCCGATAGCCGCCGATATGCGTCAAAATAATGAGTTCCTCACAGCGAGAGCCGCATATAAGCGTCCGTTAATTAGCAGTTTCTCACAGCGAGAGACGCTCATGTGCGTTAATTGAAAGCACCTCTTATTCAGCGAGAGCCGCATATGTGCGTCCGTCATTTAGTATAACAATGAACTTATTTTTAAAATCAGTTTAGCATCCATTAATGTAGATAACAGTTTGGTAAATAAGATGCTATCCTCAGGAAAGCAATAAGAAATAAAAATTGTTGCTCTTTGTGCAAAAATATACTACGTTTGGTAAAGGAAAACATTCTGCATATGTTGCGTCTTGGAAGGGAACAAATTTTTTTTTAAAAGAAGGTTTAATAAATCAGATGAAACGATTGGAGTCTTTGTGAAGTTACCAATTTTGAAACATTGTTAGATACATTTTATTTCTAAAACGCATTGAATTCATATATGTAAGACGAAACGAGAGGAGGCATTACTATAAACATTTATGTACATGTATTCATAAATCATTTGTTAAGAATTTGAGGCTATTGGAAGTGACACTTTGATTTTACCTTTACTTCTTGAATGCATCACAATACAAGAAGTATAAATTGCCTTCGAATCCATATATAAGAGGCACGTATACAAAGCGAATAATTTGATTTATAAAGTTTGAAAAAAAGACAATTTCTATTATGTGTGAGTGTATATTTCAGCGATGACACCTCGTCTGCACGTGTGTGTTTGCTCGGGGCTACTAGCTTAGTAATATTACTGTGGGGGTCAAAACGTCATTGGGGTTTATCACTACCCTGCTTTCGTAATTTATATCTTTTGTTTAGGATGGAGTATCATCATGAAATTTTATCGTAAAATATAGAGCAATAAATAAGCTTCATTTCTGTATATAATTTGTCTTTGTGCACTCAGTGATTAAATGATTTTATAGAGTTTGAAATATAGACAATTTTCAAATAATCGTAAAATACGTTCTAGACACATTTTTGTAATAATTTTTATATCGATGTCAAGAGGAACTATTTGCCTTCAGTTTTGTTTTGATTTCACGTATGCGCTCTCAGAATTTATGGAATTAAGGCGCTCGAATTAAAAACAAGTTTACTTCGGTTATAGAAACCGTTCTAGGGGTGATATAAATTTCATTCAAAGTGCCAGGTAAGTATCATCCATTTGTAATACGGTATTCGCCGACTAGTTTTGTATACAACGATATTTACATCCGTATTTCGCCACGTCAACAAACCATATATTGGCAAAACGGTCACGACTCACGGCACTCGAAAATTCAGCCACTGGTGCTACTTACACATTAACGGTAGCGAGGCGAGTGCTCGAAAACTCAGTCACTGGGGGAAAACTAGTCAAAACAAGTGTTTGCCACTAACATGGCAAAGTCCCCCACCGTTATGAGATATTAGGCATAATGAATATTATCGTGTTAACAATGTATTACAGTGGTCAAAGTGTCATGGTGACCATGAAAATGAGGTCAAGGCCATCAAAGTCGACTGGCGTCTGAGTCTTCCGCCATTGAAAGCTGTCAACAAATATGAACACTAGGTGCACGTTAACAATGTATTAGAAATTAGTCAAAGTGTCGTAGTGACCTTGAAAATGACGTCAAGGTCACCAAAGTCGACTGGCATTTTAATCTTCCTCCATTGACAGCTGTCACCAAATATGAACACTCTAGGTGCTAAGCTTCACGAGTTTGTCGTTTTTACCTTGAAAATGACGTCAAGGTCACCAAAGTCGACTGGCGTCTGAGTCTTCCTCCATTGAAAGCTGTCACCAAATATGAACACTCTAGGTGCTAGGCTTCATGAGTTATCGCATTAACAAGAATCCGTACGTACGTACAGACGCCGCTGAATTCATAGTCCCCCGTTCCGCGTTGCGGCGGGGGACAATAATATTCAGCAACTTGAAGGTTATAGTAGAAAATCATGTAATAAAACATTTGATTTAAGTAAAAATAGGAAAAGGAACTTCCAGTTGTATACATGGGAAGGAACTTCCGGTTGTACCTGGGAAGAGAGAGGCCATGCTAAAATAGCGCTCCGCCACCCCATAGGCTATCGTAAGGAATCCTGCCTAATGACGACTGATATTTTACTTCGAAGATGAATGTTACCAAACAATACTAAAGACATATAAAGAATACTATCATATATCTATATATTCTGCAACTAAAGTCATTACATAGGTAAAATGACAACACGTACTAGTGCGGTAAATATGGAAAACATTGTGAAATCATAAGAAAAGAGACTGAGTGAGCTAATCCTTGGTCTTTATCCCATACTTCTTCGGCTTGTCGAGATTGTATATTTTGAAACTCAGATTGCCTTTCCAAGGCACCAACCCTTCGTCGTCAACACAAATCGTTTGATGCAGCCTGTTAACTCTGGAAAGAAGATGCACGATGCGCTGGTACAAATAGCCAAGTTTATTGATTGGTGAAAAATGGGGTGTGTTTCGTCCCGGCATTTGGTTGTTATCATGTAGGTACGTTAGTAATAACCAGAACCAGAACTATAACCCAACAAGTTCTAATGTTGCCGGACATTTTCTAACTATCGGACGACTTTTCACAATCCTGCCAAAGGTGCCGATGGCACCGATGGCCGCCGACGTTGTGTCAACTTTATCAACCTAGATGCCGCCTTCTGACTTCCTAAGCAACGAGCCGGCGAGTCGCAAACAACTGCCTTCAGGGATGTTCTGATTGTCAGTTGTGGATTACAAGAGTTTTTCAACTCTTGACTTCTCTTCCGAGAATGATAGGTTCCACGGGCCTATCCGTCGGGACGTCCGTAGTCAACGAGCACCCGGCCCCTTGTCTTTAGTTCACTCGACGGAACCTATGCCATCCCAACATATATAGCAAAATGTTTGAAACCTCGGAATGCTGCCAAATTTTATTTTTAAAAATTTGCTGCAAAATCCTCCTGACCTGATGGCGGTGCCCGACGGAAGATTCCCGACATATTGTGTCTCAACCATAAACATTTTCATTGGACAATTTTCCTATGACCTGATGGCGGTTCCCGACAGAAGAACCCTGACATGCTGTGTCTCAACCACAAACATTTTCCTTGGACAATTTTCCTATGACCTTATGGCAGAATGCGACGGAAGATCCGACATACAGTACCTCAACCATGAACATTTTCATTGGACAATTTTCCTATGACCTGATGGCGGTGCCCGATGCAAAAATCCCCCCACTCAAAAAAGACATCAATAACTCTATGAATGTAAACCCAAAAGTTTTTTCTCCTATGACTTTCATGGTTTATAAAACTCTATAATTGAACACTAAAGAAACAGCGTTTCCTTCATCAGTTTTTTACTTATTACATTTTATCTATAACATTTTTGCGGCGATTGTTGAATCTTTATTTCTGTGAGCGCAAATACAAATTGTATTTCAAATTGAAGAGAATTTTCTGCTCTTTACGCTGATACCAAGCGTTGTTGAGCGCGCCACTTGGTTACAGAAATACAAAGTGCGAAAGTTGCCAAACTTGCGGGACTTCTTGCGCCTTTATTTTTTTGTGCGCATGTATGATCAATATATGGAAATGAAGAACATTGTTTCCTCTTTATTTAGATGTGAAATTTATCAAAATCCGCCAAATGGTATAGAAGATATTGAGTGCAAAAGAAATGTACATGAAAATCAAGCTTCAGATCACATGATCAGAAAAGCGACAAAAGTGCCTTTGTGCGGCGCTTGCTGTATCGCAATTTGTTTTAGCGCATGTACATATTATATACCACTTTGTAAACAATTTATTCCTCTTGATAATGCTATAAATGGTTTTGGAATGCGTCATTTGGTTAAGGAGATATAAAGTGCCAAAGTTTCCCTATTTGCGTCACTAACAGAGAGGCAAAGTGCAAAAGTTGTATTTTTTAAGACACTGGTTGAGTCTTTATTTATTTGCGCGCATAAATCATTGATTTAGGGAATTGAAGACAATTAATTGTCTTTATTGTAATGTAAAATTTAACAAAATTGGCCTCACGGTGTAGAACAAATTTATTGCTAAGGAAAGGTCTTTAGATCACATAAAAAAAATAGCGACAATAGTGCCATTTGTGTGGCGCTTGCTGTATCGCTATCAAAGTTTAGACAATTTCTTTCTCTATCTTGTGATATAAAATATGTCAAAATACGTTGAGCACATCATGAGAAAATTGGTGTAAACTAAAAATATGTAAAAATCACCTTTTTTGCGGCACATGCTGTTTCTTTATCTCACAAAGCGCACATATGTTTTTTACATCAAATTGAAGACAATCTTTTTCTCTTTCAAATGATTCCACCCATATTGAAATGCAGAACATAGGGCGTGCGATAGGAAGGTGTGCATATGGTCAAAATACACACGTCTCAGTAAACGATAGCACACGCAGGACAGTAAGCTCGTGCGAGAGGGTAGAAAGTGCCCACAGGCTATTAACACGTGCGGCGGGATTGGGGGAAAATTGAGGGATTTTAAAGCTTATTTTTGGTACAATAAATGTTATCAATGTTTGCATAATTTTCAGAACATTATTTAGAACACCAAGGAAACAAAATTCGGACGGACGGAAAGAACTAGCATTGAACTGACACTTCTGCCGTACAACGATTGCCCATCCTTCGCTACTGGGCACCGCAGCGATAATGAGCTAGCGTGAGAAAAACTAAGTGTGGTAGTCGCATCTCGCCTGGAGGTCATGCGGTCAAAGCTAAATAACAAAATAACAGACAGAAGGACGCAAGACGCCATACCAAGCCATGAGCCAACAGGACCTTTCAGGCCAGATGATGAAAAAGCCTAATTAGTCAAGGAGTCCGTACACAAGATTTCAGATTTCCTGAGTCAATGGTTCTAGAGCAGAAAATGAAAAAGATAAATAAAATAGATGGTTTAAGAGGTTCCGGACAACATGCCATGGTATAAGCCAATTGGGCCTTTCAGGCCAGATGAGCTAAAATGTTTTGAACTAACCCTTCATAACTGTGCAAAACATCCATTTCTGAATGGCTGCTGTGAAAAATCAGAGGGTGTATATAAATTGGTTATACAGTCTTCTGTTTACTACGACGTCTGACGCGCAAGAATTTCCTAGTTGCCTAGCAACAATATTCTCTAAATATTTGTGTGCCGGACATTTTTACAAAAGATAACATTATTGTGATTTACATGGGATAATAAATAAATTCAATTTAATCAAAGTATGCAAATATTAAACGCGGTCAAAATAGGCAAAAATCTGACAGTTTACATTTCATGAAGGAAGGCATTCAATAACAAAAACAAAGGGCTGCCGTCTTGAAAAAGTTTTAACTGAAGAATAACATACCAAAAAATTCAAAATACAGAACGCACGGCCTAACTTTAGAATCCCTCACCAAATTTACCTCTCGTGAAAAGAATGTTTTATTTTATTCGAGAACACTTTTCTTACCGGACATGCGCAGACGCTATTTGTCATTGAATCGAGAGGTGTTAGACTTGACGCCATATTTACGTTTACCGTGACTTTTGCCAGGTTGGCGGTTTTGGACATTTTAGCCCTTTCATGATCTTATTTCGCACTAGGCCCCACGCTAACATCGTATCTTGTGGTTAGTATTATTGTTCAGGGATCGTCACAGTCATGATTTCAATAACTATTGTTACTTTTGTGTCAGTAGGCGAAGGTTTTCTTCGATTTCGACAACATATTGTTTTTTTCCGGGCGTATGATCGACGTTTTGCAAAGCCTTGGATACATTTCAATGATGTTATTTAACCCTTGGATCTCCTGTTAGATGATGCATTTAACAGAGGTTAAATAGTACTGTCATTTTAGGTTGATGTCAGTCATTTTGTGTAAGAATTGCCATATTTATTTTCTAACGTGACCGAGTGATTCGGTGTTTGATTCGCGGTGCACCTAGTTTCGATTACTGACAATAGGTTACGAGTTAATCCCTGGACATATCATGATATTCTCATCCCTTTGATTAGATGCATTTTTGTTTCAAGGGTAATGTTAAATGATGTAGTAATGTAAGCCTAGCTTCATCTTGAATAGTGAATATCCCGGTCCGGGGTGTAAATTTCCGGGCTACGAGTTGTCACAATTCGCCAAAGAAAAAAGCATGATTAGATCTTTATAATAAAATTTACTACAAGGTAAGTTTCAATGAAAATTATCTACATATCTATAAGTATTTTAACATTATCTTAAATGCATTTAGTAGCGTGCGAATTTAGTTTCATTTACCGTGGAAGTTGATGAAAACATCGACATTTTCACTTAGGCTAGGTCTTTCCTGTGAAACCTTCCAAGTTTTGTTTAAAAATAAATATGTTCATTCAAAAAATGTTACACAAAATAATTCCTTACAGATTTTATGACACTTAGTCGTCAAAACACTAATGTGACCAATATAGGCAGCATCATAAACGGAAAATTACAAAAACAAAATGTAAACAAAAACATCACCGTTTCTGTCATGAGATTTCCCCCAAGTAACCTCTTCCTTATTTGGAAACATTCGTCACGTGAGTTAAGAATTGACCAATCAGCGATCAGATACGTCATCGGGATTTACCCTCGATTGCCAAAGATCGGATGGATGTTTTTGAGTAATACTAAAATTCGTGTTTAAAACTATCGTCTTTCAGACGTAGTTTTAAATTAAACTTTTGCTGATAGACATGAAAATGACCTCTATTTTCGTCTAAAATGTCTCCTTTCGTAGATCAGCCCGCTGGCGCGTGCTTCTCTTATATATAGGGCGCCGGAGGCGCGTGAACTGCCTTCGTGCTATTATAAACATTTATCACGAGAATTTTATGGTGAGGGATTCTAAAGGTGATCCGAACGCCCTCACCTCAAACTGTATTTCAAACGCCAATACCATAATACTGAAGTAAAAGTTTTAAACTAGGCCTATTGCCAAGATGATTCTGAACTCTGTCACCGGTCGCAAAATGCCAACAGAGTGAGCTCCCTTTTAAGCATTTGGAAATTGTTTTTTTGCTACAAGAAATGTCATACGAGATTCCCAAATTAGTCATCTCTGTATGAATGTCAGGCCATGGAAATTGTGCACGGGCATCAACGACACAGCACAGCCAAGGTTATGCCAAAGAATATAGTTCAAATTCAAATCTCGGTTTTGGTACAATGGAGATAAACATAATGTGTTTGGAACTCTGAGGCATATAAAGGAATTATAAAAGTTCTATGCGTCTGATGTTTACTGAAATTTAGAGCTATCATAATTCTGTTTTCCAAACAAAGTATGTTTATCTCCTAATCATTCATTAGGCTTCATATGAGCATGTTTCGCATTGTATTTTGTTTTTGCAACCAAACAAAATTGAGTTATTAGACAGATAAGGAAAATAAAATGCCTACTCTGCTTTGATCCTAGCTATTCCATCACTCCTACAGGCTAATGTTGCCTGGTCCTGCTTGGCTGTGGACCTCCCATCAGTGCATTCTTCCTCTGCGTACCTCTCCATCACAAATCACTCCTTCCCGATAAGGAACTTGTTCTGTAACTTTTCCTGAAATACCAAAGCAAAATACTTTCTAATGAATTTGCTGTAAAACAAATTCCATCATGACCTGTATGTAAAGAAATATTTCATTGCTAGCAATAGGTGATTTACTACATTTGAAAACATCATTCCCAAGACTCGATGCACAGTGTTGATAATCAGAACTCAACAAATAAAAACTTCTGGGACTGCTATTCTTTAACAATTTACTCTACTCAATAACTCAGTAACTGTGGATCTGTCATGATGAATTGTATTTCAACACAATGACGTTACAGGTTTGTGTTGAAACTAACATTCATTGATTGCTGTTCAGTGATATGTGGAAGGTCTAAACAATAAAATTTGCAAGGAACATATCCAGTCTGATTAAAATCGACCATGTTCTGAGGAATAAAAGTTTTAAATATTGATATAACCGAGATTTAAACTTGTTCTGTCTATGGCTTTCCTCTCCACTAGGTCTGTCCGCAGCCGACTGTAGCGCACATTTTAACACCTTTTGGTGCAGACAAAACCTGGTCATTTTCAGACCAATCACATCATCGATAGGCACATCATCAATAGGCACATCATTGATAGGCATATAATCTCCTTTATAAACTTTGGCTTGGCAATGTGAATGGCAATACCTACAGACTATTTAAAAAAGTGTATCAAAATGTTTAAGCATGTGTTTCTATGAGAGATGGTTGTACGCCATTTTTCTATAGATTATCTGGGGTTTGTCAGGGTTATAAAAAGGCTACCGATAAATGTTTTGCTAAATATATTAGATGTTTAAGTTCTACCATTATCACTTTATGGAAGTGAGATTCATTTAAGGTAAATTTATATATCAAAACAATTAAATATTGGTCTCAACTTTTGTCTGAAACTGAAAACATGGACATGGTCAAGCTTTATCCCTGCAACATGCACAATGATTTTAGGTGTCATATTATTTATCAATAAAAGATTTTTCTATGACTGTATCAAAATTAATCAAGTTTGCTAATCTGAAAAATGAGAGTAACAACAGTCCAATCAGCATTGTTTAATACCTCATTAGACGGACAAAAGAGCATACAACCTGGTAAGTTCTAAATAAGTTTAGTTATTGGTATGTCCAATTACAAGGAAATACAGACCTTTTGAATTCTTCTTTCGCTTTAAACTGATATAGTAAAGGGGAGTAACTCTCAACTTGATCCTTTAACTCGTCCATTAAGGTTAAACATTAAGTTCTAGGTTACGTTGTTCAATCAAATCTGTCAAACTTTAACAATGGTGTTATTTATCAAGAAGTACTGGTTGTTTTTATGCTGATAGGTTCACTATAGTGACAAAATCAGTTCAAAGTTGTGATTTCTGATGAAAAACAGGAAAATGCAACAGACCAATGACTCAAATGTCACTTATAAAACCTAAATACCGCATACACAGCAAAAATTATGGATTTGTAATGCTTATTAGGTAATATAACTAGTATACATGAAAATGGGATTCAGAATTTTGACTTTCTTCATATTGATATGACCGTTTTCAATTTTAACAAAAACAAATATCTTTTAGCATTTTAGGGATGAATATGCAAGTTTAGATAATTTACACCTCAAGGTGTACACTTGCAAATTAAAATTTCTGATACAATAAAGTATCATACTGAGATGAACCCATTTGTCATTGCTTGCGACTATATTTGCAATTCTTTTGCCTTATTTAAAGCAAGACCTATTTGGTATGAGATAAATCATTTTCAAAATACTTGTGTCATTAAATTTTATATGACACATCTTAATATATAACATAATGATCAAAATATGACAGAAGAAAAGGTCATTGCATCATTTTGTTAGACATCATGGGACTGACATCAAATCCCTCGAGAAAATATGTGATCAAACTATAAACAGTGAAATCCAATAAAGATTAGGACCATCCGTCCTCCTAAAATTGTCTCAATGTCATGTTACATTTTCTTTATTTGTGAAGTAAATATATGCAAAGCAAATAGTGTCAGGCTAAGTCAACAATGCAAACGATACACGAGTGCAACCAGTCATGCGATAAAAGGTGATATTTAGTGGCAAAAGGTGGTTGTTTGAAAACAGTTTTGACTGTTGAAAAAGTTACTATTTTGCTTAGAATTTTGAATTCATGTCCAATATACATGGATATTAGTTACATAACCTAACAAACGCTATCAATTCCTAACTGCCCTCCTGGCTGTTTAAGATAAGTCTTCAAAATTACGTTTGACTATTTGACGCGCACCACTGTCCGGTTTTCGATCATAATTTGCAAGTTCTACCTTCATATTGTTACTGTAAAAAACCAATAAGCTTTAAAATGTGTCTTTTAGGTAACAGTCGATACTTCGCGATCAAATGACATCATTGATTAAGTTTGGCATATTTGACTCCAACAACTCACGGGGTGGCTCTTTAATGCAGATCAAACAAGGTGCATCGAAGGTGAAAAGTTCAGCAATTATTACAAAATGTATTAGATGTAAATACACTGTAACGCAGCAAAACAAAATTGGCGAAAAGCACAACGGCATGTCACCTTCTTTGTATGTAATATACAGAGAGCGTAGCCAGTTTATTTTGCTGTTATATAACAGTCTAAATGACATAGGTAATAATGTCAAAATGACACGAAAATTTATTTGATCAAAGCCTCATTTAATTTTTATTCCAGTTGTCAACAAAGATGTAAATGTGTAATGTTTATTTTGCTAGTGGTTAAATATACTTTTGAATGAGAGAACTAAGTTTCTAATGATTTCTAAACAACAATTTGATCTAATGTCAAAAATTATTACTTATAGTAATAGTTATCAAAGATACAACTACTGCCTGGTATCAATTAAAATTCAGATAATATCGACAAAAATATATTGAATATTGGAGAATGTAAACAATACTAAATACCACTTTTTTTCTAAACTGCATTGTGGAGGTATTGGTTACCAATGATCATGTTCAATGTACAGTCGTTTTGATAACAGAAATAAAATGTTATACTAATAAGGCCTGACTAGAATATGTTTTATAATTGCTATTTAGGCAGTTATAAACCCAAAATTACCTTAGTATAATGTTATACCTCGCGAAACAACTATGTAGTTACGCTTTAGTGGTTTTCGTCGGGCTATTTGAACGGGTCGTTTAAAAAAGTCAAACATGTGGAGTTGCCCTGATTAGAGCTAAGACTGACTGATATGAAGACACAACATTTTTGCATAATCGGTTAATACATTCCTGAATAAAGTAGTTATCCTTAAACATTGGGGTGTAATATCTCTTAGATGTATCTCAAAACGTTGAATATCTTTCCCCTTGAACTTCTTGTATAATGGTATAATTTGACAGTCATGTCAGTTATAACTTATTCATACAGATATGGTAAGATAATAATTGGACCTTTGGTATAATGTTTGAGAGAGTGAACAAAATTCAATATAAGTCGTCTAAACATGATGGGTTAACTTTTTTTGTAAACATAAAGGGGGTAGAAGCTGTAATAGATGGATGAAGTTATAATAACATCACTTGCATCAACCTCCATACTGCATTACTGTGAACTTTTACTTATCTCATACAGTATATATTTTCTTATAAAATATTGTTATATATTCATTGCTGATTTGAATGTTTTTGTTGGTCACAATACAAGAGGTCAAACAAAATGGCAATTATGATACTGAAATAAAAAAAGAACCTAGTTTCTGAAAGTTAAAAACACTAAAAGTAGAATTTAAAACTTTTAAAACAGTTGCATTTGAATTGTTTTCTCCTCTAAGCCAGCTATACCCGACCAGTGTTAAATGTTTCTATGAGCACTTAGAGACCAGTGTTAAATGTTTCTATGAGCACTTAGAGACCAGTGTTAAATGTTTCTATGAGCACTTAGAGACCAGTGTTAAATGTTTCTAGAAGAAGTATTAGCTCTGGGAGAGCATTTTCTAAATTCAGTTTTTAAATGTTTTTTTAAATGAATTATTTCTCTTGGTTGGTGAGGACATGTTCCATCATGTAGAAAACCAAAACGATTGATTCAACGCTAATTGTGATGTGACGCATATAACGCAAACACAGATCAAAATCAAAATACAATACCTAACAGTTATTAATCATATAAAGCCAAAAACGGACAGTTATCATAAACAAAGGGTTTTTCTTCTCAAATTACAAAAAACAATCAAGAAACAAATATTAAAGACAACACACCTGCTACAGATGCATTGAATAATGCACAGAGAGAGCTTAGAAATGAACAAGGACCACAGGTTAACCTAAACACACTAAAATTATCTACAAAACAACTTGACCCTTATGCCCCGTTTACGCAAGAGCAGTCTCCGCATTTTATGATACAGTTTATAGACAAGTGTGAGGCTATTGATACATTGATTGATAGACTAACCCCAAGACAGGAAACAATTCTAGACAATGAGTGTGTGAACACAAATAATGCCCTAGCTCAGGCCTTAGTGAAAACTGAGAGTGAACATGAGCTACCTAAGAAAGACCTTCCCAAATTCAATTGTAAAGTACTGGAATGGCGACGCTTAATTGAGCGATTTCCATAACAGGTCTATTCCCATCCAGGATTTCATGATGTTTGTTGTATGGACCTCCCGCAATCACAGGTAGAATGTGATGCGAAGTACCAAGTTACTCAGGACACGATTATGCCATAGCCTTGCCATGTCACAAGAGCCTTTGTTGAGCGAATCACATAAGGTTCTGTTGTGAATAGTGTAGGAAAACTGGAATAAAATAACGTAAATGGGTGTTCGGGTTTATATTAGGATATAATTAGGATAGATATATTTACAGTATGAACCTAACGGAGGAGGACAATTAGTTCAACGGTTAGTCTTGTATCCCATTGTTTCACTTCCTGCGTTATGAGATTACTTCTTTCTGGGTAATGTGTGCTCCGCTGCACTTGTTATGTTTTGGTTGGCACTGATTGGTGGAGACATCTGCTGTCAGCGGCTGAACTCTGACCCGTGTCAAAGGTCGTCTCGGAGCACTTTATAAGTGACATGGCTTCTCGGGTTCATTGGTCTCACTGTCTGAGCAACTAGACAGGTATCATTCCGTCGTCCTGACAGGTCCTGCCTCAGGATCCACTCAACCCTTTAGCATGTTAGGTTGATTAAGGGACTTTTTGTACTTAGTTTATTGTTAAGGTGGGCTGGAAGAGAATTAGTGTAGGAAATAGATCAGGAGTTAGTTAGTAGTCATGGGGTGATTGTAATCTTCTAGAATTTCTATAAAAGGGAGGTTTGGGTGGTATTAAATAAAAGTTTACACATTGTCCTGCATCTTACGGCTGTTCAGGTGTGTGAGTGACAAACTGGTGCTATTTTCACGCTGTTGAGATTTTGTTTCATTTTTCTACCGTTCTTGTAATAAAATATTGTTGTTGTTCACTTGTTCTTTTGTCCTTTTCTCTGATACTTTGTGCCCGATGTTGGGACTGGGAGCTGAGTTTTCTTAATTTGTAAGCATATGAACCTCAAACTCTTAAGATCCAATTACACAACGCAAAGTCCCATTTAAGTACAAGGTTGATTACTCCATCTTGCTTTTCAATTCAATATTAGAAAAACTCTGCTGTCACTGGGCGTCTGAAACGGCCTTTTATAATAGTAATGATCCGTGATGAGCGCTCAGAAAGTTCTATGTACATTAAAAGACAGTATCACCACTCTAAAGCAATTCAACTACTTGTCTGATTTGAACAGTTCAGATCTGCTGATGAAAGTTGCAAGGCGTCTACCAGTCGATATAGTGTCAAGATGGACTGAATTTGTGAGGACAAAACCAAGAACCGAGAACAAAACTTATATGACCTGTTGTGATGGCTCAGTGAGAGAGAACTGACGTTGAGTTTAGACCCTTTGCTATTTCAGTCACCAGTGAGAAAGCCTGTAATAGATATGCACGACACGCCCACTCCAAGGAAACTATGATATACAACACAAGGGTTGAAATCACACACAAAAAACACCCCAAAAATTGATCTTCATCCCTACCTGAAACTAAGCTACATGACAGCAATTCATTGACAGTGACAAGAGACAACACAGATGTTGCTTGAGAGAATACATCAAGTGAACAGGTCAATTAAAAAAAAATGCCATGTCCTATGTGTCAAGAACCATTGGGATTGGGAATGACAGCTTTCACAATGGACCATTTTAAGGGATTTTCTTCATCTTCAGAATTTTGAATGGGCCATTCCCCTTTATTGCAATGGTAAAATTTCCAATTATAATGGGCCTTTTTTTTTATCCAATCTGACAAATGGCCCATACCCCCTACTTTTCCCAATTCCTGCTTCCGATATCAAATATATCTTTATATCAACACTCGTTGATAAAAGTCTGATGCCTTTGATTGCCGACCCCACTTTTAGGTACTACGGTTGTCCCTAAAGGGAGACTCGGTATGTGATTCTAATCAAAATGAACAAGCCCAGGCAGAAATCAATTTCACTGTCACCAGGGATGAACAAATGCATCAGAACATTGAACAGTTCTGGAAAACATAAAATCTTTGGAGTTGTATAAAGCAAACTCCAACCATCATCGATTGAGGACCGTAGAGCTGAATGTTATTGTATGTATACGTATGGGTGTCTGCAATCATGTACAGGAAGTGTGTGAGTGGCTTTGCATAGGAACGCATGCGCAGAGCTGTTGTGTATTCCCATGTACCGGCCGGGCATGGTGGCTCTGTCCTTCTCTCTTGGAATAAATAATGTCCTGGTAACATTGCCTTGGGGATTTATATCCACGAGTCCTACCTTAGCATTGGTTGCGGAGCTTGATTTATAGTTCCCAGGCAAATGATAGGACATAAATAGCGAATAGTGAAGTGAAATGAAGTGTTAGCATAGCTTGCAGGAAAACAATATGGCGACATGACATTACAGAATTTCTCCGGCGTTTCTCGACGACAAGCCTTACAGTCGATGGGTGGAAGAAGTGAAAGTGTGGCAAACAGTAACAGACTTAGCTGAAGATAAACAAGGTGCGACTATAGCTCTTTCATTACCAGAAAGGATAATATACGTGATAAAGTTTTTAATGAACTTGGAGTGGCAAAACTTGGCGATAAAGATGGCGTAAAATTACTTCTTGCATTCTTGGATGGAATTTACAAGAAGGATGAGATTACGGCAGCGTATGAGGTATACAGTGACTTTGATAGATTTAAAAGATCAACAAACATGAGTATGGAGACGTATGTTTCAGAATTTGAAAAACTAACAAAACTAAGAAATTTAACACGATACGTCCAGAATCAGTGTTAGCTTTTCGTTTACTTGGTTCTGGTTTAGAACATAAAGACAGACAATTAGTTCTCACAGGAGTTGATTATAATGATACAACTACTCTCTTCAAACAATTGTCTTTATCATTAAGAAAATTCTTTGGGAAGCAATCAATGCCAAGTTCAACTTTTTCTAATCCATCCATTAAACTTGAGCCAGTGTATTTGGCAGATGAGACAGTTTATTACACACGTGGACGTTCATATGGACAACGTCGCAGTAGGAATAGTCGACGTGAAAGGAGAGGTTACAACCCCCCACATTTCCTAAATTCCAGACAAAAGGGTAGAGGACATAGATTTCTTAATCCGTTAGGAGAAGATGGACCTCAAAGGTGTATTATTTGTGATTCAATATATCATTTTGCTAGGGATTGTCCAGATTCCTATGAAAATATGAAAGGTAATGAGAGGCAGTACTTTTCACAGGAAACGAGAGAACAGAAATGCAAGTGTTGAAGTGCGAAGCAATGAATGCTTCAGTTTTGGATAGCGGTTGTACTTCAACAGTGGCAGGTGAGATATATGGTTGGACAACTATGTTGACAATTTAGATAAAGATCAGCGCAAGAAAGTAACTGTTTGTGAAAGTGATATATCCTACAGATTTGGTGGAGGAGAAAAATTAAAAACAAATCAAAAAAGTTACTATTCCATGTAAAATTGCAGGACAGAACTGTTCGATTACAACTGATGTTGTGAATAGTGATATTCCCCTTCTTCTTGGAAAACCAGCCATGAAAGAGGCCTGTGTTGTACTTGATCTTGAAAAGGAAAAGAAATTGAATTGCAGTGTACCTCTTCAGGACATTATTGTGTATCATTGTCTGAAAACCCATCTATCCCAATGTCAGAAGTATATTTTAATGTTGCTGAAAAGTCAGCAAAAGAAAAGATGAAGATTGTAACCAAACTTCACAAACAATTTGGCCATCCATTAAGCCACAGACTGAAACTTCTATTACAAGATGCAGGCTGCAATCAAGAAGGCATTGAGAATTTAGTTGAAGATGTGACTGTTACTTGTGACACATGTAAGAAATTTAAGAAAACTCTCCCAAAACCAGTTGTTTCTTTACCATTGGCAACACAATTTAATGAAGTAGTGGCACTAGACTTGAAAGAATGGAAAACTGGAATACATTTTCTTCACATGGTAGACCTAGCAACCAGATTCAGTTTGGCAATAGTCATTTACAACAAGCTGCCTGAAACCATTGTGAATAGAGTCCTTCGACTTTGGATAGGAAGTGGTTTTGGGGTCCCAGGGAAAATTCTTACAGACAATGGTTTGCAAATGATATTGTCAGAGACATGACAGAAAATCTAAACATTCAAGTGTGTACTACAGCAGCCCAGAGTCCTTGGCAGAATGGAACTTGTGAAAGGAATCATGCTGTTCTTGATGATTGTGTACAGAAAATGTTGGCTGACAATCCAAAACTTGATCTAGAAACTGCAATAGTATGGGCAATAAATGCAAAGAATTCTCTTCAAATGGTACATGGATACAGTCCCTATCAACTTGCCATCAGTGCTTATTGACCGCCCGCCTGCTTTGAAGGGAAAAACTGAGCGAAATATTGGCTAAACATCTGAATAGCATTCACAGCAGTAGGAAGGCTTTTGTTGAAGCTGAATCATCAGAGAGAATAAGACGTGCCTTGAGACATCAGGTGAGAGCATCAGGTATTCCCTCCAAGGCTGGAGAGACTGTCTATTAATAACATGGCGGGGACCTGGAAAAGTGATAGGACAGGATGGTAAAATAGTTTCTGTCAGACATGGTAGTGTTTATTTAAGAGTACATCCATGCAGACTAAATAGAGTGGATGAAGAATTTTCCAACCATGCAAAAAAAAATTCTGTTTTTAATGAAGAGGAAAAACAATGTGAAGAACAGGATGACAGGAACCCTCCTGAAGAAAATGCTGATGGAAGTCAGGTTTTTCTTGCTGTCTCAAACAGTGCTGATGATGCAAAACAAACAGAACTGGACAATTGGAAAAACTTTAACATCTATGAAGAAATTCCTGACCATGGCCGGCAGAAAATGTTGACAAGATGGGTTCTGACTGAGAAACAACAGGATGGGAAACTGATAAACAAAGCCAGACTAGTTGTTCGTGGATTTGAAGAAACTACTCAAATACAAAGCAATTCACCAACCACAGGGAAAGATACTCTCAAAATTCTGTTATCTCTATCGTCAACTTTAGGGTGGGAATTAAACACCATTGATATCAAGGCAGCCATTTTGCAAAGACACAACATTGTGACATATACCTCAACCCACCTATTGAGGCTGATGCACAAGGAAGCTTGTGGAAATTGAGAAAGTGTGTATATGGTCTCAATGATGCATCATATGCAAATCTTAGTGATGGAGTTTCAAGTGCTTGTGGGTTTATCATTCTATTGACAGATGACGGGTATCAAAGTTCCCCTCTTGCCTGGAAAGCTAACAAGATAAATAGAGAAGTGAGAAGTACATTGGCAGCTGAGGCTTTAGCTATGGTGGATGGCTTGGATACTGCTTGCTACCTTTGGTATCTCCTCAGTGAAGTTCTCTTTAGAAGAAATACCAACGTGATCTCAATTGATTGTTTCACTGACAACAAATCCTCGTGTGAGAACATTCATTCAACAAAACTTGTAAGTAAGAAACGTTTACGTGTTGACATTGCGTTGAGTGCCTGCAATCATATATAAGCTATCATATATATGACTGTAGAAGCCATGAGACATTCTGCACTTTCCTGAATAACTGCATCTTCTATTACCAGGACTCTGAATGTTGTAAGATGAACAAGTTTCATAAATGTGCTTTAATATGTTTGGATGTTTTATTTCAGGTTTATAATTTCATAACAAAAACAAACAAAAGAACATTGGGAGTGTGTTAACGTATGTATACGTATGGGTGTCTGCAATCATGTACAGGAAGTGTGTGAGTGGCTTTGCGTAGGAACGCATGCGCAGAGCTGTCAGTGTATTCCCATCCACCAGCCGGGCATGGTGGCTCTGTCCTCTCTTGGAATAAATAATGTCCTGGTAACATTGCCTTGGTGATTGATATCCACGAGTCCTACCTTAACACTGAACAGATACTGAAATCAAGCAAAAGATTTGTAGATTGACACTATCAAGTCAAGGCATGTTGTATAAGTCCAAGGATATTGCACTACCAAACAAGTGTTTGCCACTAACATGGCAATGTCGCCCGCAGTTATGAGATATTTGGTATTATTAATATTATTTATCTTTTGGTACAATGGATGTTAAGTTGATGTGTCTTGTCATAATCAACTGAGAATTTTTTCTTCATTGTGATATAATTCAAGAAAGACTCTTTGACATAAATTTTTAACCACTGTCGCTATCAGTATGTATATCGCACCTCTTTCCTTCAAAACAAGACACAAGTGAGAATTCATGAAGGATACAGAAGAAGTAGAGTGTTATTTAGTGTTCTGGCACAATTTATAAGCATGATTATTCCACTGTTATCTTGGTTTACAAAATGACAATATTGTCCCATAACTTTATATTTTTAGCGTCTTGTTCTTTATTATGTTATATTTACTGTCACTATCCTTGAGTGAACACAGTAGCACTAGTCTAAGTCTAAGAAGGCTCTAGGTGCTAAGCTTTACTAGATATCGCGTTAACAATGTATTACACAGTGGTCAGTGTCATGGTGACCTTGAAAATGAGGTCAAGGTCACCAATGTCGACTGGCGTCTGAGTCTTCCTCCATTGAAAGCTGTCACCAAATAAGAACACTCTAGGTGCTAAGCATCATGAGTTATTGCGTTAACAAGAATCAGGACGGACATACGAATGTACAGACAGACACCGCTGAATTCATAGACTTCTGCTTCTTCTTAGGCTTTTAGGTAACAAGCTAGTGAACAACATACTTTGAAATACTTTACAGTTCTACAATAAATGGTTTCATCTCAGAGGGTCAGGCGAGAAAACTCACACCAAAAGAAGTGTCCAGTGTATCAATGCGCATATGGTACTTACCACACCATGGAGTCACAAGCCCAAACAAATCCGGCAAGGTGAGAGTAGTTTTTGATGCAGCTGCAACATTTGCAAACACATCTTGAAACGACAACTTATCAAGTGGTCCAGATTTAGTGAACAATCTATTTGGTGTCATAAAGAGATTCAGATTGTACCAAATGGCAATCACAGCAGATGTAGAAGGCGTGTGTACCTGAAGAGGACTCAGACTTACAGAGACTTCTATGGAAACCTGATATCAAGCAACCAGGACCTCCGGAGGAGTACAAAATGACAGTCACATCATTGGAGCCACAGATTTGTAGTCCTGTGCAAGTCATGCATTCAGCTATAGCTAATGCTAAGAATTTTGGCCAGTCTGTGATTGACACTGTGATCAATGACTTCTATTTTGATGACGAGTTGAAGTCAGTTGAGACGGCATTTCAAACCAAAAGGATTACCAAAGAGCTTATTAGGTTGATGAAGATGGGCGGATTTCACCTGCACAAGTGGGTGTCAAACTCTATTGATGTACTTGACAACATTCCTGACGGTGAGAGAGCAATTGAGACTATATGCCTTGATTTGGATGAACAAACCATACAACGTCCATTAGGACTACACTGGAATGTGAGAAATGATTGCTTTACTTTCAAGTCTAAGGTCAAGTAAACACAAAGAAAGGAGTTGTTGGTGCTGTATGCTCTATCTTTGACACCAGTGGTTATGTAGCACCTTACATCGTCCAAGTAAATATGTTAATGCAGGAAATCTGAAAGCAGTCTTGACTCGGATGATTAGCCAGTTGAAATTTATGTGTTTGCATGGTGATGCATCTGAAAGGGCCTTTGGAGCAGGGGCATATTTGAGATACAATCCTGGCCAAGAGACTTTTACATTCTCATTTCTTGCAGCAAAAACTCATCGAGCCCCAATCAAGCCATCTTTAACAATTCCAAGACTGGAACTCCAAGGAGCAGTACTAGCAGTGAGATTGTGGTCAACACTCAATAAGGAGCTGCACCTGAAAATTGACAAATGTTAAACGCACTAGTGCACACCAATATTTCGTAAACACAACGAATGCACAGATACTGCATATCTCTCGATATTATTCAAGATCCTCACTCAAGTAATCTACCTCATAAGTTATTTAACAAATATTTATGTATTCAGGTAGTAAAGTTGATTTTTAAAGACCGGAAGTTTAATGCAAATTAACTTTAAATCCGCATGAACTACTATTTCAGAAATATTAAGATTTTGCTTATAACCAAAAAAGCGCAACATTGCTTTCATAAAACATTATTCATTCTTTGTTCTCAGTTCAGAGTTTAGGTAAATTCACCAGCTGCACATAATACTAGTTCAGCCGCGTTCAACTGTCTATAATTCATCCGTTTTGTGCACAGCTAACCATAGATTTTTTATATGTCCAAGCCAACAGCGGCTGTCTAAACGTTTTCATTGTTGATTGCAGGTATCTTGTAAAGAATTTTAAGTATTTCATTGCATCAATAGAAAGCTTAAGTGAATGCATAAGTCCTCTTAAACCTTAAAATAGCCAATTTGTACCCGCGGACTCCAAGCAAGATGCCTTTAACAGGAAAATTCACGGTTTTTGGGACCAAACTACCTCTGGGAAAGTCAGAATACTTGGCCGACTGTAAAGATACACAATACAAGCCTTGATGATGATCCAGAAGTCAAAAGCAAACTCATGATGACTGTAAGCTCTGAACCCCAGACTTGTGGAAGATTCAGTGGTCAGGGTACAATCAATCTCATTAAAATGAAATCTAAAATTTTCCACTACATTACATCAGGCTCCGTTATGCGAGCCGTCAGGTTTGCCTCTGACATAACTCAAATCAGCCCATCAGCGAGTTTTCCCCGTGTTCTAGTGTGCAGGCAAATTCTAATTCGCTTCTACATCAATGCTTTTCAATACTTGGAAACCAAACATTTTCGACTTTTTCCAAATGTAGAACTGCCTAAATATTTTAGAGTTATCTTTTGTAAAGCAATCGTTGCATTCCACAACATATAGCTTTAATAGAAACGAATCCGAAATGCTTTTGCTGGAAACAGATACGTTGAATATCGTTTCATAAAATAGTTTGTAGTTATCTTTGAATATTTATCAACTTCGTGAAAAGAACCAGGAAAGAACCAAACCACCAAGAAAGGGTACAAATACCAATAAGTTGCCCTGGTAATTATATATCAGACATATACGGTGTATATATTCTAATGAGATTGACCATTGTTTCGTAAAAGACTGGGATGTTATAACTAATTCTGTCGGAATGTTTTCAAATAAAGGACATATGCAAATGACTTCAACTTGTTCTATATGAAATTGAAAAAATATAAGAGTTTCAACTTCAGATAGTGTAAGTACTTATAATCTCTTAAAATGCTGTCAAGAGACGCGCACTGTGATTGCTTGAAGTTATCTGCGTCAAGCCAATGACATTTAGAGGTCAAATTGGAGGCAAAGTTTAACCTGACGGCTTGAATAAAGTAGCAGTTTAGAATTTCCTTTCTAAGTTGACACACAGCCAAAGAGTACCGTGAAGCAGAACTTTATTGGATGCAAGAAGCACAGAGAAGCGCATTTGCACCTGAGCTCGCTTGTCTTCAGTCTTCTGTCTGGCAAGGATATTACCCCCAGAAGCAAATTACTACCCCTTTCACCAGTGTTCAATGGAAGACACATCAGGGTTGGAAGACGACTTCATAGGGCCGATTTACCAATGGAAGTATCAGATCTTACTATCCTAACAATCACCCAGTGACTCACCTGCTCATGGAGGATAAGAACATCAGGACGGCGGACAGGAATACGATAGCAAATGTTGGACAGTTTTAACTGGCCTTGAAAGTAAGGAAAATAGCCGAACAAACTATCAACCCTTGTAGACAATATCGCGAGAAACGAGTGAAATCGCCTGCAGTGAAAGTGGCAGACCTTCCAACCTGTCGAGTGAGTGCTTTTGATGGCGTCTTATAATAATAATATAATAATAGTGCGTATTTGTAAATGCACTCAATCCACTCTATGAGGTATGCTCCGAGCGTTGCAGAAATAAGACATATAAAACATAGGAATGAAACAACTGAAAAATGTAGTTACATGAAAAGGCAGATATTCTATGAGAAATAATACTTGTTGAACAGATGGGTTTTGAGACATAATTTAAAGAGGTTGAAATTGTCTGAGATTTTCAGGTCATATGGCAGAGAGTTCCATAGAACGAGATAAAGTGTAACGCTGAAGGCGGTCAGATAAGTAGGCAGGCGCCAGTTCATTGAGAAATTTGTAGGCTAAACAGGAGTTTAAACTCAACTTGGGCTCACTTGGGAAGCCAGTGCACCTGTTTCAGGATGGCGGAATATGGTATAGCTTATTTTGGACCTTTGCATGTGAAAGTGTGCAGTGAAGCGATGGGGATGCTTATTTACCTGCCTTTCCACACGGGCAGTTGATATAAAACTTACTGACTCACTCTCAACAGATGACTTTATTTTGGTACTTAAAAGCTTTATAGCAAGACAATGAAATCCCAAAAATTTCTTTAGTGACAACGGCAATAACTTCTATGGTGCGAAGAATGAACTCACTCAGTGTCTCCAAAAACTCAAGCAAGCAAACATTGCTAACTACCTCATGCCATGATAGACTGAGTGGCACTGGGTGTAATGTGTCCTCGAGGACGTTTGTTGTTACTGATTAATCACTTGACTATTACAGCGAGGAACTTGTTATCTTAGTCCAAATCAGTGAAGAAAAATCAAAACTATTACCTCATAATAGACAATCCTGTAATAATATTTGTATATATCTTTTGCAAAGGATTAACCATGTACTAATTGACAGTCAAAAGTCTTGTATAGACACTTATGATTGTCTTTTTTGATATTGATCACTGTAGTGAGGCTATTTAGAGACTTCATCCCACGTCATTCGTCTACAAACATCCAAATAAGACACAAATCTTTAGTGAAATCATACATATTAAAACATTATGGAAGCTAAAAACAAACTACCAAGTTTCATAAACCTACGTACTGTATTAAAAGTGTTTGGCCGAGTTGAATTACCCATTCAGAAACAAATGTAGTGCACGGATTGTTCAGTTTACATATACGGATCGCTAACGATTGCACCAAACCTGGTGTACGGATTGTGTTTATTGACGTCGCTTGATAAAAAACGACACTGCTTAAAGTAGAAAGTGTCAAAATATTACATTTTCGTTTCAAATGTTAAACTGGGCAAAGAGCACTATAACAACACTTTTTCTGATATCATACTACAAAAATGCAACATCTTTCTTTGTTACAACTGTCTTGAGATTATTACCCCTCTCTAGTATTCCTATGGACATACAAACATTGTTAATCCCCCTATTTTTTTATAAATACGGAAAGGTTTTTTGTGTGACAGAACTGAATATTTTAGATATCAGATTACCCACTTAAAAAAATATAGGAAAAAAATCTATTGCAAAGACTCCGGCCTATGATTTATGATCGAAACGAGACAAATGAATGAAACGTTATTTTGGAAACTAACTTATATCAGTCCAAAAGATAAATGAAGTGTTTAGTAGATCATGTAAATAATATGTATTAACTGAGAAAAGAATGTTGGCTTCTTACCATTTATACGGTCATATCCTCTGATAATTGAATTCAGGAAAATATAATTTTAGCACTTCAGAGATGCAGATGCTAGTTCAGGTAGGTGATTTGCACTTAACATCATCAAGCCAAATAAAAACATACTCTTTGTCACTTTAAACGAGATAGCGCATATATATGCTTTGTCTTGATGTCGTTCGATAGTTTTCCAACACCAAACTGCACAAAATGATACTCAGACAACTTGACTTCACTTCGGAGCTTGGTCGCTGCTTATTATTGGTGGGGGCTTAAGAGTCGATGAAATGATTTGGTCATTGGTATCCTTCTGCTTCCTACTGCAGTGAAACATCAATGTTTTAGGCAGAAAGAAACGAATTTATAAAGTTATTGATAAATCGTTGTACCTATCATGCTAAACGGAATGTATGCCAAAAGTGTTTGTTTACAAAAATCTGGTTAGGTTTATCATCTATTTGGTTTCACAAGGGGATGTATAGATATTTGTTCATGAAGTAATCACTATTCATAAGTTCATAATTATTTTTAAAATGCGTGAAATGAGATAAAATTTACGATTTACTGTGCTCGAATGTCCCGCTCCTCGCATTAAAAGTCACGTGATAAATCAGTAACAACGAACGTCCTCGCGTACACATTACACCTAGTGATTGAGTCCCCACTTTTGTGAGGCATGGGAATAATAAGTGAATGTTGCACTCAAAGCTGTATTGAATAAACAAACTGTGCAAGAGGCTGTACTACGTGTTGCACTGGCTGAAGTAGAAGCTGAAGAAGAGACTCTTGTCAAGTACCCGACCAATTCCTTGCAAAGGAAATAAACAGTCGGCAACGACGGCGGCTATCTCAGGTTGTAGCAGATCATGTCTGCAGGCGTTGGCAAAGAGAGTATTTGTCAGACCTGACTGGGAGAAAGTGTTCGAACGTTGAAGCCCGAAACATATCTGTCTGGACCTAGAGACCTCTCCACGGAGCAGTGCGTCATGCCGCTTTCAGTTATCCCCCTTTGTGGTGGCGCTAGCACCGTCCGCCTTTAAGCGGCTGCAAATACACATTGACGTTGAACGTGATAACATTTGACGTTTTAATCGAAAATATGGCCAAGTACAAGAGAAAACCTTATGAACCTGTATCGGGGAGAATTTATGCCATCAAAGAGGCAAAGAAATTTCCGTATATTGAAGGAAACGCCATGTTCAGAGCAATAATTGTCACGGAAGGAATGCCCCTGCTTGTTTCCCTATCACCTGCTTGATGAAGATGGACGTCGTGTTTGGGTGTGATGTGTTACCCGGAAAGATTTTCGTCGGCTAGTAGTGTGGTATGTATTTTTCAAGATAATGATTGGCAAAATAGATTGTACCATATGATAATAAACAAATCGATATATATATATATATATATATTAAATTATTAACCCCCTTGATGTTTCAATAACATTATGCACATGGAATAATATTATAATAATTATTTTATGTAAATTAGCGAAAAAAAATTTTATGAACGTTTGTCATTTTTCATTACCTGAATCGAAAAAGCTTATATTGTGTTTGCAGAATTTTCACAAAATATATTATTCACAGTGTATAAAGTCAGAGTTTGTGAGATATGTAGTCATCCATTTTATTAAATGAAATAACATTGTCTCAAGGTTTTTAGTTGAATTACTTACTTTTTTATTTTTTCCAGATATGCTAACTTCACTTTTGGATAGCCAACCAACCAAGCAAAATCTTGATCAAGTCTTGCAATCGGGATATGAGAGGAAGGTAAGTGTACTTTTAATCTAATGTCTAGTTTGACTATGATGGATTACAATGGAAATGTATTGGCACATGTTTTACACTTTTATTTTGTGTTCAATGATGTGATACAAATAAATATTACAATGTCAATTTATTATCAAAATTGTGTTAAAAATATTTTTATGACATTGTTTTTTTGCTAATCAATGATTGAAAAGTTGAACTAGTTTGTTATATTTTCAAATTCAATTCTCCAGGTGACACAGGAAAGAAGGGCCATTGTGAGACACCCTCTGGCTGATGTGCCTACCAAAGGGAGCATTACAGTGGAAGAGGATTTCAAAGCTAAACCTGATTTGACAGATAAACATGTATCTGCAGCTGAAGAGGACAATAGCGATTGACCACATGACTGTGACTGTCTCGATCTTTAAATGTCTATTCAAGAAGCAATAGCATTTTTTGTAAGCAGTAGTTTTTAAATGATTTTTGATCTGAATTATCTCTCTTGGTTTGTAAGCACATGTTCAATCATATAGAAAAACAAAACGATTGATTCAATGCTAATGTGCCTGAGTAATATAAACACAGATGAAAATTAAAAAACAATGCCTAGCAGTTATCAATTATGCCTTTTTCTTGATTAACTCTTACGTTACTGAATATTATTTTGACCAGTTTTGCACTCGTGGCTGAATTTTCCAGCACTTGGTTCGCTACCGTTATAGCGCAATTAGCCCCTGTGGCTGAATTTTCCAGTGCCGCGAGACGCGACCGTTTCTTTGATATATGGTGTGTCCACATGGCGAATTACGGATGAAAATGGCTGTTCCATACAAAAGTAGCCCGCCAATCCCGTATACAATTGAACGATCTTTATCAGACACTTTGAATGAATTTTTTATCTCACCTAGAACGATTTCTATTACAATCTGAAGATTGTCTTTATTTAGAGTTAAAGAAAATCTTTAAATCTAATCGCACAATTAAAAATTATATATGGAACTGAAGATACATTATTCCTCTTTACGATCATATATATATTTTTTTAATACGACCTCTAGTTAGATATCTACAAGTATCTTAGTATTGTCTTTAATTCCGGCTGAATAAAATCCCTAATTCTGAGCACGCAAACATGTATTATATATGGAATCGTTGACAATTTATTCTTCTTTATGATGATAAAAAGTTATTAGAGTATGTCCCCCAGTTCAAAAGATATACGCCACGAAAGATGGTTGGGGGTACCCCGAGAATGCTCCGACATAACGGGATTATTAGCCAGAACTAATTCTCCCTTGGGCAGTCTGGCATTGGTACGCTCATTTGTGCCGTTATACCCCGGGGCAACCCCGAGGTACCAGCATGCGAGTGCCAGTGTTCTAAGCACAAGCGTTGCTTCCTGCTGTACCGATCCTCTCGGCGCGTGCAGTCACATCCGGGCGAACATTCCGAGATTATAAAATCGGAAATTCTTTACGTACACCGCATCGTTATTTCTTGCTGCGCATGTACAAATTATACATGGAATCAAAGAGAAATCTTTCATCTTTACGACTGTGAAAAAAAAATGAAAAGGTGCCAACTGGTTAAAAAGATATGAAATGCGAAAGAGGGATACCCTCAACTACTTGAAAACAGATTTTGATAATTTGCGACACCAGTCACATCACTCGCCGCATCTTTATTATTGACTGCGCATATGCATATTATACATGGAATTAAAGACAATTCTTTTGGCTTGAGAATGGTGAAAAAAAATATTAAAAAGTGTCAAATAGTTCGGGAGATATGAAGTGCAAAACCCTCAGACATTTGGGAAATTTTTTTGATAATTGCGACAAATTTGCATCATTTGCCGCTTCTTTATTCGGTGTTGCGCATATGCAAATTTCATATTGAATCAAAGCCAGTTCTTTTCCCTTTACACTGATGTAAAAATTATTAAGTTTCGCCACCCGAGTCTAAAGATACAAATTGGGAAAGATCGGGGGTACGTTCGTGATGTGGCTCATATTGAACGTCCAGTGACAGCTCACATTGACTTTCTCTGTCTCTTTTACGAAATAAAAAAAAGAATATCTATTTACAGTATGTTACAATGAATTCACTTTTCACCTTTTTGGTGTGAAGTACAAACTGGATCAGGAGAGTAACGCTCATCCACACTTCTGCTTCTTTCTTCTTTCCCTCATTGTTGTTCTCTGTCATCTGATATAAGTTTTAGTGTAATCTTGTGACGTGTGATAAAGTCTGAAACATGGTGCTGCACACAGAGCGACACTACACTCCTTACATTCGAAATAAGATTCTTTGCCTACCCTTTTCTTCTTTCGAACTGGCTGATTGGTTTCTTCGACTTCCCTCCGACGAAGTTCTCTTTTTGCTTTGGAGCAAACAACACACATGCGTGAGAGGTTCTCCTTCTTTCCAACAGACTGAATCTTTGATGGAAAGTGACCACCATGGAGTTGCAACACACTATCGTCGCTCATGCTCCGCCGGCCGTGGGGACGTCTGCGCAGGGAGGGCACTTTTTCTGTTTCGGCGAAGGTGATCATATGCTGCACCAAATCTTTTCTAAATTGACGGCTTTTTTTCAAGGGTTTGTCTTTTGAGAATTCTTTATAGAGAATGTAAGAATTACCACACGCGCTTCCACCATTTAAGAGTTTTCATTTAGAACAGGGTGTACAACAGCATCTGGTCGGCCCGATCCACACCTCCATATATTTGTGGATTCGTGCACAATACGTGGTTTCGTATTTGCTTCCCCAGTCACTGACTTCCTGTCCTCATACCGCAAAACGAGTAGGTCTTGATTGTGACTATCATATCATATCCCCTTTCTTCGGTTTCTTCTGTGCCTTCTTTACCTTTTCACGAATGCCTTTGCGATTTCCTCTCAAAGTTCCCGTCGCACCAGTTCTGGTTTCCCACAAGTTTATATACAATGCCACAGAGGAATAGAAATTGTCCATGAACACATGATACCCTTTCCCAGCATAATCCTTCACTAAGTCTATGACGAGATCATATGTTTTCCCACCAACATAAAACAGCTTCATTTGTTTTTCCAGTGTAGAGTTTGAACTTGCAAACATAACCATTGGTTGAGTCGCACAACATGTAGGCCTTTATCCCATACTTCTTCAGCTTGTTGGAATTGTATACTTTGAAACTCAGATTGTCTTTCCAAGGCACCAACCCTTCGTCAACACAAATGTTTTAATACGGCTTATAAACTCTGGAAAAACGATGCACGATGCGTTGGTACAGATAGCCAAGTTTATTGATTGGTGAAAAATGTGGACTATTTTGTCCCAGCATTTGGTTGTTATCATTCAAACGTAGGGACATTAGCAGTAGCCAGAACCTGTCGCGGGGCATGCATTTGGAAAAGAAGGTCGTCGACGTCACATCACTCGTTGACCAATACTCAGAAACGTTTCTCTGTACAACCAGAGACATTGCTATTGTCATTGCTACGAAAACTTTCATTTCTTCAGCATTCGTATCATACCATTGCCTTAACCGTGAACAGGGTTTCAAAACCTTATCATCGACCTGTTGGTGGAAGTATCAATAATCATCTTCATGAAAAAACAGTCCCAAAAAGACTACAGGATGGGGATTATCAGGCAATTCTATGAACCGTCCTAATCTCGTGTCGCCAGTAAAATGCAAATCGACACGTCCACCTTGCCTCGGCCCCTCTTCCCAGCGCTCCATAAAGTTATCTTGGTCATTAAAATGTGTGTCCATTTCATGATATTGCTTATCAAAGCCACTGAACTCTTCTTCTGTGGAAGTACCAGCCATAACAGTTTCACCCGTACGAGGTAATATGTCTCTTGCAATGTTTCTTATTTCTTGATCACAATCAATGTCACTTTTACTATCACTGTCACTGTCACTATCACTCTCATCAGTTGATTCCATATCAGAAGCTTCATCAGCATGGACCTCGTTGATGAAGTCGTCGTCGCTAGACGTTGAAGGACCTTCCCAACTCCTAGCCCTCCGCCTCCTGGCCTTAGGCATCTTTCACATCAATCTGTAATTGATTGAAAATAATTTTGGCACACCCAAGATATAACATCAACACATGACCTATTGTACAGAGAAATTCAATGTGAGCTTCATGGGCATTCAATTGCCACATTTTGTAAGTGTTTGAAACAAATTTGCTGTTGCGCGCCGATGGCGCCAGCGGCCATCAATAATGGTGGCGATCCAGACATTTTGTAATTGTCCTGGCGCATACCGGACATTTTGTTTCACAACTTTGCAAAAGTAACAAATCAAGACAAATTCTAACTTCACTGGACAATTTCTAACTTTCAGACAACTTTTCACAGACCTGCCGAACAAGTTCTAATGTTGCCGGACACTTTCTATCGGACGACTTTTCACAATCCTGCCGAAGGTGCCGATGGCATCGACGGCCTCCGGCGTTGTGTTAACTTTATCAACCTAGATGCCTCCTTCTGACTTCCTAAGCAACGAGCTGGCAAGTCGCTAACAACTGCCTTCTACGTCAGGGAAGTTCTGACTGTCAGTTGTGGATTACAAGAGTTTTTCAACTCTCGACGGAACCCATGCAATCTCAACATGTATAGCAAAATGCTGAAAACCTCGGAATGCTACCAAACTTTATTTTCAAAAATGAGATTCCTCGATCAAAATCCCCCATACCTGATGGCGGTGCCCGACGGAAGATCCCCGACATACAGTGTCTCAACTACGATCATTATCATTGGACAATTTTCCTATGACCTGATGGCCGTGCCTGTCACAAAAATCCCCTCACTCTAAAAAGACATCAATAACTCTATGAATGTAAACCCCAAAGTTTTTTCTCCTTTAACTTTCATGGTTCATAAATCTCAATAATTGAACACTAAAGAAACAGTGTTTCCTTCATCATTTTTTTATTTATTGCATTTTATTTATAACATTTTTGCTGCACTCGTTGAATTTTTATTTCTGTGAGCGCATATACAAATTGTATATCAAATGGAAGAGAATTTTCTGCTCTTTATGCTGATACCAAACGTTGTTGAGTGCGCTACTTGGTTACAGAAATACGAAATGTGAAAGTTGCCTAATTTGCAGCGCTTCTTGTGCCTTTATTTTTTTGTGTGCATGTATGATCAATATATGGAAATGAAGAACATCGTTTCGTCTTTATTAAGATGTAAAATTTATCAAAATACGCCAAGTGGTATAGAAGATACCGAGTGTATCCCTATTTGCGTCACTAACGGAGATGCGAAGTGAAAAACGGCACTTGTTGAGCCTCTATATTTTTGCGCGCATAAATCATCAATATAGGGAATTGAAGACAATTTTTTTGTCGTTATCGTGATGTAAAATTTAACAAAATTCCCTTCACGGTGTAGAAGAAATTACTGCGAAAGAAAGGTACATGAAAATCGCGCTTCAGATCATAAAAGAAAGTCGGCAAAATTAGCTTATTGTGCGGCGCTTGCTGTGTCTTTTTGAATTTCTGCTCATGTACAAATTTTACATGGAATTAAAGCCAATCTTTTTCTCTATCTTGTGATATAAAAAATGTTAAAATACGTTGAGCACGTCATGAGAAAATTAGTGTAACAAAATGGTGTAAAACTAAAAATATATAAAATCACCTTTTTGGCGACACATGCTGTATCTTTATTTCACGAGGCGCACATATGTATTTTACATCGAATAGAAGACAATCTTATTCTCTTTCAAATGATCCCACCCATAATGAAATCCGCCCAAGGGTTCAGAACATAGGGTGTGCGATAGGAAGGCGTGCATATGGTCAAAATGCACGCGTCTCAATAAACGATGGACGCGCGGGTCAATAAACTCGTGCGAGAGGGTAGAAAGTGCCCACAGGCGGGGAGTGGGGGAAAATTGAATGATTTTAACGCTTATTTTCGGTACAATAAACATTATCAATGTTCGCATAACTTTCGGAACATGTGCGCGCATTGTATAGAACACCAACGAAACAAAACACGGTAGCTCAGCGACAGCCGGAACAAAAATACAAGCTTTGAACTGAGACTACTGCTAGGCAATGAATTTCCATCCTTCGCTAGAGAGAACCACAGCGATAATTAGTTAGCGTGAGAAAAACTAAGTGTGCTACTCGCATCTCGCTAAGGGGTCATGGGGGCAAAGCTAATTTCATCCCGGAATATTCCGGGCCCCACATCTTAAGGGTTAAGTAATAAAGGGACAATTATCATAATAATAACACTAAAATAACAGTAAAACTTTGGACAGCTTTAATCTGAAGCACCCCAAGATCAGTGTTCAAAACAGTAAAATCAACTTACATTTAACTTACATCAAAATGTCCTTTAAATTTGTAAAATCACACATGCTATTATCACTGCAACGTACGTAAAGGAGTTTCAATCATAGTGTAACGTATGTTTTAATTTTGTAAATAACATTTGTATTTCCTATTGGTCAATTTTAAAGTTTAAATTTTTATTTAGATTGGAGTATGCAAGAATTTTGGATTTTTCAAAAATACAAACATACTAATATTTCACCATGTGCGTATGTACAAAATAAAAATACTTAGCACTCGCCCATGTAGGATACTGCAGTGTGATATCTATACGGCATTATTAAACTAGTGTCATGCAATTGAATGTGTGAAATTGTGACGTCACAATGATGTCACCCTTGTCACAATGGCTGCCAAGTCCAATGGCTGCTAAGTCGCGGGAATTTAAGTTTCAGAACCTTATTGGCAGTTATTATCTGGGTGATTATGGTTGAGTAATACTTAATACAGAATACTTAATGATTTAATTAGTTGCTTTTCGACAGCAGCATTGTGTTGAAAAGCAGAGGTATAATTATCAACAAGAACGGGAACATTGTCAACAGGAAATGATGAAACATTTATAACATTAAAACCATCCTTATCAACATCCAATATAAAATGTCGATCAGGGTCGTACTCTGGAAGTGATCTGCTCCATGCTTTAAAATTAGTTTTTTTGTGCTTGCCGTACTTGGTTGTACAGGCTACTCATGGGGACCGGTGGTGCATTTGTTTCATGAGTTTTTGCATTGTGTTGGCCGGAGAAACAGACAGCACAATTGTGTGATAGGCGGCAGTTCCTACTGTAACACATTCCATTGTTGAAACAACAACATTTCTCCCTGCCGTTCGGCAGAAAAGGTCCCGAGAACGTTAGGCTTGGTTTACGATAGAGGGGTGGTAACTTTGGCTCAAGTCGAAAATCGTGAATATCAGGCCTGTAGGTCACCTATGGAAAGTTTTCTTCCACCTGCTTGAGTCTGTATTCAGAATCATACTGAAGAACACTTTTCCAGGTGTACTTGTCGGATAAGCGAAATATATCTTTTGTGTACTTAATGTAGCCTTTGAGTTCCTCCCCTTCAAGCTTACTTTCACGCATTAGGTACTCCATTATGCTATTGTTTGCATAGCCCCACTGTTCAATGCTTATATTGTCTTCATCCCTTGACCAAGCATCTACAGATTCAGAAGAACCCTCTGTTAAAGCATCCCAGGTAAAGTCTAACACTCTCAGTGGTTTAGCGTTACCTTTGACATGGGCTTTAGTCGGCTGGACGGTCTGGCGCCAAAAGGATTCGTCCTTGAACTTGACCTGTCCCCAATCGCCTGTTTGGTAGGGTTTGAATTCCGAAGAATTCGGGACTTTTCCAACTGTAAGGCCCCATGTGTCCTTTTAAGCTGCAGGCACTATAGTTCCTCCTGTAAGGTCAGTATTTCAGCTTCCAGTAATTGTTTTCTGGAGTTTCCCGCTGTGTCAGTGTAGGACCGACGTCCCTCGCGGGTCTCGACGTTAGTAAATGTGGTCGGGGTTGTCAGAGGAGTATCCTTCTCTGCTTGGAGAAGCTGTTGCATTTTATCACCGGCATTTACTCAGGAAGAAGACCGTTTTTCTTGACTACTGGATGCCATGACAAAAACTTTGTTGATGCAATATTAGGGAATAGCTAGCTTTGCTGGAAGATCTGTATGCTTGTACAAGGGAAGTGACGTTACGGCAAAAGGGAGATAACTCTAGATAGCTCAGCTGAAATTAGGGGGCGTATCAAAATCCTAAAATGTATTTTACACAATAAAATATCAAATTGTCCAAAGTCGAAAACTTCATCTCAACCATTCAACAAAGGATGGCATCAAATATGCTAATGTTGAATGATGAGATAACGGAGACACTTCTTATAGGACCTCCCCTGAGGCTTAAGAAATGTGACACCAAAAAACTCCACATCGGTCAATCTGTAAATCGGTAAAATTCTTCTCTTCACTAAAAAACTTAGGTGTACATATTGTTTCTAATCTGTCTATGGACTCTCAAGTAGCACAGTTATGTAAAAGTTGCTATTGGTACTTAAGAAACATCAGATCCATTCGACATCTGTTGACACAGGATGCAACGGCATGCCTCATGAGAACTCGGATCCTCTCTCGTTTTGATTATTGTAATAGTTTATTGTTCAGCATATCTAGCGAGTTACTTTATAAACTACAAAAGAGTGAGTGAGTGAGTTATTGTTTAATATTGGGCAATATTTCAGCCATTAGCGGCGAGAACTACAAAAGAACATGGCTGCACGTATAATAACAAGTAAACCATCCTGTCACATATCGCCCATTCTCTGGTCCCTCCACTGGTTGCATATTCCTGACTGCATTCAGTTTAAAATTCTAACTCTCACTTATCAGGACATTTACAAATGGGACCAACATACTTTCAAGAGCTTGTAACAGTGTACACTCCTTCCAGAACTCTCCGCTCTCATAATCAGTTTCTTCTGTCAATGCCAACTTACAAACTCAAAACCATTGGTGCTAAGTCCTTTAGATATGCAGCTGCTTCTCTATGGAACTCTCTGCCCCTTGACTTAAAACTTGTTCCAACTCTTCCGATCTTTAAGAACAGACTCAAGACATACCTTTTCCAGCGTTATACCAACTAGAACAAGTGTTTGCCACTAACATGGCAATGTCCCCCGCCATTATTGCATGAAAAATGTATTACACAGTGGTCAAAGTGTCATGGTGACCTTGAAAATGAGGTCAAGGTCACAGGCGTCTGAGTCTTCCTCCCTTGAAGGCTGTCACCAAATATGAACACTCTAGGTGCTAAGCTTTACGAGATATTGTGTTAACAATGTATTACAAACAGTGTCGTTTAAAGTCCACTGGTGCCTGAGTCATCCGCTGTTGTAGGCTGTCGTCAAATAAGAAAACTCTAGACGCTAAGCTTTACGAGATATCGCGTTAACAAAGTAATACCCAGTGGTCAAAGTGTCGTGGTGACCTTGAAAATGAGGTCAAGGTCATCAAAGTCGACTGGCGTCTGAGTCTTCCGCCATTGAAGGCTGTCACCAAATATGGACACTCTAGGTGCTAAGCTTCATGAGTTATCGCGCTAACAAGAATCTGGACGTAAGAAGTGCCGTGGTGACCTTGAAAATGACGTCAAGGTCACCAAAGTCGACTGGCGCCCGAGTCTTCGTCCATTCAAAGCTGTCACCAAATATGAACACTCTAGGTGCTAAGCTTCATGAGTTATCGCGTCAACAATAATCCGGACATACGGACAGACGCCGCTGAATTCATAGTCCCCCGTTCCGCGTTGCGGCGGGGGACAATTACTCCAGATAGTATATTACTGTATGTTCGGTAGGAATAACAAAGTGTGGAAGTTACCAACAGACAAGTTTATTTACAATAGTTCTACATGTTCAATAAGATTCTGTTGACAAAGCTAACTTTTTCTAACATAATGTATTTCATTCATATCTAACGCTCTTCTAAGAATGTTTCTAACAGACTATTCTAAAATGATTCAACTAAATGTTTCTAATATATCATCTAACGTGTTCATCTAACGAAAGGTTTGAGCTAAGTGACGATACCAAGCATAAGCATGTACATTTCAAAATCCAAAATGGCAGCATTTGTGTTTTCCGTGAAGCAGGTTACGTTTTGGCGATACATTTTTTTATAAGAACATGTTGTAAATTATGAGACAATACAAATCCAACGAAAATCATGTAATCTGATTACCACTGTATGATAATGTATATATGTAAAGATCTGATCTGTCAGCGCTTTTAGCATCGCCCATGTGTGGTGGAAGTCAGCGCTATAAAAATATCCTTATTATTATTATTATCATCTGTGGGAGAAGGTTCGAAGTGATATCTTCACCATTGAAAGCAGAAACTATCTAGTAACCACAGATTACTACAGCAACTTCTTTGAACTTGATTTTCTTCCTGACACTACCTTAGAGACTGTGATACATAAACTCAAGCATCACTTTGCTTGTCATGGCATTCCTAGAGTCGTCATCAGTGATGGTGGACCCCAGTACACTAGTGACAGATTTAAGATGTTCTGTGAGACATGGGGTTCACTCACAAGACTTCAAGTCCAGGAAATAGCAAAGCTACCGTAATGGAGCTGCAGAAGCTGCAGTCAAGATCGCCAAGAGAATGATGCGTAAGTGCAGAGAAGCCGAAAAAAGACCCGTACCTGGGACTGTTGAACATTCGCAACACTCCAACAGAAGCTTTAGAGACTAGCCCTGCTCAACGCCTATTTCGTCACAACACTAAAACGCAACTCCCAAGCTCTATCTTCAGCCTCAAACCCATAGCTCAGTCCATCACGAAATCCAACTTGGTGGAGAAACGGCTGTCTATGCTTGCCCGCCACGATCGCATATACTCAGGCAAAACTCTCTCACCATTTGAACCAGGAGACCATGTTAGGATACAGCCCATCCAACACGGACAGAAGGAATGGACAGAAGCCACTGTGCAATCCAAAATGAAGAGTAGAACTTACACTGTGAAATCCAACAAAGGTAAAACCTACAGAAGGAATCGCCAACAGTTCACCCGGAAATCCGACAACCATAACCCTGACAACGATGACCCTGTGCCGAGGGTCCCTGAAGTTGCTCCTTTTCACTCTGATAAGAGGGTGAATGTGCAGTCCTGTGACAATCCAAGAACTCCTTCCAGTGTTGCTTCTGACAACGGTGTCAACATGCGACACACTGTACCTGAAGGTGTTCGACACTGTAACTGAACGTGTTCCAGAAACTGTACCTGTACTGCCATACACAACCCAGTCTGGCCGTGTTGTAAACGCAGACCAGAAATATGATGTTTAAAATTGAACATTTGTTGATCTTAAAATCTTTTGAATATTTTATATTTGGTATGGACTTTCAATCCTAAGTAATATAGGATTCATTTTTAGTCATACCAAAATTACTCTTTAACTACTGAGTTGAGATATTATCTTCATGGACTGTTTAATCAATAGTGGTGTTTGTAATTTCAAATGTTAATTAAGTGCACACAAAAACATGGTGTGTGATGTTCATTTCAAATAAGTTCCAGTCATCATATGATGTTATCATTGTTGTGATAAAATTTTACTGTTGAATTAGAAGTTACTTCTTTAACTTCAAGTTTTATCTATAATGTATATATTGCACTGATCAATCTTAACCAAGTATCTCGTCAGCTATGATGCAGTATTATCAGATCTATTACTGTGACTAACTATAGGACTTAAGAACTGTGTTTGTGAACATCTTCACTCTTAAAGGAAAGGGGATGTTACCCGGTATGCAGTTCGGATAAAAAACTCAAAATCATGGAAACCTAATTCTTTTACTCATTCCTGATCTGAAAACAACTCATCAGACAACAATAAACCGTTTTACTCGAAATCCGTAGGGGAAATGAACTTTATTGCCCAAACATGCATGTACCGTTAGCTGTTGTTTTGATCTTCGGACATCACCTACAGCCCCACCTCTATACCGTTGACCCCTATCTGCATATTTAAATACGTGTGTCGGAGACGAAGTAAATTACCTCCCCTGAATATCATAGGGACCAGTCATTTAAAAAGTGTTAAATAATTTTAACATTACACGATTGTAATGGGAAGCATTCGTAAAATAACCACTTTTAACAAAAATTTCAAGCAATTATTAATGAAACAAGTAAAGTTATTCTTTCTTTTTCAAATAATTCAAGTACAAGTATCAGTTTCTAGTATCAATCTTTCATATTAAAATGTCAAAGACTTAACCAGGCCTGTTTACAAACGTGGTATCGGCATATCGATGTAACATAGCTAAAAACACAAGTATAGTGACTGTCAATTTTCCATTTCTCTCTGCAAAAGTCTCGACAAATTAAAGTTCTAATTGTTTGTGTAAATTATGGGAATTATGAGATTATGTTTTGTACCATTTCATGTATATTTATAGATATATAAATAAAGAACAGACCATCAAATTAATTAAGTTATTATTAACAAGGTTGCCATTTATGGCAAGTTTTATCTCTCTTGTACTATTTTCAAGATTGCAGTGACATCGCAGAAGAAAACCATAGGAAAAACTTTTAAATACACTGTACTAAAGACTATTGAACAATTGATACTGATATTTGATTGAATTGACACCATTATACATGAATTTAAATTAAACGAAATTGTTTACGACGACTCCCGGACTTTAATAGATCAACTGACTTGCTGTGCTTTGAAAAAAATTATTGGTCCCTATCCCATAATATTTCTTCAAAGAAAATTAGAAAAATTATTTATTCTGTCGTTAGTTTGTGGTGCTCTTAATAATATATATCATGATCGTGTGACACACCATTTTCTAAAATATATTCCCCTGACCCTCAATCCAGCGTGTAACTTAAAATTGTGTGTTCGCTGTGTTCAGAGCCAACAGATGCGGGATGGGTGTGTTTCGCCACTTTGTATATTTATTTATATTATTTACAATGTTCACCTAAAATGTATACGACGAATATTCGGCTAGCGCACAAGGAAGCACATATCCACGGGCGGGAGAGTATTGCATATCATTAGATGACATCATCAAGATCAAGTTTTCTCTGACAGAAGGAGATGCGCATTAGAACTACCTATACCCGGTATGAATTTAATGTCAGCAAGTAGAGTGATGTCCCTTAGCATACTTGCGTATTATGTCATGACTTGTTGTTTAACATGTCGGCCATTGAGTTAAGAAGCTTATGAACACTGAGACAATGTTTTGTCCTACTTTAGAAGTTTATTGTGCCTGGGGTTAACCCAAACTATGCAACCACGTAACATCGGCGTGATCTCTTCAAATGGGCCAAAGGATGAAAAGGCCGAAAGAAAAAGTCAAAAGGGCCGAGTGAAAAAGTCAAAAGGGCCAAAGTAAATAGTCATAAGGGCCGAGGAAAAAGGGCCGAAAATAAAAAAATGATATATTCATTGTATTCAATCTACATTTGATAGGTGTAATAGCCAAGTGATCCCAATCCATTCCAAAATTAATCCTTGGCTTGTGCTATGTTTTTTTTGGAAGTGATTGGATTTATGTTTTCTGTAACTGTAAGGCCCAACTAACATTCACTTTAATGTGAAAAATGTCAGTTATGGACTCACAGGACCTGTGGCACAGAAATAACTAGAGACGAAGTTTTGAGTTTTGACGCTGACGTGCTACCTGACTTCAACATAGAACTGGATTCGACAATTGAAGCACCAGATGTGTCAATGAATGACAGTGATGCAGTCCATGAAGTGTAAGTCATTATTTCTCGCAATTCGTGTAAAAATGTAACGTTTTAATAATTCATAACTTTGGTGGAAAATGGTTAGCAGAAGTCTAAGCCAAAACTTGTGGATCGAAATAGATTTACATATGTCATAAAGGTACTTGTCAAATAACATTCAACAATTACAAATTTACATTCGACATTACATTACAAATTTACATTCAACATGTTTACAGTAACATGTTATTTACAATGTATTTTTTTTTCGTTTCAGGAGGTCACTCAAAAGAAGACATATTACAGATGTAGTAAACCTCCATGTAAGGCTACAGTCGTTGAATGTTGGAAACTGGAGAAAGACAACCTGGAAAACATATTCACTCTCACACTGCAGAAGCCAGCAAACTTCTCAGTTCAAGTGAAAGCCCAGGTGAGTAGAGTTAATCCCAGTCTATTGTATGCCTTATCATGCTAATTACTGGTAAGCCCAAATTAATTTTTTGATTGTTTATAGATTAACAAGCTCCTTTTATGTTTTAACAAAGTGTGTATTAATCATCCTTCACTTGTCAACCTTCTTATTAATGAGTTTTTATTCGATTTCAGGGTGGCACAGACAACTGAATGTGAGGACACATGAACAATCTCTTGGATTGTACAAGATCATCCCTGCCCTCCACAAGGAAGCAAATCTTGTACCTATGCGGGCACAACTCATCCAGGATGGCACATTGTCCCGCTACCTCCAGAAGGCTGCTTCTTCTGATCAGGAAGAAATCTTCGCAAGCTGGAGACTCTACAAGGAGGGAGAATTCAGCCCATCCACCTTGCTGACAATGTGTTCAAGGGCATATGGACCATGTGATATGTAAATGTGAACCAGACACCAGAAATCTAGTACTGTATACTACAGCTGAAAGTGTGAATAGTGCTGAACAATAATAGTGCGACAATAAAAATATTGTTGAAATGTTGTTGCGAAGTCAATAAAAGATGAAACCTAAATTTTTGCCATGTTATTTGTTGGTATTTTTTGTGTTCGGCCCTTAAGAGTTGGAACACGACCCATTTGACTAAATGGCTCGGCCCTTTTGACTTTCACCTCGGCCCTTTTGACTAGGCCTATGCAGTTCTCGGCCCTTTTGACTACAACCCACATCGGCTACGTAACAGTACATTATTATCTTTATTATTTATCTTGTATTAATATCTGGAGATTCGTTATGATCAAAGTTCCAACAATGAATGTAAAATATGAGATGTTATTATTTTGTTTTACCATGTAAACTTGAATGACATGCATTTATTGAGAAGAAATTCTATTGTTATACTGATGGTCATTAACTTGGGGCACTCGATACTCATTTATGCATTGATTTGTGATATTTTGTGACTAGCTTAACTACTAGCAAACCTTAAGGATCCTCTTGGTTTAGTTTATGAAGAGTCTGCACATGCCGGAAAACGCAAGCTTGTAACATTACTTCAGGCGCAAGTATGATATTCCAAACGATAAACACAACATGGATGATATTGCGTTAAACTTAGATATCTTGATGTTTTTCCACCACCAAATTTGGTCTCGCTTTATCGACTACTATTACCTTCCAACTTCATGCGGCGTGTTCCTAGGTTATAACACTTGAGTATTTCACACTCAACTCAAAACTCAGGCTCAGGGTATGGAGGTTTAAAAATTACTTGATTTCGAACTTAGATTGAGTCTGAAAATGTACTCAACTCAAGTAAGGTCTGAATCGAGAGACATTACCTTCTGGACGTTGGCTGCCTATAGCTACGCCGACTTTTCGATTAAACAGGTTCCGCTAATCATTCATTCCGTGCAGCATTTGAGAAATACCGTATTCGACTTAATAACCGCCCACTCCCCTATAAGCGCCCACCCACCACGTTTTTGACTGAACAATATGCGTCCTGATTTAGCGCCCACCTCTCAACATTGCTTACCTTGCATGCTGATTCATTGAAGAAGGTTTTTTCAGTCTTTCAATAAGTCTTTTACTTCCACTAAAGTGAAGAATACAGGGTATTTCAAGACCCCCAGCCACCATCAAAATGATAAAAGTTACAAAACCATATTTCAAAGACATGTGTATCGTAAGAAAACACTTTGAAGACTAAACTTGAGGACAATTTTTAGCCTTTTAATAAGCGCCCCCTTTTACCAATTTTTTAAGCGCCCCGGGCGCTTATCACGTCGAATACGGTAAATGTTTTCTAATGTTGCATCACGTTTTAGTATGTATACGTCTAAAGTAGGCCTATCTATCCTAGTGTAGATAACTGTTTTGACATGAATTTTTTTGATTATTATGTTATTAGTTGTTATCACATTTCTGGAGAATTGTAATTATACAAAACACATTTTCCTTTTGGGACAATAAAGATTATCTTATCTTACCTAATTTCAGTGGAAATAGGTCCCGTACGCGCTTGGAAAGGTATTAATGTACATAAATTATAATGAAATGTTTAAATATTTCTTTTATATGATTTTCTGATTATATTTTGTAGCAATGTTGATCAACACTATATCATTGCTTTTGGTAATTTAATTAATGAATAATCAACCTAGTTTTCTGATGTTTTAGTTTAATTGTAACTTTTTTGGCAAAATATTTTTTTTTCTTTCAAGTAACTTCGTAAAGTTGAATTAGCCTACTCGAGAAAAAATATTATGTTTAACCTCGGTTCAAAGTATACCAAAGGAATAATGTGAAAAATATAATAATTAATTTTTTAAAAAAAGTGATAATGACTTGAACCCAGCCATAACACCTAATAAAGAGAAATTTCTCAATCGTTTAAATTAATTAAGCATTCTCGACGAAGGCGACCCAAGTGTCTCGGGGCTCTCTTCACACAAAGGACATGTGTGGTCGCTTTCATTTTGAAAGTTTTGTTTTTTGTTTTCATCAGTTTTGTTTTAATGAATGCAGCAGCTCTGTAATGTGTGTTGGGGGTACTGTGTTCCACATCTGATGTTCTTGGGTTGAAATGTCTGTCTTCAGATGGTATAATGAAGAGGAGAGTGCTCATTTCCGTTTCACGTCATTGTCACAGTAGTTTTGAATTGCTGTCTTCACTGTCCTCTTGCAGACTTCCTTTGTTGGTTGTTTTATCAGTAAATCATGACTGGAAGGTAATCCATAGATAGCTTAATTGTCTGTTTCTAGCCTTACTGAACCAGCTTCTTCTATCCATGCAACCTGAAAGGTGGCGTTCACTAATGCCTACATGGAAGGATTATATCCCATTATACAGACAGCCATTATGCAGACATTTTTAAAAACCCAGTACGCAGACACTTAAACACAAGGCCAACGATGGCAATCCCTCTGAATATAATGGGACAGTCCACTTGTCTTGTCACATTGGAATTCAATACTTAGAGATAATTGTTTATTTGACAATACAATTTATTTACTAAACTTTGCATTAGTTTCAATTTACTCCATTCAAATTTGAAATGACTTGCAATATAAATATTAAATAACTCTTCTTTTACTAGTTAATAGTGATACAATGATATCACCAGTTGGGCTTGTGATGTCTACATAACTTTGATTTTACTAGCAAAAAGTGAACCACAAATGTCACCCGTTAGTCTAGTGATCTCTACAATCTTTGTTTTTACAAGCAAATGTCACCTAAATCTGATGAAGACTGCATGGGGTCACCAAACCTACAATTTAGAATCTCCAGTGCCCAAGGAGTTTACACACAACTATTCAACTTTCTGGACCTTTTGGAACTGGAGAAGAAGATGAAAATAGGTTTTTCATGTTTTGACCCCTCTGACCTCATTTGGGGTCATGGGGTCACATAATCTACAATTTAGAATCCCCATTGGCCAAGAAGTCTACACACAACTTTTCATCTCTCTGGACCTTTTGGAACTGGAGAAGAAAATTAAAATAGATTTTTAAGGTTTTGACCCTTGTGACCCCATTTGGGGTCATGGAGTCACGAAATCTACAATTTAGAATCCCCATTTGCCAAGGAGTATGCACATAAAATTTCAGCTCTCTAGAGTCATTGGTTCTGGA
Source organism: Phorcus lineatus (assembly GCA_921293015.1). NCBI lineage: Eukaryota > Metazoa > Mollusca > Gastropoda > Trochida > Trochidae > Phorcus > Phorcus lineatus. Next base: position 22,406,117 of record OV121092.1, read on the forward strand.
GAAGAAGTCGAAAAAGTGAAAAGTTTACGGATGGACGGACGGACGGATGGACGGACGCCGAACGCCATGCCATGCCATAAGCCCATCGGGTCTTTCAGACCTGATTAGCTAAAAATGTAAACCAGATGTGTGTTTGCTATCAATATGGCTGGAGTGCGTAGAGTTGAATATTTAATGTCAAGAAAAGGAACCCCTCAGATTCTTTTGGATGGATTTGTCTATACCAGGAATAAGGTCAGACAAACCTGTACCCACTGGAGGTGCATTGTAAAAACCTGCACGGGAGATGTTCAACTGTCGGGGACTTTATTCGAACACAGACAGAACACAACCATGCGGCAGATGATGACACCAGGCAGAAGTTTGTCAGCGAACTACGCAAGCGAGCTAGAGAGGAGACCATCTTTCCCAAGCGTCAGCAGCGCCCTCTACAGACATCGCTGCAAGACCATTCTAGTGGTACCTAAGACCCTCCCAGAAGTGAATTTGGAAGACAAGTGGACGTCGTTTCCTTCTACTTTCTGATGGTGAACAAGACAAGATTCTGGTTTTCTCAACTGCTGCACAAATCCAGACCTTGCAGACTGCTGATACCTTCTACATGGATGGAACATTCACCGCTTGCCCTGACTTTTTGATCAGATTTACATCATCCATGCCCGTTGCAACTCTGTGTCATACCCCTTAGTCTTTACCTTGCTGCCTGATCGTCGAACCGCCACCTACGTCAGACTGTTCAGCCTTCTCAACGCGAAGATGTTGGAGGAACTGAACAGTCCACTGGCCCCAAGAAGGATACAGACAGACTTTGAGCTTGCCACCATAAGAGCCATTGAGTCAGAGTTTCCAGCTGCAGAGATCAAGGGATGCTACTGGAGGAAGACACAAGACCTCGGTCTCGCAGTTGCCTACAAGGAGGACCCAGCTGTGAAGCAGTTCATAAGGAGAGCAGCCGCCCTTGCCTTGCTTCCCCAAGACCAAGTTCAAGACACCTGCATTGATGTCATGAACACCTCCCCGGACACTGATCGTATTGACGATTTCATGAACTACATTGTCGTCACCTGGGTGGACTACGACGCCCGTTTTCCTCTGCCACTGTGGAACCACAACAACACCGAAGGACCAAGGACAAATAACAATTTGGAAGGTTTCCATAATCGGATGAATAGGTCCATTCCACATCGGCATCCAAACATATTCCGGTTTGTGGAAGTTATCGATCGAGATCGAGATAGACAACCGCATCCTAGGGTTAAAGGACCAGCTGAGCAACGGAGAGAAAACCCCGGTTCAATTTTTGGATGCAGTGGCCAAACTTATAAAAGTTGAATGAAATGTGGAACAGATCGAATTATTTAAACATCTATAAAAAAAAAACATGAGCATGATCTCCCCTTTTCCTTTTCATGAATTATACCTGGAAATGAAGCACCATGGTGTTTGTGTGTGTACTAGTACTAGTGATATCAACATCAACAATAAAACATGTATCTAACATATATCTATATTTGTTATAAATAGATATATAAATTCATATAACAACGACATCTTCTTGTTTATTATCTGGACTATTCCATTTAGTTAGTTAAGGTGTGAGGCTGTAGCTAAGCTGTTCACTGAAGCATAAATGTTGTTGTTTTAAAGCGTCTGCGTACTGGCTGTCTGCGTAATGGCTGGTTACCCATGGAAGAATGCATACCGTCTTATCAAAACGTCTTCATGCACCAGTGGCTCTTAGTTTAACAACCTTCACCCTATTAGCAAAGTGGAATGTTCCACATTGTTATCGACTATTAATTTGAAATAATCAAGGTGTCTATTATCAAGTAATTTTGTATAAAATTTAAAACATGTTTTTATCACAATATTTGGGGTTGATAAATTTAGAAATAAAGTAATAAAGTTAGTAGGCATTATTAACACTGACCAACTGAAATTGATCGGAGCAGAAGTTTGTGCTCTGCAGAGCTGACATCTTACACAACATGATGAAACATCAACAGGATTTTAGAGTCTCTCAATAATTCTACGGAGTAAAATATCAGGCTATATCAACAGCTGTATCAGGCAAGGAAAGGAATGCCTTCAGGATCTTAAGTCCATTACATCCATGGAGTCCAGCTCCAACTAGGAAGTACATGTACAGTGTTCTTGCTTTAGACATGTTATTATCCACAGTGGTATCAGCACTTAAGAAAATGCTGGTCTTCAACAATTCCGATGTGTTCGACAACTACAGGTAAACAATCATCATGCATGTACCACTTGTATCACTATATCTGTTGCAGCTTAGATGCCTGAGTTTCGTGTTTACTGGCAAGACAGCACTTTTCACAGGATAGTGTTCATACTGCTCTGCGTCACTGTATGTCGCTGTATGTCGCTGCAGTTGTGCTGAGGTTTTGTAAGTCGAAAGGCTCACTTGGTAGCAGGGCTGTATCGTCTGCACAGGTTGGAGTCGCGATGTTTATTGATCCAACATAGTAACCCATCTGCATATCAGCAGTGGAGTTGTGCCTTTAGTTTAGCCTTTTGTAGGGGATGTTGTGTTCTATCAATGATGGGTTGAATTCTATTTCTGATGAGTACTTTAATGATCTTAACCAGAATTGGTGTTACTCCTATTTACTTTTCCTTTGACAGTAAACAAAACATGGTAAAAAACAACACAACCTGGAATCTGGGCTCAAACTTTAATACCAAATCAAATCTTGACAAGCTCTCTCAAGTAAAAGGCTTTAGTTGTAAAAGTTGGAATATTGAGAGATTATGCATTAATTATACAAAAATACCTTGTTTGTATTAAACCCCTAGCAGGGGAAGCAATAAAGTGTTACTCCTATTCAACGGTAGCTAGGCTACTTGTTTGGATTCTTAGGTTATTTTTTTTCTGAATACAGGTGTGGTAATGCCTATCTTCAAAGAATCTGGAAGTTGGCGCTGTTTGAAGATATAGTTTGTAAGCACCTGTTGTCACCCATATTGTTACTGCTACTCCATCTTTTCATCAGAAATGATGGTGTCGTGTTACACGCGAGTAACAGAGATCGTGTAACGTACGTCGTGTTCTAAAATTTATATTTTGCGGACCATTAAACGACACGGGGAAAAAAACTTTTTTCAAAAATAAGTTTAAATTTCGTATTCGGTTCTTTCGACTTGCAAGCCTTATTATTTCGATGGAAACGGTCCTCAATATCTTGGTTAAAAGGCTTTAGGCCTACACTACACAGGTTAGCCCGGGTCAAACATCAATCTACATTCGGTCAAACTAGGGACCACAGCATACAAAATTGAAAGCCTGGCAGCGACAAATACGCAGATAAATTGAATCTTTATGCAGTTGAAGGTTCATGCTCTATATGCCGTTGTGATATGTTAAAGAGCCACTCCATGATTTCATAACATATTGTTTACCTTTGAAACGAACCTAAATGTCGTATGTGGTGATATAAAATCAAAACATCTTAACTTTTCATATCCAAAAGACATATATGACAAATGCTAGTTTTCCATGAAAATCTAAAAATTATATATTATAAATGCACAGAGGTGTAGATAACACGTCCAATATACATGGATACTAGTTTTATAACCTCACAAACACTATCAACTCCTAACTGCCCTCCTTGCTGTCTTAGATAAGTCTCCAAAATTACGTTTGATAATAAGTTTACCCTTCCATTGATGGATTTTACATGATGTCTGATAATGGTGTATATAGTGTTTGAGATTCAGTTTCTTAGGAATTTTTTTACAACCTACATCTTAGAACATCAGCTGCATATCAAAATAGGTTTTGAATACCATTACTAATAATACATAAATACGTTTAACATAGTTGAATTTTATCTTTCAAAGGTGAATGAAAGCATTTTAACTTTATCAAGTTACACTTGTGATGGCTCATTGCTTATTCATTTTAAGTATTCAAATCACAATGTCTATTTATCTATGAATAACGGAATAAGTTTTATAATTTTAAAATTCCATCAAAATATATAGGTCGTACCAACATCAGGTACATATAGATTATGGTTGACCCGTGTTCTGAGGTTGGAGTAGTTAGCATGTATATATGGGAGATAAGCCTGGAACAAATGACTTCCTCAATAGCTCACTGTGTATTACGATCCATGGAAAACGTAAAACAATGAAATTCATTAAAAGATTAACCCATGGAAGGACTATGATTGACACGTGTATCACATTTGGATTTTAGCAGACAGACAGACAGACAGATTGTTTATTAGCGTCTCACCATGTACATTTAAATATATAAAATAAAAGTATACATAGAATCATGAATGGACATATGCCACTCCAAAGGACGATTAATATATACACATGACACAAAAAGGCACATAATGTAATTAAAACAAGTATTTGAGTTAATTACTATACATACATACATACATTAAGTAAAGGGTAGTATTAAAACAAACGGTTAAAAAAAATTGTACATTGGTATTGGTATTAGCATGTATGGGTTGGGAGATAATCTCTGAACAACATGATTTCTTCAAAGTACAAAACAAATATAAACACTTAGTGTCTGAGTTTAATATAAACAAAGTTAATCGTCTTCATACAGTCTGTAGAACTATAAATAAGTTCAAAGTCTAAAGAATTTTGAAGGTACATGACATAAACAGACTAAAGGCACATCTTGGAATCATAGAAATTACTTGTGTTACATGTTACATAACATTTAAACAAGTGTTAGAGCTATGAGAGGAACAATAAACATGAAATAAGGAAGCTGGGGTATGAATTCACCAAATGTTCCAATTTTTTTAAATATCAACAATGGAATTTAATTGTTCAAAGGTTTAGATATTGTTACAAGTATGGCTATATGAAAAGTAATGCACAAATCATTCCATTCGATAAAGTGTTTTATTACTCTCCCGTTGGAGATACCGTCGTTTAATAAAGAAGAAGAAGAAGAAAATATTTTATTTGAGTGTCTAGCGATTGGTACAAGTCAAATGTACATGCAGATGCATGATTTCATCGCCCGGCCAACTTGGGCCTATTAGACACTAATGTTCTTTTAGAATTCATTACAAGTTAAAAGCACTGAAAGTGCTAAAATAAAATGTACATAAAACAATAAGGTACATACATTATCTTACAACATGAGATAAAAAGTTAGTTTAAAGTAGTGAATGAGGTGGGAGCAAATAATCTACGTTTATACATGCTTGAAACAAGTGCAGCTACGGAAACTGACAGATCGTCACACTGCATAATAAATATGGTTTGATCGAAAATATATAATTGGTTGAAAGTGGGATTTCTGGAAAAGACGACATCCACAAATGGGGCTCTCAAATCAGAGTATAAATCACAGTTTATCAAAAAATGTGTCTCGTCCTCAGTCTTAGTTGATTTACAATACTTACATATACGTTGTTCAAGGGGAGTTTTTGGTTTCTTAAACCGGCCAAGTTCTACCTCTAAGGGAAGCGTGCCACATCTAAACTTTGCTAAATAACTTCTATGGGCCCTATCATTCACTCTCATGACATAAGAAGAAATACCAAAGTGGGTTTTAAAAAGACGATAAATTCTTAACTTGTTACCATTTACATTACCCCTGTCATCCTAAAGTTTTGCAAGCCAATTCATTTTATCTATATCAATAAGTTTACTTTTCAAAACCGTAAAATCCAAACATAAAGACAATTCCAAATTCTGAAATATTTTTCCAACCATACAATCCCACGACTTTCGTTTTGTTAAAGACCACCCCCGAATAATACATGAAAGCCTATTCTCTCTTGCAGAAGAAATTCTATTCCAAAACGGACAATTTCAATCCGTTGTTTAGTTAAATTAGAAATCCAACACTATAAATGTCAGTCGGTCTAAACGCAGTCACTTGGTCCGATCTTTGCAGGTCCAATAGTTCACGTCAACTTCCTTTCAGCCTGAATCCCATGCTTTCAATGCTTAGAAGTAGCCTACCTCACTTTAAGTTTGAACATGCCTCTTCAAGGCGATTAACTTCTCCGCCAATGAAGACAAACTCAAATTCTCAGTGACAAGTTTTAGTCGAACCTTTTTGGTACAACAACGGAAACAGAAGTGATAAACCCAAAATTATAAATTGGTAATTAGGAAGAAACGAAACGAAAAATAACACAATGGCGTAATAATTTTTCTGCCTTTGAGAAATTAATACAAGTCCTTTTCAACATGATTCAACCTAGCCTAGGTGAGAGAAAACTTAGTCCATGATCCATTCTCCAGATGTCCGCCATGCGGGAACTTTACGAGGCCGTGATGATGTTCTCAGAAGGTCATTAATAGGTGGTATGACGTCATCACATACTACAATCTCTGGCTCAGGGGTTGTTTGTTCACTGTTGCTTCTGCTAGTAGTCTCTATCAGACTGTCCAGATGGTTGTGGTAATCAGTTTCGGGTTCCTGAGTACAGGGTTTGGATTTGCTTGTGACGACAGAACTTGGCAGAGGCTGACAATCGTCACGAGTTAGGTATTCCCGTTCAATACCTCTGAATGGTCCGGGGATTGACATACTCAGCATGGTAGGTTTCACATGGTAACAGTCTGAGGGTCGAACATTGTAAAGCTTCGAACGAAACTGTGATTTGATGAATTTCCTAAGTTGGCATTTGTAATCAGATATCCCAGTGACCAAATACTTGTCCCTGACCCGGGTCTTCTCTTTCTCCCCTTTGAGAAAAACAAGATCGCCAACTTGAAACGTTGATTCATTTGAGCAGGTTTTGCCACGGGCCTTGGATTTACTGCTGTACGGGTGGTTGAACATCCTTGTTTGATTCTGATCCAGAATGAGTTGGCGGTCCGTAATTGAAAGTTGATCCCCAGTTATCTGATCGCGCTGGGTGAATACTTCATGAGCAGATAGGCCACCCTTTCGAATACGAGAATTCATGTTTGCTGTCGCCAAAGCAAGATTGACACGAAATAATGGACACAGATGCAAGCACTCCAGACCAAGTTCTGCAATGCATTTCTCGGCAACTGGGTTTTTGTTTACATTCTTTGGGGAACCAATATCCAAGCTGATTCCATATTTCTTTAGGATCGTCCGAGAGGGATTGAAATCCTGGAGCAGGGTCAACTCTGATCGTAGTAACTGAATCTCCAATGTTTGTATCTGCACACAGCATGATGATTGCATTTCGTAGGTCATCACACTTCTCACTTTCAATCAAACATGTGGATGTTAACGATGAGACCGTTTCAGGCATAACGAACACAATCTGCCCGTAACGTTTCATGACGTCTGCAGCAAATGTAACACCGATGGACACAGGTGGTGAACTGCTTGACTGTGGGTAGAACTGGGCTGGCACTGATTTCAGGGAAACATAGTGGTTGCAAGAGGAATTTTTTTTTTTTTTCGCCCTTTAGTTCTTTTTTTTTTTTTTTTTAATTCAAGTTCTTGTGGTACAACATCATCACATCAATTTTCAACAAAGTATTAATCAGGTCATTGGGATTCATATTGACAACGTAAAAAACCCAATACATAAAGAGCTATTATATAGCGACATGGGCATACACACATTGTACATAAATTACATTATCAAATAGGATCCGCTGGTTTCAATCAAATAAATGGTGACAGTCGGACCAGAACCCAACAAACTTAGTATAATTACAAGATGAGATGGCATGTGTTTTCTCGATATTGTAAATTTTATTTATTTCAGTTCTAATTTTATCAAATCCAGGGTTACATGTGTATGATTTTATTCTAAATATTGTAAATTTCACAATTGTCATAAGTAGATTAATGACATCATTCCTTCTTTTGGGAAACCCAAATATGAATTTTTTCTTATCAATATTCAAAGAAATACCTGTTTTCATTTTTATCCAAGTAAATAGTTCCTTCCATATGTTTTTAGTTTTTGGACAATCACAAAAGAAATGAATCAAGCTTTCAGATGCAGAGTTACAGAGTGAACATGCCTTGCTTTCAATATAACCCATCTTAAACAATAGTAAATTTGTTGGCAAGATTCTATGTAGCACAGAATATTGAAACCATCTAAATTCTGAATTTTTATGAGCTCGGAATATACTCTTTTGATATGATTTCCAGTCTTTTTCACTTATATTTGTCTCAAATTCTGTTTCCCACTTCAACTTATAGCTATACATATCAGCTTCTACTACTGGACTAAGTATGTCATAATATGGTTTACACCCTTTTGTATTTGTAAAAATATCTTGAAAATAATAAGGAATAAAGAGTATTTCTAGTTTTTTATCAAATAAAATATCATAAGTTTTACAATACTGTTTAACTGTTTTTATTAGGCTTGCATACTCTAAAATAATTGTTTTTAAATTGTCTCTATATTTCTCATGAATTTTGATATGTATATATTTTTCTATCAGTATCTATCAAGTCGTTCACAAAGGTAATGCCGACCTTGGCGTAGTGTGGGTACACAAAGGGTTTTTTGTCTAAAAGAATGTGTTCGTTGTACCACAAACATCGCTACCCTGAACAACTTTCTTATTCTTATATGACGTATATGAACTCCATGCTAAAAGAACATCTCTCCAAAAATCATTTGTTTTCTTATTTATGACCCGTTGCTTTATAAATGTTTAATCTTATCCGGTTTATTGTGCCACACAAATGAAAAACATTGTTTTTCCAGATCATCAATTATATTTTTCTGTGGGTTAGGTAAGGAAGAAAACAAGTGGTTTATTGTGGGAAGGATTAAAGATTTTAGTACTGTTATCCTACCAATGGGTGTGAGGTTTCGAGCTGTCCATATTTGCATTTGTCTTTTTATTTTTTGAGTTTATCTTTGTAGTTTCATTCAACCATTTCAGCTAAGTTATGGGTAAATACAATACCGAGAACAAGTAAACTCAGTTTGGGACCAATTTAAATTCCACTTTTTGCATAGAACATTAGTTGATCCTTTCAGAGAACCTATCCAAATTATTCTTTTTTTGCTTACATTTATTATAAGGCCAGAGAAGGAGGCATACTCCTCAAGTACTTGTAAAACATTTTGTAAACACTTTTCAGTTCCATCTAACACAAGGGACGTATCATCTGCAAATTGAGAAACTAGATATTCGGTATTTCCAATTGTTATTCCTTTTATCTTTGGGTTGTTTCTGATCATTACAGATAAAATCTCGGCACATATAATGAATACATAGGGTGAAAGGGGGTCACCTTGTCTACATCCTCTAGTTATGTTAAAGAAATCTGAGCCGAAACCATTTACCAAAACTGATGAACTGATATTACAGTATAATGTTTTGATCCATTTCCTCAGAGATTCCCCTAAATTGAAAGATGCAAAAACCTGCTCAATAAAGTTCCAGTCTACAGAGTCAAAAGCTTTTTCGAAGTCTATCAATAATAACATGCCAGGAATTTCCATAGTTTCTGTATAATCCATTATATCGTATATCATTCTTGTACATTCTCCTATATATCTGTTAGCGAGGAATCCTTTCTGATCTTCGTTGATAATTGACGGCAGTACCTTTTTAATTCTATTTGCAATTGCTGCTGAACCGATCTTGTACGACACATTAAGTAGTGATATTGGTCTCCAATTTGAAAGGTATTGCTTTGGTTTGTCCTTTTTTGGTATACAGGAAATTAGGCCTTGCTAGAGGAATTTACTTTTTGGATGGTTTTGACCAAATCCAATGCATAAAAGTGACGGTTGAACAGTTGTTTTGTCTGGTACATGGATTGGTGATTGAATCTGTTATGTAACGCTGTCAGAAGGCCACTCAAAACGCCACCAGGTACAACAATCCATCACGAACTGGATGGAAGGGTTTGCTGGCACATACTACACACAAACCGTCGGAAGCAATGGAAACTTCCCGCCAATACCTTTTGACATCAGGTATATCAGTGTGTTTCTTTGAAGGGCGAGTACCCTGGAAGAGGTGCGAGTGAGTCCGTCTTAAAACTGGGCACTCATGCTGTGTAGCTTGCCATGCTGCTCGGTTGGTAAAGGGCATTCTTGCACCACCCTCTATGACATCTTTCACACTCAGACTGTGAACAACTGAGTTCACTTCTTCCTGAATGAATCTGCATATCTGGCAACTGTTGTCTGAACAGGAGCTTGGGTGACGACTACAGTAATCTGTTTGGATGTTTTTCACACCAGAGATGTGGCTTACTGTGACGTTGTAACGACTCACGGTGGATAGAAACGTTGTCACTCGTGAGCTTGCCGAAAACTCCCCCCTGTTGAGCTTGTTGTATGCCTGTACACAAGGTCGACTGTCCGTCAGTACTTGAGTAGTTTCAGTTGATGCTGAAATGTAAGGAGCAAAGTGTTTTACAGCTGATCCTATCGCCAGAGCTACAAGCTCGCAAGGGAGCTAGGATATCTGATGTGACTTTAGTTTGGCATTGTAGAAACCAGACAGAAAGGCATGTCCGTCACGACAGGCATAAAGGGTACCAGCAAGCCCATGATGCTTTGAAGATGCGTTAGTGATGATACAAAGGTGGTCAGATGAACGAGGAATGGTAATAGTCTTGTTGTTCGACAAGGAGGCTCTTGCTTTATTGAAGGCACAAGTAAGGTCATCAGTCCAGGTGATTTTCTCTTTTGACTGCTTGCCTGCTGTTGCTTTATCAAGTGGCTGGAGGAGGTCGGCGTAGCCGTGGAGAACGCGACTCAATGCTTTGTATGCGCCGACAAAGAAACGCAAACCCTGAACAGTAGGTGGTGGAGTTACATTAACCAATGTTGCTATTCGATGTGAAGTAGCAGACAAGGTTCCATTGGACCATATCCATCGAAGTATGGTTGTTGAATTTGGACATATGACAGTCTTGGACCCTGACAGCCTCAGATTGTTTTGGACAAGGCGCCATTTATCAAGTACTTCTTCTGGATCATTTCCTCCACAAAAGATATCGTCAGCAAGCTTTGCTACACGTCCTTCCTGTATGAGTGTGCCAACGACTCGACACATTAGTTCCTCCAAGTAGGTTTCCGACCCGGGCAAACCCATGGCACACCGGGTATATACTCTTATGCCTTTGAATGGGGTCACGACTCCACAGAACTTCATTGACTCTCTGGATAGGGGAATCTGATAGAAAGACTTGAGGAGATCAGTTTTTGACAGTTAATGTATTTCCATTTCCCGATGTCTCTAAGAACATTGTCCACATTTGGCATTAAGGAGGGTTGCGACTCATGTATTGGCCTACTTCTCCAAATGAAGTGACCAAACGGTAACCACCAGCTGGTTTTCGAACCAGGAATGACAGGTTCAAATATTCAGCAGTGACATTCATTTGTTCTGGTGTAGCAAACACACCCATTTCCTCAAGTTCATCAAGTTTGGTTTGGAGATCCACAAGCATTTCGTTGTTGTAATGGGGTAATCTGCCTTTTCTCTGAGGGGGTAGAGTAGGGCCCATGTTGACAACAGCCTGTAGAGGACCACTGTATCCGTTGTATTTGGATACACCTGAGTTGAAAACTTCATCATATTCAGTATTTAGTTCCCTGAATCGTGCACTAAAACCTGAAGGCAGGATATTGTCCGGATCAATAGACACAGACTTGGAGTGTTGAATGCCAGATGATCCCATGTTTGTCATACTCACTCTCGCAACATTTGGTATCCCATTTTGTGTCACAAGATGAACTGGTGCAATACTTCGTATTTGACAGATGTGTTCATTTCGCTTCAAGAGGATTAGGTCATTTGTATTATTGGTAACTCTGATGACATTACCAACAGATGATACCTCCTGGGCTCTTGGCCAAGCCGTCTCCAGTTTTGCTTTCATGTTGCATGATGAGTCATAACGTGGTTCCAGTGCCCAAGATGAATCAGTCTCCAATGAATCAGGGGTGACAAGCTCAACATATTCTCCTGGCAACACTGTGGTTTGTTGTGCGGGAGTGCGTAGAACAAATGCCTGTGCTCGTCTCACGGTAGCATCACTGCATCGTTGCTGACCATAGTAGATGACACTTTTGCCACGTATGACAGTTTGTTTTTTTGCTGGACGCGTTGCAATGTCATTCTTCACATGAAATTGATTTCCTGCCAAAACGTCAACATCAAGTTGTTTCACAACTAGAGCGGGGGCGGGATAGCGCAGTGGTTTGCGAGTTCGGCTTCGGATCACAAGGTCCGTGGTTCGAACCCGCCAGGGGCTCGGCAACTTTGTCTGCAATAGAGGACTGTTCTACACGCAGTCAGGTTTGGGTGCAATGCCACACTGAAATTCAGCGCAGTACCACCCATTGTATGCTAGTTCCAGCCGATGCTCGCAGGTTTCACCGCAATGCATGGCCACAATGATGTTGCAGGCTTTCTCCCTGCAATAATACTAGTAGCCGCGATATAAGTGAAATAATCTTGAAAGCGGCGTTAAACACCAACTCACCTCACCTCACCTCACCTCACAACTAGAGCATCTAGGTGGAATGACTCATCTTCCCTGGTCAATTGACAATGAACCTCTCCTATGAAATCCAATGGTGTTATTCCATCAGCTTGACGAGCCATCTGTGATGCTGGGGTTATCGGTAGCTTAGTTGCCTGAGCAAAGGATGATCTGACCACAGTGGTTGTTGCACCAGTGTCCAGAGTCAATCTGACAGGGTGTTCATTGTAGAATGTGTTAAGGAATGGTGATTGGATAACATCAACACGCCCTATAACCGGCTGGTCAATGAGGGGATTTGGCTCCTCACCACAGGTGATCACATTAAAGGGAATATCTTCCTCGACAGTGTCATCAGATGCACCTACATACATCTGCCGCTTGTCTGCTTCTGGCACATATCTGCACTCTCTCAAGTAGTGGGTATTGTATGCAGGCCGACCTGCTGTTTTACATAGGACGCACACTTTTTGTTGTCTGGGTTTGTAGCCAGAGGATCTCTGTTTTGCAGTAGAAAATGTTGCTGTTCGCATTGCTTTTGTATCTTCAATTCTGTGCAGTTCTTCAATTAAATAGGGAATGGCCTGGGAAATCTCTGGTTTCAAAGAGGCAAGTGTCTGGTTTCTCAGTTCAGCCCCGTATTTCTGCTTGACTATTTGAGGGAGTTGAGGATGAATAAGTCGAAGCTATGAAACAACTATAATGTTCTCGAGCGTAGGTGTAAGGTCTTCGTCCACATCGATGTCTGCGCCATGATGTGTAATACCGGAGCGAGCTGTCAACAAATTGTCAACAAACTTCTAAAGTTACTCACTTGTGTAATATTCCGAGGGTAAATGTGTTTGTATTGCGAAACCTATGTATTGGAATCGATATTGACGTGGGTTGAAACCGCTGCCACCAGGCCAATGAAGACAAACTCAAATTCTCAGTCACAAGTTTTAGTCGAACCTTTTTGGTACAAAAACGGAAACGGAAGTGATAAACCCAAAATTATGAATTGGTAATTAGGAAGAAACGAAACGAAAAATAACATAATGGCGCTCAAGTAACTTTGAAAGTTTGAGACACACCGCATTCAGAATAAATCCAAATATAGGGACAACTTTATTGTTGAAATACTTTCATTCCAGTATTACTCTTATTAAACGCAAACTTTTTGCTGTTGAATCTCGTGTATCTGGTATCATTTCCAATCGTAAATATTTTCATCTCCGAGTTTTTGTTGGTGTTGGAAAGGAAATGACATCAGCGACGACAATGTATTCATGCGCCTGACCTAGTTATACTGAAGTGCTGTACTCGTTAAATTCTAAGTTGGAGTTTAAACTGCGCTTTGCCTGGTTTAGTGTGATATCATAAAGATTAATAATTTAATTTAATTAATAATTTTTCTCTTTCATATGCTTGTTAAATCGAAAGTGCTGATGTTGACCGTAATAAATGAAAGAAATGTATGCATACTTTTGATCTAGTTTTGACTGCACGATGCCCTCGATCCACTAGCTTTATTCTGAGTAATTATTTTGCAAATATTGGGAGAGTAATAAATAAAATACTAAACTCTGTTCCTTGTAATAACATATTTATGAAACTCGTGGATGGCTTAGGTATCTAACGAGCGAAAGCGAGTTAGATACCTAAACCATCCACTCGTTTCATAAATATGTCATTAAACGGAACGTCGTTTAGTATTCTCTATTGATTACATAGGTAAAGTAATAAACCGAATACTAAACTTCCTTCAATTTAATACTATTTTTTCATTAAACTCGTTAATGATTTGGTATCAAACTCGCTTTCGCTCGTTTTATACTGTATCATTAACTCGTTTAATAAAAGTAGTATTATATGGAAGGCCGTTTAGTATCCTCTATATGGTTTCATAAATTTGTATCAGTGAGAAAATTTAATATAATCATTCAAATATCAATAATGTGATTTGATGTTTTAACTGTAAAGGTCTATTTAGTGGCAAAAATACATCTATGTTGTATTAAAATATAGCAAACAGTAGTAAACGCCCTTTATTATGTTAACTACTGTCAGTCTAGCAGATCTATTTTCCTTTTCTTTTCTTTTTTACTTATAATAAACAATGAACAAGGCAGAGAACTCGTGTTGGGTTTTTTAGGTGGCACGCGGTCGTGTGCGTAGTTCAGTTGACTGCTATCAGTTAGTTCAGCAACATCTGGCGTGGCTCGCTGGATGGTTGGGTTACCTGATCATTGCTGTATTAACTGTGAGTTGAAGGGTTATTCCCTGTCCCTCTGAGACACAATTGAAAAAGTTGTGCTGTCTCCTTAGGCAAGAGACTTTATTCAAATTGTGCCTCTGTTCACCCAGCAGTACTAATTGGATACTGAACTGAACTGAACTTTATTTACGCTCAGGCCGCAAGCAGCGGCATATGAGGATATACATTACACATATATGCAAAATATACAATTTGCTTTAGAATATGATGTACAATAATGTATTCGAAAGACCTATATACATATGAAGGCATGAAACAAATTATATGCAAATATATAAAACAAAGATATACATGATGAATATGATGGTATTTAAGGTAATAATTCCTAACAGCATTTTTTAAAAACATTTAAGATAACGTTACCCGGTGTAGATTGTGTTGGAGCTGACCTTAGAGCGCTGTAACCGTGAGTTTAGGTTAGACCAGGGTAATAATGCAGGCTGCGCTTAGAGCATATCCCTCAGTGACATGGATTAGCGCAATATAAATATCTTTATTATTATTATTGATATTATTATCATTATTGTTGTTGTTATTATTAATAATAATAATATAAAAGCATCGCTTTTTAAGACCATAAACCAGTCTTGCTAAAATTGTTGACCTTTTGTTCATTTAAAAAGGCTTTATGATAATGTTCCAGTTCCCATTTCATAAAAAAAATGGTTTTATAAATGTCTATTTTAAGATGACCCTCCCTAACCTTTCGTATTTTTTTCATGACCCTCCCCTGGTGGCCGACCGACGCCTGTAGTAAATGATCGATCCCTAAAAGGACATTATACCGAAGAGAGGTGAGGTGATTTGGGATTTAAAGCCGCTTTCAAGATTACATTACGACTGCTAGTATTAACGCAGGGAAAAAGCCCGCAACATCATTGTGGCTATGCACTGCGGTGAAACCTGCAAGCATCGGCTGAAACTAGCGAACCATGGCTGGTACTGCGCTGAATTCAGTGTAGCACTGCACCCATACTTTAATGCATGTACAACAGTTCTCTACTGCAGACAAAGTTGCCGAGCCCCCGGGCACCAAACCACGACTTTTGATCCGAAGCCGGACGCGCTAACCATAAATAAATATTTTTCTGTAATTTAAAAAATGTGATCGATGAATATGTTAGAAAAAACTTTGAAAAAATCCAATAGTTTTAAATAGAGAAGTCAGTAGAGAATGTCTGTAATAATATTACTAGTATCTGTCTCCTTCCTGTTAATCAGTTCAGCTGGTGTCGTTTCTGTGAACTTTCAACCTCTACCCTGGTCCTTCCAGGTTTTGCTCGAAGCGTGTCCTGGGCTAGCGTCACGCTCTATTAATGGTATGCGAGGACGTACGCGAGATATTCATTCTAATGCTGTTAAGGGACAAACATATATTTTAACCACGTTAATATTGGGAAATCATATGAATTGGTGCCACAATCGATCTATCGGATTTTTAGGATTTCTATTCAAGTGTTGAAAAGAGGCTGAGAGCGAGGTAAGAGTTATATCACAAGGTGTGGTCCAAGTTAGCACTAGTACACCTGTGACAACGAGCAGGTGGGGACGAGCCGGGGACCTGTTAGGACTTAGACCCAAAACCCTGATGCATGTCCGGGCTATCAGTCCAGTTCATGATACATCGACAAAGCTTAGTTTCTGCGAGCACGTTCGATATTTTACAGATCTCGGCTACAAAAGTGGCTTTAGAAAATAAGCGCACATTATCATTTCCTTGTTACAGTTGTCTGCATTGATCAATTACGGATGCCTATGTATAATTATTATTCAACCCGACCGAACATTTTAACATGAGTCTTTGTGAACATGCTTTCTATAAATCTCAACCTCTCGCAACAGGTGGACAGGTTAAATTAAGTTTCATAAAGATCTCTCACAAATTCTCACAGGTGAAAATGCACAGTAAAGAGATTTTTTACCCTTGTCCTGCTTCATAAAAGGTAGTAGTTGTAAAAATATTCCTCTGACGGTATTTGTGACAATTTTATCCTGTTACTGACATTAATCAGTCACTACACGTGGGTAACCAAGTCGCATTACGCACATTAAATAACAGCTCGGACATTCCAGGTATGCAGATCGCTCGCACACACAACGAGTAGGTCATCCGGCTACAGGGACTGTTTATTGTGTGAGGATATTTGTTTGTTTTATATCGCATGATATACATTTCCAGTCAAATATTAAGTTCTTATTCCTTCATAAAAAGGACTTTGTTTTGCTGGGTTTTTCTTTTTTAAACTGTGTTTGCTTTAAAATATCAAAGGTATTCTGAAGGCAAGGAAACCAATGACAATGTTTCTTATAGTGATTTGACACAGCGCTCGCATTTTCTTTGCAACCAACCGAGTACCTTTCTATAACACAAGAACTATGTTCTGAAACGGAATCCATTTATAACTTAATTCAAAATGAACACTTCTTCTGCCCCGTCTCACCCCCACCTACGCTTGCACGGGATATTGAAAATAACATATATCTCTAAGTATATATGAAGAAGATAAAAATATACCCTTTCCTATATCAATAGCACGATTAATAGAATAAGGTCTTTGTTACATGTTTGGACTGAAGTGTGTAGATTTGGTCTTGGACCCCTTTGAAATGAAATGACAAGGTGTCTACCCTCATGTCATCTATATTCTTTTATCAAACATAATTATCTAAACTTCTCCGAGTATTCACTACGTCCGTACGAAATTACCCACCTTAGTAAATTTGCTCCGGAAGCAACATTGCACCTAGTCGGGAGTTCGAGCAAAGGTATATTAATTCATAACCAAATTGGTTCCTTGAGTAAATTGGTCATGCGAACCTTAAGCATTTATACTGACGTCAGTTTATGTCTCCATACTCTTGAAAGTTAATGTTCAAAACCTACGGTTGCATATTTACGATGACATGTTAGTTCTATGTTGTTTTTAAGTCTTGCTATCAAGATAAAGTTGACAGGTCCTGAAAATATTATATCGATCTGTACTTGAATTGTCATTGATATTAGCCGGCAATTTAAAAACTATCGTTTGATTTTAAAATGACGACCATACCAAGTTTTCCTTATGGAACCAAGCATAGCACAATGGAGACATCTTTCAAATCTTGTGGACTGAACTATGATATAGCAGAAGTTTATAGTATGCATAATATGATGGTGAGAATTTAGAATTTCTGAAACAAATTGTCAATAATCAGTATTTTATAACATCCAACAGTTTTTATATTACAATTTTTATATAATTATCGTGCTGTGGAAACTAAGGTCATGGTCGCAAGTTATGAAATCCGTAAAAAACATTATTGTAAGCACAAAACTTGAAAACTTGCTATGAGGCTCTTATATGATTATATCATCAATGTAGAATTACCAAAATTCGAATAGGTTTTCACAACAGTTGGTCAAAGGTCAAGGTCACACCCAGGTCACGACTTATGCATAATTTTGCAAAGATGCTCTATTTTGACTATTAACACTTTTAATCATTACATGATGGTTATAGTCAATTAAAAGTGACCGTTGTGCGACTTTGAATCAATGTTTAAAGCAATGTATACTTTCAACTACAGGTTATAGTTACATTTGGCAAAAGGAAGTATTTAAAAGTACAAATTGGCTTGTTAATACTGTTAAACTGTTCTTGAATCTCAATCTTCGAAAGGTTACTATTATGATAAGCTTGAGGATAATTTATGTATTGAAAACTATTTATTGCAACTTCCTTTGAATTTACGTATATATATCACAAAAATTAAAACTTGTAAACACAGACTCCCAATTAAAACTGGTAGATGGTATAAAATTGATAGAGAACATAGATCATGTCCACCATGTAAGCATAAGATAGGAGATGAATTTCACTTTCTGCTAGAGTGAAACATATATTTCATTTATGTCCATCAGAT
The DNA here is from genome assembly GCA_921293015.1 of Phorcus lineatus. Lineage (NCBI taxonomy): Eukaryota > Metazoa > Mollusca > Gastropoda > Trochida > Trochidae > Phorcus > Phorcus lineatus. The sequence goes on from OV121092.1 coordinate 22,424,707, forward strand.
ATAAACCATTAGTTGTTAAAACGGCTCTTTATATAAAAATGTCTAAAGACTAAAGTGTCTAAGACTTGGCTGTCTAAGATATGGCTGTCTAAGTTTTGGGACATACGCGTGAAAAACTGAACCGAGTGGCACATCATTATTTCAACTGAAATACCGCCTTAAATAACTGTTTATTTACCATTGATGTGGATACCATTTATACACCAAACGCTTAATAGTGTTTCATCGTCACATGATTGATCTAACTGAGTGGAAAACATTCTCTGAAAATCGTTAATTTTTGTTTTTTTCTGTGACATTGTTACGATAGATGTATAGATCACGAAGAAATGATTCTGTTTATGGCGTCACTAAATGGGCGTGTGACCAGTCATGCATTCACTGGTTTGTGGCCAGATAGATCTAAGCGGCCCATCAAAAGTGATATTAAAAAAGACTTTCATTACCAAACTGAACATATTTGAGTTGGGACCTTTGACGCACTATACAATATTGTAATCAGACATTCATATATTCCAAAGAAAATAGTGAAATATGTTTGTGGTTATATAAACTTTAAGAATCTGCACTGGCTTCCAATTGAAGCAAGAATTAAGTTTAAAGTCCTCTGTATGACACACAAATGTCAAAATAATTCCGCACCATTATATCTTTCAAAGTTGTTAAATGACTGTATCCCTGCAAAAACTCTTCTATCACAGAATTTGAATTTTCTCAAGATACCAAACTATAATCATACCAGTTGTGGACAGAAATCATTCAGTAATGCTGCTCCCGACTTTGGAATCAACTTCCTCACGTCATCAAGATATCATGATCACCTTAACAAATTTTAAAATCAAAACTCAAAATTTATCTTCACACCATTACCTTTTATTCTAACATGTATATGCGCTTTGAGCTTATAGCTATAATTAATAATAATACCAAAGTACGGCCAGGTTTATCAAAGTGAAACGTTTTCTTTACTAGCAGCCAGTTACACCAAAGTAAAACGTTTTCTTTAATAACAGCCAGTTACATAAAAGTAAAAGGTTTGTATATTTAGACAATTGGGAAAACATTCTATTTATTCATTTATTGTCACCACGTTCAACGTCTTATTTCGAAAGGGTATTTTTCGATTTTTTAAAATTTTCATTTCAAAGGTTGAAGCGTTTTAGGACTAGTTGATGAAGCTAAGCTTAGAAATTTTTTAAAAACTGTCAATATCTTATCTTCCTTTTTTTCAAAATACAAAGCATTTTTATACAGTCTCGCGTAAATTTGCAAAAGCATTTCAACAATAAAATATTGATACAAGTTCAACGACACGGAGCACAGTGGTGTAGTGGTTAGCATGCTTATTATCTGAAGTTAATTTTCTCGAATTACGTTTGAACAAAAAATACACCGATACGTCTCTGTTTACAAGGAGAAGGAGTCAATTTATTTTTAGTTAATTAAGGATCGTGTAATAGTCCATTGAAGTTGCTAAAAAATTATATAAATCTAATCCCATTTTGGTATTTCAATCAACATTACTAAGAATGAAGAGTAAAAACACAAAGGTAAATACTATAACCAATATTTATTCAGGGTGAAAAGGTATCGAATAAAAACTATCAGTTTTTGCTAGGGAAAAAAAGGTTTTTGAGAAATTCTGCAACAAATGTGCTACTCAAACGAAGTTAAGTGTCAACCAATTATTTTTGTTTGACATTTTATTAGACACGGGGAACGTGTAAATCAAAACTTGTAAGCACACTTTTGGTCAGAATGAGTTTAATATGTCTCAATGCATATGCACTTTTTAAACACAACTATTCTGAGGATCTGATGAAAATTCGCCATTTTGAACATAATGAGGTCCAACAAAACTGTCTCAAATTCGGTAACTTTGTTAATAACGAGTGAAACCACCACGTGCTCGTAAGAAGTCGACACAACGATGAGGCATGCTGTCGATCAGACGTCGAAAAACATCTGGGGAATGGCCTGCCACTCTGCCTGAAGGAATTGCACCAATTCTTGAAGATTATCAGGTTGCCTATGATTGTCTCTCACACGTCTGCCCAACTCATTCCATACATGCTCAATTGGTGCCAAGTCAACAGAGTATGCAGGCCAATCTATTCGTTCAATACCATTTTGGGCGAGAAAATCATTAACAACTCGTGCTCTATGTGGTCTAGCATTGTCATCTTGAAGAACAGAACTTGCTTCTATTTGACGAAGACTTGGGATGACAAAAGGCTGTAAAATTTCGTCTCTGTACCTGATACCCGTCAAATTTCCTTTGACGACGAAAAGAGGAGTCCTGTGATGTACCGAATTTTCAGCCTACACCATTACCGTACCACCTTCAAAGCGATGGCGTTGTCTGACGTTAACATCAGCAAATCTTTCTCCTTGCCGCCTATAGACGCCAAGTCTGCCAAGTCTGCCAGTACCCGCCCCCCCATTGTCGCCGTTTCAAGTCTCTATGACGTGTGCACCAGTCACGACGTCCTGCCCTATGATGTTGAAGAAGAGGTGGTCGAACCGCTTGTTATCGAGATTGAATGTTGTTGGCTCGCAGACGATTTCTTATGGTCTGGTCCGATACCTGAACACCACTTGCATTTCGCAGTTCATCTCTCAGACATCTCGCTGTAAGAAGGCGCTGACGTAAGGTCATTTTAATGACACGCCGGTCTTACCGTGGGCGATTCTGAATTGAATTGAATCTGTGTAAAACCTGTTGAAGCCACGCAATGGCTCTTCCTCTATCAAGTTCACTCAACTGACGTCTGACCATGTTAAAATTTCAACTGAGAGCAGCACGGTCATGGAAGTTTTTTTTTATGCACAAACTGTTCATGGGAAATGCATAGTGCACGTGCAAGGACATGGTCAACCCCAAAAAGTCGTAGCCAAATGCGTTTGGGCGATGCAAACAGTTTTGTGGGGCCTTGTTTTGAGCTTTAGTTCATAGTTTCTATGGAGACTGTCAAAATGGTTTTGTTGACACGATTTCCGCCATTACTTTTATATATATAGATCTGATATGTGCAATTACAATTACCTGGTAAAAAAAAGGTTTGACCCTTAACTTCTTTTGGTAGTTATGATTCCATGATTCTGAAAAAAATTAATAAGCTTTAAACATATTTTATTCATTTGATAACGAAAGGATTGGCAATGAAGCTGAAAGCTTATATTAATGCCGCTCCAACGCAAATTATATTATGAAACCAACAAACATTAAACACAAAGTTAGGACAAACGAGTGAAGTTGCAACACAAAGATAATCAATATCATAATGGTAATATCTTCTTTAGAATTACAACTCATTTGTTATTAAATTTCCAGGAAATAGCAATTAATATCGTACCATGGGTATTCTTTTTCATTAAACGGTTACTTTGTGATTTGATCGTATAAATTACTCCCGTATTTTACATCAATTTGTTAATGTTTACTTCATCAGAAACACATATGGCGAAACTTATTCATCTCGTGTCTCCAGTTTATGTATTCCAACGTAACGGAGTGCCAACTGTTAAGGAAAAAAGTCGTATTTTTACCAACTTACTTGCCTATTGTATAAGTAGTTACTTTTATTTCATTGTTAAATCCCATCATTTTAATTACGCGTCTTAGCTATACAACCTTCATTTACAACTAAATAATAATAATAAAACTTTTCCTGTTTAAGACGACTGGATGACATATTGGGTAAGTAATTGTGAAACGACTGGCTATATGACGTAATTAATGACATAAGAGTCCGTCCGTTAATTAATGATTACTAACGATGACGGAATGTCTAGCTTTGTGACTGATACATTTATTTATGACAGTGACATAAGACTATGTTGCCAATAGTGGCGGTATAAAAAAATCTAATGGTGGAGCATATACGCTCCCTATTGATGATGATTGCTTGATAGTTTAAAGAGTGCTTTCCAGCGATGGCTGATGTCACGCTCGGGCTGCGGGCTTTAACAAATTGGGAATATAATTTTGAAGCGTGGTGTAAAGGGTTTTGGTGGGAAAAGAATTTTGAATATGAATTATCTGCCTAAGGAAAAAGGTGGAAGGGGAAGGGAGGGGGGGGAATTGAGGTGTTTGTTTGGATTTTTTTAGTTTTATTTGCGAGCCTAGTGGCCCATGTCTTTTAGGTATGTGCCTAGGGCTTGATGGATGTGTGGATTGTTTTGTGGGTTCAGGATTTGGTGAATAATGTTGGGATTTTTGCCGTTTGCAGTAAGGGTAATATTTGTGTCCAATTCAAGTTTCATATGAAATAAAATCATGTTTAAACCATATTTAGGATGGTTCGTTGGGTAGTGTCGTGTGGGCATTGGGTGAGCATGTTTTGTATCTTTTCTGCGTGAGGGCAGTTTGAGGATGCTCAAAGTTTTTCTTTTCGGGAATTTCGGCATTGTGAGGCCTGTCTGTAGTTTGAACATTGCCTCATCAGTGTTTGTATTTTGGAGTAGATTATTTTTTTAAGTAGTGGTTTAGGGAGTAGTGTTTTGGTGTGTGTAGCCACTGTAGATTAAGTGCATTGTTGTTGCCAAGGGTGTTTGCTTTGTTTTTGGCGAGACTTTTGGCCTCTTGTTTCGAGTGGTAAAGTGCTCAAAGTTTTTCTTTTCGGGAATTTCGGCATTGTGAGGCCTGTCTGTAGTTTGAATATTGCCCTATCAGTGTTTGCATTTTGGAGTATATTATTTTTTAAGTAGTAGTTTAGGGAGTAGTGTTTTGGTGTGTGTAGCCACTGTGGATTGAGTGCATTGTTGTTGCCAAGTGTGTTTGCTTTGTTTTTGGCAAGACTTTTGGCCTCTTGTTTAGAGTGCTAAAGTGGCAGTGTAGTTTAATGCCCTCCTTGACCCTTGGTCGGCTTTTTCTTTTTCGAATTCACCAACGTGGGCGGGAACCCAGAGAAGTTTGACGGTCTTTCGCAGTGTGTTTAATATCTTTATGGTGGTTTGTTTTGAAGTGCCTGCAGCCCACTTAGTGAGTCTGGCGGGATGAGTATTTTATTGTGATTTTCGTCAAATTTATGTTGTAGGGCTAGCAGGATGGCCATGCGTTCTCGTTGTTGACAGACTGGTTATTTGGTAGCCTGTCTGATTTAGTTTGTGGTTCGGGTTGCCGCATGTGCAGCCCGAGTCCTTTAGTGCGTGCCTCGGGGTCCTTGGACCCATCGTAGCATCAACGGGCCAATTGGATTGTCTTGTATACATTGAAGTGTTGTGGCTTTCGCGTGTGTGGGGTTTAGTTTGTGATTTTGGTGAGGTGTCTGTTTATTTTGGGTGTGGGTAGGGGAGGAAGTTGATGTTGTGTGATGTTTTGTTTAGGTAGTTCGAGGTGTTGTAGGTTTGCTTGTTTGATTACTTTTGGATGCGTGCAGAAATGGGTGCTAGAAGTGGGGTTTTTTTGAGGTTGTGTGTGTGTGTTTTTTTATGAGGATCCACGGATGATGCGACCCAGAATTATAAAGTGAGTTGGTCCCTTATGAGGGAGAGGGAAATTTTTGAGCTGAAAGCGCTAGCCATTAAAATGGATTGTTTTTACTTCTAACTTCATATTTTTCTATATCTAATACCTGGGAGCTGAACATCAATCTCAAGATTGTGAACTTTTTTCATATATATATATATATATATATATATATATATATATATATATATATATATATATATAAAAAATAGTGCGCTATATAGTTCATTTTGGACCTAATTAGGGAGGTATAAAGAGATAGGATGGTTTACCTATTTGGTTCCCAACTTGTGCCAGAGATTGCTCCTCAGTACAATTAAAGTCCTTATTGCATCTAATTTTAAGTTCTCCGACAGGTGCATCTTAAGTGAGGTGCTTGTTTAAAATTTAGCCCTAGAAATTTAAATTGATTTTAAAAATGTACTTGATTGTTTTGGCGATGAAGTGTAGGTTTTATCTGCATTTAAGTTAATGTCCATTTTTCAGCCCATTGGCCTACTTTGTTTAGTGCGGCCTGGAATAAATCAGAGATTTGGAGGTTATTACAACAAACCCAGAGGGCGGCGTCGTCTGCAAATTTTGAGGGGCTTATTTTGGGGAGACGCGGTCAAAGGTCATCTACCATAATATTGAATGAGGTGGGACTAAGAATGCTGCTTTGAGGGGTGCCATTTTCCAGAAGGAAGTTATCGGATCCTTGTTGTGCCATTGCGACGTTTCCTTGTCTCTTTATGGTACATAATCTCAGCATTTGTGTTGGTTGCAATGGTTCTTAATTTCAGAGCATGTATTTTATTTCTAGTGTTTTCTACAAAGTCAATTGATTTTAGTTTGTTTTGTTAAATGTTTTCTCCTATATCAAATGGTTTCCAAAGAGCGTTCCAAATTGTCAGTAAACAAATTTTTGCATTGTCAATTTTCTTTGGACATCTGTATAGTTTTCACTTATATGTAATTAGGAATTGAATGTGCAAGAAGTTTGCATTTATATCAACATTCATGCCAATTAGGTTTGTATCAAAGCTAAACAATATGTCATGAAATTAACAGTATCTCTTTAACTAATAAGGAAGAAATATTTATGTATACCTGTTTACCATTGTATACGGTGAACATGTTGTGTACACATTGATTGTTGCATTGACCATATAGTGGCTGCCGTAGTTCATGTGTATTTTTGACAATGTTGCATTATATCCTTTTAGTATTTAAAGATACGCAATATCCTAGATACATTGATATTTTCCCAATGACTCGTATCGTTGAATACTGGAGGATAATACATTGTTACAGAGATTTGCATTATCTATGTGTCAGTGCCTTTATAATGTTCATTCAGTTCATATGATTGCAAAACCAAACTCAACCAAATTTTCCAAATCTTAAGCTCAATTTTTTACACTCATACAAATAGTAGATTCAAAATGAAATGTTATTGGTTTTGTGAATGTCTTAAATATAATAATAATAATAATAATAATAATAATAATAACAATAACAATAACAATAATAATGATAATAATAATAATAATAATAATAATATTATTATTATTATTATTATTATTATTATTATTATTCATATAATTTAATCCTCCAATTCATTCAAAGTTTTTGTCATCTATAAATGCTAATTGAAAAAGAGGTTAAAATTATCTTTCAAACATTTTCAAATAAATTTAAAAATTGATATAACATCGAAGACATATCTTTACTGATAATTGTGAAAAAAAATTCTTATGCAGCATGCCTTTCCTACTCTTCTTTGTTTCAATACCCAATTCTACAAGGTTTCTTGTTCATTGCTTCACTACACTTGTCAGTTGATTCCCACTTTGCAGTACAGCTGTTTTGATGGTAATGGATTAACAGTTACAGAAGGATGCTTTGCCTGCAAATATCAAAAGCATCTAAGAGGCAATCTCGTGGTAAATTAATATTCCTTGACTTTTTTAATCAGAAATACATGGCTTATCTCTTCACTTCATTACCAATTTAGTTTCTTGATTTGACTCAAAGTGATAAAAAAATATTTTGACTTGATTTATTGAATGGGGCCTTGTAGACATTGTGCAATTTGTAGATGACTTGTAGGTACTTTATTTGCTTCATCAAGTGGGATCTCATATACATGTTTATGCTGATGAGATGAGATGTGCTGGTCGTTTACATGCACTTGGTATGCTCCCTGTATCAATTAGTCAGATGGACAAGGGACCCACTCGCTTGCACAGAGCAAATATGCAGACTGCCAAACCATCAGCGGCATGCTTGTGTTACGTCCTAACACGCTCAAATTCCCACACCTCAAACAGTATAGAATGAATAAATCATAGACAATGATCTACTGGGATGATCAAAACATAAGGGACCGGTCATTTATTACAGGGGGGGTGGGCCGGGGGGGTTTTCTCTTTGGATTGTCTATAAAAATGTGGCCCTCCCCAACTCGTCGCAATTTGTTTCATGGCCCTTCCAATTTAAGCGTATTTTTTTTCATGACCCTCCCCCAAATCATATCTACGAAAGTTCTTGAAATTGGTCTTTTGAAGTATTATGGTCGGTTCTACATTCAATTTTTTGTGGATATTTCCAAAAGAGAAACTTCTTTAAGTAACGCTTAAAATAATGTTGAAAAAAACAACAGATTTACCCTACCATTGATGGGTTTAACATGATATCTGATAATGGTCTATAGTGTTTTAAAATCAGTTTTATTAGAACTTTTTTTTTACATCAACTGTATATCAAAATAGGTTTTGAATACTATTGCTTATAATACACACATGTTTAACATAGTGTAAATTCTATTTTTAATTTTATCTTACTTTTAAGGCTCATTTTTTATTTATTTTTAAAATTCAAATCACAATGTCTTTTTTATCTTTAAATAACAAAATAGGTTAGCACTGAGGGAGAGAAGGAATTTTTTAAACTTCTTTATTAAATTTACTTTCAACAGAGATAAAAAGAGCTAAGATATTGTACTAGTTAAAAATTCAATCAAAATACATATCTTGCCGACATTATTCCACTGAAAACTTGAAAAAATGAATTCATAAATTGATAAAACCATGGAAGGACCAGGTTGGGAGATAAGCTCTTGACAAAATGATTTCTTTTAAAGCAAAAAAAAAGATTTAAAATCTATCTACAAACGCTTTCAGAGTATAGGACCAAACAATGTAAAATGTCAAATCTTTATACTTTATAGGAATTAAATTATCAAATTTCATAACATTTAAACTGTTTGTGTATGAGTTTGATTAAAACAAATTTAACCGTCTACATTAAGTTTGTAGCACAAGAAATCTATAGAATTTTGAAGGTACATAACATAAGGATAATAAAGGTTTCACAGAAATTACATATGTTACATTTGCTACATGTTACATAATATTTAAACAATAAAGCGTAAAACCCAAAAAGTATGGAAGCTTAAGTATGAATATAGCAAATGTTCCCAATTTTTGGAATATCAACATTGGAATTTATTTTTCTAAATATGCATTTAGATATTTTTCATAAGTATGGCTATATTAACAAATTTGCACCAATCAAGCCATCTGCTAAAGTGTTACGGTTTCATAACTTTGTATCATTGAGAATGATTAATATAATCATTCAGATATTAATAATTTGACTAGCTGTTTTAACTTTATGAGTCTATAGTTATCAAATATGCATCTTTGTTGTATAAAAATATAGCAAACACCTGTTAACTGCTTGTATAAACTCTCAGTCCAACAGAACTACTTTTCTACTTTTTGTTCTACAAGAATTAAGAACAATGAATTGAGCAGTGAATTCATGGTGATTTTTTTTTATATAAGCATGTGTCTTTAAGAATATAAACCAGTTTTGCTCATATTCTGGAATTTCTTTTGCTTTGATAAGACTTTATGATAATGTTTCAGCTTCTCTTTCAATTGCTAAAGAAGGATGGTTTTATAACTGTCTATTTCAAAATGACCCTCCCCAACCTTTCGTATTTTTTTTCATGACCCTCCCCTGGTGGCTGTATACTTTTTTCTGACCCTCCCCTGAAAAGCCCCGGCCCACCCCCCCCTGTAATAAATGACCGGTCCCTAATGAAATCAAATCTATGAATCTAAAGCTCATGAAAAGATAAAACCATTATAATATCATATCATGTGTAACATAATGTGTCAACAGATGAACATGGACATGTATTGTTGGAATAAACGTCTCTAAAACATCTGGAGTCAATGATCAAGCGCACATTCCGATAAAAAGTAAGGGGATGCAACGGGGTAAAGGTCTTTACTTCTTGATCTATCTGATTGCACTTGGTTAAAACTGCCGAAAAGGGCGGGATCCTGATGACCTGTATGCTGAAAACCCGACAGCCATTTGCTTTTTTCACTTTCTGAGACACTCTAATCTCTTCCCCCCCCCCCATTACAATTGGTCCAAGAGGATAGTGCTGCACTGCTTCTTCAGGAAGTCCATGCCAATCAATAAGGTGTCATAAAATGGGGCTTCGAGTACCTGCTAGTTGTAATGAGCTCCTCCTAATGTAATATGTCACATTGTACATTATCTGACCCTACATCTTTAAAGACTGACCCCCATTATTGATGAGGATTTCCTGAATGGATTTTGACTACAGGGGCGATAACATCCCCCCCCCCACATACACACTTTCAAAGGACCTTTGGGTTACCGTTGGCAACACCTCACTGTCCATGCCAGCCTCCTGTGCCTCCCGCCCCTTGCCTCCATCTTCTGTTTAGGTGCTCGATTCCATTTACAGATGTCCTTCCTTCTGGAAGCTTATGACATTCTGCTTGAAGGGACCCTTGTTGCCGCAGCTGAAGTACTCCTCGCTTCACAGAGTCAGGCTTCACGACAGAGAACAATTGCAGTTGTTGCCCTCCCCGTTGTCTGGGTATTTGCTGCTGAAGAGTCATCAATTCTTTAGTGATAACTACCAGGGCTACTCGTATCTCTTAAAATGACTGGGGCCTTGACACTGTGGATTTCAACTCTCTCGTCTCTATGGAAATCATCCACAAATGTGGCTGTTGCCGAACTTCTGCTGTCCTGTGGCCCATCATCCTCTGCCTCAGTTGACGTCAACCTCACCATCAATAAGACTACTGAAACCATCCTGTCCATCATCTCCGCCATTCTGCCGATCATCCCCTCCATGCTACCTGAATCGAACCGGCCACCACTTTTGCCAATTTGTTCATCCAATCACCACCTACTCACATAGGTGCCAGCGTGTTCACTGGTTGAGATTCAATGTTGACAGTCACTGGATATTGATAGTCATCGACTGTGCTGTTTGATCCTGGTCACCGCGCTCCATCGACACCCCAGCAACCTCGTTCTCGACATCCTGGTACCTGTGGCAATTGCATTATTTATGTCCCTTCCCCCTCCACAGGATCATCACACTTCCTCAATAGTTAAAAAGTTCAACACTCTCCTCACAACCACCGTATCCTCCCAAGAAGGGAGCTCTCTTAACCTTATCCCTGCTGGATTGTTTGCAGGTTTTTCAGAGAGCACAAAAAGTGTAAACTTCTAACAATTACATCACATGGGCATCCCTCATGTACAGTTGTTCTCTACTTTATAATGTTTTTGTAATTGTTACCTTTGAATTAATAACTATGAAATTGTCCCCAATCAAATAAGCAAAATATGACAAAGAATTAAAGGGAATAAGAAATACTGTATATTCTGTAGATAAAAAAATGTTATTTGAAATGTAATTTGACCTTTAATGCAAAGAAATATTTTTTAACCATAGCCTAATTGAATATTGGTCATTTGTTGTTTGAATTTATGCAAAACAACTGACGACAATAAAATAATTGCTATCTGGACCAGATCTGTGTATGGTAAATACATGCAAACATGTCAAATAAGATGTATATTTGAAATTGAGGATAGATAGTCCGACAATTGACAACAAGAAAGTAACCAATGTTCTAAATCTTCATACGATCGATGGCCAAGGGAAATAACTCTTAATAATGTTACGTCTTCAAACGTATATTGAAGTTGAGTGAGGGTGAAAGTAGACGAGAGGCGATCAAGATACTTCTTTATTTTTAGAACGTCTAACTTACAACAAGGGAGGTAATCCCAACATGGGTATCATACTGAAAGCGCATACCGCTACATCCCTCTCCTTCAGATCAATGTTAACATCAAGGATGGATAAAAAAACAAAACATCAGCTTCAATGTTAACTCTGAGCTTTTGCAATGAAAAAATAAAATAAAATTAAAGTCTTTTAAGATCACTGTACTTCTTGTGGTAACTCAAATGTTCATTTCTTGAACATTAGGTCAGTCATTGTTAAATGTCACTTGCTGAAACAAACATTCAAATTCACATTGCATGCAAAAACAAATTAGGATATAATATAGTCTCTCAGTTTCAGGAGAGGTTTGATTACACGCCCACATCTGGTGTGTCTCTCAGTCTGAATCGGTGGTGGTAGCACTTCAGGTTTGTTAGGGTGTACTGTCCCATTAACTGGTGTGGTTGATGTACTATCAGACTGAATTTCAGGTACTTGTACTGGGAATGTCAGTTTGCAAATTGAACTGGACTGATCTTGGACCATGGACATGTTTCCTATTTTTCCTATACATAGGTGGTACCTTCTTCAGCCATTACATTGTAGGACCTGATATTTACCTGCTCTTGGACTTCACCTTTTCTCCAATGTTTATCTTTACCAAAGGTTTTAAGAGCACAGTGTCACTTTTGTCTAAAGGTTTGAGAGGTTGAGCTTTTCTAATGAAATAATGTTCTTGCTTGTTCTTCTTTAATTTCAGTTTTCTTTTCACACTTTTGAAGAGTCAACTGTTTCTGATTCAAATTCATATCAAATCAAATCATAGAGTCTATCGATTACAAAGAAATCTACGCGTTCGGCTCCGAATAAAATCAACAGGTTCCGAATCTACGTTCGAATCACAAAAAATTCAAAACACAATAGGTTTATCTCCTAAGTAGACGAGAGGCGATCAAGAAACTTCTTTATTTTTAGAGTGTCTAACTTACAACAAAGGGAGGTAATCCCAACATGGGTATCATACTGAAAACGCATACCGCTACAAATAAAATCATTTTTATTTCAAGCCACTTATTAAATAATCTTTTTAACAGTTATTTTGAATTAAGTCCCTTTTCAAATAAAACATTAATACAGCTTTACAGCTTTGACTTAAAATAATAAGGCTGTCATTTCTATGAAATAACTTCCCTAGACTAGTGTTGTTTTTAATCGGTCATGGTCGTCAGACTCTGAGCCGATGCCGTCAGAACTTGAGGAGGAATCTTCCACTGGCTAGAATCTATATGGATTCTGCGGTTCAGCAACCTGCGGGTGTCACGAAATAAAACCGCCCCCAGTATAAAATCTCCCCCTGGCGATTTTATAGTTAAATCATTGATTCAGAACTGACAATGGACCACAAATAGATAAACTTTGTAAAACTTGTTATTACCAGCTCCGTTGCATCAGTCAAATACGACATCTTACTACAAGATATGCTGCTAAAATACTAGTGCAATTGCTTGTTCATTCTAGGCTTGATATAGTAACAGTTTGCTGATAGGAATCAGTAAACGTCAACTAAACAAACTTCAGAAGGTTCAAAACGCTGCAGCAAGAATAGTGACTAGAACTTCTAAATCATGTCACATAACACCTGTACTTAAGGATCTGCACTGGCACTGGCTTCCAATTGAAGCAAGAATCAAGTTTAAAGTCCTCTGTATGACATACAAATGTCATAATAACTCCGCACATTATACCTTTCAAGGATGTTAAATGACTATATCCTTGCAAAAACTCTTGGATCACAGAATTTGAATTTCTCAAGATACCAAATTATTGGGTTGGATGAACATACTTGGAGAGGGCGAATCTTTACTGGGTTGGATAAACATATTTGGAGAGGGCGAATCTCTACTGGGTTGGATGAACATACTTGGAGAGGGCGAATCTTTACTGGGTTGGATGAACATACTTGGAGAGGGCGAATCTTTACTGGGTTGGATGAACATACTTGGAGAGGGCGAATCTTTACTTGGTTGGATGAACATACTTGGAGAGGGCGAATCTTTACTTGGTTGGATGAACATACTTGGAGAGGGCGAATCTTTACTGGGTTGGATGAACATACTTGGAGAGGGCGAATCTTTACTTGGTTGGATGAACATACTTGGAGAGGGCGAATCTTTACTTGGTTGGATGAACATATTTGGAGAGGGCGAATCTTTACTGGGTTGGATGAACATACTTGGAGAGGGCGAATCTTTACTTGGTTGGATGAACATACTTGGAGAGGGCAAATCTTTACTTTGTTGGATGAACATATTTGGAGGGGGCGAATCTTTACTGGGTTGGATAAACATACTTGGAGAGGGCGAATCTTTACTTGGTTGGATGAACATACTTGGAGAGGGCGAATCTTTACTGGGTTGGATGAACATACTTGGAGAGGGCGAATCTCTACTGGGTTGGATGAACATACTTGGAGAGGGCGAATCTCTACTGGGTTGGATGAACATACTTGGAGAGGGCGAATCTCTACTGGGTTGGATGAACATACTTGGAGAGGGCGAATCTTTACTTGGTTGGATGAACATACTTGGAGAGGGCGAATCTTTACTTTGTTGGATGAACATACTTGGAGAGGGCGAATCTTTACTGGGTTGGATGAACATACTTGGAGAGGGCGAATCTTTACTTGGTTGGATGAACATACTTGGAGAGGGCAAATCTTTACTTTGTTGGATGAACATATTTGGAGGGGGCGAATCTTTACTGGGTTGGATAAACATACTTGGAGAGGGCGAATCTTTACTTGGTTGGATGAACATACTTGGAGGGGGCGAATCTTTACTGGGTTGGATAAACATATTTGGAGGGGGCGAATCTTTACTGGGTTGGATAAACATATTTGGAGGGGGCGAATCTTTACTGGGTTGGATAAACATATTTGGAGGGGGCGAATCTTTACTGGGTTGGATGAACATACTTGGAGGGGGCGAATCTTTACTTGGTTGGATGAACATACTTGGAGTGGGCGAATCTATACTGGGTTTGATGTAAATTCTTAGAGGGGGAGAACCTATACTGGGTTTGATGTAAATGCTTAGAGGGGGCAAATCTCTCTGGGTTTGATGTAAAGTCTTAGAGGGGGAGAACCTAGCTATACTGGGTTTGATGTAAATTCTTAGAGGGGGAGAACCTATACTGGGTTTGATGTAAATGCTTAGAGGGGGCGAATCTATTTTGATATTGGCTTTCTAAGTTTGTTCGTTTATATATTACTTGAGTTTGTACGGCAATGGTGTATTGTTTGATTCGTATGTTTTGGGTATTAACAGTTATCCGAGTTTTTGTGTGGATATCGCTAGATTTTTACTATACATCTCCTAATTACGAGAAAGTATAAATTAATTAGGAAATAGCTATGTCCTAATTAGGACTTAGTTATCTCCTAATTAGGTGTTAACTAAGTCCTAATTAGGGGTTACTTATCTCCTAATTAGGCATTACTATCTCCTAATTAGGAGTTACTATCGCCTAATTAGGAGATAAAAAAAATTTGACTGTGGCACTAGGGTGCTTCCGTACAAATCGGTCAGACTCATCTGATTGATTCTGTGTATAAGCATGTTCATCAACCCTGTATATATTCGCCCCCTTGTACTGCATTTTGTTTTGTGCATCAAGCCTGGTATAGATTCGTCCCCTCTAACTGTATAAAGGTATGTAAATCCAACCCAGATAAATACTGGAAGTTTGATCGTTGACATGCCGTTGGTGGTATAAGAATAAATGATGTGTACAAACAGTCAAATGACGATGGGTTCAGACAATGTTTGGAATACAGTCGTATGATAAAACATTTATAAACTTTGGCAGGTTTCTAAGAACAATAAAATCAGAAGATGTAAATATCTCACTATAAGATGAATGTTTGAGAATTTAAGGAGCTTTTCAGGAATATATTTGTTTCTAGTTTCATTAAAAGCTGGACAGCGAAATAAATAGTGGAATTCATCAGCGATTGCCGGCAAAACACATAATGTACAAGTCCTATTTTCTCTGGGAATATTCTTCCAACGCCCTGTCTCAACAGGTAAATAATGATTAGATGTTCTGAATTTTAATAAAGGAGAACTTATATACTTAGGTAGTAAAAGATATCCATCTAATGATATAGGGCCTTGAACTTATAATAGTAACCTTTGGAGCTCGATCATTTCAACAGCGCTCCTCCTATTTTGATAGAACTGATCTTTATGAATGTTTTCAATTTTGTTAAGGAGCCAAATTCGACTATAATGACCAGGACAATTATAATTATAGTTGTTAGCAAGGAAGTTCTGAGTAACTCGAGCTGTGTCACAGTGTGTGCGCTCGGGCATTGTCTTGTTGGAAGATCACAACTTGTGCCTGTTGTCGAAGAAAGGGACAGACGAAGGGATGGAGAATTAACGACGTAACATTGAGTCATTCACGATAACCAACGGTGTCTTCTCCTCACCAAGTATGCCTCCCCAGACCATGACACTTCCTCCTCCGTGGGGCACCACTTCCTGCACGCGACATGCAGCGGTTCTCTCTCCCCGACCGCGGTAAACACTTACTCTTCCATCTGCTTTGAAGAGACAGAACCGACTTTCATCAGAGAAAAGCACCCTCTGCCACTAACGTCGCTGCCAACGTAACCGTCCTCGCCCATCTCAGTCTTCGTTGGTGATGTTCGGCTGTCAACAGCTGTCTCCGGAACGGTCTCTTTGCCCTGATGCAATGGAACTTCAGATGTCTGGCCACTGTGCGTCTGATTACCCGGTGAACCAGAGCATTCGATGCCGTAGTGTAACGTGCGCAGATATTGGTCGTCCTGCTGGGTTGTGACTATCGGTCGGCCTGATTTAGGTCTGTCTGTCAGCATTATAATAAACCCCAAACTTCTTCCAAGTGGCGACATAACTGGAATTCAAATGTTTATTACTACTACACATGTCCAAACAAACTGATACAAGTTCACATCCACACCATGAAAAACAAGTGTCAATGTCATAGTGTAGCCAATTGTGTTGGTGCCGCCCACCGCACGGACGCGACGCACCAACACATTTGGCTACACTGTTATTATAGTGTGTAAATTTCATTGTCTACCCGAAAAGGAAGGGCATGGCAGAGGTTCTTACGGTGGACGTAGCATCAATTTCCAAAATCCCAAACTATTGGGTCAAACAACTATTTAAAAACAACTGAAAACAGGCTTTAAATCTGCAAAATATCAATTCTCACCAACGTGGTACCTTCATCTTCTGACTCCCCCTTTGTTTTCCACCCATACCAAATTAACATCAACCAAATCCCTGCCAATAAGCAATTGAAATCTCAAGGATAACTGGTTTTGATCTGCTTATCTTTTTGCTTCCTCTAGTTTTACAAAATTGCAGAATTTTTTTCTCCCAGTTACAAAACGCTCAGGATAAAGAAAGTTTTAGCAAGACAAATACAAAGTTTACAAAGTTTCTGACAAAATTCATGCATTATAGAATTTTATCTTTCAATCGCTAATTTATCTTGCTTCTGTAACTACTTATTTAGTTTCTCAAGGAATTTAAAGTAAGTTTAAATGAAGAAGAGGTCTGCAAGATTTAAACATCAGAGTAAATACCACAGGTGCTGCTGGCTAGGTTTCTAACATTCTTACAATAATGGGGATCTAGTATCAGCCTCTAGTATCTCAGAAACACAAACATGTGAAATTTAAACATTAATCCTGGAGATCTATGATTATTTTACAACTGATAAAACAATTCCATGTTGATATTGTTTCTTAAAAATACTACAGAATTAATTGAAAAATTGTTCCACTGATGATAAACAATGTTAAATGAACATAGGCTATTGAGTCATGAAAATAAAGCATTACCAAATGTAAAATAATTGTGTCAACTGCAAAGCAAATCAAATATGTATTAAATATTTCAAATAATATTTTGCAAAGAATCAAACAATCCATCTGAGAGTGTGAAAAAAGACTTTTTCCATGTCTGTTACTTACTACGGATTTTTAGTTAAAATCAAAGGTGATACATTATTTCATTATCTTTTAAACTTAATTCTGATAGTCTAACAATATTTCAGTTCATTTCCAAACTCACTGTCTCCTGACCATTTTGAAATATGGATTTCAAAACCCAATTTGTTGTTTAAAGATCAACTAAAATGACTCATGGCAACTTTCATGATTCATTCAAATGTATTCCATTTTGCCAGTGACTTGAATTTAAATTTTTGAAATCGGCCGAGAAACAATTTTAATACGGATTTTTCGAAACACCAGCTATAATTAGCACCAGTGAACAGAACTGAAAGGTCACTGAAGCGTGTCCTGCCGCATGACATGCGAGTATTCGCCCCTATAACCTCCTTAATGAAAAAAGAACAGCAAACCTCGCTCTTTTAACAACTGTTTAAACATAATTAAAGTCATCCAAGCAACTCCAACCTCCGACAAATTCATATTCAATATATCTTTCGTTAGTTGTATATTGATCTTAGCAAAAGACAGTGTTTAAATACGATGCTATGTGCACTATCCCATAACATATGTACCTCAATTACGACGGCTACCAAATGTTGTCACAACAATAAGACTGGTTTAACAAGGCCATTATGTTATCCCATTGCATTCAATTTCAATTCTTAATTTAATGGTCTCTAATTATACCAATTGGATTTTCACGCCGTCAAGCGGAATATATTTCCTGTGAAAATGCATAACTCTTGGCATTCGACTGCTACTTATAGTCTATTGTCAGGACGTCCAATCATTATTTACCAGTGAACTTGTAAAATATATATTCAACCAATAGATTGAAAAAAGGAGATTTGGCTTCATCCACTCACAGTCGTCTCAACCTTCGCTGGGAACAGACGACCCCCCTTCAGCTCCCATGAGCATACAGAGAACTGACGTCGTGGACTTCATTCCGGCTCCTTTCGCCATGATACGCTCGGATACTATCACCATGGATCGTATCATCTCCTTGGACAAATTCTACCTTGTCACCTGGTTCACACCATCCAACCATGCCTCAACTACGGTGTCGCAGAATTCATTCAATCACAGATTACTAAACTAACTGGATTACTATAACCATCCAACCATGCCTCAACTACGGTGTCGCAGAATTCATTCAATCACAGATTACTAAACTAACTGGATTACTATAACCATCCAACCATGCCTCAACTACGGTGTCGCAGAATTCATTCAATCACAGATTACTAAACTAACTGGATTACTATAACCATCCAACCATGCCTCAACTACGGTGTCGCAGAATTCATTCAATCACAGATTACTAAACTAACTGGATTACTATAACCATCCAACCATGCCTCAACTACGGTGTCGCAGAATTCATTCAATCACAGATTACTAAACTAACTGGATTACTATAACCATCCAACCATGCCTCAACTACGGTGTCGCAGAATTCATTCAATCACAGATTACTAAACTAACTGGATTACTATAACCATCCAACCATGCCTCAACTACGGTGTCGCAGAATTCATTCAATCACAGATTACTAAACTAACTGGATTACTATAACCATCCAACCATGCCTCAACTACGGTGTCGCAGAATTCATTCAATCACAGATTACTAAACTAACTGGATTACTATAACCATCCAATTTGATCTCAAACAACCAAAGAGTAAGTCCCTACTTCACTCAACCCATCCCTCACGCAACCCATCCACCAACACGCAACCCTCACGCCAACCGTCCCGTCCCCAACCCGGTAATATTCATCCAACCCACCATGATTCCTCATCTCTACCTCCTCCTATACCCACGGCCACTCAAGACACAGCCTCCAACCAACCAGTCATTCCAGACCTCACTACCACCAATCACTCCACCAACAAAAGAGCCAGAGTGGGCTCTACCCCCCTTCATGGAAGATGAATCTATCACCCAACCCACAACCCTACCTCAACCCCAACTTGATATAGTTCACCAACCACCCATCCCAAAAGCTGAACCATGACCCACAACCAAATTTTCCTTAACCCCCCCCCCATCTGATGCCTTACCCCCAGCTCTCAAAACACGGATCAAGATACAGATCCAAAAGGCAGCAAACAGCTCAATCTCTCATCCAATAACAGCTCAGTATCAGCAAACACGGATCCAAATCCTAACACCAAAGCCATACCAACTGTCAAAAGCTTGTATCTGAATCCACCAACTCTGAATCTAGCTTCTCGATCCGCTATAACCAGCATCCACGGATCGCATGAGGACCAATCAGACCACCACACCAAGATAATGACAACACATAAGCTCACCAAGCCCTTATGGACGCCGTCTACTCACATCAAACCCAAGAACTACTGGCCATACGAAACGTTAATGGTCACAACTATTACATTCAACCCTCATCTCAGCTTACAGGAACATTTACAATACTCACTAAACAGTTTCGAACGGACATGAAGATCCAGCAAATACCAAACCACACCTGCCAACACCTCCTTGAACTGATGGAAATACAACAACTACCCATGATGTTTCAAAAAAAGGTCCTTGCCAGATACCTACAGTACACTACACCAAAGAAACTGAACAAGGACACCACCATCAAGGCATCATACGTCATGTTCTCTGTCTGGAACTCTAAAAACTAAAAGAAACAGCCTCAACCTACTCCCTACCACTTCTTAATATTTTTACAGCCTTTTGGTCCCAGTATTTTTGCTGTTAAGCTCAGCAAATCACACCCCCCCCCCCCCCCCCCCCCCCTTTTGTGGGTGCCTGGCCTCCCTCAGGGTTGGAGTTGCTCTTTCCTGCAGCCTTGTGCTCTACCGACCTGGCTGTGTCGGTTCACAAAGTACTTCTTCCATAATTTATTTCCTTTTCTTTTACTTTAATATACCGACATCACCAAGAGGTGGAAGCAGACGTTAAACTCCAACTCAACAACAACATTCATGCACTTCTACTGACAATGACACTCATTTGAAAGAGAAGACCGTAACTGTTACAAAAATTCTTTAGGATTATATAGAATGTTTCCAACGCTTGTGCCAGGTATGTTATTATATCATCGATTGTTAATTCAAAGACAGGGACATTGCTACACGGTGTGAGATGTTATATTAGATAACAATATATGTTAGTTAACTACAAACGTATCATCCACTTAAGCACTAAGTTATCTCGAAAGTTAAGTGAAAGAAAATTTTCTGCGAAAGATGATACAAATGCCACTACAGTAAACATATATTACATAGTCTCCTGTTCATTAAAATTTTTTCAAGTTTTCAAGACAATTTAAAACTTCATATCGATAAATACATGATATAACACTACATGTTATCCATTAGTGATGGATCTCTCACCGACCGAGTTACAAACTTTTTTATATAAACCCACCCGAGGAAACTGTGTCCAGGGATTGTCACAGTCCAATCAAAGTTGATATGTCGACTAAGAAGAAAAGTTGATATCATGCAGCAGTAATATATCGTATTTAGGAATTCTTTCGGTCATGCTATTGCCTCTATTTGGCTGTTAAATTAGCTTAGAAATACAGAGAAAATCAAAGGGATGGAGTTTCAGCTGACAACTAACACGTCACACACTAGGTGTGGCGTCGAGTCATGCTTCGATGATTTTGTCAAAGCGTTTGCCAGTCTCATTAGGCCGTTGTCCAAAACAGGGATGTAGAACGTCTCCTAGTAGTCAAATTAAAGTGTATATTTTCATATTTTTTGGCTCTATTGACTCTTATAAGTGATACGAATACAGATGATTATTTGTGAAAATCAAAAATATGTGCTACGTCTCCTCTTTAAAAGACATATGTTTAACAAAGATATTCAAAATGACTAAGAATGAGTTATGATGACAGCTACTGTAGAGACGGAGCTAGGTACATGGAAGTAAGGTTGGACGCATGTTTGTTGCAGGTGAAGAGATGAAGGGGACGGGTCTGGTGGTCATCAGTTTTCTTCTCTTTGCACAGCAGAACAACGCACAACAGACTGCAGGTTCCTGCTTTACATTATCACATCGTATCTTGTTCAATATCGTCCATCAGACAACATCTAAAAGCTTTCACATTTAACAAAATAACTGATATTTTGTTGGGAGAAAACTTGCACCCAAGGAAAGTAAAACATTCCAGCAGCTGTGTTAATTACATTTTATCCCATGTTAATTTTTTTCTGATCACTGTTGATACTTTACTATATAAGTTCATTTCTTGCCTTTTTTAACCTCGCATATGTCTAGTCAAAAGTAGGTTTCATACATTTCTCTACCTTTGGACAAACGTAAGCTTGTATATTTGAGGGAAGCATGGTGTGCCTAGTCAGTATATATTCAAGTCTTACCCTTTTAGGTAAATCATTCAAAGACTGGTTTATTACAGTTCAGTTGCTATATGCAAAACAAAAGAAAACAAACTTGTGATGATCATTTTTCATAAATGCTGAAATAAAAATTTTCATTTGACATGGTTACAGGAGCCTTGATGACTGAGAGTAACCCATGCACAAATGCGGTTACATGTGGCGAGTGCATCAGAATGTCTGGGGTGTGCTCCTGGTGTGCTGCAGAGGTACGTGCCCCCCTTGGCCCCTTTTTCCTCACTCTCAAGTAGCAAGCAGCAATTCTTTCAGGTCATCAAATCACAACTGTCATGGTACTTTAAAAAGTTTACAATCAGATATGGAAAAAATTATGGGTTATATATCTCAGTTAATATGCATTATTGATGTCAGCCAATAATTCAGGGGTCAACATCTCAGGTTTGCTATATTTTTGTCAAATAATGTCATAATAAAATGAACAATCAATCAGAATAAACATATTTCAAACACTGTTTATATAATGCAAATCCAGTTTTTGTTTTGATTTCAGAACTTTGATCTCTCTCGTTCTCGATGTGATTTGAAAGAGAATTTGATTTTGCTTGGTGGATGTAGCGCCAAAGATATTCAGTCCCCAGAACATGATCTTGTCATCACCAAGGTTTGTTTATTAAGATGTTTTAAGACATTGTGAAAGTCAGTTGAAATGTACTTTTCAATACAGGGCTATTTATATTTTTATCTCATCATGCCTTAAAGGCTCATTTGATAATGGGATTAAGTCCATCCATCAACTTTTAATTTTTCAGTTCATCAGACTTGAAAGGGCTCTTGGCATGGCCCTTTGTACGTTGTCTGTTGTCCATTGTCAGTCATTCATCAGGCTTCGTCCTTGCACCAAGGCGATCGGAATTTGTACATTTAGGACTGACATCTTATATCAGAATAACATCTTTGTTCCATGAAGGTTACAGTTTATAGATTTGGTCTAGACCACCTTTCAAACTAGGATGCAGATGTGATTTTTTTCAGACACTAATCATGCAAGTTATCTAAAATTCCACTCACAAGGCAACAATTCCCAGTTGAAGTTGCTCTGTGTTTACCCAAAATCTATTACAATGTATTAATACATACATTGACGTCTCAACTATCCAACTGGTAACTTCAGAGACAGTATTCTGCTTTTGAAGGTCACGGTACAAGTTTGGTTTCAAACACACCTGGTTTATCTCGTAAGTGTATGAATAAGCTTGTTAAGACTGCCTTTACTAACTGGACTGGGACAAGCATATCAAAACCTTGTATCCAGTGCATATTTGCAGGGGTTTGGTTGATGTTAATTTGGGATGGGTGGACAAAAAAGGGGGCAGTGAGAGAATGGAGGTAGGATATTGGTGAGAAAGGATATTTTGCAGATTTAAAGCCTTTTTTCCCCGCGTCGCAATGCGGAACGGGGAACTAGGAATTCAGCGGCGTCTGTACGTACGTACGGATTCTTGTTAACGCGAAAACTCATGAAGCTTAGCAGCTAGAGTGTTCATATTTGGTGACAGCTTTCAATAGAGGAAGACTCAGACACTGGTTGACTTTGGTGACCTTGACGTCATTTTTAAGATCACAAGACACTTTGACCACTTTGTTATACATTGTTAATGCGATATCTCGTAAAGCTTAGCACCTAGAGTGTTCATCTATGTTTTTTCCTAAGGTAGAATATGGCCTAGGAGTTTTTTTACTTTAAGTCCAAGTCTCTGAGTTGTGTGGACCCAAAGAGCTTGGATATTGGGATTTTTTAACAACAGAATGCCTCATAATAGTAGCCTGTGGAAACAAGTTTGCTTTTAACAGCTAATATCAGCAGTTTTACCTGAACAGCCCCTGGCAGTGGATATAAGGTACAAAAAGAAATAATCCAAACCCAAGCATCAGTGTTTACCCTCAAGGGGTCCGCAGCCTTGATGAGGCGCGTTGACTCGCTGGATTATAGGTAAAATTTCTCTTCTGGGCCCCCAGTGGACCAGTTTCAAAGAGCAGGACTCTGATGATTCCGTCAACCTCTCCAGTGGGATGGTATAGGCTGAGTCGCAGGGAACAAGCCCATGTATTATAGCCATTGTGGGATAAGGTCTTACGTCAATCGTGGTTCTGTAACAGGGCAGTCCAAGCTGTTACAAACCCATGCACGGTAGCTGTGGTTCGTTATAAAGGCCAGTTCTAGCCCTTGTGGACCCATGTACAGTAGTTGTTCCATAGCAGAGGTCAGTTTAAGTCAGAACGGACCAGAGAACGGTAGCTGTAGGTCATACTCGGCCATTAGACACCTGTGAAGGGAATCTGTCACTACATAATAGTGACAGTCCAAGCTGTAAGGGAATCATTCTGAGTCAAATAGTGCATGGTTTCGTAACGGCAGTCACACTAGTGACCAATGGTCCTGGATCTGTAGATGGATCAGACCCAACTGTTTGATGCAGGCTAGCCTGCACTGCTCAAGATGAAGAACACTGAGATCAACCATTCTCAAGGATGACATGGGCAATCCATTAAGTTTTGGAAAGATTGAAAGAATGTTTGTTGTTCTGTTTAATTTTGTCCAATGCTATTGTTTAACAATAACTAACTCACTTAAAATTTCCCTTGGAAGTCAAATTGATAAGCATTAGGGATAAATTATAATTTCTCCGGCAAATTGGTCTTACTTTCAGCAGGATCCGGCATGTGGTCACAAAAGACAACAGAGCATCATTGTTATATGTGTTACAGAATCAGGATAATTTCAGAGAAGTTCTTCTCTCCTTTAACGATTGTCATGCTGTTACAAAAGAGAACGATCCTCGGGAGGACTTGAATTGAACTTTTACTAGTTTAAGGAAGACAAGATTTTCTGGATTACAAATTCTTTTGTTTTGGAGTACTAGTATATGCTTACGCCTTCATCAAGTGGGATGCATGGAATAAGAAATGGGGTACATATATAACGTAACAAGTAAACATTATTGGGATAGTCGTAAACAATAGGTTTGTAACCTGCAACTATTTGGCTAAACCACTTAGTATAACAACTATAGAAAAATCAGC
Source organism: Phorcus lineatus (assembly GCA_921293015.1). Taxonomy (NCBI): domain Eukaryota; kingdom Metazoa; phylum Mollusca; class Gastropoda; order Trochida; family Trochidae; genus Phorcus; species Phorcus lineatus. Next base: position 22,449,682 of record OV121092.1, read on the forward strand.
ATCGTAGAGAGATGCGTAACATAGATACAAGCACTGAGGCTCTTTATGACGAGATTGTCTTGGAGGGAAAAACTTGTTAATTAGATACAGCTACTCCACTAGACCTGACTATACAAAGCTTGCTACGGGGGCCCTTAAATAGAATTAACACCTGCCCGTAATAAGACGGGTTTAACACTTTATGGGTTAACCTTTGTATACATAGTTATATACAATGAACTCTTGCCTTCTACGCCATCTCAAAACACAACATGTGGTGGTGAGTGCCAGTCATGCTTCAATGATTTTTCCAAGCGTACACCTGTCTAATTTGGGCGTATTCTTAATACAGCGTATAAAGGATTAGTAATAGCCTAATTAAAGTGTATGTTGCCCCAATTTCATGCTCATATCATTCCCAAAGACATTGTAGATAGATATGATAATCTGTCATATGATTTCTGTATGATATTGTGGTAAAATGTTTTTCAATTAGCTTGAAAGTATAGTTAAATGCATGTGCTTTCATCTATTGTAATTTGTATATATTCAGATCAGTTTGTAAACATTTGGATGTATCCTAGGTTGTATTTTGTGGTTAGGGTAGTTATGTTTTCGGGAGCACTAAGATTGGAGAGGTATCGAGATTGCATTGTTTCCCTAATGCCAGTAATAAAGTATGTAAGGGCTAGTAGCAGGTGGCAGTTGTCAGTCCTACGACAAGCAGCTTAATCACAATGGTGATTCAGAAAATCTTTACTTTTTCAGGATTAATGAATCTTTGTCACACACTTTTGTAAAATATATGTCAAAGCGACAAATAACATTGACACGTTAATATGTCAAAGTCTGCCAGGCGTCATACGATGCCCACAGCAGGGAGAAGTTTAAATGTATCAACTATTTGCTTGTTTCTCTTTGTTTATGAATACATTTTAAAGAGCCACTCCATGATTTTAATAACATATTATTTACCTTTGATATGAACCTAAATGTCATATGTGGCGATATAAAATCAAAACATCTGAACTTTTCATGTCTAAAAGACATATTTATGAGAATTACTGGTTTTCCATGAAAATCTAAAAACAGCCTTATAAATGCACAGAGGTGTAGATATCACATCCAATATACATGGATACTAGTTATATAACCTAACAAACACTATCAACTCCTAAATGCCCTCCTGGCTGTTTTAAATAAGTCTCCAAAATTACGTTTGACTATTTTGCGCGCGCCACTGTCCGGTTTTCGATCATAATCGCGACGTTAGACCTTCATATTGTCACTGTAAAAAAACAATAAGCTTTAAAATGTGTCTTTTTGGTAACAGTCGATACTTCGCAATGAAATGACACCATTTGTTAAGTTTGGCATATATGACTCCAACAACTCACGGAGTGGCTCTATAAGATATTTTAGCCGTGCATATATTTCCTTACCTGAGTGTCAATATTTAAGTTGAATCAAATATTTTGCCATTTCTTACATTTCTTACATATGTACATCATAGCAAAAAATCAATTAGATATACTAACTACAATCAAAGTTCATCTAATGAAATGATAAAATAACATATTAAAATCAATATTTTAAAACAAATATAATGCCGACATTGCACTTAATTAATATTGTGTCAGCTCCTTGTCAAAAGTGTCTGAAGTTTGGGTGACCTTGAGCAGAGGCGTAACTACCTTATAGCACAAAAAGCAAGTGCTTACACTTTGAAATTCATTAAAAGCATTTAGTATAAACGTCATATAGTCTGGATGTACACAGTATTTGACATTAACGTTTCTTGAATAAATGTTTTTCTCAAATATTACTGGTGACAGTCGTCAAAACGCACAGTTTTTCGCGGAAAATCGATAATATCCAACCACATGATGACTAGTTTATTGTTTATAAAAGTGTCAACATATCTCAGGTCGACAATGGTAAAGGAACGGCTAGATGCGTTCGCACGTCTTCATATCCACAGAGATTTTGATGTCAATTTTAACAAGGTAGTGGATGATTTCGCAGAAGGAAAACAAGCAATATGGCACTTCTCTTCAAGTGAAGCTGATGTTTGAAAGAAGTTCACAGTTAAATTGTCTTGTTCTTGTTCCTTTGGCAACGTTCTTGTATTTCTTAAGAGTTCAGGTTTATTCTTTCGTCGTATAATTGGTTGTTTCAGTGATTAATGTATTAAATGATTGATGTTTTAGTCAGTTTGGTTTATTACATACTTTAAGTGACACAGAGTAAGTTTTATGATTTTCATGTGGCTTAAATAAGAGCCAAAATAGCATATGTCATGAGCAAAGTTAAAACCACCAGTTTTAACTTACACCTTTATCTCTAAATGTCAAAATTATCATATTTCTTGTTTACAGTGATCAGCAAAAAAACAGCCATATAAATGTTAGGAAATCGAAATTCTTCGTCCATTTAATATGTATATTAGGTAAATGACCTACTAAACACTGCCAATCAATGTTTGTCTTTGTGTCTGCTGTAAATTAGTTTAAAAAATTACGTTTGAGCCATTGTCCGGTTATTGATCACAAATTGCAACTTTAACCTGTTTATAGTCACTTTACTGAACTACCCGGTAGTAAGCATAAGATTTTCTCAAACAACCACTACTTCTTGATAAAATAACAGCATTTATGAAGTTTGACATATTTGACTCCAACAACATTTCTAGTTTCTAGGTCGGAACGCTGAGGTAAATATGATCTTCACTTAACATTCTTCCAGGTGCATGCGCATGCAGACAGGGGTCACATGACAGTTTTGTGATACTTGATTCTTTAAAAAGTGTAGATTGAAGGAAGGCTCAGTCGAAGGCGCAATGGAAAATAATGCTTATCTCATCGAGTGGAGTAGAAAATTTATTTTATCACGAGTCTCACAGCCATATAACTTTACTGCCTCTATATATTAAGTATAATTCAACGATATATTATAATTCAGGCAATAAATGAACCTTGATCAATTGGTCATGAAAAGCTTATAGTAACCACAACTTGCTTCAATGGTCTAATGGTTACTTCACTTGAATGGATACATTTTTAATTGTCCTGTGTTGAAAATTGCCATTTTTATGAGTGTCTTTGCTTAGATTTATAAAGATAAGTTTCAACTTTGACTTATTTCCTTAAAAAAATATTTACATTATTGTATCAGGTGTTCATTGCTAAACCAGGTGTTCATGAATAAGACCTAGGTAAGCATGATGAAGAGTTAGGTATATGCATACCACAGACAGTATGGATGGTTAGGTATATGCATACCACAGACAGTATGGATGGTTAGGTATATGCATACCACAGACAGTATGGATGGTTAGGTATATGCATACCACAGACAGTATGGATGGTTAGGTATATGCATACCACAGACAGTATGGATGGTTAGGTATATGCATACCACAGACAGTATGGATGGTTAGGTATATGCATACCACAGACAGTATGGATGGTTAGGTATATGCATACCACAGACAGTATGGATGGTTAGGTATATGCATACCACAGACAGTATGGATGGTTAGGTATATGCATACCACAGACAGTATGGATGGTTAGGTATATGCATACCACAGACAGTATGGATGGTTAGGTATATGCATACCACAGACAGTATGGATGGTTAGGTATATGCATACCACAGACAGTATGGATGGTTAGGTATATGCATACCACAGACAGTATGGATGGTTAGGTATATGCATACCACAGACAGTATGGATGGTTAGGTATATGCATACCACAGACAGTATGGATGGTTATGTATATGCATACCACAGACAGTATGGATGGTTATGTATATGCATACCACAGACAGTATGGATGGTTATGTATATGCATACCACAGACAGTATGGATGGTTAGGTATATGCATACCACAGACAGTATGGATGGTTAGGTATATGCATACCACAGACAGTATGGATGGTTAGGTATATGCATACCACAGACAGTATGGATGGTTAGGTATATGCATACCACAGACAGTATGGATGGTTATGTATATGCATACCACAGACAGTATGGATGGTTATGTATATGCATACCACAGACAGCATGAATGGTTAGGTATATGCATACCACAGACAGTATGGATGGTTAGGTATATGCATACCACAGACAGCATGGATGAGTATGAAAATAAGTACCTAAATTAAATAAGCTAGTGTGTAATGCAGTATAAATAATCAAAGAAAAATCCTGGAATGCTTTTCCTCATAGACTTTGAAGATGCTTTTTATTCTATATCATGGTCATTCATCAATAAAATCCTATCCTTTTTTAAATATTGGTGATGATTTTAAGTAATGGGTCAATATCATGTATAGTATCAAATCTCCTTGGTTCTCCATTCAAAGGGGCTGCAGGAAAGGGGGTCCTCTAACAGCATGTACTTTTTTATCCTTTGTCTTGGCTTGCCTGGTGAGACAAAATCCAAATATCGAAGGCATCACAGTTGAAAATGAATATCTTATTAGTCAGATTGAAGATGACACTGAATTTATGTAGGATTGCATGAGGACTTTCAGAGTTGACTGTCAATGTTGACAACTCTGAAGTTGTATGGATTAGCACAAGAAAAACCCTGTTCCATCAAGTATCTACCCAAACTAAAAATAAGGTGAAATCCAGATTCTCTTATGTTACTGATTTGACTAAGAGAACTCTATAAAATGTTAGATTAAATATGTCAGATAATAAGCAGATGGATGAAGTGAATTGTTACTTCCATCGGTAGAACAGCTATCATTACATCTTCATTGGTGTCCAAACTCAATTTCTTGTTCCTTACTTTCCACAACATACCCAGAAACAATTATTTGAAGATTTTATTATGGAGCCAGTGTTTTATGATATTGACATCTCAGTGGCCAATAAGCCTGTTCTTATACCATGGTTGAACAGGGGTACCAGCAGAATATCAGACTTCATGAGGTTGCTGGAGGTTGCTAGAGGTTATTTGTCACTGTCCAGTTTTGAAGAAATGTTTGATTTAAAGATTATGTGACATACTATGGTGTTGTAGGTGCAATCAAAGATCACTTCAAGAAACTTTCAATAGATAGATAGACCTACTCCTCATAAACATTTGAATGATAATCCAGTTGTCAGAAGAATACTTTCAGTAAAAAAGGGAGCAAAATTATGCTCTAAAAAAAAATTAAAAAAAAAAAAAAATGTTTTTACATGATATTTGCACAAAGATACAGTAGTAAGTACTAACTTTCGGTATGCAGCTTTAGAGAAACAACTGTGTGTCTGTTTCAGACTATCCAGTGCATTTTTGATGCTTCCAGTGACCTATTGCAAAGCTAAACAAAGCAAAGCAAAGGGTCTAGAAAGCTGAAAGCTTGTGTACAGACCCTTAGATGGTTAGGGTTATGATTCATAGATTTGGATAGACTGTGACCTGTAATAACGGCCAAAGGGGACAGACGTTTAAAAGCCCTTCATCATCTTATCCAGAAAGAAAAAGATCAATCTCATTAAAATGCTAATTTTATTCGTATACCTTGCTAGATTGGTCTTTTTAAATTTCAAGCAGTTAGCTTGACCTGTGCCCGTAATTGAACCAAAATTACTCTGCAAACCGATAGATGATCTATTAGATTGTGTGATGTAAACTCTGTGTGATGCAACAAGCTATCTGATTCGTCAATGAGTCGACCGTCTGCCAGGACACGCAACTGTGTTTGTTTTTCTAAGATCTACCATTCTCTATCCACCACTGATCTAAAAATAGCACATCTAAAATTGTGAAGATAAAAACTAAATGTGAGCAAATCGCTAGATCTTATTTCAATAAGATTGGAAAAAGTTTAGACAGCAGAAAGCTTGCGTAAAGACTCCATATTTGATTGGGTTTATAACCTATGGAATTGATTATCCTTGACCATTTGTATCATGAAGATACTGTTTAACCTTTGCTAAAGGGTTGTCATTACAATCTGTATAGTAAGGCCTAATGCTACATGTCTGTTTGCAACACATCTGAACTTTAATGTAGCCGATAGGGAGAATCTACAACGTCATAGGCGACATTTGACCACTGAAGACTTGAGAGGAATTGGAATGTTGCAAAGAGACACAATTTGAAAGTTGTTATTCTGAAGAATTATTAAGTGGAGTTTAGGAGGTTTGTATTCGGAGTAGAAGTCTTGTTATTCAAAGGCCGAGAAGTCTCCTTCTTCAGAGGAGGTGGAGGAGGCTTGTTTTTAAATTAGTTTTGTGTATTTAAAAACAAGACAGTGTCTTTGTGTTTAAATGTGTCTGTATATTCTGCTTCTATCAATGAAAATTGCTGGTTACAGGATGATCCAGTGCAAGGTGGGGACTTGAATAAAGAGGCTGTGCAAGTGCAACCTCAAGCCATGGACATCAAAATCAGACCGAGTGAGTCAGACCTTTGTCAGCTTTTTTAGCTAATCTGGCCTGAAAGGCCCGATGGGCTTATAGCACTGCATGCTGTCTGTCCGTCCAACCCGCCAACCTTCCCTAAACACACAATTTCACAATTTCAACAACTTCTTCATAACTATTGACTCATGAAATCTGGCTTAGAAAAGCTTAGATAATTGATATTTGTAATGTGTCCTAAGCCAGTTGCTTACCTCATGGATGAAAGTTGTTTAGGCCTGTGCATGTGTTGTAGATGAAGCAGTGAATGTGCAAGTGCAGTTCCGACAAGCGGAGAACTACCCTGTGGACTTATACTTCCTGCTAGACATGTCTCACTCCATGGTGAAGGAGAAGGAAGCCCAGCAGCGGCTTATCACTCTTGGCAATGCCATGCGTAAGTTCACTTTAGCTGACCACATTACCTTTTGTATTATTAATTGATTTTGGTTGAATCATACCACATTACCTTTTGTATTATTAATTGATTTTGGTTGAATCATACAACATGAGTTGTATTTGGTGACCTTCAGGTGATGTATATGCATATGTAAGTAAGTCGGAGTTATATAGCGGTAAATCCTGCCTACCATTCCTCGGTCCAGTCAGTTCTTTCAAAAGCGGTAAGGTATATATATATATCAACCCAACTGTGCAGAATTGTTAATCATGACCTTCTTTAGATTATTACCATTGCTCAAACTTTGTTTTTTTTCCATGAAAATGTTACTTTTGGACTTAATTTATAAGTTTACAATGGGGACGTGTTTTCTAATAAATTATTACATCTAGAGAAGTGAAACTTTGATGGTGGGTACAACTGATAAAAATCTTGATCAAGTTTGAAAAACAGTTTCCTGTAGCCTGCAAAGGGTAACTCTAAAAAATAATAAATATTCCAGATGTAAATGCCCGATTTATATAAAATTAGCTTGATATATTTTTTTCAAAACAACCTCTAGTTAGATATCTCAAGTTATCTAAAGATTGTCTTTTTTCCAGTTGAATAAAATCCCTAATACTGAGCACGCTTACATGTATTATATTTTGAATTGTAGACAATTTATTCCTCTTTATGATGACGAAAAAATATTAGAATATGTCACCCAGTTCAAAAGATATACACCACGAAAGATGGTTGGGGTACCCTGAGAACGTTCCGACCCCAAAGGATTATTAATAGCGAGAAGTAAGTCTTGTCTCTTTTACAAAGTAAAAAAATATTATTTTATTTACAATGAAGTTTTTACATTGAAGTATTTTCTATAAACGCATCTTTTCGATGTGAAGAACAAACTTGATCAGGAAATAAATTCTGAAACAATGTGCTGCATAAGAGCCCCACTCGTTACAATCATAAGAATGCCTACACTTTTCTTCTTTACAACTGGCTGACTGGTTTCTTCCACTGCCCTTCGAAGTAGTACATTCTCTTTTCGCTGTGGAGCAAACAACACACATGTACAGGAAAGCCTAGCTTTTCTTTCCAACAGACATCATCTTTGATGGAAAGTGATGACCATGAAGACATAACACACTATTGTTGCTCGCCACGGGGCGTCTACGCAAGGAAGGCACTTTTTCTGTGTCGGCAAAGGTGATCATATGCTGCACTAAATCTTTCTGATCATGACCATTTAAGAGTTTTCATTTTGATCGGGGTGTATGACAGCGTCTGGTTGGCCTGATCCAAACCTCCCATATATTTTTCATATTCATGCACAATATCGAGTGGCACAACATGTAGGCCTTTATCCCATACTTCTTCAGCTTGTCGGAATTGTATACTTTGAAACTCAGATTGCCTTTCCAAGGCACCAACCCATCTTCAATACAAATGTTTGAATGCGGCTTGTAAACTCTGGAAAAAACGATGCATGATGCATTGTTACAAATAGCTATGTTTATTTATTGGTGAAACTTTTTGAACTATCCTAATCAGGTGTCGTCAGTAAAATGCAGATCAACATGTTCACATGGCCTCGGCCATTTCATTGTATTGCTAATCAAAGCCACTGAACTCTTTCCCTGTCCAAGTAGATTGTGTAGACAAAGGACATTTTCTAATTGTCCAAAATGTTTCACACCCCGGAATAAAACCAAAATAAATTTTCAAAAATTAGATTCTTAGACCAAGAAAATTGTCTCTGAAAAATTCCCAGTGCCTGATGACAATGCCTGTTGACAATGCCCGACAGAAGATCCCCAACATCATGTCTCAACCACACTAAAAATCTGTGGACAATTTTCCCCATTACCTGATGGCGGTGGATGCAAAATCCCCAGACTCAAAAAAGACATCAATAACTCTATGAATATAAACCCCAAGGTTCTGTCTCAGGAGATTTTCATGCTTTATAAAACTCTATAACTGAACACTAAAAAAACAGTGTTTCCTTCATAATATTTTTACTTACCCGGTATCACTTTTACTTTTATTTATAACATTTTTGCAGCGCTAGTTGTATCTTCATTTCCGTGAGCGCATATACAAAATGAATATCAAATTGAAGAACATGTTTTGCTCATTAGTTTAATATCTGAAGTTGTTGAGCGCCTCACTTGGTTATGAAAATATGAAGTGCCAAAGTTGCCCAGTTTGCGACACTTCTGGTGCTTTTATATATTTATGCGCATGTGTGATCGATATAAGGAAATGAAGAACATTGTTTCCTCCCTATTGAGATGTAAAATTTATCAAAATCCGCCAAGCAGTATATATTGAGTGCAAATGAAAGGTACATGAAAATCCTGCTTCAGATCACATGATAAGAAATGCAGAAGTTACCCTTTGTGCTGCGTTTGCTGTAACCCTGTTTGTTTTAGCGCATATAGATTAAATATATCGAATTATGGACAATTTATATCTTATGACAATTAATGATATAAATGTATTTGGAATGAGTCATTTGGTCATGGAGATATAAAGTGCCAAAGTTGCTCTATTTGGGGCACTTACTGTGTCAATAGTTTTTGGTGTCAATAAACACATTTTATATGGAATTGATGACAACCTTTCTTCTTTATGATGATATAACAGTTATCAGAATATGCCGAGCGGTTCACAAGATATGAAGTACTTAAGACAAGTAGGTGACAAAATCACTACTTGGTTCACAAGGATAGAGGAACAAAATTAGCTTTTTGTGCGGCACTTGCTGTGTCTTTTATAAATTTTTGCGTCTGTATAAATTTTACATTGAATTAAAGACAATCTTTTTCTCTATCTTGTGTATAAACATTGTCAAAATATGTTGAGCACTTCTTAAGAAACATGGTCTAAGAAATTGGTATAAAACTAAAACTATGTAAAAATCACCTTTTTTACAGCACATGGTGTATCTTCATTTCAGGTAGCGCAAATATGTCGAATTGAAGACAATTTTCTTCTCTTTCATGATCCAACCCATATTGAAATCCGTCCATCTTTAATATGGCTTTTTCAAAACACCAGCTAATTAATTAGCACCATTGAAAAGAACTGAAAGGGCCAGTGTTCACTAACGCATGAGTCCTGCCTGTGACATGAAAGTAGTCGCCCCTAATAACCTCCTTATTGAAAAAAGAACAGCAAATCTCGCTGATTTAACTGTTAAAACATCTTAAAGGTCATCCAGAAAACTCCAACCTTCAATAAATTGATATTTAATATATCTTTAGTTATTTGTATTGTTCCAAGCAAAAGACAGTGTTTTAACACAATGCTACACGCACTATCCCATAGCATGTGCTCATAATTATGACATCTGCCCAATGTTGTCACAACAATCAGACTGGGTTAAGAACTCTCAATTTTATGACAAGCAGATACTCATATTGTAATACAATCACATTAAAATTAAATTCTGAATTTAATAGTGTCTAATAAGAGCTATTGGATTTTCATGCCTGGGCCCTATCAAGGGGAATATTTGTGTCCTGTAATGATAGCGTAACTCTTGGCCTTCGACTACTACTTAGTTTAGAAATAGGGAAGACCGAGATGGATACTTCAGCCTATAATCTTGTCACTAATACCTTGCGGTTGGAAGGAATGGAGCTTAAAAATTTTACAATTGTGTTTTTCACACACCTTGTCAATAAATTTGACAACTTTACCACTAATTTGTTGTATAGGTTTTGGATAGGTGAGAGCTGCCCTAACCAGGTGATCTTTGAGGGTTTTATTTCTGCTAAATGCTGTAACATGTGGGGATTGGAACACTGTTTTGCAAGTGTCAGATTCGCTGAGAAGATGCCACCGTTTTCAAATAATGGCATTAAGCTCCATGCTGAGAGGATTGATATACCACCCTTTATTTTGGTGCGGTGTTAGTTTTGACGGGCGACAGAAGGGTTTTTCTGTCTATGCTGTCGGCCCTAAGGTTTTTCTGTTGTATGTATTTCCCAGGATACCCATGTTTGAGGTAGTAATTAATGAGATTAAGGCTGTGTGACTCAAACTCAGTGTATGATGAGCAAATACGCCCGAGTCTCAAGAATTGACTAAATGGTCCATTAGTCTTAATGTGCTTGGGGTGGCATGAGGTATACAACAGGTACGAATGCGTGTCCGTGGGTTTGCAGTACAGTTTGAACTCTAATTTGTGAGTCTCTGTATTGTAGATAACCCAAGTATCTAGGAACGCAACTTTTTGGCGGGAAAATTCTGCAGTGAATTTTATGGATGGATGTGCCCAGTGTCCAGATTAGGAAAATGTCATCAATAAACCTGACGTAAAGATCGGGTTTATCTTTATAATGTGAAAGAAGAGAGTTTTCTAATTCGCCAAAGAAGATATTGGCGTACGAACCTTAGTGCTCATGGCGGTGCCTCCTACTTGGAGGTAGTGTTCTCCATTAAAGACATAATTGTTTTTATGGACAACGGATTTAAGCAGATTAAGTAAATCTGTCGGGCTAATTGTCCAGTCTGGTTTGAACTTTCTAATGGCTTGTGCCACAGCCTTTATCAGTTGGATCAGTTTCCAATTTGAATGAATGAATGAATGAATGGTTTATTCTCATGAAGATCACAAAGATTGACAGAGAAAAAAATACAAATATATGTGTTTCATTATTGGAACATACGTAGACATGTTTTTACATGATAGCATAATTTCCACTGAAGTGGTTTTTGCTTACAAGATATTAGGGATATAAACTTATCTGAGGATGGATAATGACAATAATAGTTTGGCAGAAAGGAATTTCTCACATTGCAAAGGGATGGACAAACATAATTAGGTGAGCTTCATCACAGATTGAGATTTTACAGAGCGTACAAAATCTTTCTTCTTTATTAACGTTATACCATCTACCTGTTTCTATTGCTAGTCTATGATTGCAAGTCCTGATTTCAGTAAGCCAGATATGCACATTCTATGGGAAGTTGAGTAAATAACTTTCAAGGTATGGGGACAGCTTGAACATGTTATAATAGTATCCTTTAGAAGATTTTGATTTACATTCGTTCCAGTGTTGATAAAACTGGTTGATTAATATAGATTTAACTTCATTTTTAAACCAAGTCAGTTTTTTACAATTTTGAGATAGCAATATGTAATTGAGACCAGCGTATCGAATTGTTTTTACAACATTGATAAGTGGTAAATGGACATTAGGATCACAATTCTTCAATGTACACATTATTCTATATAAAATGCTGGACAATTTACATCTTGATGCGATTAGCTTGTACCAATATGAAATTATTTTAACCTTGATAATTACATCAAGTGGATATCTTCCTAGCTTGCCATGTATTTTATAATCAGGGATTGATTGATACTTTAAGTATGTATTTACAAAATTTTAAATGAACCTTTTCTGAGATAAAACACTTCTCAAAGCCCCAGACTTCAGAGCCATATAACAAAATTGGCTGTAGAAGGTTATCAAAGAGTTTAAGTTGACAATCGATTGGCATATCCAACATGCATAGTTTTCTAAAAACAGCATACATAGCTCTAGAGGCCTGCTCAACTTTTTTTTTGGGCTTTACAAAATCTGCCAGTACTAGTAAATAAGATACCAAGATAAACATATTCTGAGACCTGTTAAATATTTTGCTTTTGTAAAATAAAAGAGTGATAGCGCATACATACCTTTACACAACCGTACATACTCTCATACACTCATCCCTACATACTTACATCCAAACCTAAATACATTAATACACCATACCTACATACTTACTTCCAAACCTACATACATTAATACACCCATACCTACATACTTACTTCCAAACCTACATACATTAATACACCAATACCTACATACTTACTTCCAAACCTACATACATTAATACACCCATACCTACATACTTACATCCAAACTTACATACATTAATACACCCATACCTACATACTTACATCCAAACCTACATACATTAATACACCCATACCTACATACTTACATCCAAACCTACATACAATAATACACCCATACCTACATACTCTTATAAAACCAGACCTACATACTTACATCCAAACCTACAAACCTTAATACACCCATACCTACATACTCTCATAAACCCATACTTACATCCAAACCTCCATACATTAATACACCCATACCTACATACTCTCATACACAATACCTTCATACTTACATCCAAACCTACATACCTTAATACCTCCATACCTACATACTCTCATAAATCCATACTTACATCCAAACCTACATACATTAATACACCCATACCTACATACTCTCATAAACCCGTACTTACATACTTTCATCCAAACCTACATACCTTAATACACCCATACCTACATACTGTGATAAAACCAGACCTACATACTTACATCCAAACCTACATACATTAATACACCCATACCTACATGCTTACATACCCTAATACGTGACCCCCATACCTACATACATACACCCATTATCTACAAACATACACCCACACCTATTTACAAATATTAATACCTACATACCTACATACCTACATCCACATGTATCCTCAACCTTACTAATACATACATACAAACCTAAATACATAAAAACACCTGTAGTTTCCAAATCTTCATAAGCATCTTCCTTCAATCTTTTCATCATGTCATAGGTCAAACACTTCATGAACAAAATGACAATACCTTCAATATGTAGTTTATTCTTCATTTGTCATATGAAAGATTGACATTAATATGTTTGTTCCACATCCTCATATCTTCAAAAGTCACATCATAAAACATCAAGTCATCAATCAAATCTTCATCAGCTACATGCTGTCACAGACCATGTGCTCTCATATCACCTCTAACAAATCTAATGACCCCTAAAAGAGTTGTTTCCCTTGACCCTTTAGTGGAGCTAAGTGTCCAAAAGTTAGGTCAGTTTAGTTTCGCATCTAAAAAAAAGTTTTAAACAAAGAAATAATTCAAAAACCCAAATTTGGCCGTAACAACACCCTTGACTCTATACTAATATCCCTAGACAGGTAGACCAGCATACATAGATCCATACATACACTCAGCCTATCATACTTACATCATAATATATTTCTCATTTCAACCCCTTCATCTTATGGCCAAAACACAAATTCACATTCAAACCAAAGAGAGAAAAAAAAGAAAACACAAAAAAACTCACACTTACAAATATAATGCAACATACTTTGTAAGAAATATTGAGAGAAGGAATTTTACAATTTGTATATAGTAAGATAATATATCTTAAAGTTTACATAATGATAGTTTATGAAATGAAGAAATGCTTTTACTATACATTTGGTACAGACACTTTGCTAGTTGATACTGGATTTTGTCATTTGTAAATAGCCACAGAAACTTTTCAAGCTTTGAGAAATTAGAGAAATTAGTCTTGTTGTCTGGCAGTATTAAACAGTGCCAATTTGGTATTATCAAAATAACTGCAGTCAACCACAAAATGAAATTCATCATCTACAGATTTCTTATCACATAGAGTACACAGTCTTTCGGAAAGAGGCGTGACTGGCTTGGTATATCTTTCACATTCAATGTTAATAGGCAGGTTCCCACAGCGCAAAGAGGCCATAACACTTCTATATTGCCTTGGTGGAGACATTTTGACATATTGACATGTATCAATTTCTTGTTTAAACAACCTGTATGTTCTTAACTTATTACCATTTATGTTTTTCTTATCATTAAATAAATGTGAATACCACTTCTTTCTGTCTCCTGCATCTAATTCTTTAAGCACCTGTTAGTATTATTAAATAATCATAAACATCTTGACCGCTGGTGATAGAAAGCTTCTTAACCATATCCATCACTCTGTAATCCCATGAAGATTTCCTTCTCACTGACCACTTGTGAATGGTTCATGGTACTGATTTTGGATCTGTCAGTTTTATGAAAATATCTAAATACGTCTAATTTTATCTTTGTTTGCTGGTTCCTCCATCCCATGTCACCTCGTACAGCGATGTTTGAACTGTTTTTCCTCACACCAAGGAAAAATCGACAGGCTTTATTTTGTACATTATTAATTTCTTTATAAGTATTCATAACCCACACACTGGCATTATAATTCAGAACCGGTTGAACATAACTGTCAAATAATTTGGTAAACACATAATGACTTAAACCACCCATGGTATTAAATTTCGATATCACTGCCCCAAGGGCTGGAGTTGCTGCTTTACAAATTTCTACCACAGTCTTCTTGTAATTGCAGTGTTCGTTCAGTCACATGCCAAGATATTTATATTCCTCACAATAATCAATATCTAATTCACCACAAGTAAACTTATAGGTTTCTAAAGGGGTGGATACAGTCCGGCAGTGCATAACTTTTGGTTTTTTCTTTGTTTACACACAGTTTCCATCATTTTGACCAGTCTGACAGACAGTTCAGAAGCTTCTGCAAACTACCAGCATCTGGGGCAATAAGCAATATATCATCTGCATACAATAATGATGAAATGTTCAAATTATCTATATCAACGCCGCAATTCAGTTCACTGAGATTTTCTGCCAAGTCATTAATACACATTGCGATAAGAGTTGGTGAAAGGCAGCACCCTTGTTTCACTCACACTGAAACATCAAACCAGTCAGTTTCTTTTGTATTGATTTTTACACAGCACTGAACACCATTATATATATATATATAGTTTGTCCTTCATATCTGAAGATGACCATGACTTCATGGTAGTTTGTGGGTGCGGAGATGGCTGATCAGTCCGATTCTGGCGAGGAATGCCCTGTTACAGATGTCACAGGTGAAGTTCATAAGCTGGCTGTTATGGGGTGGAGCAGAGTTTTGTTTGGTCTTGCGGGCAAGGCGTTTTTTGTTGGCAACTTGAATTCTGTTTTGTTCAAAGATTTTTACACCATTCTTGTTAGAGCAGCGCCACTGTGGCTGGTTTTGTGAAACCAATTACCATGTTGAGGAGTTGAAATCACAACCCTTGAGACTGGCCTTGAGGGTGTCCTTGTAACGTTTGCGCTGGCCTCCGTGCGATCGTTTACCACTACACAGTTCTCCGTAGAGCAGTTGTTTTGGTAGCCAATTGTCTGGCATGCGACACACGTGTCCTGCCCATCTCAGTTGGGCGAGCCTTAGCTTTGCATGGATGCTGTCCATCTGGGCTTTGTGGATAACCTCTGTGTCCGGTATCTTGTCTTGCCACTTGATGTTTGGTAATTTCCTTAGGCATCTCATATGGAAAGTATTGAGTTGCTTTGTGTGTCTGCTGTATACCGTCCATGTTTCGCAGGCATATAGCAATGAGGGAAGGACAACAGCATTGTATACCTTTAATTTGGTCTTCAGAGTTATACCATTCCTATCCCAGACAGAGTCACGTAGCCTACCAAAAGCTGCACTGGCTTGGGCAATCCTGTAATGCACCTCCTCATCGATGTTAACATTGCGAGATAAATTACTGCCAAGGTATGTAAATTTGTCAGCAACAGCCAGCTTTTCCCCATTAACACGGATTGTGGGCTCAGTGTATGGCGAACCTGGTGCAGGCTGGTACATCAGCTCAGTTGTCTTGGTGCTGATGGTTAGACCAAAGTCGTTGCAAGCTGTAGCAAAACAATCCATGCTTGACTGCATCTCAGACTCATCCACTGCATTAAGTGAGCAGTCATCAGCAAAGAGTAGGTCGCGAATTGTGGTGGTCTCAGTTTTAGTCTTGGCCAGCAGTCTGCGAGGGTTGAAGATATTGCCATCTGTGCAATAGCGTAAGTCGATCCCGATGTCACCTTTGTGGAATGCATCATTGAGCATAGCTGAGAACTTGATGCTGAATAGGGTTGGTGCCAGAACACAGCCTTGCTTTACTCCATTTGTAACCGGGAAGGGCTCTGAGAATGAGCCGGTGTCTTGGACACGAGCCTGCATTCCATCGTGGAATTGCTGTACGATGTTTATGTGATATCAGGACATTCGAACTTGGACATGATTTTCCACAGGCCTTTTCGACTCACTGTGTCAAACGCCTTTGTCAGATCCACAAAGGTGGAGTATAGGCCGACGTTTTGTTCTTGACATTTCTCCTGCAATTGACGAGCAGCAAAGATCATATCCACGATGCTGCAACCACTTCTGAAGCCGCACTGACTTTCATGTATTAGGGTTTCTTCAAGGTGTTCATTGAGACGATTCAGGAGGACCCTAGCTAGAATTTTCCCAGCTATTGATAGCAGAGAGATGCCTCTGTGGTTGTTGCAGTCTTGTCTGTTGCCTTTGCGTTTGTACAGGTGAACAATGGATGCATCCTTGAACTCCTGGGGCAGTTTGCCTTGTTGCCACATGGTGCCAAAGAGATCAGCCAGCGTGCTGGCCATCAGGGGGCCGCCCACAGTGTAAACTTCTGCTGGTATAGCGTCGCTGCCAGGTGCTTTTCCGCTGGAGAGTTTATAGCTTTAGGTACCTCTGCATCAGAAGGTGGATCGTTAAGTGACTGGTTGATGGGGACTTGAGTGAGACGTTCAAGGCTGCCTCGTTGATGGCTGATGGGCGATTGAGAACTCCATGGAAGTGTTCGGCCCAACGCTCGAGGGTCTTGGCTTGGTCTCTGATCACCGACTTGCCATCTGCACTAAGAAGGGGTGATGAGCCTGACGAAGTGGGGCCATAGATTGTCCTCGGTGCACTGTAGAAGTTCTTACTGTCATTCCTGTCTGCATAGGACTGTATCTCCTCAGCTTTATCACTCAGCCATGAGTTCTGCATGTGGCGCAGGTCTCGTGGGATGGTGGATTTTATCTTCTTGACTGCTGACTGGCAAGAGGCAGATGCTGGGTTGTTGAGGAGAGCTTTATGGAGCCTGTGTTTCTCCTTCAGTAGGCTTTGGATGTGCTCATCATTGTCATCGAACCAGTCTTGATGTTGGACCTACTAAGCCAAGTGCTGTTGAATACAATGTGTCCCTAAAGGCGCGCCAGTCCTCCTCAACGTTGTCAGTTTGCTCCAGCACAAACAGCTTGACAGAGAGCTCTTCTGTCATAGTCTGTTAGGTAGAAGGGATGGACAGTTTTTTTATGTCAAGTTTCTTTGGTGGTTTGACACCTTGAGGTCTCCTTTGTGGCTTGATTATGAGGTTGAGTTTTGAGATGAGAAGTCTATGGTCAGTCCAACAGTCTGCTCCACATACAGCCTTAGTGAGGCGTACATCTTGGCGATCCTCCTGCCTGACAATGACGTAGTCGAGCAAGTGCAAGTGATTGGAGCGTTGGTGCATATAGGTGGTCCTGTTGTGATTTGGAAGGCTAAAGACAGTGTTGGTGATCAGTAGATTGTGTTTAGTACATGTTTCAAACAAAAGGGAGCCATTGCTATAGCAGTTTCCAGTGCCATTTTTACCAATAACTCTAGGTCAAGATTTGTATTCTTGACCAACCCGGGCACTGAAGTCACCTAGGATGATGAGCTTGTCTTTCCTTCACCAGCAAAACGTGTCTCACTGAGTGCTGCTATCTGAATGCTGTACTTATTTAGCTCTCTGGCAATGAGAGCAGTTCTTCTCTCTGGTCTTGAGGCACCAGCCCTATCAAGTAGTGTGCACACATTCCATGCACCCAAGATGATTGGTGTCATCCTTCTTTTATTGTTATGTTTCTTATCGCATTTGAGGGGACTCCTGCCAGCTGTGGCTTGCTGGCCAGGAAGGAGTGAGACAGGCAATGTTTAGGTCACTTTTTCTAGACCGCTCCCTATGCCATGAGGGTGAGCAGTGCATTCCTAAACAGAGCTGCTCAGTCGCTTGAGTGGCTGCCGCACTCTACCGCTGTCTCGATCTCTAGAGGACGACCATATAGCCCAAGCCTCCTGCGTGTGGGTTTGTGACTACGGCTTCCAGTGTAGCCCACACCTGTCGCTTTGCCGCTTGCCCATCACCGCAGGACTTCCAAGGTGAATGAAGTCATTACTTGCGCTGTTAACTGGATTATAGTGAGGAAAGGTTGCAGCGCCAGCCTCACTCTCTCGCCTGAGTACCTATATAGGGACTGAATTGCATTGAGAAACAGACCTTGTATTCCAAATTAATTTTCTAGTTTATGCCACAGCAGGTTTCTCTGTACTGAGTCGAACGCTTTCTTCATGTCGACAAAACAAACATATGTTGATAACCTGGACATCTTCCTATCATATAATATTTTTGTTAAGGATTGTAAGTGGTCTTGACAGGAGCGCCCCTTCCAGAAACCATTCTGTAATTCTGTTTGGTAACTGTTATTTTCTAACCAATTACTCAGCCTGATGTTTAGAACTTTGGCGTAGAAAATAATTATTTATTTGATTTTAAACTTGACTGAGCTCTGTTTGTTTTCGAGCAGCATTCCAAGGGGGGTAACTCCTCCGAGACTATTTTCCTTGTTAACGTTATAAGCGGCTGTTGTTTTTTGTGACATAAGGGGCTGTAGTTAAGGCGCCATTTTATGACTTTCCGCCAAACGGGCAATGTTGCTCCTCCCACCTCACCCAAGTTACTGCGTTAATATTGTTAGTTATGTGTTATTGGAGGAATTTCCATTGCATTTTGCCTTTGTGCCAAACAATTTATTATGTTGTCAAGTTTTCAATAAATAAACTTGACCTTATTCCCCCAAAGATGAGTTGTTTATTTTATGCATTTCTGATGTATCCAGTGTTGGAGAGTTTAAATAAATTTTATGAGGTACACACAGCAATGTAACGCCTCTGTAACTTGTTGGTAGTCTGGGGTCGCCCATCCCTGACTTCGGAATAGGATTCACAATCCCATTTTTTCAGATATTCGGTATCAATCCAGTATTAAACATATATTAAACATTTTATATAACAACTTTACACACTGAGGGTTCTTAAGGATTTCTGCTTGGATGTTATCTATTCCATGAGTTTTGTTAACTTTAGAAAGTAAGATACATGTAGCTTTAGCAACTTCTGTTTTGCTGATAGGTTGATTGAGAACTTCAAAGTCTGTAGTATCAATGTTGGTACATCTTTACATTGTGAATTAAGTCAGTGTTTATGATATTTGAAGCATTTTCTTCACTGGGGTTAAATAAGGAGTAGAAATGTTCCTTCCATTTATTCATTACATCCTTGTGGTCAATTATAACTTCGTTGTCATCAGTCAGGGCTACATCTGGGATCAATGGTCTCCTCTCATTCTGTATTCCTACTTTACCAATATTTTTCCAAAAGACTGCTGGATTAGTCAATGAATCAGTTAACTCTTCCTGTTTTTGTTTTTGATATGTTCTTTTATATCTTCTGTGGACTTTATCGAATGACCTCCTTGCTTTACAAAATTCTTTTCTTAAGTGTTTTTTAGTATTACTTGAACCTTTATGTTTTGTCCATAGTTTTTCCTTTTTACATGCTGAGTTCCACAAAGTCTGTAACTCTTCACACCAATAAGACTTCTTTCTTGATTTGTTTCTTTTATATTGTTTTTTAGTTGGGTATATCAGTTTATGATCAAGTCTACTGTCCATTTCCTCTCTTAAAGCTTTCAGGAAAGTACCTTACATATCATTAATGTCTCCTTGGTGTGTATTACACTCATCCAATTTCTTTATCCTTTCATGTAGTAATCTTGCAGTTGTGTTTGCTGACAGGAAATCTTGTGGCATATTCTTTAAGTCATGTTTGATATAGGGTTCCTTTTGTGAAGATTTGTTTATTACTTTAGAATCTGTTTCAGTCGATAGATCCAAACTTTCTCTCAGTTGCCATTTTATCACTGAGTGGTCAGGTATTTTCATTGGAGTTGTTAGACCGTATGTTTCAATTATGTCTGTACTGTACTTGGAATTCTTCAACATAATGTAATTGTTCATATGGTGTCAGGATGTAGTCTACTACCGATCTACCTTGTCCGCTGATATACGTATAATCTTGATTGCCGATCCTTCCGTTAAGCATTCACAGGCCACTTCCTGACATAAAGTCTATCAAACTTTCTCCATTGGCGTTAATAAATGGATCAATAATTTTTCTTAGTTGTATTTCATCAACCCCTTCAATTATGTCTTGTAATTCACCACATCTCCACACAAGTAGATCAATCCATTAAATTGTTCTGGTAAGTATAAAACTGATATTGCAAGTCTTGGAAGAATTGTTCACTGTCTATCAATCTGCTAGTTCTTTGAGGAGGTAGATAGCAAATACATATATAAATATCCGGGTGTTGTTGTCTTTTAATATTGATCCACAGTATGCCCTCAGTATGAAAATCTGTTAGTTTTCCAGTAAATGGGGCTAGTTTGCTATTCACCAAGAAGCCTACCCCTCCAGAGCCTCTCTTAGCATGTGGATGTAAACAAAATCTATTCTGACCATACCATTCATAATTTTCAATATCTAGTTTTTCCTTCCCTTTTAAAAATGTCTCACATACACCAACAATGTCACAACTTAGTTCATTTAAAGCATCACATTTGAAACTAAAAACATCATGGTTCTTTGCACTTTTGGTAAAACCCCTTGCATTCCATATTCCAAGCCGAAACCCCTAACGGGTCATGGATGATTGTTGTGATAGTTTGCCATGGAGTCTCAATTTATTATTTACATCCAATGTCTTGAGCAACAAACGCATGTTTCCATCATTTTTCAGTTCTTCTCTTGTTTTAAAACAGTCAATATATACTCGCTGCATGTTTTCCATACCTTTGAGTTTGTGTTTGGCTCTCAGTACTTGTACCTTCTGCTCTTCTGATGTCACTTGACAAGTGATATGTCCTGGGTAGTCTCCCTTTGTGTTCTGTTTCCTTACACAACTAACAACCTTCACATTTTTCAGCTCTAATTTTGTCTGTATTAAATGTTCAATTTGTCTCCCCAGTTCACTTGGTGTTTCTGAATCTTTATCACTTTTCAGGTCTTTAATAACTAACGAGCATTTCTCGTAACTTTGTTTCTTATCTTGTCCTGTTTTGACAATACTAGCATATGAGCTTTCTCTTCTGTCTCAATTGGTTGTGGTTATTAAAATTTTCAAATTCATTTCTAGGTTTGTTTCCTTAACTTCCATTCGTTTCGTGAGTGACACAACAGCTCCCCTCATTTCTTTGCCGAGTTCTGACACTGCGCTTAGTATTGCTAAATCATTACTATTACAATTGCTGGACGAATGTTTGTCAACTTGAAGAACCGATAGATTTTCTGGCGCTTCATTCAAAACTGACGTCTCATATGCGGCGCTCGCATGCACTTCGGCTACAATTATGTCCGGGTTTTCAGCATGCACATTCTTTGTCTTTTTGTGTCCTGTTACTATACCTTCGTTATCCCTGTCACCCGATAATCTTCGTTTACGTGCACCTTGTTCGTCTATTAATGAAGATATCTCCACACACGACAATGTCAATGGCTGACAAGTTTGACTCGCCATCACCGACTCGACAAATTCTAAGTCTGTATTCATTGTCTATGTATATTGCAAGTATCATAACTGTTGTTGTGGTATCTAGGGTGTATGCTGACCTTACCCACACCAAAATGTTCTTGAATTTTTCACTTATTTTGGTTTTTGAAGAACTTTTGCTCAGAGCTCGTGTTTCTGCTTTCTTCTCATCAAGGGACATAACTCTAATTTAATGATAATTTGTTTTTTTAAGGCGATTAAGAGCAGCTAATTCATTTGGTGTAATGTTACACCGCCTGAATTTAGTTTCTTAAGTTTTGAGGAAGTCATTTGTGACTGCTTTGATAAACGATTCTAAGCTGTGATCATTACTATAGGGTGGTTGCTATTTACTTTTGGGACCAAATTTTCTATCTAACGCAGAATTTGAATCGATAACTAGTGGATCATGGAAGAAATAAGAGATGCACACTTTTCTGAAGAATTGTTTTAAATCAGAGAAAGTTTTAGTTTTGTTGGCATAGCGAGGAGTAGGACTATAAGTTAGACCTTTATTGAGTAGAGAGAGCTCAAACTCATTAAGTTGATAATTAGATAAATTAACAACAAAGTCATCCGAACAGTTAATTGAGACTTTATTGTCATCACAGTCAACATCAACAGTCTGATGAGACCTAATTAGGACGAAACTGGTAACTACAAGGCCAATCAGAAGCCCATCTCCTGCAGTGAGGCCACACCGTCGTCATAACATCTACTACTTAGTTTATTGCCATGACGACCAATCATTATGAACCAATGAACTTGTAGTATATATTCAACCAATAAAGTAATGTGACACAGAGTATGTTTCATAATTTTTCATGTGGCTTAGTATTAGCAAAAAACTTGTGACCTAAGTTAACTTCAAATTGCCTCCCAAAACTCTTTCTCTAAAATGCCAAAATGATTATATTTTCTTGTTTTCAATGATACTTGGAAAAAGGTCCTTTTAATGCTTAAAAGACAAAATTCTGTGTCCGATTAATATGTATATAAGTTAAATGACCTGGGGGGGGGGGGGGGGGGGTTCAGACCGTTGTGGAGAGGACAGCCCCGGATAGAGTATGTTTTAAAATAGAGTTAATATTTAAAAACATTTATTCGTCACACGGTTGATTTTAATCAGACACCAAATAACGACTTTAACCAATTTATTGTCACTATACTGAACTGATATGCATTAGGATTCTGATTTTCTTAAACAACCAATACTTCACGATAAAATAACACTATTTATGAAGTGTGACATATTTGACTCCAACAACATACTCTGTGCCGCTTTACGAGGAGATTTGGCTAATGCATTTCTACCAACGATGACAATCATTTGAAAAAGCAGATCATTAGTAACGGTGACCAAAATCCTTTAGGATTAAATAGGATGTTTCTAACACTAGCGCCAGTTATGTTACCATATCATTGCTTGTTAAATTCAATGACAGAGACATTGCCACATGGTGTGAGACGTTATAACAGATAATGATATAATTTTTATGTTAGTTAACTACAAATGAGTCATCCACTTAAGTACTAAGTTGTCATGAAAGTGAAGTGAAAGAAATGAATTTTTTGGAGAAATTTTTATTGAGACAATCTAAAACTTCATATTGATAAATACATGATATAACAATGCATGTTATCCAAAAGTGGTGGATCTCTCAACGCCCAAGTTCTTAACTTTTTTATGTTAACCCACCCAAGGAAACAGCGTCCAGGGATTGTCAAAGTCGAATCAAAGTGGATTTAACGACTGAGGAGGAAAGTTCATATCATGAAGCAGTAATATAATGTATTTATAAATACTTTCGGTCATGCTATTGCCTCTATTTGACTGTTTAATTAACTTAAAATAGACAAGAGCGTGAGTTCCAGCTGACAACTAACACGTCAAACACTGGACGTGGCTTCAAGTCATGTTTTAATGATTTTGTCCAAGCTTGCGCCAGTCTGATTAGGCGGTTATCTAAAACAGGGGTATAAAAGGTATCCGAATAGTCAAACTAAAGTGTATATTTTTTCATTTTTGGCGGAACGGGGGACTATGAATTCAGCGGCGTCTGTACGTACGTACGTACGGATTCTTGTTAACGCGATAACTCATGAAGCTTAGCCTCTAGAGTGTTCATATTTGGTGACAGCTTTCAATGGAGGAAGACTCAGACGCCAGTCAACTTTGGTGACCTTGACGTCATTTTCAAGGTCACAACGACACAAAGTACGTCCAGATTCTTGTTAACGCGATAACTCATGAAGCTTAGCACCTAGAGTTTTCATATTTGGTGACATCTTTCAATGAAGGAAGACTCAGACGCCAGTCGACTTTGGTGACCTTGACGTCATTTTCAAGGTCACAACGACAAACTCGTGAAGCTTAGCACCTAGAGTGTTCATATTTGGTGACAGCTTTCAATGGAGAAAGACTCAGTCGCCAGTCGACTTTGGTGACCTTGACGTCATTTTCAAGGTCACCACGACACAAAGTACGTCCAGATTCTTGTTAACGCGATAACTCATGAAGCTTAGCACCTAGAGTTTTCATATTTGGTGACAGCTTTCAAAGGAGGAAGACTCAGACGCCAGTCGACTTTGGTGACCTTGACGTCATTTTCAAGGTCACAACGACAAACTCGTGAAGCTTAGCACCTAGAGTGTTCATATTTGGTGACAGCTTTCAATGGAGAAAGACTCAGTCGCCAGTCGACTTTGGTGACCTTGACGTCATTTTCAAGGTCACCACAACACAAAGTACGTCCAGATTCTTGTTAACTCGATAACTCATGAAGCTTAGCACCTAGAGTGTTCATATTTGGTGAAAGCTTTCAATGGAGGAAGACTCAGAAGCCAATCGACACTGGTGACCATGATATCATTTTCAAGGTCACTACGACACTTTGACCAATTTCTAATACATTGTTAACGTGCACCTAGTGTTCATATTTGTTGACAGCCTTCAATGGTGGAAGGCTCAGATGCCAGTCGACTTTGATGACCTTGACCTCATTTTCAAGGTCACCACGACTTTTTGACCACTGTGTAATACATTGTTAACGCGGTATCTCTTAAAGCTTAGGTCCTAGAGTGTTCATATTTGGTGACAGGTTTCAATGGCGGAAGACTCAGACGCCAGTCGACATTGGTGACCCTGACCTCATTTTCATGGTCACCATGACACTTTGACCACTGTAATACATTGTTAACGCGATAATATTAATTATGCCAAATATCGTAACGGCGGGGGACATTGCCATGTTAGTGGCAAACACTTGTTCTTATTAGTGATCCGAATATAGATAATAATTTGTTGTTATGTTTTCTTACATTATAAATATATCTTCAAAGTTAGTAAAACCAATACTTTTTCTCTTGTAGGTCAGACAATGGTTAAAATAACAAAAGATTTCAGATTGGGATTTGGAACCTTCGTTGATAAGCTCACCATGCCGTTTGTAGCTTGGACAGATGAAATGTAAGTATGTTCTCTTGGATTTAGACTTTCATCTAATTCATCATTAAAGATATAATTTCTTGTCTTGATGTTTAGAATAACTAACTGATTTGACTATTTTATGTTTTTCACATTAAGTTCTTTATTCCATTAATATGGTAAATGGAGATTTAAAAGACATATCAAAAAAATTTGCAGTAACTTCTATGATGAAAGGAATTTAATTTTTTACATAAAAATGTGTTATAAATTTATGTGTTATGCCCCTTTACCGTAACTTTACCATACAATTGTGGAAGAAGATAAGATTTGCCTTTTACCATCTTGGAATATTGCATTTTCCAGTATTTTAAGATAGTATTAAAAATCTTAAGATAAACTGTAATCAAATAATATTTCGCAACATTAGGGAAATGGCCACTTTAGATCTACGTTCAAGTTTAGAGAAACAGTTGTTTTCACATGATAATAAATATTGCAGTTGCTTATATTGCTTTTCATAAACAGATAAACTGCACTTGTTGTTCAAGAAAATATTATAAATAATATCTGTTACTTCTGGATTAAATTTTACCTAATTTTACACTTTTACATAAGAAATAAAAGTAATTGTTAATTGTTGTTTTATTAGTATATTATCTTTGTGATTGAAATTGCAATACTTTGAATTTTATATATTATCCTTTGCATAAAAATTACTGAAGATATGTTAACTCAAATAATCCCTGTCAAGTTCAAATGCAAGGTCGAAAGACTGATGTAAACCAATCAAAATGCTAGAAATTACCTTTGACATACCAGTAGCTTAATCCTTATATGGAATATTGGAAGACTTTCCTTTCTTTCACATTACACAGGATGTTTTGAATAATTTCATAAGGAAAAGAATGTGTAACTTTTAATTCCAAATTTGATGGATGCATTTTAATGTCAATATTCTATTGAAAAACACAAGTGAACAAATAATTTTGTCACACCAATTTAACAACAGTGGATATACATTATTTCATACAAAATATGCCTTCCCTCATGGGGAAAATCGGCTGACAGCTCACTTTCATGTCAAACTTAGGGACTAAGGGGTCGATTCAATGGTTGTGAGGAGCACTCAGCTTGTGATTATATCAAAGTGAAGGAGTAAAGGGGCCAATTCCTAGATTGTGAAGGACATTGTGCTTGTCTTTTTGTTCAATTTAGCAAGTATAGTGGTCGATTCCCAGGCTTGACTGTTAAACTGAGGGAGTACTAGTATATTGGCCGATTCCCAGATAGTGAAAGACATTAACTTGTCTTTATGAAGGTGTGTCATGATTGACAATATTGAATTTATTTCTAATATCTTATCAATATACTGGGCTCTTTCTATAAGCACCATTACTAGTGTTTGATAGAGATTGAGTAAACATATGAGGGAGAGCATGATTGAATCAGATGTATGATTTAAGTAGCTATTCCTTAACAGCTCACTAATTACTTCTTTTCATGAACAAACTAAGTTGAATGCTGAAAACTTCTGAAAATATACATTGAAAGCATAATAATATCATATATTTTCTTATGATTCTTTGCATGCTATTCTCTTATTATGTCATGAGTATGTCTGCAAAATCAGATGGCAAATCCTGCAAGGACTGATAGGCTACAGAGCCCATAGTCCTATTTATTATTTATGTTACTAATCAAATGCTTGAAAATGAATATGACAGAAAGATGTAATAGCGGGTATGTGTTGTGTTTGAGGTAGGTTGAAAGATAGATGCCCTCAAAATGTAGTGTGTCGTCATCCACATGACTTCCAGAACCAAATGGCCCTGACGAAAAACATGACACAGTTTGCAGTAAGTACAGCTTTACAGTTCCTACACACTATCACTGTGCCTAAACACTCACACAAAACACATCATAATCATGTATGTATGTTGAGTTGTTTGACTTTATATATGCTTCTGAAAGCAGCAGGGTTAAATAGACAGTGGTACATTGTTTTGGATTAAAAAAAGTGATCTCAAGAAAATGAAAATAAATGTTTCCAATTAAAAGACATTGACCTTTTTATTGAAAGGAGCAGTTTTAAAACTTTCATGCCAAAATAACCTTTGCAAATTCATCTCCCTACATCTAAAGATTTTTGACATTTGGCATACATAAAGTTTATTAGGGACAATTTGATGAAAGGAATCTTTTAAAAATTTTGCTACTGCTCCTTTAACATATCTACTCATTTGTTTCTGTCCATATCAATCTGAATACCATTAGTAAGTTTTTAGAATTTTCCTATGAGGGGTGGGCTATGCGTATAGGATCAAACACGACCCATTTTTTAAAAGGAAGCCTAATTCTCGAGGGAAATGTCCATTGTGGTTTTATATTTTATCAACAAACATAATTATGATATTGACAAAAAGTCAGAACTTTGATGTAATTGCACCTATGATTGCACCACTGTCAGCTCAGTCCCTTTCGTACACTGGTTTAATCATCTTGGTTTTGCATGTGAGCGTTTAAAGTATATCGGTTCATGACAGCATATGGCCAAACATTTACAGATTGCAGATTGAAATTTTAGTTATTCTTTTAAAGTGATGGTACGTTAACACTTTGACTTTAACTGAAAACCAATAATCTATCATTGAAATAAGTTTTATTTGAAGAAGAATGTATGTATCATAAAATATATATAATTGCCTTAGCTATAGGGATGTTATTAAGATAACTGCAAGATTGAATGTGCTGTGAGGGCAATTATGAGAAATAGTCGCTAAAGAGCAAATACAGCTTCACACCAAATGTTTGTTCACATACCATGTATTCTACTGCAAATGTCATGTAATTTGGAAGTTCTATGAGGCATCACAGCTTTGTGAAAACCGTAGCAGTTCTGACATGGTCACTGAAATGAAAGGGGTCAAAATCTCGAAAACACTAATTCTTGTTTTTCTCCACAAAAATCTTTATAGGTTATAAACAGCTTTAAACACAAATCATGTTTGTTTGTTTGCGTTTAGTATGATTGGGTTTGTTGTTTTTTTTCTCAGAGACTAAATCAAATATTTTAATTGATTTTTAAGGATATTGGAATTTGAAAATATGACCCCTTCTGTCTATTTCATCATGCTAAAATTAACTTTTAACAAGTTTAGACTAAAAAATGCGAAAATAAGTTAAAGGATGGCTATTTTACACATTGACAATGGGAGATCCTCTATCACTTTGGCTGAAGTTATTTTATTGACGTCCATATGAAACCCAAATCACATGATATTTGCACTAACATACAGTAGTAAGTGAAGAAATGTTTGGTATACAGCTATAGAGTGACATCACTGGAGGTTTATGACTTTCTCATCAACCTACTAGATGTCATAAAGTGTCCAATTCAGAAGTTTAAACCAATTTCAATTCAAACCCTAAGTGCAACTATCAAATTAAAACTTTACAATTTACAATTTTAAACCTGTGACATTTTGGACTCAAACTTTCCCTCATTTGCTCCTTAATGTTGACGCTCTACCATATGATAATGAGGCTACTAAAGGAGTTTGGCTAACTCTAATCATAGTTATGTTTTGTATACCTCGTTAGTGAGGGAGACAAATTCTTCATGATGCTTATGCCTGCAAGTGCTCGCAGGTGAAGATGAAAGATGCCCTGAGCGTCATGTCCCAGAGCCTTGATGACCCAGAGGGTGGAATGGATGGCATGATGCAAGTTCTCTCTTGCGATGTGAGTTTAAGCCTTTAAAATTTTCAGCACAAAAAACTTGTTAAATAGAATGTTTATTCTTTTTTTCTCACAAATTTTAAGATTGATTTTATGCATGTCAAGGCAGTTACCAAGTTTTTTGTCGGCCCTGTAGAATGAAATTGGATGGCGACCAAGATCTCGACGAATAGTAGTCTACAGCTCCAACTCATGGTTCCATCTGGCTGGAGACGGAAAGGTACCATAATTCAAATTTCAAATTGAATATTCAAAGTAAGTAATTAAATTCCTATTATAATTGTATACTTCTTACTTCAATACTTGAAGAGTAAAGGATTGTTTGTGGCTGCAATCTTATGGTTAACCAGAAAAATGACATGGACTTCGTTTTGAAAGGTAGATGATTTCATAATGTCAACATCTTTAATTTCACTGTGTTAGGTATGATATAACTTGTATCTCATGCTTGGCACAGTGTGACTGTGTTAGATCTGATAAATTGTGTATCTCAAGCTTGGCTCAGTGTGACTGTGTTAGATCTAATAAAATGTGTATCTCTTGCTTGGCACAGTGTGACTCTGTTAGATCTGATAAAATGTGTATCTCTTGCTTGGCACAGTGTGACTGTGTTAGATCTAATAAAATGTGTATCTCTTGCTTGGCACAGTGTGACTGTGTTAGATCTAATAAAATGTGTATCTCTTGCTTGGCACAGTGTGACTGTGTTAGATCTGATAAAATGTGTATCTCTTGCTTGGCACAGTGTGACTGTGTTAGATCTGATAAAATGTGTATCTCTTGCTTGGCACAGTGTGACTGTGTTAGATCTGATAAAATGTGTATCTCTTGCTTGGCAGTAATGTCAAAGAAAGTGCCAACCTGCAGGATGATCTGCATTACCATCTCACAGGTTGACACCGGTCTAACTTAACTCAGGGAATTAGCTTGATGCAATAGGATCCAACCTTGCAGCTCTGGGGAGAGCATCTGACCAGACAGGAGTGGACAGAGACACACAAAAGATGATGACGTCATAGAGATGATGGTTTATTTCATTATGACATCATGAGTGTGAAGAAAAACGTCAGCTATGAAGTTGACGGCAAATGGTGGAAAATTTACTGCACCTTGCCCATATTTCACTTAGCAGCCAACTCTCGACTCCACTCTCATTCCCCGCTGTAGATTCAACTCTGGGCTCCACTGATGTTAGTTTCAGAGAGGGCCCTATTTAAGGGATTCACATGACTGAAAGCTGTTAAGCCCTCAAGCATATAAAATGTCAAACAGAGTATAGCTGACATGATACTTCCTTAAGTAAAGATGCTACAATTGTTTCATTTCCATTGCCTAAAGTGATGGACAATAAAGAGTTGCTAATTACTAAAGCATATAAAAGGCTATTCATCTGGCTAGGTGAATGCTTCAGGTGTTTGTATAAGAGAATTGACATGTTTCTGTTGTGAATTTATTCAACAACTTGAAAATATTGAAAAACATAATAGAAATATATAGAAAAATATGAGGAATATATATACAGTTATTAGCACTGTCATAGTAAGTTGACGGTGTTGTATCAGATACAACTTGCACCTCAGCTTGGCAGTGAGTTGACTGTTAGGTATGATACAACTTGTATCTCTTGCTTGACAGTAAGTTGGCGGTGTTGTATCAGATACAACTTGCACCTCAGCTTGGCCGTGAGTTGACTGTTAGGTATGATACAACTTGTATCTCTTGCTTGACAGTAAGTTGGCGGTGTTGTATCAGATACAACTTGCACCTCAGCTTGGCAGTGAGTTGACTGTTAGGTATGATACAACTTGTATCTCTTGCTTGACAGTAAGTTGGCGGTGTTGTATCAGATACAACTTGCACCTCAGCTTGGCAGTGAGTTGACTGTTAGGTATGATACAACTTGTATCTCTTGCTTGGCAGTAAGTTGACGGTGTTGTATCAGATACAACTTGCACCTCAGCTTGGCAGTGAGTTGACTGTTAGGTATGATACAACTTGTATCTCTTGCTTGGCAGAAACTTGACTGTCAAGATGCTCTTATTCAAGTTCAAAAGTTGATTCTGAAATATTATTTTTGAAATTTTATTTTTAATGGCCTCCTAATGTTTGATTGAACTTGCTGCAAACAACAGGTTTTATGCTCCAATGAGGACAAATTTTCTCAGAACTATTACATCTAGATGAATGAAATTCTGGTTATGGGTACCCCTGATTGTGCTCTTGATTGAGTTTGAAAGCCGTTTCCGAAGTATCCTTTTTGACAGAGTAATGGCTCTTGAAGCTTGAATGCATTCTTTCTGAATTACTAGGCTGATGCTTTAATTTGGACACATATTCTCTGAAAAATCTTATATCTTGATAAATGAAATTTTTGTTGTATGGACAGCGGATGATACTTTTGATACTTTTCCTTACAAAAATTTTCTTTGAATTATCGCCACTTGAAGTTTTGATTGAACTTTATTAGAATGACAGATCTGAAGCTTCAATTTGGACATGATATATCATTACATTTAGGGAAAAAATTCATATAAGGGTATTCCTGAAGATATTATTGTTTGAATTTTAAAGCTGTTATTGAAATAAATGTGTTTTACTCACCTAAGGTTCTTGACGGATGGCAGATTGCAGGGGTATTTGAGAAACGCTTGCTTTTTTCTTGTAATCTATAATTAATTATTTTGATGTCCCAAAATAAGGCCCAATGGGCAATGCCCTCAAAACCATTATTAGAGTTTTTCATCTCCTTCTTGTTTAGAATGTAGGTTGTGTTCATTAACTAACATGTATTTACAGCTTGGTGGAGCTGTACGCAGCAACTATGGAAACTGCAAACTGGATGCTGATGGACAATTCTCTGACGTATCATTGGTAAGTTGACTTCTTGCATAAATCAGATTTACTCTCAGTTAAGCCTAACTCACACTACGCACAATTGCACTACGGTAACATTACGATTCGATTGTACTAATACAGCATTCATCGATTAATTTATAGTACTCAAACAAATTCATTAGAAATGATAACAAAAACGTTCGTAATCAACGCCGATGATTTACTTCCGCATTGATAAAAATAGATTTGACCTGTCCTGGCATTTCTCATTTGCATATTCGTTGCAGCTATAATTGTCCAATCACATCTCGATTAGCTTGACACGTCATTACTTTAGATTTTTCCGTGAGAACTCGTTTGTACAACCTCGGTAAAACTACGATCGTCGCATAGCAACCGAATCATTCTGGTCTCACGTCTGTCACACGTGTTGTCTTGATGTAAGCAAAATGTCATTGTTGAAAGAGCAGTCCTCAATTTTTAAATTCTTTACAAAAACAAACAAAAGTTGAATCGGAAAGTACAAAAGATGTTCCCATTACTGACAAGGAAGGCCAAGCTGCCGGTACTAGTGGTGAGAAGCGTGCGGCTAGGCCTACGAGTTCAGAAAATTAAGATCGATGATTGTGTTCAACCTAAGTAAAAAAAGTCAAAAACATATTCTTTCAGAAGTGAATGGAAAATTGGCGGAGACTGGTTACATTTTGATGAAACTGATAAGGTAATGTTTTGCTCGATCTGCCGTAAATTTGATAGAAGTGGAAAATGAAATGCATTTCGTTCAGGTTCAAAATGTTTTAGATTACAAGAAATGAAAATACACCAGAACAGTGAAATTCATAAACGATCTGAATGTAGTGAAATTGCTGAAATTTATCCTCAAACCTCATCTACTAGAGTAAAGTTGCCCCTTGAACAGTCGATTACGAAAATGCATGAAGATCAAACTGAGTCTGATATGTTAAAAATATTATTTACAACTGCACAATGGTTATTTACTGTTGTGATCATATGACAATGTCGATGATAGATCAGATATGATATTCAGTAACTTGAAGTCTTTTTAAAACCCATTCATTTTCGTCTTCTTCAAACATGAATAAAAACAAAACAAGCCAAACAAACTGACACATTTTGATAGTTTTTTTTTATACAAACTCATTTATCACTTTCGTGCAGCCAGAGTGGCTCAGGTGCAGTCTTCTAAAAACAGTAAACTGCACCTGGTGCAGTTCCTGAAAAAAACCTAATTCGTCCCCTGTAATATCGTACTGTGGTTTTTACGATCTGTATTGTGAAAAACGGTTTGTGTACGTGAGGTACACCATGCTTGTACAATCATTGTACGAAAGAACACGATTCTAACACGGTCAGAACACAATCAGCACAAACTTGACACAACGCTTTTACAATGCAATCATGAATGCTGTAAGAATAATGTACGATTTTGAAATATTTGTGCAAAGGGATGAAAGGTTAACCTTGCTTTTAATGATCAATATAGAATTGTTATTCATCCTGTGATGCATTGCAGCTAAGAAATACAATGCCATTGCGATAAAGACAGGAGGGCATATATTACTAATTCTAACATTATTTTCAGACCATATTCAAAGCAGTTGAAATTTCCAGACAATGTAAGGAAGGTTACATCTCGACATCGAGAAACTTGCCAAGTCAATCAATAATTGAGGACTTGTACATCAAAATTCGCTTCCTACAAAACTATGAAAAATCGGCTACACATCACATCACATTCATTTGATCTGTATGAATATTGAGCGCCCTAATTACCATTTTCGAATTCTAGGTCATCAATTGTTATCATTCGTAAAACGTGAGTCTGTGGTAAATACTTTCCAATTGGCCCAAGAGAACAATGTCGTGCGAGTTGAGCGCAATATAAGTATCCCAATTGTTATCATTATTACTGGCTTTGTTTAAAATGATTCAGCTTAATTTCTTATTGATAACAAGTACTTCTGCGATTCGTTCTAAAAGAGAACAAACCTAAGGCAACATTATATTCTATTTACCAGTGAAATCACTATTTCTTGGTCTAATGTGTTCGGGAGCTGATTTCTAATTACTTATTTGAATTATCGTTCGACTGCGTATGAAAATTATACATAAATTTGATAATCTTCAGATTAGCATGAAGATCTTAAACACTCATTTTCTGATATGCGATTTTTGCAGTATACAGTTTATAGGTCTACCATAATTTTGATTGGCTACCAAATAATTTTGCTTGTGATGAATTCTTGTTGCATTATTATATACCTTGAGTCTTGCAGCATTTTTTCGTAACCTTTTTTCTTCCATATCATTTCAAAGGTATACTTTCATGTATACTTGTATATCGAATATGCACTTTGCACTTTGAGTCTTCTTTACACAGAAAAGCATCTTTGCATAGGCTTGTGTGACGACAAATATGTTTCCATTGGCTGAAATTTTGCATTGAGGTATATGTTGCAATATTTTGCCGTTAGGGGAACCTGCTGGAAGCCCGAGAAGAGGTTGAGAAAATTAGTAATCACAGAGCTACAACTCAACAAAACAGTCATTATGCACGGGTAGAGAATTGTCGGTAGTAACGTGGCGATTGGCTCGTCTCCCTCGCTTACCATCAATACCTTACCATCGTTTGTGCTGACATGTTGACTGAAAGTAACACACGCGAAGCACACGTGATGAAAACGCCCATATTTGTGCAAGTTCAATCCAATATCATGTAACAATTGTATCGTGATTGTACAGTCATCGTGTGACTCCGTGTTCTGTACAAGCTGTCATCGTGGTCCTAAAGTTTAGCACTATAATTTAACATGAATACGATAATAGTACGATTGCAAGATGGACAATTTATCAGTCGTATTGTGATTGTATTGTGGTTGTGCTGTTATCGTGTCCTAAGGCTGAAGCACGATCAACACAATCACAACACATACACTACACAATCACCACACAATCACTACACAATTCACACGCCCCATTACAATTTTCTGAAATGAGGAACATTTTTGCGATTTGAACAAATCGTGTTGGACAAAAAGCACGATCAGTCCAATCACTGTATGATAACCACACAATAACAGTACATTAACCACACAACAACAACACGATGACTATATACACAACACTTTCATACAGCGATCGATCGTAGTCGATCGTACGTAGTGTAAGTTGGGCTTTATGTATGTTTATGGTACTCTTAAATCAACATTTTTGTTTGACTGACAGTTTTAAGCATCATGTTCTCTCAATATGTAGCCAAACAGGAGAAGTTGTCAGCATTGTCATTAAAAAAAACTATAGCAGTAGCCGTATTGAGGATAAGTGACATGGTTTGAATAATATTATATATTTCAGCAGTATTCCTTGATATTAGATTTTTGTAAGGTGGTAGTGATTTAGCATGAATCGCCTTAATTATCATAATTTCTTTTCTTTTGTTATCTCACCCTTTCTCATAAAATATAATTCGACCAAATTCTACTTCACAGTTCTCATTGCTCGTATATAACTTTTGCCAGTGTGGAATGTTATATGTGAGGATTTATAAGCTTCCTGACTACTACTTGTCAAAAAGTTATATCTTCAAGTTTAGCATCAGAGCAGAATACATTCTTTTCTTTTTATAGGATGTGTTCCTTTGGTTTCGATTTTGGTAGTCTAAGGACCATTTGATATCGATGTATGATAAAGAGTAAAGATATGTATGTTGTTGGGCAGGACTACCCGAGTGTCAGCCAGCTTGCAGACAAAGTGAAGGAGACAAGAGCCAACATCATCTTTGCTGTGATGGAGAATGTTTACAATGTTCATCAGAGACTGAGTGACTTTCTGGAAGGTTCATCCATTGACAAACTGGCTGAGAAATCAGAGAACATCATTGACCTAGTTGAGAACAGTTATGATGTAAGTACAAAGTACAATCTTTATATAAGGACCAGCTACTATGTAAGTGCAAGATCTATAAATAATAATAATAATAATATTAAGGATATTCATATTGCGCTAATCCACGTCTGAGGAAATAGCGCTGCACGTGCAGCATGCTCAAATATACATGCAACATAACAGAAAGTATAACCAGTGTAAATATCACCAGAGTAACCATAACCGTAAATTAGGTGATCTTTACCTCTGTACACGTTTAAGATTTACAAAATTAACCATGTATAACTCAATCCTATCACTTTAAAAGATCTAAATCATTTGGTCATTAAAATGTCTCCATTTTGCCAGCTTGATACACTGGTCTAATGGTTAGCTCACTGGACACACAACATGGGGTTATTGGTTCGATCCCGGGTTTCGTCAGAAACATTTGTAAATTCTCCTGTCTTATGTTATAGGTTATTTTATCCTCAAAACTTATGATTACCTAAGGCTGACCAGTTCCATTTAGGGGGAGAAGGAAAACAAGATGATTTGTTGTTAAGGCCCGAAATAAGCGGACAAGTTTATTGACATAACAACAAAAAGTAACCGTCTTATTCTCAAATGAATTTTGAGAAATTATTAGCACCCCCAAAGGTGGGGACATTAATAACGCCTTATCATGTACAATGATATCATGATCAAAAACTCAAAGAGGAGGAGGATTGGGAGGAGGAGGTTTTAAATCCAATTTCAATGACCTACGCGGTCGAGTGCCTAAAGAGAAGTGAGGAATTAGTCGCTCCGCATTTTACAGCAGGTTGAGATGACGTCATCAAATTACGTCATGTCCGTTATAACCTCAATATTTTGCGGGAAATAAAGGACCGGTTCCCTAGGCACGCTGCGCTGCGCGACTCGGGCACTGTCTAAGTGGTTTTCGTATAAAAACATTTTAAGTTTAAAAATTGCATTTATCCTCAAAACTTATGATTACCTAAGGCTGACCAGTTCCATTTAGGGGGAGAAGGAATACAAGATGATTTGTTGTTAAGGCCCGCAATTAGCGGACAAGTTTATTGACGTAACAACAAAAAGTAACAGTCTTATTCTCAAATGAATTTTGAGAAATTATTAGCACCCCCAAAGGTGGGGACAATAATAACGCCTTATCATGTACAATGATATCGTGATCAAAAACTCAAAGAGGAGGAGGAGGTTTTAAATCCAATTTCAATGACCTACGCGGTCGAGTGCCTAAAGAGAGGTGAGGAATTAGTCGCTCCGCATTTTACAGCAGGTTGAGATGACGTCATCAAATTACGTCATGTCCGTTAAAGCCCCAATATTTTGCGGGAAATAAAGGACCGGTTCCCTAGGCACGCTGCGCTGCGCGACTCGGGCACCGTCTAAGTGGTTTTCGTATAGAAACATTTTAAATTTTAAAATTGCATTTATGAAAAATCTTCATTATGAGAAACAAATATTCAAAACTTTGAACTTGTTTACAAGCGAGTAAGTTGTTTGAAAACCTGTATCCATCAAACTTACCACCTGTGCACGAGCAAAACACGGTGATCAACTTAGTTACCGACCTGAAAAGAACAATAGAGTTGAATGATAAAAGATGGATCAAGCTTTTTCAATACTGCCTTCTTGTTACCAGACATGCTAGAAGATAATGTTCCCCCTTAATCTAGACAATGTATGGACTCTTTTGCCTGGATATTTTGAGAATAAATTGATCAAATGTGCCCTAAATAACTTTAAAGACTTTGCACAGTAATTATGAACAAATGATGTTGAGAATAAGTCATAGAGATAAACAAAAAAGTTGCCTACAATACATTGTTAGATTTACAAAGTGGGGGATATGTCATATCATTGAAACAAACCAATTTCCTGACCAAGAGTGAGGACAATATCTTTTTGTACAAAGGATGAAAATACATTTAACACTTACTTCAATGTGCTAATTTCTTAACTTTTAAGTTTTTGAAAAGTCTGTGATGACTTTAGTTTTTGCTGCATTTTCTCCTGCCATAATGCGAATGCCATATTTTTAGTTTTATACCATTCATCACACCGTATTTCTCATGATATGCTCAATGTATATTACATTTTTTACATCACAAGAATGAGAAAGATATAGCCTTTAATTTCATGTAATATTTCTACATTATGGAAAACAAATAAAGACACAGCAAGTGCCACACAAACAGCTATTTCCTCTATTCAAATCATGTGAACTAAAGGCTGATTTTGTCATGTATCATTTCTTGGCCAAGGTCTTCTAAACAGCGTAACTCATTTTTAAATTGATTACCTCAAAATAAAGAGGGATTAATTGTCTTTGGTTTGATATTAAATATGTATATGCGCTGTATACAATATAGATACAACAAGTGCCGCAAAAATGTGACTTTTGTTTATTCTTTAGTTTTTTACCATTTATACACATTATATCACAAAAATTCATTGGAGATAATAAAAGAGAGATTGCCTGTTTTACGCTGGGGGGGGGGGTAAAGGAGCAATTATCCAAACTTGCACGCTATACATACACCAAAGGGTTGAAAGGGTATTCACACTCAAATTTTCTGTTGTCTTATTTTTAAGAGACAAATCATCTAGGGATTTAAAATTTTGAGAATATAATCTTTGTAGGATTGAGACAAAGATGAGTTAATTATATTGTCCTAACCCCCAACATAAGGGTAAAGCAAGGTTCATTTCGTGCCGCAAATAAGAAAGGTTTAACATTTTTGAAAGTTCTATGAAATGGTCAATTTAATCATATTACTGTGAAAATTAGGAGATAATTAGTATGAAGTGTATTTTTACCCCTAAATTAACCATTCAAAGAATACACTTGAGAATGATCAACTCAGCAGGCATTACATTTGGGCAAACGATAATATAACAATTGAAAATAACCCGGTAGTATATGACCACTATTTACAATCCAATATCAAGTTCATAAACAACCATTTAAATACATTTCTATTATACAATGAATTCATAGAAATGTATGGAGTTAAAACAAACTTTCTTGAATATCCTCACTGAAGAAATATTCAAAATGGTTTTCTATCAGTAAGCAGAAAGATTTGCCCTTTACTCCTCCAAACTTGGAATTACTTTATAAAACTATTAAAGAAAGGATGTAGTATATTTTATTCACTATATCTCAAAGATGATTCATTCCAACAATTGGATTACCAAAATAAATAGGAAGAAGAATTAGACTGTGGCAAGATTTACTTAAATGGATTGAAAGTGAAACTTGAACTTGTTTAAGTATAAATGTAGAAAAAGTTATTCTTGGATTCAAAGAAAGAAGAAATAATGTATTGAATTTTATTTTCATGCTGACAAAAGAGTATATTTACTCTCGAAAATTTGCTAAAGTTTTACCTTCTCTTGCTGGACTCAAACCTAAATTGAAACATAACTACCAACTGCATAAATCAAATGCCTACTCCCAGCGTAAATACGATTCATTTATCTCTTTCTGGTCATTCTGTTTATG
This sequence comes from Phorcus lineatus, assembly GCA_921293015.1. Taxonomy (NCBI): domain Eukaryota; kingdom Metazoa; phylum Mollusca; class Gastropoda; order Trochida; family Trochidae; genus Phorcus; species Phorcus lineatus. Next base: position 22,489,326 of record OV121092.1, read on the forward strand.
TAGATATGTCATACCAAATGTACTTTTGTAACTAAATGTGTTCATCAATGCAATGAAAACCTGCTGTACCCGTGAAAATGAAATCAAGTGATAAAAAAAAAATTAGGGGAAAAAATGTACCCCTAAAAACCCTTAAAATAAAAACAGTATGGATGAACCTCCAATCTAACATGACAAAAAAGAAAATTGATGAGGAACTAATACGCCTTGCGCAACAGCAATGTGATTAGGTGGAACCAAAACAGGTTCCACTTGCTTGCGAAACTACGTACCGTACACTTCCATTTCTCAAAGAACAAACTTCAATAAAAAAATTCAAAACAATGATGTAGAATATTCACGTTTGTCTATAGTCAACCTCTACGGTCCAAATCCCGACTCACCTGATTTTTTTACAAAACTTATGTTACAACTAGTTCAACTCCCAGGAAGCCCGATACGATTCTTGCCGGAGATTGGAATGTTGTTCAAGATTATAATCTCGACACCTACAATTACAAACATAAAAACAACTTACAAGCTAATAATGCCATAAAAGAAATGAAAAACAAATTAGAACTCGTCGATCCTTGGAGATTCCTCAATCCTGATAAAATCCAATTCACTTGGTGACAAACATCGCCCATTAAACAAAGTCGATTAGATTACTTTCTTATCTCAGAAGATCTATTACCTATTGTTAAGAAATGTTCTATCGGAATAAGTTATAAATCTGACCACTCTTACATATCATTGGAGTTATCCATGAAACCAGTAGAAAGAGGACCAGGTTATTGGAAATTTAACTCTTTACTCCTACATGATACCCAGTATGTAAAATTAGTAAAAGATGTCATTCAATAAACAGTTAATGAAAGCTACATATCAGGTGATCCTTCTGACTTAGAAGATGTGAAATACAATATAAACAATCAAACCTTTTTCGAATTACTGAAGATGAAAATAAGAGGTGAAACAATTTCATACTCTAGTAATAAGAATAAGGAAAACAAAAAAAGAGAAAAACTCCTAGAAGAAATTGTCCGCAATTTAGAATCACATTCGTATGAGTTAAGCAATGAGGATAAAAATACGCTCGAATCTAGCAAAGAAGTGTTGGAAAATCTAAGAACAGAGAAAATAAAAGGAATCTTATTTAGAAGCAAGGCAAAATGGTCAGAAGACTGCGAAAAAAACACTGAATATTTTTTCAATCTTGAAAAAAGAAATTATGTCAACAAAAGCATGTGCGAAATTATCACACCTCAAAACAAATCCTTCACATCTAAAGAAGACATCTTAAAAGAATCTTCAAAATTTTATGAAAAATTGTATTCTTCAAATCACGATCCGAACTGGACAGATAATTTGAACACTTTTACAGACATAGATGTTAAGTTGTCAAATGACCAAAGAGTATCATGCAAAGGGATTATATCACCGGAAGAATGCTCCGCGGTATTAAAACATATGGAGAACAAAAAAAGTCCAGGCTCTGATGGATTTACCGTCGGATTCTATAAATTCTTTTAGAAGGATATTAAATTCCCTCTAATAAGATCAATTCGATACGCGTACGAACACGAAACATTATCTACGTTTCAAAGGCAAGGCATTATCACTTGTATACCGAAAGATATAAAGTATAAGATAGCATCTGGCATAATTGCAAGTAGAATGAAACAGGTTTTACCAACTATCATCAGTGAAACTCAAACAGGATTTCTCAAAAATCGATTCATTTCAGAAAATACAAGACTACTATACGACCTTATGAACCATTGCAAAGTAAATGAAATACCCGGTTTGTTAGTTACTGTTGACTTTGAAAAAGTGTTTGATACCATGGAATGGGACTTTATTGATAAGGCATTAGAAACTTTCAATTTTGGTATCTCATTCCGAAAATGGATCAAAATTTTTAAAAATATTATTGTAAGTCCAATGATAAATGCTGGTAGTATCTCTGAGTACTTCAATCTAGGGAGAGGTTGTAGACAAGGTGATCCAGTTTCTCCATACCTTTTTATCATATGTGCCGAGCTACTGTCTATAAGCATTAAGAAAAACAAAAAAATTAACGGTATCAATGTCAATGGAGTGGAATATTGTATCTTTTAATATGTAGATGATACAAATTTTACACTCGATGGATCAGAGACAAGCCTATCAGAATTAATTGACATTTTGAAGAAGTTCGCTGCATGCTCAGGTTTAAAAATAAATTACGATAAAAGTATGCTTATTTGGATTGGGTCTAAGAAAAATAGCACTGAAAAAATTTGCCCGCATATCCCCTTACGCTGGTCAAAAGAACCCTTTAAAATACTTGGCATTATCTTCAATGTTGATCTTCAAAATATGATAAAGTCGAATTTCGAAAAACAATTTGAAAAAGCTAAAAAACTTCTATTCTTATGGTTCACAAGGATACTAACTTTAAGAGGAAAGGTAACAATAATAAAATCCCAAATACTCCCATTGTTTACACATCTCTTTACATCCCTCCCAGACCCAGATAATGACTTTTTTAAACGTCTAGATACTTTTCTACATAGATTTATATGGTCTGGCAAAAGAGACAAAATAAAGAGAAAAATGTTAACAAATGACTATTTACATGGGGGTCTTAAAATGACTGACTTTCGTAATTTTAATAAATATCTTAAAATCAAATGGATCAAACGAATATCAACAGATGGCCTTTGGCAAAACTTATCTAAATTATGTTTATATCCATGTAATGATCTCACTTTGTTTAACTTCCAAAAATGAGGGTTACAAAGAACAAGTAAACTGATAAAAAATTCTTTTTGGAGAGATGTTATAACCAGTTACGCAGAACTGCGAAGTGACGATATATCTGATATCAGTTCTTTCTTAGAAACCCCATTGATGAATTTAGTTGCAAACAAGGTGTAAATTTCTTTATCCGATGGCACGATAAAGGACTAAGACATGTCTATCAAATTTTCACAAAAACATGTGAAATCAAAGAGTATAAATTAATTTAAAATGAATTCAATATACGCGATACATATCTAGCTTATTTCAAATTGCTTAAATATCTTCCCAATGAACATATTTCCACTTTGAAAAATCAACACCAGATTCTCCCTATAATCATCCCTGTGCGAAATTGCAACTTATTAGAACGTCTTATTCTCTCCGAAGATTGCAAATTCATATACCAACTCTTGTGTGAACAAAATCAGGTCTCATTGGAAATATTATGCCATAAATGGGAAAGCAAAATTAACCATGTCATTACGAAAAGGCACATGTCAAAGTGCTTCGAGATTTATCAAAAATCATCTACCGACAAAAAAATCTGAAACTTTCAATATCGACTTCTACACAGAATAATTGTGACTAAATCTTTTCTTTACACCATTGGGCAAAATGATGATCAGCGATGCTCTTTATGTGAATGTGAAAATGAAACGATTGAACACTTGTTTTATTGCTGCTATAAAGTGCAGTTACTTTTAGAAAACTGTCGGATATGGTTTGAAAATGAAACCAGTCATAATATTGATTTTAATCTCTTCTCATTTCTCCTTGGCGACCCCAACGAAAGCATTCTTGTCAACTTTCTATTTACTATCATTAAAAAGTACATCTACAGATGTAAGTGTATGACCAAAGAATTAAACTTTAAACATTGAAAGAACATCATAATGTTTCACTATGATGTTGAAAAATATATATTTGGTGAAGATAATGAAACTTTTTTGAAGAAGTGGACTGGCTGCTTCTCTACTTAACCCTTTCTATTATCTCCCCTATCTTTCCACTTTTTCTCTATCCTCTTTATTTTATCTCTGTCTCCTCATTTCTTTCTTTTTCTATATTAGGTAATAAGTTTACACACAATGTACATTTAATTACTAATAAGAACATTACACGACTCTTCACCACGTAGAGTCAAAGCCAATGTAAAATCGTGGTAAGTTTTGTGTAATTCAAAACATGCACCAAAAGGATTTTTGATAAACTCATCTTTATTTCATTGAGTATGCTATCAACAGAAGATTGAATTAGAGGCGGAAAGGAAATGGAAGCATTTTGCATGACTGAAGAATAACGTCTCTTCTGTTCATTCTACAAATCGCAATTATGGTACGAAGCGAACTTGGTTTGAAGTTAAAGAATGGATCCATCTAAAATAAAATCAACATCATAAAAGGCTTCCAGAATGTCAGTATAATTTTGGATATTGAAATATATTTTGCTGCAAGTCTATATATTAAACAGTAAGTCACCGAGTTCCAGATTGTATACGTGCACTGAAGAATGTGAATATGTCGTGAATATTTACAAGTAATTATCAGCAAAATAATTACTCCAAAATTCATGTTAGGAACAATTCAGAGACCAGTATTTTTATTCTAGTTTTCGTGTCATGTTAGAAAGAGGTTTCTCACGAGCCCAAGTTCGTGTCTGTAGCACAGTTAATAAGCAAAATATAAACATAAAGTGATGAGCAATGGTGAAGTCTATCAGTAGTCACACAGTAGCCAGGGACAGGCATGTAGAAACCTAATATCATTGAGAATTCGTTGCATATTCGCACAGGTTTGGTTTATTCTAATTAAGGATGGATGGACAGCGAATGTGGAGTCAGATGATTGAGGTAGGATGTTGGTGAGAAGTGATACTTGAAACATGTTTAGTGCTTACAGAGAAAATTTCCACAAGGTATATAAGAGCAAATATATATGAGTTTGAAAGTGAATTAAAATATAGTTTCTCCCTAACTGCTATTTTTTTAAAGAATCTGTTTGTTTATGTATCATAATTTTAAGGAATATGATATGGTTTTATCAATTTTCTTCCAACTTTGTGTTAAAAAAGCATATCTAATGCACTGACATAGGACAATTTTGGTAATGTATTTCACCTGCAAAACTATAACTGGTGTATGTCTTAGTCATGAACATCAACAAAACCTGATGACCCTTAAATAAATAACAGAAATAGTTTTCATGTAAAATGAATAGTAATTTACATGAAATCTATAGACAATGATTTTGTGTTATTAAATTTTTTGCCTTTTGCCTCAGACATCCAAATGTAATTGGATATATCTAATATGGATTGAATTTAATCATTTAGACCACAGAATTATTTCTGTCATGAAAAAGGATTTTTTACCCGCCAATACTTGAACCACTTATTCTGAACTACACCAAATGAGAAAATGTGACAAACAATTTCTATCTGACTGGAATACTGCAGAAGGAAAGTAGAAAGTTATTTTTTTCGAACTGAACAGGGCCCGGATTCACCAAACTTCTAAGAATTTTCTTAGTTTTTTTTACTTAAGTGGTCTTAAGAATTCTTAGCTGAGAATTTATCTTAAGTAACAATCCACCATGCTTCTTAGCACAAATCTTAGCTAAGAAATCTTCAAAATGCTTCGAATCAACTAAGAAAACATCAGCTTGCATTATGGGAAGGGTAGTACCTGGGAGAAAAACTTTTAGTGGTTGTTTTATGATGTATTGGAAAACCCCTAATCTATTTATAGTAACAGATGCATGCTATCTTTGGTAGATGGGTTACAAAATCGGAAAACCAAATGTTGGCGGCTGGAGGAAAACCACAAGGACCAATGTCGTTTTATATTAATAAATTGGTGGTCAAGATATTCCTAAAATTACCTAATTTAAAGATAATGCCAACAAAATATTTCACAACAGGCTGGAATGTCTGAAAATAATAATGTGTTAATGATATAAATACATACTAACCTATTGCATGAACAGATATCAAATGTTATAGAGAAATCAACATCTAACATTAAATAAGAGGATTAATGTATCAAGGTCAAACCACAATCGTGTTGGATTTTTTTTGTCTTCCTCGTCACTTGCTTCATCGCTTATTAAACTTTTAGATTAAACTGAAATCATTATATCACAAGATTGTGTTTTTGCAACTAAATAAAGTCTAAAAACTCTGATATTCATCAGATATTAGTTTTTCCTAATAATGTTCATTGAAATGACGGGAAAACTTTTTTATGAATACTTCCTCATGTTATATTGGGATATTTTAGATGGTCTTAACTCATGATATATCTTTTGAGAATTATAATTTAACTCAAATGTTAAATACCAATATATTTTTTAGACTAATTTGATAAGAATACAGGACATCTATTTCTTTAATTTTGCTTAATTAATCTCAAAGTATGTACATTACATCTGAATTCATTTTGGGTGTTTGAATTGAGTCTTACATAGCCTAATGGTTTTGTGTTTTGGCTCTGTATGAAAATGTTTAATATTAATAAAAATAATACTAAACAGTATATTATATCTGGCCATAAAAATATAAATAAATCTGTATTTCTTTGTTTTGTTTGAGTGCTTCAGCGATTGGACTAAATTCATGACAAAGTACAAGTCATGTGAGTTCTAGTCGGTCTTCCAATTTCACATTAGTACTTTGATGTTATACTTGCAAATCAAAAACACATTACTATGTGCATGATATCAAATTATTGAAAAATTGAATAAAATTACAATGTTATTCAGGAACATTAAAATCTAGACAGACAAAAGGCCAATTGTTGGTTTAATGTAAAATATCATATAATCTTTACAACGCTCATATTATTCTAAGAAAAAATATTATCAATAAGTAATTTCTGGATAGTTATAAAGTTTCATATTTCAACCAATCAAACTTATAATATACTATGATTATTATAAGAAAAAGAGAAAATGAGAACACCATCATTTGTGGGATATTTTTACAAATGTCAAAATTAATTTTAAAAAAGGAGTTTGCATCTTTTTGAAAGTTCATTCTATATCCTGAGTTTGGAGGTCTGCCACAAAAGCAAAATTAATTGTTAATTATGATGTGAAAAAAATGATTTATTTGTGTGCATGAAATGATGACTTAATATATATTCATTACAAAGAAATAGCTAATTTAAACTTCGAAACATTCTCCTCAACTCTTCAAAAATATCTGTGAATTTCCATCTTGAGTGAGTGAGTGAGTTGTTGTTTAGCGTCTCTTGGGCAATATTTCAGCTTTTAGCGGTGACTTGCATCTTGAAAATGCCCAATCTATTCAGTTACTGTCATCACTTGACAGCAATTTTTTTTTCCAAGTGACCTTTTAATCATTTAAATATGCAAGATGTTTAGTCACCTGTCTCTAATAGAAAAAACTAACATTATATTTGCAGTATATTGATTCATTTACCTTCAAAAGCAATGATAATTTGCCAGTGAGGAAGGCACATAATCAGCTGGTGGCCATTTTAATAGATTTAAGTATTTTCTTAGGAGTTAAGAATCCTCATGAGGTTGCTTAGAGTTAAGAACAAACTTAAGCACTGAGAAGTTTGGTGAATGTGGTCTGAGAAAAAATCTAAGTATTGTGTAAGTTGTCATGGAAACTAAGAATTCTTAGTGTATTTAAGAATTTTTAAGACTTAAGAAAATTCTTAGAAGTTTGGTGAATCCGGGCCTTCTTTCACAAAGCAACCTTAACTAAGGTTAACCTTAACTCCCATCATTTAACATTGCACTAAGGTTACCTTAAGGACTTATGATCACCTTAAGGCTTTGTGAAAGGAGGCCCTGGCGTGTAGCGCTGGTGGTTGCTGGTAGTATATTTCAAACTGCTATGAAAGTTAATTCATAGCTTCAGTGCCTGCCTGAACCATGCTTAAAGGCCACGCTGGCTAAATATTGTTATTTGAAAAATAAGTCTTTCAGGAAACAAATATGCAATAATCATTACATATTAAACATGATTACTTATCCATCATCAATTCTGTGACAAAGTAATGATGGGATCTGAGGACAGTCATTACTACTCAAATGTTTTTTACTAACCATACCTTTACTTTACAAGTAGTGCCTATATATGGCTCTTTTATTCCATAAAATACTTAAAAAGATATACAATTTATGCAAGTGTATTTGATATCTTACTTTTGTTTTGCAGGAACTGAGGTCAAAAATTGAATTTAAGGCTGTGAATGCTGAACATATCAGTGTTTCTTTCAAATCCAAATGCAAAGGGTAAGATATTATAAGCTGCATTCATTGAGATGAATTTGCAAAGTTTATGTAATTTCAAATTTGTTCTGTTAATATTCCACTTGGTTGAATGTATGATTAACTGAAGCATTTAGGCTTGAAGAGTGAATTGATATGTTTTAAGTAATGAATACCTGTTTGAAATCAAGCAGACTCTTCAGCAATAATCCAAGTTTAAGATCAATTTGATTGTCTTATTAGCTCACGAGACCTGAAAGGGCAGGTATGCTTATAGCATCCATCTCTTTTTCTTTAGAACAAAAGGCTTAAAAAGCTGGAATCTTGCATAGAACCTCCTTAGGTATCAGGGATTCTACATTGAAGACTTGGTCATCCTCATTAGGCAAGGAGTCTTACACAAGATTTAGCCTTGTTTTCTTTGAGAGGAAAACGAAAGTAGGTCTTAAGGATATATCTATTTTCATCTTTCTCTCAAGATTAGGTGATCCAATGATCTCTAAGTAGTGCCACATATTTTTTCCCTGTTCCTAGCAGGGGGCGTTATAATGAGAATGCAATGCACAGGGAGGAAATCTGTTTTTCTAATTAACTCAAGCAGTTAATTGTTCAAAACTATGCATAAGGCAACAGACAGTGTCTGAAAAAAAAAATTGGGTTCATCTCTATAAAAAAAAAAAAAAGATAAAAGCTCGAAATTCTTAGAAACTTTCAAGATTGCAGAACAAGGAAGGTTGAAGTTTCTGACAGAGCTCTCTTATTTTTCATTAATGTAATGACAATATTTAATGTTTATTATCTGCTTATTTACTGTACTTTCACAAATTGGCACTGAACAATGTGATTCTATCATTAGAAACTCGTATACATATAGTTCAATAAAGGGGTTGGCAACGTCATGTGAGGTATGAACTGAATTTATATGACAGTGATATTCTGATATCAAATTTATCAACTTAAGTTGATAAAATTTTACAAATATCCGAGGTTTACCAAAAATATTTTTACTTTTATCAACGAGTGTTGATATATTTGTTATCAGAAGACACGAGTGTGAGATTCTATTTAACATCCAAAATCATGTTTTTATTTTGATTCCTCGAAAAATGTATATTTCTGAACACTGCACTACTCTAAGATTCTCATTGCGGTGATGTCATTGCACTGTGATGTCATCATGTTTATGACTTAATAGCATTGTGAAGTCTTTACTTGATGATGTAAAACAATTGTGATGTCATGAACTTGACTGTAACAGGGCATTGTTCAAAATCTACCGCCAAAACGATATCTTCTAGGAGATATCGCTTGATCTTCCACAGGCGTTATCTCTTGTGGAACAAAGTTTTGGATGATAAAGTTTTATACTGGGAAATTTTAAATATCACCACTTAAATTATGCTTGCGCCTATACAGTCTATTTGGAACTCTGTCAATAGTCCTTTGTATGGTTTGATTTCAAATATGATTAAGTCATTCTAGTTTCAGTAATGTAATATCGCCGTTTGACATATTTTTCTCCAATTCACCTACCCGATTGATAGCTATAACATTTTATCCAAGCAGCCACTAAAAAGCACACAATAAATTGGTTGTATGTGACAAGAGACACTGAAAGGAATTGATCCTGACAAAGCCATCAATAAATGAAACAAGCTTGATAATACTTTGTTGCAGTCATTATGTCCATCCATTCTTGCATACGGTCACTTTTATCAAAAAACTTGTAAATTGTAAATTGGTCTGGTGCTCCAATGGGGACAGGTTTTCTCAGAAACTGTAACATCTATATGAACAATTCTTTATTATTTGTTTACCTGATGTTACTCTTGATCTAGTTTGAAAGTTATTTCAAAAATTATATTTTTCACAGAGTTATTGCCCTTGAATCTGAAATTTAACTTGGTGCAGATTAAAAAATGTGACAATGGAATATGTTTTTGATCTAACCTGTAACATATGTCTCTTTTCACAAATAACTGTTTCCAGTTTTCTTTTCTTGCATAACCTTTGTACTTTACATTTCAGGAATGTTCAGAAAATAACAAATGAATGCACTGGATTAGAACTTGGAGATTCTGTAAGTATTTTGTTAAATCTCACAAAACAGTAGGGATAAACAACTTCTTTGGTCTGCCATGCTGTACATCTTCATAATTCAACCATTCATCCTTTAATCTAAACCTCCATTCATATATTTCAATTCTGAGTATTGCATATTTGGATGAAAAAAAGTTTTGTGTTTTGTGAAATCTTGTGGGATCCTAAGTTTGAACTCCCCTCCTCAACATACTATGTTCATGAACTTTCAATTAAGCCCAAATTCAAGTCTGTAGCATGAAAAATAAAAGAAATACAACACAACTCTTTCTTCTTAAAAAGCATAAGCTAACCCTTAAGCTGACCCTAGTGTTGACTCTACGTATTGGGGCAAAGCCAATATGTTTCCGCAAATTTGAGAATTCCACTTATTTGAGGTTAAAATTTCTGTTGAGATCTGCATCATAGAGACTCAGATTTCTTAATTTGCTGTTAGCCCCACTTCAGTACAGGATTGGTAGGTTGTTCACCTTCATTTCTTCTTTTATCTTTTCTATAGAAACCATTTATTCTTGAAAAATCAAAATATCAATGTGTAGATTTTGTAAATTTCATTGTCTTACCCTAAAAATGAGGCTGAAGCAGGGATTTCAATTTTCGGGCCTCTCAGGCAAGATGGGCTTATGGCATAGCATATTGTCCGGTGTCTGTAAACTTACAACTATTTCATCTTCTTCTCCAGAACCATTGACTCAGGAAATCTGAAATCTTGTGAACAGATTCCTTAGCTAATGAGGTTTTTAATTTATAGATTTTGTTACCTAATAAGGACCACAGGTGCCAGACTTTAAAAATATATTTTTATCTTCTTCTCCAGAAACAAAATGTCTAGAAAGCTGAAACTTTGGGTACAGACATCTTATTTAATGGGGATTATCATTTATGGATTTGATGACCCTTTGACCCCAAAAATAATGGTGCTGTAAAATGTATTTAGTGCTTACAGAAAGTATATTCACAGGATGTGGAGATCAAATATATAAGAGTGTGACGATGAGTTTCTCTCTGTCTCTCCCTCCTCCTTTATCCTCCCTTTTCCTCCCTTTAGCCTACCTATCTCTCATCAACTTCCCTCCTTCACCCTTCTCTCCATTACCTCCTCCCTTCCTCTCCCTCCTCCTTTATCCTCCCTTTAGCCTACCTATCTCTCATCAACTTCCCTCCTTCCCCCTTCTCTCCATTACCTCCTCCCTTCCTCTCCCTCCTTTACCCTACCTTTTCCTCCCTTTAGCCTACCTATCTCTCATCAACTTCCCTCCTTCCCCCTTCTCTCCATTACCTCCTCCCTTCCTCTCCCTCCTCCTTTACCCTACCTTTTCCTCCCTTAAGCCTACCTATCTCTCATCAACTTCCCTCCATCTCCCTTCTCTCCATTACCTCCTCCCTTCCTCTCCCTCCTTTATCCTCCCTTTTCCTCCCTTTAGCCTACCTATCTCTCATAAACTTCCCTCCTTCCCCCTTCCCTCCATTACCTCCTCCCTTCCTCTCCCTCCTTTACCCTACCTTTTCCTCCCTTTAGCCTACCTATCTCTCATCAACTTCCCTCCTTCCCCCTTCTCTCCATTACCTCCTCCCTTCCTCTCCCTCCTCCTTTACCCTACCTTTTCCTCCCTTAAGCCTACCTATCTCTCATCAACTTCCCTCCATCTCCCTTCTCTCCATTACCTCCTCCCTTCCTCTCCCTCCTTTATCCTCCCTTTAGCCTACCTATCTCTCATAAACTTCCCTCCTTCCCCCTTCCCTCCATTACCTCCTCCCTTCCTCTCCCTCCTTTACCCTACCTTTTTTTCCCTTAAGCCTACCTATCTCTCATCAACTTCCCTCCTTTCCCCTTCTCTCCATTACCTCCTCCCTTCCTCTCCCTTCTTTACCCTACCTTTTCCTCCCTTTAGCCTACCTATCTCTCATCAACTTCCCCCCTTCCCCCTCTCTCCATTACCTCCACTATCTATCGCTCCCCAAACTCCCCCTCTCCCTCCCTCTCTCAAAGCTCACCACAAATGATGTCCCATTCAGCGCCCAGGTCATGACAACACTCCCCCAACTTCTGTTTAACTCACAAGCATTACCTGTATATTCTTTTCACTCACCTGAAACCAATCTGAATGTATTTTGAATGCGATCAGCCTTTGGAGATGTGCCAATGTACATCTGTCAAATGGATACTGAATGTAACAATAGCTGAATTACTGCCTGTGGCTTGTTTGACCCAAAAAAGTACAGGAATTTGTTCTTATGCAGATAATGTGATCCAAAATATAACATTGCTTAAAACCAAACTAGTATCATTTCCATCATTGCCTGCCTAGCTATCAATCTATATGTCACATCACATCAAGTCACTTACAAGCAAGGCAGGCCTTGGCCAATATTTATTGCCTTCTTCAATGCCTTTCAAAATCATCATAACGGGTAAAGGGTTCGAAGCAAACCACATAACAACAATAGCCTACAATAACACAAGATATCTGAAAGCCAAACAAAATCATCCTGAACACTATCAATTGGAACAATGCTGTCATCTTCAAATGTATCCTCAACTCAAGAATCCTTTTCACTCTTGTGTGTTTTTTCTTTATACTCATACTTTATACTTTATATCCCTGTCAAAGGAATCCACACCTAAAATTTCCCTATCCTGAATCCTCTACTGTGGAATGCTCTCCTTTCTTCTTCACTCCTGTTGCATCTTCTCCTGCAGCCTCTTAGTATGTATCCTCTAATCAGGCATTCACTGCTCATGTGTCTTCTCCTGTAGCCTCTTAGTCTGTATCCTCTATTCAGGCATTCACTGCTCATGTGTCTTCTCCTGTAGCCTCTTAGTCTGTATTCTCTACTCAGGCATTCACTGCTCATGTGTCTTCTCCTGTAGCCTCTTAGTATGTATTCTCTACTCAGGCATTCACTGCTCATGTGTCTTCTCCTGTAGCCTCTTAGTATGTATTCTCTGATCAGGCATTCGCTGCTCATGTGTCTTCTCCTGTAGCCTCTATGTCTGTATCCTCAAATCAGGCATTCACTGCTCATGTGTCTTCTCCTGTAGCCTCTTAGTCTGTATCCTCTACTCAGGCTTTACTGCTCATGTGTCTTCTCCTGTAGCCTCTTAGTATGTATTCTCTGATCAGGCATTCACTGCTCATGTGTCTTCTCCTGTAGCCTCTTAGTATGTATTCTCTACTCAGGCATTCACTGCTCATGTGTCTTCTCCTGTAGCCTCTTAGTATGTATTCTCTGATCAGGCATTCGCTGCTCATGTGTCTTCTCCTGTAGCCTCTATGTCTGTATCCTCAAATCAGGCATTCACTGCTCATGTGTCTTCTCCTGTAGCCTCTTAGTCTGTATCCTCTACTCAGGCATTCACTGCTCATGTGTCTTCTCCTGTAGCCTCTTAGTCTGTATTCTCTAATCAGGCATTCACTGCTCATGTGTCTTGTCCTGCAGCCTCTTAGTATGTATTCTCTAATCAGGCATTCGCTGCTCATGTGTCTTGTCCTGCAGCCTCTTAGTATGTATTCTCTACTCAGGCATTCACTGCTCATGTGTCTTCTCCTGTAGCCTCTTAGTCTGTATTCTCTAATCAGGCATTCACTGCTCATGTGTCTTCTCCTGTAGCCTCTTAGTCTGTATTCTCTAATCAGGCATTCGCTGCTCATGTGTCTTGTCCTGCAGCCTCTTAGTATGTATTCTCTACTCAGGCATTTGCTGCTCATGTGTCTTCTCCTGCAGCCTCTATGTCTGTATCCTCTAATCGAGCATTCGCTGCTCATGTGTCTTCTCCTGGAGCCTTTTAGTCTGTATCCTCTAATCAGGCATTTGCTGCTCAGGTGGGTTCTCCTGCAGCCTCTAAGTCTGTATTTCCTACGCAGGCATTCAATGCTCATGTGTCTTGTCCTGCAGCCTCTAGGTCTGTATTCTCTACTCAGGCATTTGCTGCTCATGTATCATCTACTGTATCCTTTATACATGCTTACACACATATCCTCTCCATATTCTTGGCTCCTGTAGCCTGTTCGCTAACTCATATGTCTGCTCCATGATCCCTTCCCTGCATCCTTTGTTGTATTCTGCATTGATGTTGATGTCACTCATGTAACATCTATTATCAATTAACTCACAATTGTATGTCACATACCGGTATATAGTGTAGGAAACAACGGCCTGCCCAAACGCCCGAGACGGTTGATTCTGTTGAGGGCTGGCTAAAAATAAATCTTACATGTCCTATGGTTGGGTTCATATTATCATGACATGGAATCTGTGTCGAAATAAATTTCTGCATTACTATTTAGAATAAATGCTTTTTCACTTTTTCAAAAAATTCTTAAAGTGATTATCAGTCGCGATTTGAGTCAATTTGATTTAATTTCATTGAGTTCATGTCAGGTTGATTGCATTCATAAAAGACAACATCTATTGGCTAACATTATTAAATCAGCCAATCGTAGCAAGGCTTGTTTCTTTGGCAGTGTAAAATTACAGCGCTTAGATTCTAAAAGTTTGTTAAGAATTTAAATATGCAAATATGACTTAGAATTTAGATGTATCTGTACTTCATTATTTGTTATTTCTGAGTTAAAATGTTAAACTTAAATAGGACTGACAACTTTTAAGGAGGGCTGGTTAGTTTCAAAGTTACTAACCCTGGTGTCTAATAGAGTTTTCTGGTGAATTTCCTACGCTGACTTATACAATATTCACGGCCTAGACCATATGATTCATCAAATTGGCCAGAGGAGAAAACTGTGCCAATACAACGGACCTCACACATGTAACTTAGCCAATACAGAAATACTTTAAGAATAACATAATATCCCTATATCCTTTAGCATTTCCTCTCTTATGCTCTCTTGTATAATTCCAATTTCCATTTGTCCCCGTTGCATCTTGAGGTGAGCCTTTTGTTCTGTGCTTTTACCCAATCATTATGTTTGTACATACTCTCACAGAGGACACATTATGTGGGCTTTGAAGTGAACACTGCTTACTGACGAAATGTAAATAATATACTTGTAAAGATGATGATGCTAATCTTAACATGTTCAGACTGAAAAGCCATCTGTGCCAAATTATGTAGGTCTAGGTGTTAGGTCAGTAAAACCTAGAGTATTATTTTCTAATGCTTTTTTTCTCAACAATACTGAGGTACTATATATACACGTTTCTATTTGCAACTTCATGGGCGCCGCCATCTTGGTGTCACGTGACCATCCGCCATTAAGGTGCTGAAGAAAACGTCGAGCCGCCTGACGTCACAGTGTATGTGCGACGTAAAACCGATTGCTTTATCAAATCTCCCAGATGTTTTAGATCAAAACCCAACGATATCCTAACAAAAAATATTGTTCTATGTGTATGGTTAATGAAATGAAAAAAAATAGATAAAGAATTATTTTAGTAAGATGAAGATATGAAATGAAAACCCCAGTTTTTTGCAAGACTATATCAGCCATGAACAAAAATCATAATTGAATCAATAATATGATTTTAATTTTTTTTTTCACACTCAAAATGTAAAAAAACGGGGTTTTTTCGGACTCATATATGATATTTAATCTACATTTTGATTAACATAATCAATGTTACTAATTAAAGATAGGCCTACTCGTCAAATATCGACCGCATTTTAATTTTCCAGTTGCGCAGACTACGAAATGTAGAATATATTTTTTTTTTTCAAATGCTGAAATCTGGCAAAAGTTTCCTCTTGCAAATTTAGGGTATTCAATGAAGAATCTTACTTTAAACTGTAACAGTGGCTTTCCTGACAATTTAATTAAATCTTTTTTTTTAATGAGGCGCAATTGTTTAAAGTATCAAGCTAAATTTTATAGTCATATTCCTTGACTCCTGGTATCTTTAGCTAAAAGAAAAGGATGAGTCTGTAAGGTAGAAAACGGTCTTCGCTTATAAGGTATCAAACAACCATTAAATGGTAGAAATGTTCATCTGTCCCTTTCAAACATTGCTTGGCAAAATAATAGCTCTCTTGTTATCAAGGTAAGGTCACTTTATTATGAAACTTGCTTGCATAAACCATTTTGGGAATATATATGTAATATATAATATTTATTAAGTGTTTGCAAAAGCTTAGTATGTATCTGAGGCCTTTACTTTAAACTATCATCTACAGAATCGTGCTACTTAAATGCGAATGGTAAAAATTTTGCCATGGACTTAAATATTGAATGTAAAGCATAAATAATTTTCTTGAACTAAGTTCTTGCTGCACTATTGGAAAACTTTGCGGGTTGAACTCATTTAAGCTGGAAGTACATAAATTATATTTAATTATCTGATTAAAATTCAACTATTTGTCATCAGATTTACAGATATTATGTACATATAAACAATCACCAATATAAATGTTTTCAAAATATTGTATTTCTAATTTGATTAGATTGTTACCGTTCCATTCATAAGCATTAGAAAATTGAAAATGAAAATGAAAACAGCTGAGATGATTCCCTTCAACTGTTCAATAGACCAAAATCAAGTGCATAAACAGTACTTATGATACACTATTTTAACATGTAAGTCCATGGACACATCACCGTACGCATCTGCACCGTTTGTATGAGACGATATTGAAATCAGAGGCAAGAGGAACGGGAAATATAAGTAACTTCATAGTACTTATATATTCACTTATATATTCACATTATGCATTTGATGAAATTAAATGTGTTTTATTTATATGATTTGGCATTCATTTGGCAAACATTGTCTAAAAAAACATCATATACATACGAAAAGATTTTTGTTAAATATTATTTGGCGCAAATGATTTATCTTCCATATTCTATGTATTTCAATTCTTAAGTCAGAACTTTGCAAACAAATTTCTAATCAACTTTGAAATGCTATTTTAACAGTTATAATACAAGGTATTCTAAACGTGCTTGTTTTTAAAAAAAATATGTTCATTTCTGGCAATTCTTCTATGCACACTTTATTTTCTAACCAACACATTAACGTACGTGTGAAAATGTATACATTTCCTAGTCGCAGACGTTCTTTAAGATAACGTACATTACCTTAGGTTGAGGTTTTCGATGTTTGGTGTCATGAAAAATGCATTTTTTTTACTATAAGTATACATTTGATTCGTGTCAACCAAGGAATGTTTTTAAATAAACTCGAATAAAACTGGATTAAAACTCGATAGACCTATCGACAGTTTATTACTTTCTTCTGCAATTCCAGAAATATGAGCTTGGGCCTGATGTTTTTTTTACTTTTTGGATTGCTAGTTTCAGACTTGTAGTAGTTCATGCAAACGATCAAAATACTAAAATTTCCAATTCTGTATGATTCGATGTGACGTACTTAAAGAAGATGTAGGAAACTTGAAATTAACCTTATAATATCTTATTGTCATACACTCGCTTAATGTTAATTATGTTAATTGTCTGTTATCGTGATATTTTTAAAAAACGTAATCATACCTCAAGCACTCAATTGTGTTGAGACAAAAAAACTGTCATTGTGAGAACATATTTTCTAATGCTTTCTCCTTGTTTGAGCGTGTCCGCCATAGCATGAACAAGCCGTCAATCAGCACCTCAATAGCGGCCGACGATAGCGCCCCTGCAAGAAGGATAACTCTAATCATTGCCTGAAATAGAAACGTGTATATAACCTCTTGTTATGTTTCTCTTTAAGTATTAAGTTAATTAATATTTGTTGCAGGGGAATATCTCATCAATGTGACAATAATTGTTTTTCATCTGTGGTAGGTTGTGTTCGATGTTGAAATAACGGTGTCCCCCGAGTTGTGCAAGAAGAAAATGCACACTTTAGAGATTGCAGCTGTTGGCCTAAATGAAAAACTCAGTGTCAACCTTGAACTGTTGTGTGAGTGTGATTGTGAAAAACCTGATCAAGAGGTGAGCGTGTTCATTGCATCAATATCTATACTTAATTGATAACTTTTAATAGTTGATATATATGCTTGAAAAACAAATCTGGTTTGAAAAACAAATCTGGTTTGAAAATAAAGCTTGCTGTGACAAATAAGATTGAATACAACACAATAAAATAGAACAGAAATTATGTATGTTTATGGATAGATATTTCTAAAAAGTGTGCACTCTCTCTCTTTCTAGGATATTAAACACACTAGTGCTCACCAATATTTCATAAAAACAACGATACTGCATATCACTCGATATTACTAAATTTTGAGCACTCAGGCAACTTGCATGCCTTGTAAGTTGTTAAACAAATATTTATGTTTTCAGATACTAAAGTTGATTTAAAAAGGCCGGAAGTATTTAAGGCAATGTGTAATTAAATCCAAAAGTACTATGATAATGGAAATATAAAAATTTTGCTTACAACCAGAAAAGTTGAAAAGGCAGTGGCAACAATGCTAATGCTATATTATTCAATCCGTTAATTTACACCATTGCTTTTATAAACTTTTTTTCATCCTTGTTCTCAGTTCAGAGTTTAGGTAACTTTAGTTGCTGAACACGTTACCAGTTCAAGTGTTTTTAACTGTCCATTATTTATCTGTTTTGTACACAGCTGACCATAGAATTTTTATATGTCGAAGAAGACAGTGGCTGTCTTAACATTTTCATTGTCACGCCCTGCAATGGGTAAAGACATGTATCTGTGAGAAGCCCTGTCCATCAATTCTCATCATAGTTAATAGCAGCAGCAAGGATCAGATTAAAGGCAAATATTAGCCACAACCTTTGATTAAGTATCATATAATCTCAAGGAGGGTAGGTTTCACAAAGATGGTTCTTGAAACAATTAAGAACAAACTCATATACTTGACTTTGTGCAAATTAACCAAGAAAATGACTTAAATTGCATATAAAAACAACCCTCGTTAAAACACACGGCAAACTGTTTGATTAGCCAATCACAGCCTGCTATGACATATAGCCCTAACCAATCAGGCGCTCTGTTATTGTTTACATTGTTGATTTGCATGTTCATGTATTTTCACTGACAACACTTATAAAAACAACTATCAAGTAATGCCACTTATAAAGCATAGTCAGAACTTTTGCTTTCAATGGAGTGCCTGTCTTCAAGTTTGGAATCTTGTCATTTGGACATGGTGGGTCCCAGTGGATGTTCCCGACCTTACCTGTATGAACCTGACAACGAAGCTTTTTACGAAGAAAATGCCGATGTACCGAATATTCGAGATGATCACCTAACAACAAGCACAAACTTGATTCACATTCGTTTAGACGCTTATTACTTTCAATTGAATTCTTTGAGATTATCATAAATTAAAATATGACGAAAGAACTTTTTGAAAAGTCTTAAGGATGTATTAAATCTTTGTATATTAAAAGGTCATTGTATATACAATATTCTAAGATGCCTAGCGGTTAGAACAATCGGGAAAAAAAGTACTTTATCAGACAATGAAGGTATAGATTTTTCATGACGCAACAACTGAATGACGTTATATCCACTCTTCCCCGCTGTCCCCTCGTGATCACGCGTCCATGGTAACCTTTCATCTCGGTTCTTTCGATCAAAATGGCTTATCCCTATCAATGTCTATCGTATTGGCGATTTTGCCGATAATGTTTCTTTTAATGGAGACCAGTTTCGAACCAACTAGTTCTATTTACCAGAAAGAATAATGGAAAACAAATGTTTGTCGACTGTCGAGTGACCGCGTTGTTTCACGTCAGGTCACGGCGCCCCGTGTGACTGTGACGTTGGTTTACGTCAACCGTCTCTTCCAGGTTCAATGTGATAAGGTCGACCTAATAATTAAGTAATTCTGGGTGTACAGCCCCAAAAGTCTGCTTATATACAATAATAAAATGCCGTGTTCATTAAAACTTCAGACATTATTATTTCAATATCCTTTTTCGCGAATTAAAGGTGATCCGACGGAAACTGATGAAGGAGAATATCTCCAGTTCTGGTGTTGGAACATTTAGCAGCAGAACGCAGATCGATAGCATGTCTCTTTTGCACCGAGATAGTAGGCAGAGTGCTTCATTATTGCATACGTATATATATAGAAGATAAGGCAGCCATGTTCTGTATATTTTGTCATCAACTTACTGCGCATACGTATAGCTAAACTTGTTTATCCGTAAAGTGTATTTTTATGACTGGTACATCGCACAGGCAAAAATGTACGCACTTTGAACATTTGGAGACCTTTACAATCCCTCACCAAAAAATTCTAGGCAGTTCACGCGCCGGAGGGCTGATCTCCGTTAGGTCATTTTCGTGTCTTCCAGCAAAAGTTTAATTTAAAACTTTGTCTGAAAGACAATAGTTTTAAACACCATTGTTTGTATTACTCAAAAAACATCTATCCGATCTTTGGCAATCAAGGGGAAATCTTGATGACGTATCTGGTCGATGATTGGTCAATTCTTACCTCACGTGACGAATGTTTCCAATGAGGAAGAGGTTACTTTGGGAAAATCTCATGCCAGAAACGGTGATGTTTTTTGTTAACGTTATGTTTTTGTTATCTTCGGTTTATGATGATGCATATATTGCTTACCTGAATGTTTAACGACCGAATGTCATTTTATCAGTAAGGCATTATTTTGTGTATCATTTCTTTGAAGAAACATCGTTTTTTTAACAAAACTTGAAAGGATTCACCTGAAAGACCTAGCCTAGGTACTAATGTCGATGTTTTCATTGACTTCCACGGTAAATGGAACTAAAGTCGCAGACTACTATGCATTTAAGATATTGTTAAAATACTTATAGACATATCAATAATTTTATATATAAAGGTAAAGGTAAATTTGGTAATTGGATCTAATCATACTTTTTTCATTGGTGACTTGTGACAACTCAGAGTTGCCCGGAAATTGGTGGGGAGAACTAGCCTAGCTTGGTCAGAATTTATTTATTTATTAATAGGTATTTATTTTTAGGGGAGAAGTAATCATGCTTAAAATTTGGATAACAAAGTTATCAGATATATATCAGATATCAGATAGACAACAGGGGCGGATCCAGGATTTTTTAAAGGGGGGGGGGGGTTCATATTTAGAAATTTAGAAATTGTCAACGTTATGTATGATTTATTGATTTACTATGTTTGGGGTTCAGAATTTGACAATGGAGGGGGGAGGGGGGAGGGGGGGGATGATTCTGGACCCCTGAACCCGCCCCCCCCCCCCCCCCCCCCCCCCCCTGGATCCGCCACTGGACAAACAGGTGTAACAGTGTAGATTCTGGACTAGCGGAGTTATTTCTATGGAGATTTTAACAAAAGCTAATATATTGAAGAAATAGCCTAACTAGGCCAGACTCTCCACCCTGAAAATAAATAGAATGGGTGGGGAAGATATAGCTTAGCTAGGCCAGACTTTCTCCCCTGAAAATAAAGACTTAGGGTGGGGAAGAAATAGCCTAGCTAGGCCAGACTTTCTCCCCTGAAAATAAAGACTTAGGGTGGGGAAGAAATAGCCTAGCTAGGCCAGAATTTCCCCCCTGAATATAAAAACTGAGGTTTGGGAAGAATAGCCTAGATAGATCAGACTTTTCCCCCTGAATATAAAGACTGAGGTTGGGGAAAAAATAGCCTAGCTGGGCCATAATTTCCCCCCAGAATAAAAAGACTGACGTTGGGGAAGAATAACCTAGCTAGGTCAGACTTTCCCTCCTATAAATAAAGACTGAGGGTGGGGAAGAAATAGCCTAGCTTGGCCAGAATTCTCCCCCTGAATATAAAGACTGAGGGTTGGGAAGAAATAGCCTAACTAGGCTGGACTCTCCCTCCTATAGATAAAGACTGAGGGTGAGGAAGAAATAGACTCGCTAGGCCAGAATTTCCCCCTGTAAATATACACCCACATGGATAAAAAAATCAAGTTTTTAATATAAGACTAGTAAGACCGGAATGTTTCAGTTGTTCATAAAGATGAAAGGCAAATAAGTTGCACACATAATTGAATATCTTCCCACTATAGATAAAAGACGAGGAATTGTAAGTGTAAGCTAATTGGGGTCAAAATAACTATGAATGTGGACAATAGAAATTAGGTGTAGTTAGAATATAGGGTGGGGAAAGATTGGCCTTGGCCAGATTTCCCCTGGGGAAGATTAAGCCCAGGGGGGGGGGGGGGGGAAGATTTTCCTAGGCCAGACTTTCCTCTTGGGGAAAGTTCAGCCTGTTATACTGGGCCGGAATATTCACTATTCAAGATGAAGCTGGATTTACATTACTACATCATTTAACTTTACCCTTGAAAAAAAAATGCATCTAATCAAAAGGATGAGAATATCATGATGTGTCCAAGGGTTAACTCGTAACATATTGTTAGTATTCAAAACTAGATGCACAGCAAATCAAACACCGAATCACTCAGTCTGATTAGAAAAGAAATATCGCAATTTTTACACAAAATGACCGAAATCAACCTAAAATGTCACTACCATCTAACCTCTGTTAAATGCATGGTCCAACCTAAAATGTCACTACCATCTAACCTCTTTTAAATGCATGGTCCAACCTAAAATGTCACTACCACTAACATCTGTTAAATGCATGGTCCAACCTAAAATGTCACTACCATCTAACCTCTGTTAAAGGCATGGTCCAACCTAAAATGTCACTGCCATCTAACCTCTGTTAAATGCATGGTCCAACCTAAAATGTCACTGCCATCTAAGCTCTGTTAAATGCATGGTCAAACCCAAAATGTCACTACCATCTAACCTCTGTTAAATGCATGGTCCAACCTAAAATGTCACTGCCATCTAAGCTCTGTTAAATGCATGGTCAAACCCAAAATGTCACTACCACATAACCTCTGTTAAATGCATGGTCCAACCTAAAATGTCACTGCCATCTAAGCTCTGTTAAATGCATGGTCAAACCCAAAATGTCACTACCATCTAACCTCTGTTAAATGCATGGTCCAACCTAAAATGTCACTACCATCTAACCTCTGTTAAATGCATGGTCCAACCTAAAATGTCACTACCACATAACCTCTGTTAAATGCATGGTCCAACCTAAAATGTCACTACCATCTAACCTCTGTTAAATGCATGGTCCAACCTAAAATGTCACTGCCATCTAAGCTCTGTTAAATGCATGGTCAAACCCAAAATGTCACTACCATCTAACCTCTGTTAAATGCATGGTCCAACCTAAAATGTCACTGCCATCTAAGCTCTGTTAAATGCATGGTCAAACCCAAAATGTCACTACCATCTAACCTCTGTTAAATGCATGGTCCAACCTAAAATGTCACTGCCATCTAAGCTCTGTTAAATGCATGGTCAAACCTAAAATGTCACTGCCATCTAAGCTCTGTTAAATGCATGGTCAAACCCAAAATGTCACTACCATCTAACCTCTGTTAAATGCATGGTCCAACCTAAAATGTCACTGCCATCTAAGCTCTGTTAAATGCATGGTCCAACCTAAAATGTCACTGCCATCTAAGCTCTGTTAAATGCATGGTCCAACCTAAAATGTCACTGCCATCTAAGCTCTGTTAAATGCATGGTCCAACCTAAAATGTCACTGCCATCTAACCTCTGTTAAATGCATGGTCAAACCCAAAATGTCACTACCATCTAACCTCTGTTAAATGCATGGTCCAACCTAAAATGTCACTGCCATCTAAGCTCTGTTAAATGCATGGTCAAACCCAAAATGTCACTACCATCTAACCTCTGTTAAATGCATGGTCCAACCTAAAATGTCACTGCCATCTAAGCTCTGTTAAATGCATGGTCAAACCTAAAATGTCACTGCCATCTAAGCTCTGTTAAATGCATGGTCAAACCCAAAATGTCACTACCATCTAACCTCTGTTAAATGCATGGTCCAACCTAAAATGTCACTGCCATCTAACCTCTGTTAAATGCATGGTCCAACCTAAAATGTCACTGCCATCTAAGCTCTGTTAAATGCATGGTCCAACCTAAAATGTCACTGCCATCTAAGCTCTGTTAAATGCATGGTCCAACCTAAAATGTCACTACCATCTAACCTCTGTTTAATGCATGGTCCAACCTAATATGTCACTGCCATCTAAGCTCTGTTAAATGCATGGTCCAACCCAAAATGTCACTACCATCTAACCTCTGTTAAATGCATGGTCCAACCTAAAATGTCACTACCACATAACCTCTGTTAAATGCATGGTCCAACCTAAAATGTCACTACCACATAACATCTGTTAAATGCATGGTCCAACCTAAAATGTCACTACCACATAACCTCTGTTAAATGCATGGTCCAACCTAAAATGTCACTACCACATAACATCTGTTAAATGCATGGTCCAACCTAAAATGTCACTACCACATAACCTCTGTTAAATGCATGGTCCAACCTAAAATGTCACTACCACATAACCTCTGTTAAATGCATGGTCCAACCTAAAATGTCACTACCACATAACATCTGTTAAATGCATGGTCCAACCTAAAATGTCACTACCACATAACCTCTGTTAAATGCATGGTCCAACCTAAAATGTCACTACCATCTAAGCTCTGTTAAATGCATGGTCCAACCTAAAATGTCACTACCATCTAACCTCTGTTAAATGCATGGTCCAACCCAAAATGTCACTACCACATAACATCTGTTAAATGCATGGTCCAACCTAAAATGTCACTACCACATAACCTCTGTTAAATGCATGGTCCAACCTAAAATGTCACTACCATCTAAGCTCTGTTAAATGCATGGTCCAACCTAAAATGTCACTACCACATAACCTCTGTTAAATGCATGGTCCAACCTAAAATGTCACTACCACATAACCTCTGTTAAATGCATGGTCCAACCTAAAATGTCACTACCACATAACCTCTGTTAAATGCATGGTCCAACCTAAAATGTCACTACCATCTAAGCTCTGTTAAATGCATGGTCCAACCTAAAATGTCACTACCACATAACATCTGTTAAATGCATGGTCCAACCTAAAATGTCACTACCACATAACCTCTGTTAAATGCATGGTCCAACCTAAAATGTCACTACCACATAACATCTGTTAAATGCATGGTCCAACCTAAAATGTCACTACCACATAACCTCTGTTAAATGCATGGTCCAACCTAAAATGTCACTACCACATAACCTCTGTTAAATGCATGGTCCAACCTAAAATGTCACTACCACATAACATCTGTTAAATGCATGGTCCAACCTAAAATGTCACTACCACATAACCTCTGTTAAATGCATGGTCCAACCTAAAATGTCACTACCATCTAAGCTCTGTTAAATGCATGGTCCAACCTAAAATGTCACTACCATCTAACCTCTGTTAAATGCATGGTCCAACCCAAAATGTCACTACCACATAACATCTGTTAAATGCATGGTCCAACCTAAAATGTCACTACCACATAACCTCTGTTAAATGCATGGTCCAACCTAAAATGTCACTACCATCTAAGCTCTGTTAAATGCATGGTCCAACCTAAAATGTCACTACCACATAACCTCTGTTAAATGCATGGTCCAACCTAAAATGTCACTACCATCTAAGCTCTGTTAAATGCATGGTCCAACCTAAAATGTCACTACCATCTAACCTCTGTTAAATGCATGGTCCAACCTAAAATGTCACTACCACATAACCTCTGTTAAATGCATGGTCCAACCTAAAATGTCACTACCACATAACATCTGTTAAATGCATGGTCCAACCTAAAATGTCACTACCACATAACCTCTGTTAAATGCATGGTCCAACCTAAAATGTCACTACCACATAACCTCTGTTA
Source organism: Phorcus lineatus (assembly GCA_921293015.1). Lineage (NCBI taxonomy): Eukaryota > Metazoa > Mollusca > Gastropoda > Trochida > Trochidae > Phorcus > Phorcus lineatus. Next base: position 22,515,158 of record OV121092.1, read on the forward strand.
AATGCATGGTCCAACCTAAAATGTCACTACCACATAACATCTGTTAAATGCATGGTCCAACCTAAAATGTCACTACCACATAACCTCTGTTAAATGCATGGTCCAACCTAAAATGTCACTGCCATCTAAGCTCTGTTAAATGCATGGTCCAACCTAAAATGTCACTACCATCTAACCTCTGTTTAATGCATGGTCCAACCTAATATGTCACTGCCATCTAAGCTCTGTTAAATGCATGGTCCAACCCAAAATGTCACTACCATCTAACCTCTGTTAAATGCATGGTCCAACCTAAAATGTCACTACCATCTAACCTCTGTTAAATGCATCGTCCAAAAGGGCTAGCTCCAAGGCTTAAATAAAATCGTCGAGATGTATCCAAGGGTAAGCAAACTGTCAATCAGACGCCGAGGAAAATGGTTTGATGTCGAATTCAAAGACGAAGAGAACCGTCACCTACTGACTCAAAAGTAACAATATTTCTTGGAATTGTGACTGTGACGATCCCTGGACATTAATACTATCCACAAGGAACGATGTTAGCATGGGGCCTAGTATGAAATAAGATCATTCATTGGTACCCCACCGGCAAAAATTTCCAAAACCAACAACCTTGCAAAAGTCACATAAAACATAAATGGCGTCGAGTCTAACAACTCTTGCTTCCATGAGAAATAGCGTCTGCGCATGTTCGGTAAGAAAAGTGTTCTTGAATTAAAAAATACATTCTTCTCACGAGAGGTAAATTTGGTGAGGGATTCTAAAGGTAGGCCATGTCTTTTTAGCTCATCAGGTCTGAAAGGACCCGATGGGCTTATGGCATGGCAAGGCGTCCGGCGTCCGTCCATCCGTCAATCCGTCCGTCCGTTCATCCGTCCGTAAACTTTTCACTTTTTCGACTTCTTCTCCAGAACCAATGACTCTAGAGAGCTGAAATTTTATGTGCATACTCCTTGGCAAATGGGGATTCTAAATTGTAGATTTCGTGACCCCATGATCCCAAATGGGGTCACAAGGGTCAAAACCTTAAAAATCTATTTTAATCTTCTTCTCCAGTTCCAAAAGGTCCAGAGAGCTGAAAAGTTGTGTGTAGACTCCTTGGGCACTGGAGATTCTAAATTGTAGGTTTGGTGACCCCATGACCCCAAATGGGGTCACAGGGGTCAAAACCTGAAAAACCTAATTTCATCTTCTTCTCCAGTTCCAAAAGGTCTAGAGAGCTGAAAAGGTGTGTGTAGACTCCTTGGCCAACGGGGATTCTAAATTGTAGGTTTGGCGACCCCTTGACCCCAAATGGGGTCACAGGGGTCAAAACCTAAAAAACCTATTTGGAATGATTTCTAACTGAATATGCCGAAAAAGAGAAAACAATAACTTCATCTGAGAGAATTCCAGATGACAGAAAAAATTTGACGACAGCTATAAATTCTGAACTCAAGAAAGTTTTGGATACAATTACAGGACAAATGGACCAAAAGCACACTAAATTACAAACACTAATACAAAAATTAACAAAATCAAAGACTCTATAAATTACAAAGGCAAATCATTCGATTTGAAAATATAGAGAAGAAAAGATTGACACTCTAAAGGTGGACATTATCAATATCATTATTATCTTGTCAAGACATCAATGCAAAAATATACTGTACATGACCATACATAAGTTGACATACTTGTGTATTATATCTTAGTTGAACAACAATTACATGACGTTGTATTAAGATACAAATTTCTGGTACTCGGGCACTCCAGACTGATCCGAGTACACGAATCCAAAGTTTAGGACCCATTGAAGCAAACTTCAACTACCAACTTCTAAATCAGTTACTTTATGGAGAGAAAAATTCAGAAGCAGACCTCATAATTGTGGTCAATTTTGGCCCCCTCTGCGTGAATTGGGCATCATTTTGTATCTAATCATCTGACAGTTGTGTATTCAACCAGTGGAATGTCTTCGGAGAAGCCATATAAGATCATAAAAGGACCAGAATTTAATTTGTTCTCCAACTTCAAAGGAGTGCAGTGACCCGTGTCCAGCAGAGAGTCTTTAGGGGAAGATTAGCTGATTTCAGTGCAGATGTTTTCCAGTCACTTAATCACTTATAGCATTTTAGTAAGTATTATATTAAGACTCACTAGAAAGTGTTTTTACTCGTAAAAACAGATGTCTCCCTCATACACCATTTCAGCATATTTGTTTTTTTGGAAATTCTTAACAGTTTTTTAAAAGTCAAATAAAATTTAAGAATTTTTTTATTAAACAACATAAACTTTAGGTTTTGGTTAATCAACATCTCCATAGTTTTTACAAAATAATAATAATAATAATATTTTTTAATTGGTGAGGATTGGTCATGTACTTTTAAAGTTATGCTCCGGAAACTAACACTACCCTTCAAAATGACAAGTCCAAACTGTTGCCATGAAAAAAAATATATGAAATTGAAAAGAAGTTGAAACACCCAAAAGGCACATTTACATGATATGAAGGGGATGTATACCAAATTTGGTGAAGATTGGTCATGTAGTTTCAAAGTTATGCTCCGTAAACTAACCCTACCCTTCAAAATGACTAAGTCCAAACTGTTGCCATGGACAAAAAATTTTTAAAATTGAAAAAGAAGTTATAACCCCAAAAGGAACATCTACATCATATGATGAGGATGTATACCAAATTTGGTGAAGATTGGTTAAGTAATTTTAGAGTTATGCTCCGGAAACGCTTGGGAACGCCAACGCCTACGCAGACATGGTCGCAGACACAGACACGGACGCTCCCGCGGACGGGAACTCAGCCAAAACAAATATGTCTCCCGACCCTTCAGGGGGAGACATAAATATATTAGGGTAATTGTTCAATGAATGATAATAATTCCAAAAATTTTAATTCTTCCTTTTAATGAATGAAAATAACGAGAATGATATTGAGATATGCATTGTAGATTATGATGTCATATTTTGTAATTATTCATTGCAGATGATAAACCTTTTGGACGTAATACAATATTCAAATGAATACTCCTTCCAGAACTGAATCAGTTGTTTTCTACTCTCCTGGCACCACCTGAACCCTAACTGTTTATCATTGCTTGATAAAAATTGTCCTGGCATTTACGCCATATACAACTTTCAGATGCTGCCTTTAAAACATTTCTTATCGAAGCGAAGATTGTTCCACCAAAATTTGTTGGAAAAATTCAAGAATATATACAAACTTTTTAAAGTATTTAGGTGTTCATAATGCCGTATTGGCGTATTTATAAACTATGTCCCCTCCCTTTTAACTTATCCTTACTCATCAATAACCAAAAGGGATCAAAATATTATTATAACACAATTATAATTTATTAGGATAAAATTCCAGAGGACATCGGAATGGGATCAATGGCTTTGCTCATCAAGAATTGAGAAATATAAATTAAATTCCCTTTCGATCGACTGATAGATTAGGTTGTCTTCAGTATAGAATCAATAACCAAGTTCTGCCTGTTCAGGCCTACCAAACAAAACTGCCGTACTGCGCAGAAAAATATTGAAAAGTCCACATTAGATGTCGAAACAGCAACATAAATAGATTACCTCAACATCAAAACATTAAACGATGCAATAAAAAACGTGAACCAAGCAACCGGTAGCCACACTGCGCACATTGAAGAAGCTGACTCTCCCATGTGTTTATATTTGAAAGCGTGGACAGCATGCGAGTGCTTTTCCCCCCTCATTTATATCATTTTTTTTGTTTTATCTGAAATCAAAAATTGTCACATGGGTTTGTACAGTGTTTAGTTAAAGATAAATTCATATTTACGGAATGACAACATAGATACCTGAAACCACATTTCGTATGCGAGGCAAATCATGATTTCCGGAAATTGATTCTAGATCGTGTGAAATACTGTTTGGTATGGCAGTTTTGTCTGGTAGGCCTGCTGTTGCAAATATCTTCTTATGATAGGTTATTAGGATTCTCCCATATGTACAAGCTGTAATAGCTCTGACGCTTACATATGTCATGTCTTACGGAATTGTGAACATGCTCATTCTCCATGCAATGAAGTAGAAAACTGGATAAATAAGCAAGCAGCAATCAATATCTCTTTTACTGAGAGAAATGTTCCTCTTGGTTTTCCTTCAAAAAGTAATGATCCATTAAATGCAATTTGTCATGTCATAAAAAATGCAATTCAAATGTTATCTTAATAAGAGGACATTATCAGTTGCACATATCCAGAGAGAGTTGTAAACTTCTACAAGAAAACAAGAGTAATAGCCTTTTCAAACTGTAACTATAACAAATTTGTAAAATTCTTGTCCAGTTGCCATAAACCTGATAGCAAAGGTTTGTTGCCAACATCTGGATATGGTTTGTTGGTTTGCCTGCAATGTGACCATGTTCGCCAGACATCATCTTATTTACATTAATCCGACAGTTTTTTTTTACAGTTGGTCCAACATGGTGCCAACATTTGGAAGTTTCCAAATTTATCTCTATTTTGCATGTTATTTTATGATGGCCCTTCCTTTGGCCAACGTTATGAATAGTAGTTATTTCATAGTTATCTTTTTGCATTTCGTTATTTTCATTATAGGACATTTAACTTATAAACTCAAAAGAACATGTCAGTGATGTTTTATCATTAAAAAAATTTGTTTATAATTCTGCTGATAAAAAACTTAACACGTAGTAAGTGTGACTGGATACAGAACTTGTTTGTCACATAGCTCTATGGAACAGTCAAACATTTCAGCAACATTGACAGCAACATTTCTGGAGGCCCTATGCAGTGAGTATAAATTGTTTTCTACCCGTGACAATGAAATGGTTTAAAGTAATGGTTATAACATCATTTTTATCATTTTTTGTAAAGACAGCCTACTAATGGTGATTTGAAATGCAGAACAGTTTTCTTTATCTCTTTTAGTTGTTTACTGTATTATGCATTGGCCTACATTGATTCATGCTTTTGACATTTTAAAAATTTTGCTTAAAAAACTGACACTGTGGAAGGAAAATGGCTGAGAATTTGTTGAATTTATATTTTGGTTACACTAATTTATCATTAATTATCATTAATTCAAATAAAAAACTAAAAATAACTTATTAGTTATATTGACTAGCCTGACATTGACCCAACATTGGCCTAACACATACTTTGTCAGTTCACTTTTTGATTAAAGATACCCTTGATAACATGATGATTTTTTCTTAAACCGTTTAAAGCTAAGTGCTTATCTTTTGCAAATAAGTATAACCACTGTTATTCTCTTCTTGTTTACAATAATATGAAAAGGGATATTGTATTGTCTATTTATGATAAAACTTTAATTTCCCATATGAATAATTTTTGGTCTCAGTTTTAGTTGAAAACTGTTAAAAAGTTATTGAAAACAATTGAAAACTTAGATTTGACTAAATAAAATACACTTGACTATATTTCGAAGAACACGTTTTAACCCCAAATTCAGAACCAATTCTTTAACAGTTTAGATATCGGAGTTAGGCCTACCATATAAACTATGTTGAAAATAGCAAAAATGATATAATATTTCTAAAACATTTAGAAACATTTTATACTATCAAACTAATAAATGTTTATAATCACTAGCTCAAATAAATCTTATCATATTTCATTTTGATTAATTTATTTTAACTTGATCTAATATGCAAATTTATATCTTTTGAAAAGTACTGAATATTTGTCATGAGTTTTGTTTTAATGTCACATTAGTTTGTTATGTAAATAGTAAGAAGATTTGAATAATTTATTGTACTATACTGCACCGCATATTTCTTGCACATACTGTTATTGCAAAAAACTGTTTTAATCTTTATAACATGTTTCTAACTCTTAATCATATATGAAGGAATAGGACATGAAAGTGTTTCACATTTCCCTAATCAATTTGACCTTTTTGTCAATATTATTCATTTTTTCAAGGTTTGATTCTGCTCACTTAAGAACTAATTATTTCAGGAGCAAACTGCAAGGACCATATTACAACTTGGATCCAACGCTGAGACAGAACCATCCAATCAGAAGTCATCATATTGGGCATGTGTAAGCAAAGAGATGGTACATGTTCATTAGGAACCAAGAAACATACCTTATTAAATTATCTCATTTCAGCAATTTGTTTTGTTCTTTGTATAAATTCTTTGTGTATAAGTATGTATGATAAGTGAAATGCAACAGCATAGATATGACACTGGGCCAACTAATTACAAATAAAACCATAATGATGGGCCAAGTGTGGGCCATTGTATATTGTAGATTCTTTACCACTAGGCCATAATTGTGCCAACACGATGGGGCTATGTAAACCCGATGAGCATATCCAAATGGGCCCATCGTCATGGTAACAACTACGGGCAAACGTAACAAGTGATAGTGACCAACATACTAGTGCTATCTGGAAACTTGTTCTCTGACCATTCCTAATCAACTGTACTGCTCATGTCTAGTGACATTGCTACCATGTACGAGTTAAAGAAGTGATTTATTGCGAATTATTTGTATGATTTGCTGTACTTAAAAAAAGAGTGGAATAAAAAAATAATTTAAAAAATAACCCTTCCATATCTTATTTAAGTCCTCATCAGTTTATTAATCATGAAAATACCGATGAGCTACAGAGACAATGGCTATTTGTTAAATATAGCAAATTCAGTAGCAGTTGGCCATGCTGCATGAGGTAAACCCTCTTACCAATTGTAAGAAAACGTCTTCACAAAAATGGAACCTAGGCAAAGCACATTACGTCCAATTTTCCTTGCGATGCATCGTGCAATGCTTGAAATAAATGCACATAGTGTATTTTTCATAGACCGCTTCACTACAACCAATGTGTCAGTGCAATATAATACAATGGAAATATGTGCTACAATTATGTTTGATACATCGCAAAGGAAATTGCATGGGTATTCCTAATAATGTCATATTTTGCAATTGTCACAGGGGGGTTCTCTCCTCAATAATTGGAAGGAAAGTGAGGTATGGATCATGATTTCATTAAACAAAATAGCTTAACGTGTATAGTGTGCAAGGAAAAAATGCAAAGCTTTGCAAGATGCATCGCATGAAAAATGGGACAAAAGTTATTCCATCACATGAATGGCATATAGAGTTAAAGGTATTTTTGGTGAGATTCATACCAATATGCACATTATCTCTTTCTATACAGGAGAAGGATAGCCCTCGGTGCAGTGGAGGCAATGGAACCTATGAGTGCGGGCAGTGCACATGTAATAGCAGGCGCTATGGACGCACTTGCGAGTGTGACGAGGGAGAGTTGTCCAGCCAGGAATCACTGGTCAAGTGTCAATCCAAGTAAGAGAGACAACAAGAGCCAAGTTATAGATTTATCATTCCATAATTTCTAGGAAGTCAAGGGTATTATTAAAGAGACCATTGAACAGTATCACTGTCGAAATCTGGAAGGCGATAAAGTGTTAAAGATAAGTGAACAGCTTTTTTTCGAAACATTGCTATGCAATATCCGAGGCCACACGATAAAATATTCAGCTTATAAGAAGAAAGAAAGACTAAAACTTTCAAACTCTGTATACAAAGAAAACTGTAAAAGATGTTGACCTTGAAGCGCTTTTCAAAGATAAAAAAGTACCTAAGTTATCGGACAGTGACGCACTTTCGCTTGAAGGGGAAATGCAGTATGATGAAGTTCTAGTAGCACTGAAAAATATGAAAAATAATAAAAGCCCCAGGCAGCTGAATTTTATCAATTCAAACGATACCAATACCTACTTAATTAATTCATTGTATGCAGCATATAAGAAAGGCGAACTTTCAAATAGTCAAAAACAAGGGCTTATAACATGCATTCCGAAAAAAAAAAAGACTGGTAAATGCTCTAATGGATCTTACAGAAATTACAAATAAACCAGGACTTTTGATATTGATAGACTTTGAAAAAGCTTTCGATTCTGTAGAATGGTCCTTCATCAAAAGTGTTTCGATTTTTTTAATTTTGGACCATCTATAAAAATTGGTTAAAAACATTTTACAATAACATAAATTCTAGTGTTCTGGTTAATTGATTCCCAGCAGAGTTCCTCCAAATCACCTGAGGTTGTAGACAAGGCGACCCTCTTTCGCCCTATAATTATGTTTCTTATCGTAGCTGAAAATCTGGCCCATATGTTAAGACAAAATGAAAAGATTAAAGGAATATCAATGATGGGTATTGAATATCTTTTAACTCAACTTGCTGATGATACCACCATGATTTTAGATGGCTCTGAAAACTCCTTCAGTGAAACATTGAAAGTACTCGAAACATACGCATCTTTCTCCTGACTCAAAATAAACATTGACAAAACTAAAATTATCTGGATAGGTCCGAAACAATACTCAAGTTTATAATATGGCAGAGAATACAACCTAGACTGGACTCAAAAATAACAGCATAACAAGGCAAAAATGGTACAACGAAACTATAAAGATAAGCTTAAGCTAATTGAGAAAGAATGAAATTCCTTTGAGAGACCTTACACCTTTAGGAAGAATAACTATACTGAAAAGTCTAATTCTACCAAAACTTAATCACCTTTACTTCTCTCGCAAATCCAAAAAGAGACACTACTATAAAACTGCATCGAAAATGCTTCTCATTTATTTGGAAAGGCAAAGCTGACAAAATTAAACGATGCTTAATGACAAAATCATACCAGGAAGGTGGCTTAAAAATGCCTGCTATTTTCAAAACAATCAAATCACAGAAAATATCATGGATTAGAAGTATATTTGTACAAGATTCATATACATATTTGTATTAACACAACTTTGGTGATGTGTTTCTACTTGAGAACTATATAAGGGGTACGAATCTTAGTCTTGAACATCAACAATACAAAAGATTGATGAGCTACAGAGTCCATGGCTCTATTTTTTCAGGAATGGCGTATAGTATTGAAATGAAATTTATCATGAGGAGCAATAGATAAATTTCATTTCTGTATGTAATTTGCCTATGCACACTCAGTATTTAAATGATTTTATAAAACTATAAATAAAGACAATTTTAGATGGTTCTGGAAATTGTCTCCTGACATTTTATGTATTAATTTTTACATTGATGTCAAGATAAACAAGTCGTCTTTAATTGCATATGAATTTCACTCAGTGTGCTCAAAATTTTGTGGAGTCATGGCATCCCAAGGGAAGTTAATCTATCAAGTTTTATCAAAACTAACCATTCTAGATGTTATATAAATTTCAGTCTAAGTGTTAGAAACATGATGATTTATTGTTTAATGGGACCCTTGTATTAGATTTGTAAGTAATGCCTCGTTAAATACTCATGTAAAAACGCCATATCTACTTGAAATGGTTGCATCTTACTACGCTATAAAATTTAGCCATGTTGTGCCAATAAGGAATAATGGTAGCGAAAAGAGGGCTAATATGTACAACCACAATTCGGAGCTTAAATAGAGGTGTGTGTGGTTGATACGCCTGAACTATATTGTGATACTTAGCCTTGAGTGGTGTGTGTGGTTGATACGCCTGAACTATATTGTGATACTTAGCCTTGAGTGGTGTGTGTGGTTGATACGCCTGAACTATATTGTGATACTTAGCCTTGAGAGGTGTGTGTGGTTGATACGCCTGAACTATATTGTGATACTTAGCCTTGAGAGGTGTGTGTGGTTGATACGCCTGAACTATATTGTGATACTTAGCCTTGAGAGGTGTGTGTGGTTGATACGCCTGAACTATATTGTGATACTTAGCCTTGAGAGGTGTGTGTGGTTGATACGCCTGAACTATATTGTGATACTTAGCCTTGAGAGGTGTGTGTGGTTGATACGCCTGAACTATATTGTGATACTTAGCCTTGAGAGGTGTGTGTGGTTGATACGCCTGAACTATATTGTGATACTTAGCCTTGAGAGGTGTGTGTGGTTGATACGCCTGAACTATATTGTGATACTTAGCCTTGAGTGGTGTGTGTGGTTGATACGCCTGAACTATATTGTGATACTTAGCCTTGAGAGGTGTGTGTGGTTGATACGCCTGAACTATATTGTGATACTTAGCCTTGAGAGGTGTGTGTGGTTGATACGCCTGAACTATATTGTGATACTTAGCCTTGAGAGGTGTGTGTGGTTGATACGCCTGAACTATATTGTGATACTTAGCCTTGAGAGGTGTGTGTGGTTGATACGCCTGAACTATATTGTGATACTTAGCCTTGAGAGGTGTGTGTGGTTGATACGCCTGAACTATATTGTGATACTTAGCCTTGAGAGGTGTGTGTGGTTGATACGCCTGAACTATATTGTGATACTTAGCCTTGAGAGGTGTGTGTGGTTGATACGCCTGAACTATATTGTGATACTTAGCCTTGAGAGGTGTGTGTGGTTGATACGCCTGAACTATATTGTGATACTTAGCCTTGAGAGGTGTGTGTGGTTGATACGCCTGAACTATATTGTGATACTTAGCCTTGAGTGGTGTGTGTGGTTGATACGCCTGAACTATATTGTGATACTTAGCCTTGAGAGGTGTGTGTGGTTGATACGCCTGAACTATATTGTGATACTTAGCCTTGAGAGGTGTGTGTGGTTGATACGCCTGAACTATATTGTGATACTTAGCCTTGAGAGGTGTGTGTGGTTGATACGCCTGAACTATATTGTGATACTTAGCCTTGAGAGGTGTGTGTGGTTGATACGCCTGAACTATATTGTGATACTTAGCCTTGAGTGGTGTGTGTGGTTGATACGCCTGGACTATATTGTGATACTTAGCCTTGAGTGGTGTGTGTGGTTGATACGCCTGAACTATATTGTGATACTTAGCCTTGAATGGTGTGTGTGTGGTTGATACGCCTGAACTATATTGTGATACTTAGCCTTGAGAGGTGTGTGTGGTTGATACGCCTGAACTATATTGTGATACTTAGCCTTGAGTGGTGTGTGTGTGGTTGATACGTCTGAACTATATTGTGATACTTAGCCTTGTAGTGGTGTGTGTGTGTGTGATATGCCTAAACCATATTGTGATACTTAGCCTTGAGTGGTGTGTGTGGTTGATACGCCTGAACTATATTGTGATACTTAGCCTTGAGTGGTGTGTGTGGTTGATACGCTTGAACCATATTGTGATACTTAGCCTTGTAGTGGTGTGTGTGTGTGATACGCCTGAACCATATTGTGATACTTAGCCTTGTAGTGGTGTGTGTGTGTGTGTGTGATATACCTGAACCATATTGTGATACTTAGCCTTGAGTGGTGTGTGTGTGTGATATGCCTGAACCATATTGTGATACTTAGCCTTGTAGTGGTGTGTGTGTGTGATATGCCTGAACCATATTGTGATACTTAGCCTTGAGTGGTGTGTGTGTGTGATATACCTGAACCATATTGTGATACTTAGCCTTGAGTGGTGTGTGTGTGTGATATGCCTGAACCATATTGTGATACTTAGCCTTGTAGTGGTGTGTGTGTGTGATATGCCTGAACCATATTGTGATACTTAGCCTTGAGTGGTGTGTGTGTGTGATATGCCTGAACCATATTGTGATACTTAGCCTTGTAGTGGTGTGTGTGTGTGATATGCCTAAACCATATTGTGATACTTAGCCTTGTAGTGGTGTGTGTGTGTGATATGCCTAAACCATATTGTGATACTTAGCCTTGTAGTGGTGTGTGTGTGTGATATGCCTAAACCATATTGTGATACTTAGCCTTGTAGTGGTGTGTGTGTGTGATATACCTGAACCATATTGTGATACTTAGCCTTGAGTGGTGTGTGTGTGTGATATGCCTGAACCATATTGTGATACTTAGCCTTGTAGTGGTGTGTGTGTGTGATATGCCTGAACCATATTGTGATACTTAGCCTTGTAGTGGTGTGTGTGTGTGATATGCCTAAACCATATTGTGATACTTAGCCTTGTAGTGGTGTGTGTGTGTGATATACCTGAACCATATTGTGATACTTAGCCTTGAGTGGTGTGTGTGTGTGATATGCCTGAACCATATTGTGATACTTAGCCTTGTAGTGGTGTGTGTGTGTGATATGCCTAAACCATATTGTGATACTTAGCCTTGTAGTGGTGTGTGTGTGTGATATGCCTGAACCATATTGTGATACTTAGCCTTGTAGTGGTGTGTGTGTGTGATATGCCTGAACCATATTGTGATACTTAGCCTTGTAGTGGTGTGTGTGTGTGATATGCCTGAACCATATTGTGATACTTAGCCTTGTAGTGGTGTGTGTGTGTGATATGCCTGAACCATATTGTGATACTTAGCCTTGTAGTGGTGTGTGTGTGTGATATGCCTGAACCATATTATGATACTTAGCCTTGAGTGGTGTGTGTGTGTGTGTGTGTGATATACCTGAACCATATTGTGATACTTAGCCTTGAGTGGTGTGTGTGTGTGATATGCCTGAACCATATTGTGATACTTAGCCTTGTAGTGGTGTGTGTGTGTGATATACCTGAACCATATTGTGATACTTAGCCTTGTAGTGGTGTGTGTGTGTGATATGCCTGAACCATATTGTGATACTTAGCCTTGAGTGGTGTGTGTGTGTGTGTGTGATATGCCTAAACCATATTGTGATACTTAGCCTTGAGTGGTGTGTGTGTGTGATATGCCTGAACCATATTGTGATACTTAGCCTTGAGTGGTGTGTGTGGTTGATACGCTTGAACCATATTGTGATACTTAGCCTTGAGTGGTGTGTGTGGTTGATACGCTTGAACCATATTGTGATACTTAGCCTTGTAGTGGTGTGTGTGGTTGATACGCCTGAACCATATTGTGATACTTAGCCTTGAGTGGTGTGTGTGTGTGATATGCCTGAACCATATTATGATACTTAGCCTTGTAGTGGTGTGTGAGAGAAATGTGTGAACTATTTTGTGTTACTAAACCTGTGGTACTGCACTGAAATTCAATGTAGCATTGCACCAAAACCAGACTTCGTACAGTTCTCTACTGCAGACAAAATTGCTGAGCCCCTGGCAGGATTCGAACCACTGGCATAGCAGAGTGATCACAAAGTCAAACATAGAAAGCGGGTGGTAGAATGTTTGTCTGTTTCTCTTAGGTAGTCCTTCAAATAGGTCATTAAGACTCCACAAAGATCTATATTCTGGAAACTTCCATACGTACAATGTCTGAGAAACTCAGGAAAGTCACAACAATCTTTACGATTAGCTAGCCCACATTATCAAAACAAACAAGTGTATTGATCCCATAGAACAGAGCAATAATGTTACACAATGTTGACCTTGTAAAAAATAACTTTCTCATAACAGTTTGTGTGAATTATATTCGAACTGTATTGTGATAGTTGGCCTTGTGTTGATGTTGCAGCCCCAACTCGACGACGGTGTGTAGTGGGCACGGCGATTGTGTGTGTGGGGTGTGCGAGTGCTTCACCATTGGAGAGAACTCTGCTCGCCGCTACAGCAGCAAGTACTGCGAGTGCAATGATTATGCATGTGACTACTACGAGAGGGAGCTGTGTGGGGGTGAGAGAACCTACCTAACATACACATTCACTCATGTGGCTTTATACACTTGTATACCTTTTGAAAAAATAATTGTTTAAATGACTTATACAAAATTTGCTCAACCAAATGTACCACTTCTGAAAATGATCATATGAGGGATGCAGAACAGAGATAAGGAAACCTTTTTGAACATGTATTGGCAATAAGGGTAGAGACCAAATTTGTATAATAAGTGACGTGTGTCAAAAAGTCAAGGTCACTGTCTTCATCTTGTTAAAACACACCACAGATATTTATTTTCTGCAAGTAGGATAATATTGTTTCCATAGCTCGTGACACTTATGCACTTTCCCTCAACCATAACTTTGACTTCCATGGCATTCCTTGGAGATCTTCAGTTCCTGCCATGGTAAACAGTTTAATCATTTAATCATCTCTTCTCATCATACCCTTGCTAAGACAATCGTTAAAAAAACTGTAAGATTTGAGACGACTTCTTTGAGAGACTTTTGGGACACACATTTCTTAAAACCTTAAGAGGGATCACGTCACACCCAGGGTTCCTTCTCACTTTGGCTTGCATGAGAGATTGATGAACTTCATTTAATGTTATTAGCTCATCAGAAGGACTTATGGCAACCCCCGTTGTCCGGCGTTCATTGTCCATCTTAAATAAACTTCATCTTTATACAACTTCTCCAAAACTACAGCACTACTGGGTACAGGGCAGGGTACCAACCCTCAAACCTTCTGTCCTTTTTTTTTGAACACCAATCATGCTAGGAATCTCAACTTTTGAGAAATGCCATCTTTGTCAGATTGAGACAAAGATGTGTAAATATCATTGTCCGACCCCAACAATAACTGCTTGCAGGGACGCCTTATAATCTCCATTAGGTATTTTACTTTATTAACAATTATTGATTAGCAATCTTATGTAGGTGGGGATGATATCTCTATAGAGTTCTATTTTATGACTATAACACAAAAAACCCAATAAGGCTCTCTCTCAAAACAACTTGTAGCTGGCTTAAAATTGTTTCTTTGAAAACTTTGCTAGGATATGATAAATCTGCATGTGAAATACGCAAAGTGTGCAAATGAAATTGAAGCAATTTTCTGGAGCAGAGTTTACTAAAACTTTATACCATTACAACAACTTTTCAATAACTTCATACCTTGTTAAAGAGCCACTCCGTGATTTTCATAACATATTATTTACCTTTGATACGAACCTAACTGTCATATGTTGTGATATAAAATCAATCATCTTAGCTTTTCATGTCCAAGAGACATATATATGACAAATACTGTTTTTCCATGAAAATCTAAAAACAGCCTTATAAATAATGCACAGAGGTGTAGAAATCACATCCAATATACATGGGTACTAGTTATATAACCTAATAAACACTATCAACTCCTAACTGCCCTCCTGGCTGTTTTAGATAAATCTCCAAAATTACGTTTTTGACTATTTGACACGCGCCACTGTCCGGTTTTCGATCATAATTGCAACGTTCTATCTTAATATTGTCACTGTTTAAAGCCAATAAGCTTTAAAATGTGTCTTTTTGGTAACAGTCGATACTTCGCGATCAAATGACACCATCGATTAAGTTTGACATATATGACTCCAACATCTTACGGAGTGGCTCTTTAATATGTCATGTGTTATCAATTTTAAAAGCAGTATCAAACTTAACCATGTGGTGTATGTAAAATAATGACCAAGCTGATCACTCGATGGTTATAACAGATATTCACTCAGTAAGCAGTTATTATTTCAACCATATATATAAGGAACCTTTTAATTTAAGAGTTTCTGAGCCACTGTCCTTAGGATAGGATAATATAAGAATAATCGACTGGATGGGAGGATGGTCTATCTATCCTGTGTGGATTATTGTGATACATTCTGAGCCTTATCACAATTTTTATATTATCACAGTAATTCATGAGGGATAGATAAACTGTATTTCTGAGCTTCGAGATGATTATTCTTTTTCTAATCCAAGTCAAATCTAAGGATATTTACTGTGCCTTAAGCTTTGGAAAAGACTTTTATGAAGGCTAGTTGCAAGTAACTTGGTCATTGTATTCATACGCGAGGAACAACGATTAAAGGGGAACAACAACCCTAGCCTTTCAGACCTAATTGACCAGCAGTTACGTAATTGCCATAGCCGGGAAAGAGGTCACATGACAGAGACTGGGCGCCGCCTAAGCGAGGTGCGGTCATTGTGACAGGGGAATCCCCTTTATGACATGCGATCGCTGATTGGCTGATTAATTTTCGTTCCTCTGTTTATAAACAATGTCGTGTGACACGATGTTTGAATTCAAAATTCAAAATTGATGTTATTTTTTACCACTTTAGAACTTTTATTAACTTTATTTGGGTGTCTATGACATCATGACCTATTCTAAATCCTATTCCAATTCATATTAAATGTCAACTTGGTGTTCAATTATGCTTGTAAAAAGTTGGATAATTAAATGAGAATTGCATTAATATTAAAAGTGCATTGATTTTACAGTTTTATCAAGGTTCAATTTACTGCCAAATATAAAAAAAGAAAACCTCAAACCCCTATCTGCCATAGATAAGAAATTTCAAATAGTTAGGAATTGAAGATTGTGACGAAAATACAAAAAAAATCCACACAAGTCAAAACCTAACTGAAAAAAATATCGAAAGAAATATTGTGAAGTTTGTAGTGTCAAAGCTTACAAGTAAAATGTAAACAACTGCATAATACCAGAGTACCAGAATTTTTTATCTAATTTTGTAAAAGGTGAGGGAAATCTAAAAAAAACTAAAAAAGATTTCACTTTACAAAGATTTATAATTTTTTTCTCATATCTCATATCTCATATGGCAGTTCAGTTTTAGAACGATTTGTTTACGACATTCTCACACACGTATCCAGTTGGGTAATTCGCGCAAGTAGAGACACCGCGCGAGTAGGGTGCAGCGCAGTAAAAACACCGCTGAGTAGAGGGCGCGCTGATTGAGATTTACGACTCTCCCAAGGCCTCGCTAATTAAATACTGGAAGTTAAAAATTAAGGTTGCAGACCCCCTTTAAGTACCAATTGTAACATAGGTTATATTAATACATAACCATCATGATGGATCCGTGAATTTTGAAAGGGGGAGGGGAGGGGCCACCTTTTTAAAAGGATGTAAGGTTCACCCTCGGGTGACGATATTCGGGGGATCCACCACCACTGCACACTTTCTGAGTTCTAAATAAGTAACTGTATGCCAGTTATCATTTTTTAACTGCAAATGTTTCTCTTAATGCTACAGTTGATTTGTCTGCCCCGTTCAGAGAAATTCTTAACCCATTTATGCATACCGTCATATATTTGTGGGACGGGTTCTTTGAAAAACCAGTTCTCACTTGTTTTTGAAGATAACAACTTACATAAAGTGTATTTTAAAGCTAAGGCATTTGTTCCTTTAAAGCAAAGCAGAACAATTCCATAGAGTTATCCACCCTTGAACAATTCAGCGCCATCTGTGGGTGGTTGTCAACTGCAATTTCCATTGAGTTCAAGTTGATTCCAAAATTTGAATAACAAAATAAGCTTTTATTTGACCTTGTGAGGATACAATTTAGGTCTCTATGGATAAATGACAATGTAATGTAAATTTTAAATATACATATTTTCATGATTAATCATTGAGTAATTAGCCATCCCACATGTCGGGTGGGGGGTTTTGGATACACATGATCATACCTATTTATTGTAAGTATCATAATAAATTCATGTAATTGATCTTTTAAGCAGCTTAGATTAGTTACTTTCAGCTTTTGACGAAAGTTTGGTTACATTTAGAAATCAGATTACAATGACCATCATCAATTTTCACCATATGCAAAAGATGTATGGTATATCTCTTTCAGATTAATGGCAGTTAACCAAATCTTTGATGTTTCATTTGCTAAATAGGCTCAGGTATATAACATTTACATCTTCATGAAACAACATGAAGTAACTGAGGACATGTATGGTGATAATGATGATGAAGAAAAGACAGATTGAGACTCTGGATGTCCAATGTCTGTTGGGTGCTAACTCGATCACTATGCAACCTTGGGTCTAGAGAATGGAGGTTAGAAACATCAATGACACAGACTCCTTAATTTTTTTTGGGGCCCCTAGAAGAAGACTATAATGGTGTTGGTCAGTTCAAAACTGTGCCAAGATTACAACAAATACTTCAACAAACTTTGTGATTTGTTCGATTGAGTTTAATTGCTACAAACTTGTAATACAGATTATAGTAAGGTCAATATTCTGTCTGCATTATTTTTCTCAAAATCATAATTAACAGGAGAAGCTGCTAAACAGATTCAGCTCAGATGTCTCGCATGGCCTCCAGGCCGATGTGTTTGCCTTGAAACCTGTCAAATCATTGTTCCATAGTTTGATCAAGTGTTTTTTTTATCAATTTCATTATGAAATTCTACCTTTTATATCCCTCCTATTACAAACTGCTTCCAATAGGATGTGAGAGAATCACCACTTGTGCAACAGTTCTGGGTACACTTGGGTTATCCACTACAGTACGGGAGGTGTCATGGTGGAGCAGGGCGTGTACCAACCCTAGCTTACAGATCTACTGGAAAAGAAAATAAGAAACTACTAGAGAGGAAACACAAATTTTATAATACATAGAGCATATTTCATATAAAATTACATTCGACAAAGATTCATTACTATTACACAATCAACAAAGCATGATGTTAATGTAATGATAGAAAACAAGAAAAGTAGCTTTAAAAGTATTTTTACTTGGTGTGTTTTGACAAAGATATTTTGCGCATGTATATATATACTCACATAACTGTCCTCCATCACCGATGTATCTCATTGGATCTTTACATGATGAAAATTATCGGAGCCGCAGGAAGATGTGTCGAATTATGTTGCTACCAATTTTTAAAAAACCTACTAAGAAGTATGGAAAAAATTGTTTTTGATAAAAAATGGACTTTATTTCTTACATTATGTCCCATAGACATGATTCACACAAAATTTGAGAAAATTTTGAAACCATATGCATATATGGGTTAATATGAAGTTTAGAAATATAAATGAATTCCTAAATATCTTTTAACAAAATGGCTGTCGAACTAACTTTGAGATAAATGCTTTGCAGGCCTATTCAATAATGTGTCATAGTTTTGTTATGGTAAAGACTTCTTTACTATTAATTCCCAAATTTCTGAAAACTGTCTTTGAACAAAGAAAAAGTCAAATCAAACGCAATTATTGTCACAATAGTAAATCTTCCTCACTATCTTCCTCGGGGTCACAGACGTGGCTTAATTTCAGACCAAACATAAGTGGATTCATCATGATAGTAAACCAAACACACAACTATGTTGCTTACATTGCAGCTCAGATTTTCTCGGGTTCATATTCCGTATTCTAGTATTACGAGATACAATAGTTGGATGTGATTTTTGTGTGTCAGTTCAACAGTTGTCGATGTCTTTCCAGCCTTGATTCTTACTGGCTTGTGGTCTGACCAAGAAACGAAGCGAGGTACGCGAGACAAGTTTGACTGGTTTTAATGAGATTGGATGAACACAGGTAACCTAATAATCATGAAAAGTTCCAAACCTGACCATCGTGTGATTATCAAGTTTCTCAAGAAAGAAGGCCTGTGGAAGCAGTAACAGATAATATAGTTGCACATGTCCAGGGCTTAAGCATTTTGATTGAAGAATAAAGATGGACAACAGATTTTCAGAGTGTGGTATTTCTCATGGGAGTATTTGTACCATAATTCATGAGCACTTTCACATGTCCAAGGTGTTGGCAAGATGGATGCCACGAAACTTAAATGCACAAGATTGACACAAAGAGTTAATTTCAATGGTGAGCTCTTCCACATCTACAATGCTGATCCTGATAACTTAAGAGTCCATCTGGTTACAGGGGATGGATTCATCACTGGGATTCCTATACCAAGCATAAATCCATGCAATGGAATCAAAAGCACACTACTGCATCAAAGAATTTCAGAACTCAGCCTTCTGCTTGCAAGATCATGGCGACCATTTCTGAGATTCAAGGGGTATAATACTTAAAGACTATGAACCACCTAAAGCAACAATTACAGGAGGTAACTGGCTGAAGCAACTGAGAGCAACAATCAAGAAGAAGAGGCGAGGCATGTTGACTGCTGGAGTTATGCTTCTTCATGACAACACTCCATGGCACAAGAGTCGTATTGCACAGGCTATACTTCAACAACGTGGCTTTGAACAAATTAACCATCCCCCCCTCAGGCCAGATTTGGCCCAAAGCAACTTCTATCTGTTTGGCAATTTGAAATCACACTTGCCTGGTGCAAGATTTGGTCATGATGATTTAGGCAGCTACTGAGGCGTGGTTAAAGGGCCAGTCAGAAGACTTCTACAGCAAGGGCATAGACAGTCTGAAAGACAAATGGGCAAAGTGCATCAAGGTCCAGGGAGATTATGTTGGGAAAATAAAATCAATATCACAACCATTGGCTTCTGTTTGACATCCATTTTTATGAACTTATTGACTTCCCCTCTTACACTGTGGTTATGTACGTGTATGCATGTAGATAGGTAAGTGACTTGATCTGTTTCAGGTCCAGGGCGTGGAGTCTGCGTGTGCGGCAAGTGTCAATGCAATTCAGCATACAATGGCAGCAACTGTGGTTGTTCAACACTCAAAGATACTTGTATGGCAGACAATGGGGTGCGTATTTTAATCATCACATCATTTACATAGCATGTTTCATTAACTGTTATCTGCTCTTGTCCTGAGATACACTGAAATAATCATAAACATTACCCCACCATTCACCTCAGATCACATTCTGTAATCTTAGTTATCATAAAGATGTACATGTACATTGATTGGGCTCTGTTTGTTTTGTGTAATTTTCCCCAAAATAAGGTGGTGGTAGTGGTGCATATGTTGTGTAAGGGTGACATATAAAAAAAGGTCAAGTCTTTATAAAAGCATTGCTATTGCAATTTAACTCTTGCTTTGCTTAATATTATTTTGACTAGTTTTGCCCCTGCGGCTGAATTTTCTGGCACCCGCTTTGCTACTGTTAATGCATAATTAGCACGAAAAGCTTAATTTTCCAGCGCCGCAAGAAGCAACTGTTTTTACAATATATGGAGTGTTTACCTGGCGAATTACGGTCTTTAAAACTAGTCTGCTAATCCTGTATTACTAATGGATGAAACTTACCTGGCACTTTGAATGACATTTCTATCACCCCTACAATGGTTTCTATAACCAAAGTAAAGTTGTTTTAAATTTGTGAGCCTTAACTCCATAAATTCTGAGAACACATCCGCAGAATCAGTACAAAACTGAAGACGAACAGTTCCTCTTGACATTGATATAAAAATTATTTTAAAATATATCTAGAATAAATTTTACAATCATTTTAAAATGTTCTATATTTCAAACTTTATCAAATCATTTAATCATTGAGATCACATAGACAAATTACATATGGAAATGAGTGAGTGAGTGAGTTGGGGTTTAACGCCGCTTTCAAGATTATTTCACTTATATCGCGGCTGCTAGTATTATTGCAGGGAGAAAGCCCGCAACACCATTGTGGCTATGCATTCGGTGAAACCTGCGAGCATCGGCTGGAACTAGCAAACCATGGGTGGTACCATATGGAAATGAAGTTTATTTATTGCTCTTTATTTCACAATAGATTTCATTAGGATACGCCATCCTAAACGAAAGATATGAATTACGGCAGCAGGGTGGTGATAACGTTCTGACCCCCACGGTCATATTACTAAGCTAGTAGCCCTGGGCAAAAACACGAGTTAGCGTGTGCAGGCGGCACAGTGATATACCAGCTGAAAAATTCATATCTATAAGGTAATAAGAACTCAAATGAACCCAAGTTTATGCCTGTAACATGATTTATAATCAAAATATAAACATAGAAAAAAAAACATATAAACTGGTCACCATTCTTAGAGTGATAGTGTAATGCAAGGACTGCATGGTTGAGCTTGTAAAAACACCAATCAGGTCAGTACTTGCAGGCTGACCAAATTAATCTTTAACTGCATCATTATCTTGAGTAGAAAAACTTGACTCGAAAGTAATGATTATTTTTTGTCTTGTAACGATTCATTGCATGTTATAAAGCTGTTATTTTTATATGCAAATCTTTGACTCAATACAATAAATGATGAAAGACTCATCAGCTACAGAGCCAATGGCTCTTTTTTACTGTTCCAGTCGAAATAAGTTGAATTTTTACAATAAAGGTGTAAAGTCATGATTAAGGGTTGGCAACCATACAATGTAAATTATATGGCCGGCACACACTATTGGTCAACTTGGCAATCTCTTAGGCAGACAGAAAGACAGATTTGGGTTTATATTAAGAACAAGTTCTTTGGATTAAAACTTCTTTATTGCAATGTTGCAATGATGTAGACACTAACAATCATTATTAAGCAAGAGATATTGGACATAAGTTTTAGATAGAATATATATACATGAGAATAAATGTGTACAATTGAGCAGGTTGAAGTACAGAGAGGTCAATAAGTTTATACAGCTAAAAAGGATCATGTACATAATCAATGGTTGTTGTAACAGTACCCAATGCATGAGAGGAATCCAGATTGACGAGTAAGTTACTGATGGTTGGTTTTAAATAATTAGATGTCTTGATATAGGTTCACAAAAGGATCAAAACAATAAATTAATATTTTATAATGTGAACAGTTTTGTTTTTTTCAAATTTTTTTATTCATTTCATTTCCGTAGGTGTACATGAGTTCATAGAAGATAATACATTGGTATCTATTGTAATACATTACACAAAGCTCTCCATTTGGCATTGAATGATGGTAGAGTATTATTCTTATTAGCTATAATTTTCTCAACATTGAAAACATCCTTGACAATGCTTACAAAGTGGATCAATGGATAACATGTTTTTTTTAATACTTGAAATATGTATATATTTTTTAGCCAATAAAATGATATGGGATGCTAGAAGGCTGACAGAACTATTACATAACAGAATATCTAAGTCAGATATGGCAATATCAATATGTGTAACATGATGATTGATAAAAGTTTCAACTTTTCTCCAGAATTCATACACAAACTTGCAGTTAATAAAAACATGGTACAAATTTTCAGATTCAGATTCACAAAAAGAGCAGATATTTGTATCAATTATTTTCATTTGGGTTAGCTCTTTTCTTGTGTAAATTGCTCTATTAATAAATCTGTACTGAAAATCTAAAAGTTTTACATCTTTAGTACAATTTCTGTACTTTTTAAACACAACATCCCATTGAATATTTAAGTTAAGTTCATTTTGCCATTTCAGACATACCTTAAGGGCAGTATCATCAGCTATTAGTTTATCATAAAAACTTCTACTTCCTTTTGCTTGAGATAGCAGATCATGAAGAGTTTGGCATAATGAGAGATTTTGTTTACTTTTAAATGACTGATTTGTTAAGAGAGTGTTTTTCCAACTTTTGGGGATATTCAGAATTATCTTATTGTACTCAAGGATTGTCCCCTTGATACCATAAAGATTTTTAAGTTCATTGAAAGGCAAAAATTCAGTATCACCCCAAATATCTCTTATTGTGTGAATACCTTTGTTAAACCAGTTTTCGATTAAGAGATTACTGTGTCTAAACTGATGATTTAACCATAAAGGTTCAGCCAGTATTTCTTCTACCTGAGATGTATTTATGAGATGATGTTTTTTATAATATTTACCCCATAAAGTTAAAATTTCTTGCCAAAAAGGGTTATCAATGGGTACATGTCTATCTATATTTGCACCAAGAAGAAATATCTTATTGAATGGGAATGAGCTGGGATTGTGACTTGAATTTTTATTAATATACCTTCTTAGGCAAGAAAGTTTAAGTGCATATATAAAGGATCTGATATCTGTCATTCTAAGTCCACCTTCTTCATATTTTCTACATATAGTTTTCCGTTTAATTTTATCAATCTTACCATCCCACATAAAATTATACATAATGTTGTTCAATTTTTCAATGAATTCCTTTGGAGGGAAGGGAAGCACCGAAAAGATATGTACTAATGTTGATATTGCAAGAGTTTTTATAACTGTGATTTTCCCTTGTAAAGTAAGTTTTCTCTTTTTCCATCCAGCAAGAAGTCTGTTGATTGTTTGTATTCTTTTTCTAGTGTTGATCACCCATAGATCTTCCAGTTTAGGATTAAGATATATACCAAGGATGTTAAAGTCACCATCGTGCCAATCTAAGCTACTTTCTGGGCATAATTTCAATTTGCTTTCAATCATAGAGCCAATCCAAATAGCTTTAGTTTTTTCAATGTTGATTTTAAGCCCTGACATTTTATAGAATTTGTTTAAAGTTTCTAGAGCTGCTTTAAGGCTATTTTCAGATCCATCTAGATATAACTGAGTATCGTCTGCATATTGTCCCATTTTATATTCTTCATTATTGATTTCAATACCCTTTATATCTTTGTTGTTCCTAATCATAGTCCCCAGAATTTCGGCTACAAAAATGAACAAATAAGGAGAAATTGGGTCCCCTTGTCTACAACCACGTTCATTTGGGAAAAAAGAAGAAAGATGACCATTTTGGAATACACATGAAGATGCATTTTGCATCAGTATGTTTATCCATTTAATAATGTTGGGTCCAAAACCAAACTTCTTCATAACTTTTATTATAAAATCTTTGGAAACTGTATCAAATGCTTTCTCGAAATCAATCAGAATCAATAAACCTGGCTTGTTTTCTTTTTTTAATTCATACATGATGTCATACATTAATCTGACATTGTCACTGATGCACCTACCAGGTATAAACCCTGTTTGATCAGGATGTATCAATGTATCTAGTGTCTTTTTCAGTCTGTTAGCAATACAGGAACTTATTATTTTATACAAAGTATTTAGAAGTGAAGTATACTGGTTTTATTTTATAAAGATGTGGTGTTGGTGATTAATCCAAGGCTTTGGTGGTTGAGTAGACGTTCTTTGTTCTTCTAGTCAGGATTGCAATGATGCCTTTTGTGGATGGTTGGAGGCAAAATGGAAGTACTGGTCGGTGTGGTGGGTTTACTATAAACACTGTTTGTGATTTTTTTGGGGGGCCTTTCTGGATTAGGAAAGGTAATTTGTTATTGACAGCGATCTTCATACAGGGGTCCTGAGCATTTAGGTTGTCTAGGAGATGGCTGGGGTCATCTTTTGGGCTGATGATAACAATCGTGTCGTCCCCTTCGCGGAAGTAGGAAATCAGTGCAGTTTCACAATGCAGTTTCTTCAAAAAGGGTCATGAAGATCTATGTGATGATTGAGGAGAGTAGGGAACCCATGGGTATAGGCAATCCTAGGAAAACCAGGTGAAGGGTGAAGTAGGTGGTGATGATGCAGAAGTCTTGTTGCAATAATGTTGTTGTTGTAAATCCATAGAAAATGTTCTTTATTCATCTGACCTCAACTTTTAAATGCCTCTCAAAGGAAATTTGGGTGAAAAGTGGTTTACGTGTTTTTCCATAAGAGCTAACATGGATATCATGATCTCCAAAATTTAAACTGATCTTCCTTGAATTGTTGCTTTTTGTGTTCTATCCGTCATTTTATATTTCTGTATTCTCAAATATGTCACAAACACAGAGTGTTACTCTACCATTTCAATTACTTGTCGATGAAATAACATAACTATAATCATTATGAATGAACTGTTTAACTTTGACCTTTTATGAATTTCTTGAGATAAGAATGTGAATGGACGAGTGACTGTTGCATTTGTCTTGCAAAAAATATTTTAAAAAATAGTTACTTCTTTTAATTAACGAAACTCCTTTGAATATTGAAATCTTCAATAGACATACCTTTTACCATCAGATTATAACTGTCTAACTTGTGTGATTCTTTTCATTTTATAAGCCTATTATTTTACCCCCGCTTACTTCACAGCCTATGAAGTAAGCGGTTATATACTGCGGTCATTCTGTCCGTCCGTCTGTCTGTCGTTCCATCTTCGGTCAATTTACTCAAAAACCATTAGGTCTAGATCAACCAAACTTTGCACACTTGTTAAACATAACCTTGTCTACACTTTGGACCACTTTTGAATCTTCTGGAATTCCTATTTTTTGTCGTTTCCATGGAAACATCAATTTTAGGACTTAGTTATATGGTGTACAATGGGGACAGATTTTCTCAGAAACTATTACACCTAGAGGAGTGAAATTTTGGTATTGCTAACCTGATGATACTCTTGATTGAGTTTGAAAGCCATTTTTTGTATATTTATTTTTTTCAAAAGTTATGGCCCTTGATTGCTCAATTGGACTGATGCTTCAATGGGGACAGATTTTCTCAGATAGTATCACACTTAGGTGAATGAAATTTTGGTTTTGGACACACCTGTTGATGCTCTTGATGGAGTTCGAAAGCCATTTCCGAAATATTATTTTTCACAGAGTTATGGCCCTTGAATGCGCAATTCGACTTGTAGTGATTAACAGGTCTGATGCTTCAATGGGGACAAGTTTTCCCAGACAGTATCACACTTAGGTGAATGAAATTTTGTTTTTTACACACCTGTTGATGCTCTTGATGGAGTTCAAAAGCCATTTCCGAAATATTATTTTTCACAGAGTTATGGCCCTTGAATGCGCAATTCGACTTGCAGTGATTAACAGAACTGATGCTCCATTGGGGACACATGATCTTAGCTGTATGGCACACTGTATCTGTGATATCCTATATGTAAACATAGTTCTATAAATAGTCATTTGTACTGTCTCCCCATATTAGTGACGTAGCATGCGTGACATCATCATATCATGTGGTGTAGCAAGATGCCGTAATAAACATGGCGGGCTTCCAAACGTTAGTTCGTATTTAATCAAGGGCCATCCGACGATCACAGATCAAATACATGACAATAATGGCGACGAGGATGGGATCACAAAGCGTGAGAATGTTTTGGAAAAAAGATTTTGTATTATAAACTGTGATAACGAACATAACGGTCACATCAGTCACAAGTGGGCTTTAGGGTCTATATATATGATAGATGCCGTGTGATACATTTTTGGAAATAAGACAAAATATCTTATTGGAAGTGTAAAGTAAAGCGAAAGTGAACTTTTTAGGAACATTCAAAGCTGGAATTTATTTGTGATGAAGTGCAGATAAATTACCGTTATAAAGTGAACTTTGACCCTTGGGAATCGGAAGTTGAAAGTCACGTGACCCAACAAACATGGCTGCGCCCACGATCGGAACGATAAGCCAATACTCGCTAGGGAAAGAGGATTGGTCAAGTTATCAAAAGAGGTTAGAAATTTGGATGAAGGCAAACAAAGTTAAGAAAGAAGATAGAGCTACGATATTCCTCGCTACTGTAGGACCAGTTGTTTTCGAATTATTAATTTCGTTGTTCGCACCTGATGACATTAGTGATTTCTCATACGAAGTTTTGACAGGAGAACTTTCGAAATATTACAAACCTGTGAGAAACGTAATTTGGGAACGGCAAATGTTTACAGACCGTAAACAAAATTCTGGAGAATCTGTGCTTGATTACATTATTGAACTGAAACGCCTCAGTAAATACTGTGAATTCGGCAACACATTTTCGTTTACGAGACAGCTTTGTGGGTGGAGTGAGAGGGGTGGCCTTACACAGGAAATTGTTATCAGAAAAAAACCTTACATTTGAGAAGGCATGTGAAATAGCAATCGCAATGGAAGTGGCAGAAAAGGATGTTGTAGCATTCAGAACAGATTCAATTGATCATTTAAGTAAAAAAACAAGATAGACCTAAAACATTTAAAGCATGTTTCAGATGTACTAAAACTAATCACCACCCAGATGATTGTTACTTTCGGAAGAAAACGTGTCACAGATGTGGAAAACTTGGTCACATTGTCAAAGCTTGTCAAGATAAACAGAGTCATCAAACACAGAACAAGAAACAAGGTTACAGAAAAAAGTTTGGAAATAATAATAGAGGAAGAGCCAATCTTGTCAGTGAGAAAGGTGAAGAGGACATTGTTAATGCCGAAGAGGACAGATTGTATGCGATCTATTCGACACATGGTGGTAAAGAAGAGGGGTATAAGGTTCCATTAGAGATAGAAGGAAAGAGTTTTCAATTCTTCTTGGATACAGCTGCCAGTCATTCGGAGATAGGAGAGAAAATGTTCAGGAAACATTTGCCCACTTTGAAACTAAAATCGACTAAAGTTTCCTTGTTGGATTATTCGGACAATATCATTCCTTTGTTGGGTGAAGTTATTGTCAATGTCAAGTTAGAGGATAGAGAGTACAGTCTACTTCTTGTGGTGGCAGAAGGAAGAAGAGTTCCATTATTTGGGAGAAATTGGATTTCTCAAGTACAGTTAAACTGGGGTAAACTATGCGCTATAACCGAGAAATCACTAAGTGATGATTTGAAGGAACTATATCCATCAGTGTTTGGAGGAAAAGGAGTCATAAAGACTTTTAAAGCTGATGTCAAGGTTCAACCCAATGTCAACCCAAAATTCTGCAAGTCACGTCCTGTACCATATGCATTGAGGGAAGCTGACGAAACAGAACTAGATCGTTTGGAGAAGGAAGGGATAATACAGAAAACAGAAAAGTCTGATTGGGCAACACCAATTGTTGTTGGGCCAAAAGCCAACAAGCGTGTACGGCTTTGTGGGGATTTCAAGGTAACTGTTAATCCTGTCCTTGCAGAAAACATATACCCGTTGCCTACAGCAGAAGATCTATTTGCAAAGATGGGAGTAGCAACATTGTTCTCAAAATTGGATTTGTCAAGTGCATACCTCCAACTTGAACTGAAAATCTGGAGATCATTTTGACAACTTACAAACCAAATAAAAATTAACATTCTCAATCTTTCTTTTCCATTATTTTTTTTATATCAATACAAAGGTTGGCTGACTAGTTATGAATTGGTTTTTTTTCAAAATTTTGAATTCTTTTATTTCATCATGTGGCATTAGGTCAACATACAAACATCTACAAATCATAACAGAAAATGTTATTTACATTATGAATTCCAACTCATAAAACTGAAATTCTGGGAGTAGAACAACATTACAGTTTGTTAAGACCAAACTTTCCTAGTACTATTTAACTTCCTTGAGGTGTAAATAACCATTTATATGAATTTCTAAAACTGGGCACCGTGCGGTTATCAAGTCATCTCCTGCACCCAAGAAATTCAGATCACAGCCTTCTGCTGGGAAAATGATGGCGATCATTTTCTTGGATTTAAGGGGCGTGATACTTATAGACTATAAACCACCTAAAACTATAATACCAGGAGCCCACCAAGCTGACTGGTTGAAGCAACTGAGAGCAACAATCAAGAAGAAGAGGCGCGGCATGTTGACTGCTGGAGTTATGCTTCTTCATGACAACACTCCAGTGCACAAGAGTCAAGAGTATTGCACAGGCTTAACTTCAACAATGTGGCTTTGAACAAATTAACCATCCCCCTACAGTCCTGATCTGGCCTCAAGTGATTGCTATCTGTTTCGCAATTTGGCAATGACGAGGAACCCATTCTATGCAGTTCATGGAATTTGTCTCTCAATTTGAGAACTGTTTGTCTAGCTCAAAATGAAATGTGCTTAAAGTAGGTGCTACCTTGCGATCTAGAGTTGGTGGTTATGACAGCGACTTTTTGGTCTCCGGAGATGTCTCAATGTGAGGGATTTAACAAATAACATCATGAAGTTTCAACATCTCCAGTGTATGGGGAAAAGGATCCCTTCTCAAAAAGAACAGATCTTGGACAGGTCAATCTGATTTAAAAATTTACTATTAACCATGAAGGAAAGTAGGAAAGTCTGGAGGGAGTTCCACAAAGTCACTAGACTAAATGGTAGTAGAAGGAATCTGACTTCTTCAGATGAAGGTATTTCGTAGGCTGTGGTGAGAGGTAACGGAGTCCTTAGTGCCTTACTTGAAGGATGATTAATTACAAAGAATGATCTGCCTGGTTGCAGGACAGGCACTTATTTAATCTTGTTCCATGAAAGGAATTCTGGTGATGATATCAACATTGAAATCTTCAACAAGAAGGCCTGCAAATACAAATTCTCTGTTGTCGTGAATGATGTGAATCCTGTCTCAGAGAATTGAGGGTGCTTGCAGAAATATTTTGGATATTCAGCAAACTAATTTGAGGAAAAGGTACTGTTCATCAGGTATCTTCACACAACAAACAAAATAAAAGAAACAAATCTTCACATAAAAAATTCAAATGCAGAGGAAGCAAGAATAATGACAAATCCTGACATGGTAACCATGGAGATAGTGACGACCCTTGCTACAGGTGTGGTGCTGACAATCATACCCCATAGAAATGTCAGTACAAGGATGAAGTATGCAAGTTCTGTCACATCAAGGGACATATTCTCAATATTCTCAGGGCATGTCCTCGGGGAAAATGATCAAGACCAACACAAACATTGTTGACAAGGTTGAAGTTGACTTAGAACGCAATGAGGGTTTGAATATTATCCCGTTTCCGAGACTTCAGTACAACCCTACTTTGTATCTCTCACCATGAACAACAAACCTGTGAAACTACAGGTAGATAGATACTGGAGCAAGCTTGATTGCAGACCCGCGATGATGATGACGATGAGATGATGCCCCTCAAATACAAAAAACACCGAGAGTGCCCAGATCAAACAGAGGCAAAAAAACTCACAATGTTTGGAATTATTGACGTTGTTGAGTTCAGAAACAAAATTGTGTCATCTCACAAACATGTACATACTGATGCTAGGCAATGGTTTCTCAAAAAGTTTAAGATGAATTAGACAAACTATTATTATTATTATTGGACCCGTTGGTAACTAGCGACATATGTCAATTATTGCGTAAATATTACCACTAGACTGAGTTTAGACAGTAATCTCGAAGTTAGGAGAGATCGTACAGAGAAAGAGAGAAAATAAAAATAAAAATTTATTAGTGGTATGCGTGTTGTACCTCCCTTGTATCCCCTGAATTTCAAATTAGAACTGTCATTCTTTTCTGTGTACGCTAAGAGTGAAGATCTTTCATAGATTGAGAGAAATTCTTGCCTCACTCAAGTTACGATCTTGTTTCCTACTGTGTTCCTTTGGATGACCTGTGTTTTTCACTTGGATTTTACCTGTGTTTTCCTTGGATTACATGCGATTGGATTAGTTTCACCTTTGGATTTGTGATACTTTCACGGATTCCTGGACTTTGGTGAGATCTTTCCTTTTTTCATTTGCGTGTTATGTAATTACTCTTCCCCTTCGGATCATGTCTTCCATTCATTGTAAATGTGTTACTTGTCAAAAGTACTTGTGTATCGGCGACCCACACTCTAGTTGTATGGGCTGTAAGGATTCTAAACTCCCTTGTTCGCTGGAGGCCCAATGTCTCATGTGTAAAGATTTGACTGATAAAGAATAGCTTATCATGCAAGACAAATGATTAAAAACTAAATTTTCGAAATGCAAGGCTTCAGTTTCTCCTTCACCTAAGACTAAGTCTAAAAAGTCGAAATCTTTTGTGCCTACTCCTAAATCCGACAAGCCTTCGGAATTTGACCAGTTGAAGAGTATGATACTATTTCTTTCAACTAACATTAACAAAATCCAGCAGCAGAGAGCATTTCTCCTTGCTGGAAGTGAAAATGGGCCACTTCTTGGCAGAAGGCTGTGTGGGCAAACCGCTGGGACCGCTGGCTACGGCCACGTCCAGCCGTAACTTCCCGAACTCCCTGGCCACGGGCCCAGACAAGGAGGGGGTCGGCATACCAGCTGTTGAGTCGAACCAAAGGGACACCCCTCAGCCACCGTGTCGACTCTCAACTCGGCAACACGGAATGCCACAGTGCCAAGTGGTGCACAGGCTTCCTGTACTGTTGGACCGGTTTTGCTTACCGTTAGCACGGGTCAGCGGAACACGTGGCAGGCGGCTCACCGGCTGCATGTGTCAACTCTGAAAGTGACAACATTATTAACGATGTCCAAGATCCACCCTTTATTCCCGTGCTTGATGAGGACTCTGACTTACCCGCCTCTCTCTGTCATGTGTCCACTGACACGAACTCAGCGGATTTTGCGGCTAATTTGCACGAGGATTGCCTGATTATACCTCCTGAGGATAATATCATGACCTTGGATCCTAACTGGTCTTTTGTTGAGAAGTTGGAATATCTGCATAAACTCAAGCCTTACACGGTACCCATTGTCTCGGAGGAACAGGTCTCTCCTAGACCAGATGAGTTGGGGGAGTCAGGATTGCTCCCTCCCTCCCGGGCTCCCAAATTATCTTTGCCTCATTCATCCGTAATCAAGGCTGCTTGCAACTCTGTGAATGAGAAGCTCTCTTCACAAGGATTGTCAATCTCTGTACCCAAGTTTAGGGCCTAGGCGACCTACTTGATTCACAATCGATTCACGGGAAACGGCATACCCTCTTTAGACAAGGATGTCTGTCTCTAGAGTTGATTTTGTTGAATTGGACTTAAATGCACGGCACACATTGGTTCTTATTTGAACTGGACACCTTAGTTACCTTTCTCCGGACACCTTAGTTACCAGAGGGCAGATGATGCGGCCATGGCTCATGGTTTTCTAGACACAGTTTACCAAGCCTCACTGCTTCGGCCATCTCGATGGCTCGGGTAGTCTTGGCAGAGCGAAACAACACCTTACACGGCTTAGAAATGTACTGATGGACGTCAAAGATTCCTTGTTGACTCAACCCATCCAAGCTCCCACTCTCTTTAACGGCTCTTGCAAGGAAGCTTGCGAGTCCCAGGAGGTCCAGACATCTAAGAATCTCAATGTAAAATGACTCAAGCCCTCCTTGACAGGGGCAGCCCCGCCGTGGTAACGGGTCCTCCAGACCTATGTCTCAGACCAAGCCCTGTTCAGATTCTCCTCCCGTACGACCTTTCCCATCCACCGAGGACTCTCTAGAGTTTCATTTCCCCCAGCCGGTTCTCCACTTGCCCGTGGGGGGATGGCTGGGACTGTTTCCTTGGAACTGGGAATGTGTGACAACCGACCCTAGGATGTTATCTGTGATGCAGCAGGGTTAGGGTTAGCCGACAACAACAGGTGTTTTCAGTTCAAGGTCCTTCACTTCAGGATTTCGATAGCTCCATGGCTATTCACGAAGGTGTTAGCTCCGGTCCTTCAGTTTCTGCACCTCAGACAGGTCTTTGTCCACGGCTACCTAGACGACGTTTTGCTACACCATCAGAGCTCAGTCATACTACAGGATCATCTCAAAGTTTGTCATTCACGTCTTTACGCACTTGGGCTGGATAATTCATCCTGACAAGACGGAACTCATGCCTACCCGTCAGATAAAGTTCCCGGGAGCCATGTTGGATACCACTACTTCGGAGGCCCGCTGGTCAGCCATCCAAGATATCATTCATGTAGTGTATTGGTGATCAGATGACATATGTTGTATGGGAAGTATTATGGACTATCTTGATCCGGGTGATATATCTTCACTGGAAACTGGTGATAAGGTGTTGGTACAACAAAGACGAGTGGATAAGATGACTACGAAATTCGAACACAAACCTTATACAGTGGTCAGCAAAACTGGAAATAGTGTTTTGGTTCAGGCTGAGAATGGAAATCGATATAGGAGAAATTCGAGTCATGTCAAGAGATTTGTGGATTCAGATGTCACTGAAGAAAATATGTATACTGACTGTGTTGGTGACAACGTGGCAAGTGCTGAAATGTCACAAGTAAAATCATCCAGTGAGAATACCCTGGATGATCAGGAAGTGAATGGTAGTGTAGTGCACACAGCGGCATTTGGTGGAAGTGTATCGTCTGCCTCTGTGCCAAATTCAGGTGAGAATACCCCTGATTTACAGGATGTGAGCAGTGGACGACCAGTTAGAAATAGGGTTCATCCAACAAAATACAGAGATTATGTGATGAGTGTATTGGTGCAATAGGAATTTGTTGAAGTGCGTTGGTGATTCATGTGTTGAAAAAAAAAAAAAAAGGAATGAAGGATAGGAGACAATTGTTTTAATTTAAGAAAACAAAAACGGGAAAGAAGAATTTTGACACTTTTTATGAATATATTTTATGATCAATGTTTCAGTTTCATTTTAATATATCATGTCTTTTAATTACTTCTTTAAGTTCAAGGAAAAGAGGGAATGTAGTGTATTGGTGATCAGATGACATATGTTGTATGGGAAGTATTATGGACTATCTTGATCCGGGTGACCGGAAACGGCATGGTTTGTAATGGTGAGGAATAAAAGCATGGGACTGACAACACGTGTCTCTCATATATATATATTTTTAAGTAAAGGGTATTAGGGTCAATGCTACATTTGGCGACGAGGATGAAGAACGAACTCACATTAGAAATAAGAAGAAGCCCTGATATTGATTAAATTCGCTCAATAGAAGTTTTCCGCTGCTGTTTTATAGTTGCATCGAAAATAGGAGACGCTACAGTGGTAAGGTCAAAGAGAAATCTATCATTAAAGCCAAATAACGGCAGTATGGGATACATGAGAGAATTTTGAAATATTATAGATACTGTTCTCGCACATATTTAACATGATGGCTGAATATACACTGTTTACCAACATTTGATTGTTCAGGGGATCAAACTGCATTAGGTCAACGTTGTGAGAGATGGCATAGAGCATTTGAACTGTCAATCACAAGTGAGGGTGTAACTGACCCTAGTGTTAAGCGGGCTCGATTGCTCACTAGAGCTGGTTTGGAAGTGCAAGACATATTTTTCACTTTAAATGACATTGGAGATGCAAAAGATTATGATAAAGCGGTGCAAGCCTTGAATAAGTATTTCAAGCCCAAAGTCAATATAGTCTGTGAGAAATTGATGTTAAGAGGAATGAAACAAGAAAATAGTGAAACTATGTTGCAATATGTCACTAGATTGAAAAGACAGATAAGTGTTTGTGCTTATGCAGATAATAGGCAAATAGTCAAGTTCATATGTAGTGGTGGACACTGAGGACACACATCATGTTAAGTTGTCCTTTCGTCCCTCAGCAATCACACCATTTATACTGATGCATCCAACAGCGCCTGGGGTGCTCATTGAAACGAATTTCAAGTGAGCGGCTCATGGAGCCAGAGGGATTCTTCATTGCACTTAAATGTTCTGGAGCTGAAAGCCGTTCTACTAGGACTCAACCACTGGAAGTCACATCTCTGCCGCTCAAGCATCGTCATAGCGACGGACAATTCAACAGTCATGGCCTACATCAACAAGCAGGGAGGCACCAGATCTGGCCATCTTATGCAGGTCATCACGGATATGTTCACCCTCACAGATGTCTGGACAATGTCTATTCAAGCGAGGCTCATTCGCAGGAGACTAAACTTCCTCGCCGACTTCTTATCTAGGAACAATTTGATTGTCTCTTCAGAGTGGACGATTCACCCGAGAGTGCTATTGCTAATCGCCAACAGATGGGTAATGCCGCAGATAGACCTTTTTGCAACAGCTCTGAATCACCGCCTACCTTGCTACCCTTTGCAGTTGTCACTCTATCCATTCCGGGGGACAACCTGATAGCTTATGCCTTCCCACCGCTCAAGCTCATTCCAGACGTGCTCAGCAAGTTGCACCAACAATAGTGTGTGCTTTTCCTAGTGGCTACAGCCTGGCCGAAAAGAACATGGTTTCCCGCCCTGTTAGATCTCCTGACAAAACCTCCTCTACAACTCCCGCTGTGGCCCAATCTACTGCAACAGCCTTTGCGGCAGCCTACCAACAACAACCTGGAAACTTTCAATCTTCACGTGTGGCGTCTATTGAGGGAGCGCTCCGCCAACGAGGTTTTGCAGAGGATACTTGAAGAGCAATTTTCAACTCTATCAGATCCTCTTCTTCCACCTTATACGACCATAAGTGGAAGCGATTCCAGCAGTGGAGAAGAGAACATGGAGTGGCTGATGTCCCCTTATCCATCCCCTTAATTGCTGACTTCTTACATCACCTCCGTCTAGATGATAATCTTAAAGCAGGCACCATAGAGGGATATAGATCCACCATTGCGTCAGTCACGGACCTACAAGGTTTTATGATAGCTTCGGATGTCTCTCTTAGCAAACTCATAAGATCTTTCAAGATTCAAGATATCAAATTTCCCAACATCTTCCCTAAATGGGATTTGTTACTGGTTCTCCAATCATTACAACATGCTCCTTACGAACCTATGGAAGCCACGCCTCTGAAGCACTTAGCCTGGAAAACTGCCTTCTTGTTAGCCTTCGCCTCGGCGGCCAGAGTGTGTGAATTGCACGCTATAGACATTACTTCCATCAAATTCGGAGAACACTATAGTTATGTGTCCTTGAGAGCTTTACCAGAATTCCTCGCAAAGAACCAGACAGCGCGGCAGGGCCGTTAGGTCCAAGAATCTACTCTTTCCTTGCGTTGCCTATTCCCAGAGACTCCACGGACAGAGCTTGTCGTTTGTGCCCCGTTAGAGCCTTGAAGTGGTATATGGTCAGAACAGAATCTATCAGAAAATGTAGAAGACGTCTCTTCATTCCTTGTAAAATTGGTCTTACTACGGAGATATCCAAGAACACCATTGCCTCCTGGTTAAGGAAGACTATTAATCTAGCATACTCTACAGTGGACCAATCTCATGTGGACACCCATTTGTCACCCCACGAGATCAGGGCCTTGTCTACTTCACTCACTGGTTGGAAGTCGGTCTCAGTGGACCAAGCAGTATAGCTTCACGCCAGTGGAATTCGTCTAGCGCCTAGTCTAGTAGATATCTGAGGGATATCTCTCCCATGGTTGACAGCCTGTCCTCCTTGGGACCCTTGGTGCGGCTCAGCACCTCTCTGCCTGACCCTCCCCTTGGGGGAAAAAAAAGGGGGGGTGAACCGGACGTGAAGTCCTTGCCGGTCTTGACCAATCAACGTGAATGGTGGACGTCGACCACTTGTCCAGGTGGGAAACATTCGTGTTCTCCCCGTTAAGTCACTAAACTAAGGTGGTGGTCTCTTTCTTTTCCGAAAATAATGTCTAAAACTTCTTCCAACTTACTGTTATGGTGGGAAGTGACGTGGTATAATCACTCTTTGGGAAGAATTAACCTACTACTTTTGTTACGTAATCAATTATTCTTCCCACAAGCACCTCTGTCATTAACATTTTAGGGATTTGACATGAAGCTTGTTTTCTTATATATTATGTAATTCATTCATGAACGGTTTATCGATACCAAGAGTCGGACTATTTAACCGTTACTTGTCATGGTTACAGTCAGAATTCCACAATTCCGGAGTTTTTCACCGCCAATCATGATGGAAAGTCGGCCTGAAATCACGTGATTTTAATAATAATAATAATAGTGGATATTTGTAAATGCGCCAGCATCCGTGCATTAAATGTTCGCTCAAGGCGCTACAAAGAAAGAAGTGTTAAAAACTTTACACAAGTATATACACAGGGAAACTTTACACAAATATATACACATGGATTGCACGAATAGAATCTAACAGAATGCTAATGAGAAATAGTGAGTTTTTAGGATGGATTTGAAACAGTTTAGTGATTTGGCACATTTGATGTGAGCTGGCAGGGAATTCCAAAGTTTTGCTGCAGTGAAGGCAAAGGTTCTTTGACCATAGGAGACAAGTTTGACTTTAGGGACTGTAAGTAGGTGTTGATGTTGAGATCGGAGACTTCTGGTAGGGGTGTACTGAGTGAGCAGTTCTGATAGGTAATCAGGGGCTTGATTGTTAAGACATTTATATACAAGGCACAAGGTCTTGGAAGTTAATACGGTACTTGACAGGGAGCCAATGAAGGAAGATGAGAGCTGGAGTGATGTGTTCTCGTTTAGATTTCAGACAGACAATGCGGGCTGCAGTGTTCTGAATTCTTTGAAGCTTTAGTGCTTGCATAGAGTTCAATCCAGCAAGCAGGCTATTGCAATAGTCTAGTCTAGAGAACACAAGTGACCTAACTAAGGCATGGGCAGAGTCTATAGTGATGTAACGGCGGATGGAACTGATGATTCTGAGTTGGTGATGGCAGACTTTACACAGATGATTTTACTTTACTTGTGATTTTACGTTTTATACAGGTTCAAATAAGTAATTTTGGTATTCTACTGATCTATTTTCGGGAAATTTACCAAATTTTAGAGTTCATGGAACAAATTCTTTGGGATTTTATTGGGGGTTTTCTTCCAAGTCATGAACTTAGAGGAGCTGTCTCCATTTATTTTCAAATCCTCTATTAGTGGGTTTTTTTCCAGTTACTACATTGTACTGGATGCGCACCTCTTTACTTGTGATTCTGTCTACACTCAGTCTAGTGGTAATATTTACACAATAATTATGAAACAATCACAATTATTGTTCGTAATTATTAGTAAATTTACCACTAGATTGAGAATTTACTCCCTCCCAACCTCCCCGTCATCCAGTAGATTTTAATGACTTCGAAAAGAAGGACAGTTCTGATTTGAAATTCAGGGAAGAAAAGGGAAGTAAGTGGGGAAGAACAACATGCATACCGCTTATAAAATTTTATTTTTTTCTCTTTCTTTGTATAATCTCTCCTAACGTCGAGATTACTATCTAAACTCAATCTAGTGGTAAATTTACTAATAATTACTAACAATAATTGTGATTGTTTCATTTTTTGACGCTTTTGATTCGAATGAGTGAAATGTATACAGATAATTATTTGCAATACTAAAGATTATGCGTTATGCCTCCTCTTTAAACTTTTAAAAAAATTATTACCAAGTCAAGTTATCTATCCGATTACCCAACATTTTTCAATAAAATCTTTTCCAGGCAAAAAAAACCAACAAAATTTAAAACAATGTTTGTTTTTAAATGGTTTTCATCAACATTAACTATTCCAATTAATCCCAAGTGCAGTTTACTTTATAAGTTTTCTCTGTAAGGTATTTGCAAAAATGCTTTAGATGCTTGTAAAATGAAGGAAGAGTTTAGAACTGTGCATATTTCAACCATGATTACATTTTTCTTTTCTATTGCTTTTACCACTTTTACATGTGTCCAACATTTTCAAATTAAATTCGTGTTTCTCTTTTGGAACATTGTACATATACTTAATGTAGATTTGAATGCATCAGGACAGACACAAAAATGAAAGATCATGGCTTGTACCTTATCGTCTTTATGATAATATGCACCTATTGTCTTTTACTGATCTGTTTTTTTCAGTCTGTATTGGAATTCAAAGGAGAATGAATGTCTCAAATTGCTTACAACATTTAGCTTTCCTTCCAGGTGATCTGCAATGGCCAAGGGGAATGTGTGTGTGGGAAATGTGTCTGCGAACAGGGAACCAAGTACATCGGACCCACCTGTTCTGATTGCCCGGTCAGTTAAGGAATAACTTATGCATGTTTGCTTCAGATAGAGGTATTGCTTGGTAAGGTCTGTCTGGTTTACCTTTAGTCCCGATCAACAGAATCCTTCCTTAAGAAAACAAACAGCGAACATGGTCAAGCTATTTCCACCACAAATGGCACACTCATTATGACTTTTTGAGTATTATATATTTCATCAATATATGATTTTTAAATGACTTTATTTTAATTGATGAATCCATGATATTATTTTGTTAAATTATATGTCATTTGTGATGTAAAGAATAAAATGAGGAAACTGTTCAATCAAAAACAAACTGAAATTAACATATTTTGGACAAACTCACATAATTTAAAGGAAATATTTTCAATTATGTTTGTGAACATAATAGATATTCAAATGCAAATAGACAAAGTAGCATTGGTGAAGTAGATTGTATCATTTCAGTCTTACTATGATGTTATTATTTCAGGTAAAAATGAATATCATAAATCATTTTTTTTTCAAATCAACCTTCTTGTATTTCTGAATTTGACCTATAACAAGCCAAACAAGAGAACGATTTATGATCCATATTAGGCATATCATACCAACTTTGATCAAAATCAGATGATTAGCTGGGAACTAATGAGAAGTTATGAACCAGACAGGACTTAGAATAAACATTGTAACAGGGACACCACATTTTATCAATAATTGCAAAATTCAAAGAATATGCTAAAAATTGTTCATCATGATTTACCTTCATGTAATTTTGAATCTTTACTCCAGATCCAATTAAAATCAGTTGACTTCTTTATAAGTTATTAACTGTTATTTGACAGATGCTTTGCTTTGCATTGCTTCCTACCAAAAAGTAATGAAATATAGAAAAAATTCAAAGTTACTAATAGTGACACATTCATGTATATAGTTCTGCATAATAATAACAAATTTGATCAATATTAGATGAATAGTTTAGAAGTTTGGAGCCGGAGAGGACTTGATAATAGTTTTTTAAAAGAGTCACAACTTTTTTTGAAACAACTACAAAGATATTTTAAAACTTTTTAATCATGACACATCTTCATATTATTATGGCTCTTGATACCAATTTTGAGCCGGACAGGACTTGTTAACAGTTTTCTTACAAATTTATCACTTTCCTAAAATATCGCAAAAAATCTTAAGATATTTTAAAAAAAGTTCATGTTAACACATCATAACTTAATTCTGAATTTCCATGACAAATTTTAATTGATATAGTTGATTAGTTACAAAGTGATGAGCCGGACGCAATGTAGAAATAAGACTTACGATACATATTGGCACAAAACTACTTTCATAGGGCTTGGAAGATCTCCTCTTTTTTATGCTAATGATTATTAGACTGAAGAGTATTTAAAAAGATTTGGAAAAAACAATCACATGAAATTATTTTTCAAGAAAACATAACCTAACATCATTGTTAGACATAAAAAGTTTTCATGGTTAAAGTTCTCACTTCAACTAAAATACTGATTAAATTGACAATAGATAGGTGAAATGTTATTATTTTTCCGGAAAAGTTGCAAAAATGGATGACACATATTCAAATGTTCAAACGAAATATTGTTTATGCTTACAGTAGGGTCACAAAGTTTGTCATGGATGCTGTAGCCAATTGGAGAACTAATCATATTATTTGCGGTCATGTATAACAATTTAGATGTAGCAGTATAATTTGATGATATGAACTTTCTTAAAATTTGACAAAAGCGTTGAACGATTGAACTAAAGTGAAAGAAAAATTTGACAGTGGCTGTTTTCTGAAAATCGATGTGAAAGACAGTAGAGTTTGTTGTCTGAATGACAGGATATGATTTATGAATAAATACCTGTGCTATTCTGTGCTGCAGACATGCCCATCCAAGTGTAGCCAGTACAAATCGTGTGCACAGTGCCTGGGTTTCCGCTCTGGGAACTATGACGAGAGCACCTGCAAGAAGGAGTGTCAGATGAAGTTTGAAATTGTGGACACAGTTGAAGGTATATTATGATGCATTTGCAATATATCGTTGTTTTACAAATGTTCACTTAATTTATCCATAATTGCAAAAATATAGAAACATCACACAGTGTGAACCATCAGAAGGAATTGAGCTGTAAACACATTCTTATCTATCATAATAAGGTAAAGGATGTCATAAGTTAAGGTAAGTATTTTTTAATATAGATATTTTGATTTGAATTTTAAAAATTCAAAGAATTTATGGTCTGTGTTGGATCATGATTCAAGGAATATTTCATGGTGTAATAGACTTCCAATTTTGTGTTAAGACATCTTGTCTAATGCACTGACACTGGACTATCTTGGTGATTTATTTAACTTGGAGACCAAACGGTCATATACCTCAGTCATGAACGTCGACAATACAAAGGCTGATGAGCTATAGAGCTTATGGCTCTATTTTTGTGAATTTGATGGACTTAATTGTGTTTTAAACTCACTTTGCAATAAAAGGAAAAAATATATGTCTCTATACGTTTCAGGAAAGCCACCTTTAAAGCCTATTTATCATCCAAAACTGTGTTTCACAGGAGATATTGCTTGTGGAAGATCAAGCGATATCAGTAGATTTTGAAAAATGCCCTGTTTCAGTCAAGTTATTGACATTACAATTGTTTTTCATCATCAAGTAATGACATCACAATGCTGTGACATCATAAACATGACAACTTCACAATGCTATGTCATCACCGCACTGGGAGTCTTATTGTAGTGCAGTGATCAGAAATATACATTTTTCTTGGAATCAAAATAAAAAATTATTTTGAATGATTAATAGAATCTCACCTTCGTGTCTTCTGATATCTAATATATCAACACTCGTTGATTAAAGAACAAATATCCTCGGCAATCCTTGTAACTTTTATCAACTTGTGTTGATATATTTGATATCAGAAGACACGAGGGTGAGATTCTCTATTTCTCACATGCTTGTATGATAAGAACAGGTTTATGCTGAAGCTAGGATCGTAGAATGACACTTACTTTGGTAATTTTTCCAAACAGATCGGCCCCAAGATGGCATCAAAATGTGTCGCTCTAATGACGTGGATGGCTGCCTTTTTTATTACAGCTATGAATATGATGAAAATAACAATGTTGTGTTGAAGATTCAGGAAACAAAAGGTAATTCAATTTTTCTGTCGTTTCCATGGAAAACCTCTTTTTTTAACTTATTTATTTGGTGTACAATGGGGACAGATTTTCTCAGAAACTATTACACCTAGAGGAGTGAAATTTCGGTTATGGATACACCTGATGATACCCTTGATCAAGTTTGAAAGCCATTTCCGAAATTTTATCTATTAAAGAGTTATGGCCCTTGTGTGCACAATTTGATTTGTAGTGATTAACAAATTTGATGCTCCAATGAGGACAGGTTTTCTCAGACAGTATCACACTTAGGTGAATGAAAAATTATTGGCGTAAACATTCCCTCTGGGATGAGCTGTGCCCCTTCTCTCTGTTCCTACAGAAGACTGAAAATCTCTAATAAAAAAACCTAAGTTATATTTACCTTTAGTGGTATGCACCTGTCCTTCTCCTATCTGGAGTTAACTCCCCTTGACCAGGTAGGTGGCAGCTTCACATTCTCTTCTGTAGCCCATGTGTTCAGCAGCTACTTCAGGAGACTGAATTTCTTTTGTGCTTCTACATGTGCTACTTGGATTTCCTGTGAATTTAAGGGTATGTGACATCGACATTGGGTCTTTGGACAATCGCATTGTGTTTATTTGTGAAATTTTGTGATTTTTTTGTGACTTGTATTTTTTTCCTGTGTGACATCGGCGTTTTCCGCGAAGTAACCACTATGTCTCAACGTAAGTGTGTCAATTGCCAACATTTTATGTCAGATAGGGATCCCCACTCGTTGTGCTTTCTTTGTGACAAGGATTCTATTTGCTCCATGGCAGCACGCTGTCTTATGTGTAAGGATTTACCTGACGATGAGTGGATAAAGATGTTTGAGATAAGATCTAAGAAACCCTGTTCTACTCCTTCCAATCTATATCGTCTGCTATTTCTAAGGAGGATTCAGTAGGATCATCTCAGATTTTGCCAGCCACTTCAGTAGCTCCCCAAGCTAAACCCCTTGATTTGAGTGCTCTCCTTTCCTCTTTCAAGCAGGATCTAGTTGACTCTTTTGCTAAGTCTTTCAAGGATCTTGAAGATCGTAATGAAGCTAAGATTAAAGACTTAAAGAAATCCCTCGGTAGATCTAAGCCCCGTTCGGGTACCTCGGGTAATTCCGCTTCCCCCCATGGGAATGAATCCCGTTCCGGTGCTAGGCAGTCCTCTGAGATTAAGACTACGGCTGGTAAACGAGCTGCCGACCCCAACGGCGGGAGTTCGGAGGTTAGGGTTAACGATCTCCCCCCCAAGCGGCAGTGTTTACCCCCTGGGGGCCTGCCGGCCTTGTCAGGTCATGGTGACCAAGGGAGCATCAGTGTCCGCTCTCTTCCCAGCGCCGCAAGTGGGGCTGGGTTGATCGGACCACACGGTCGTGACTTCGATAACCTTCTCGCTCCCACCACTGGGTCGGTAAAGGCCGGGTCGCACGTGCTGGG
This sequence comes from Phorcus lineatus, assembly GCA_921293015.1. Lineage (NCBI taxonomy): Eukaryota > Metazoa > Mollusca > Gastropoda > Trochida > Trochidae > Phorcus > Phorcus lineatus. The sequence goes on from OV121092.1 coordinate 22,558,715, forward strand.
CAATCAGCCCGTGGTTGATAACCGTGGTACGGAATGTGGGTCAGACCCATCTATTACCGGCCCGGTTAGCACGTGCGGCAGGCGGCGGGGCGAGTTGACAGCTACTCAGCGCACGGACGGCTCGGGCTTCCCGCTGGGCTTAGGTCACGATGACTCTCAAGTGCCAGGTCAACAACAACAGAGGCAAACGGAGTTTGTTGACGTTTTCAACCCGCCGATTTTGCCGATAATTACGGATGATAATTCGGGGAATGACTTGTCCATGGATGCCAAGTTGGACACTCATGAAGGGATGATTGTTATTCCGCCGGCGGATGTGTCGGGGCCGGACCTTGTACCGGAATGGACCTTTGTGGAAAAACTTGAGAAATTATACAAGCTGAAGCCATGTACCGTTCCGTCTTCGTTTGAGCAAGATGATTCTCAAGATCTTCCGGAGGAATTGGGAACTTCAGGGTTTCTTCCAACGGCTCGACCCCCCAAGAGATCTTTGCCTCATTCTTCAGTTGTCAAGACGGGGTTGGACTTAGTCAATAACACCTTATCTAAGGCCAGAGATGTTTCTAGTTTGCCTAGGACACAGCAAAAACAGGCTTATGTGATCCACGATCGGATGTTTCCCGCCTCTGCTCCCGATCTTGACAGGGATTTTGGGCAGTTGGACGCGAGAGCACTTCAGAGGAAAGCTATGGCAAAGTTGGTTCTCACACGCAAGGATGTTAAGGACATCGATGCTTCAGCCAGGAGTTCGGTGGACATCTTATCTTATATTAACTGGTTTGCAGCGGGAGTCAGACAGCTTTTGCCTCCTACCTTCCAGGATTATAAAGGTGTGAAGCCACAATCGCTGGTGGTTATGAGTGCAGAGGAGGTGGCCCTAGCCCATTCATTCTTGGATGTAATTTATCTGGCCGTCGGTGACGCTACTCACGCTCAACTCGGTACGATCGGACGGTTGACGGCTCTAGAACGGGCTCATATGTTGGAAGGAGTGAGGAACTTGCCCCAGGATTCCAAGGAGGATCTCTTCCAGCAACCCGTGAACTCGGAATCCATGTTTAACGGGAAATGCGACCAGGCCATATCTTCCCAGGAGGCTCAGACTTCACGCAATCTTAACTCCAGATTGACGGCGGCTCTCTTGGCCCAGACCAGGGGTCGCGGCGCCCCCAGGGGCAGAAGAGGTAGTGCCAGTCTTCAGACCCGTTCCCCCCTCCATCGTTCAGCTTTCGAGAGAGCTGAGGCTCAGAACAAAGGTCGTCAGGCAACGAATCAATATCAGCAGCCAAGAAACAACCCTCCGTCGGCTAATTTTCGTGGCAGAGGTGGTAGAGGATCGAGGGGATCTTCCGCTCCCCCCAGACGTCGTTGACTCTACACAAGCCGATTTGACACTATCAGACCCTTTCGACAATTGCATGCCCACGGACTTGAATCTAGATTTTCCCTTTCAACTTCCAGTCGTATCCTCTCCCGTAGGGGGTCGGCTACAGTGCTACGCCGAGAATTGGAAACAGATCACGCGAGATCCCTGGATAAACTCTGTAGTTTCGGAGGGTTATCAACTGCAGTTTCAAGTGCGCCCACCCTTAGCGGTATACCCGATGGGAAGGAGATATCATCTACAGGGGCCACAGCTGGAGGCAGCGATGCTCGCGATAGATCAACTACTGCTGAAGGAGGCAGTTGTGGAGTTGTCCCCCCTGGACTCGTCCCGGGGATTTTATTCTCCAGTGTTCCTGGTGCCCAAGCGCGATTCAGGGGAGATGAGAATGATTATAGATCTGAAGATATTAAACAAGAATTTTTTGTTAAGACCTCCAAAGTTCACGATGGAATCGCTAGCAAATGTCAGGAAGCTAATTCATCCTCATTCCAAGTTTGTCAGTATGGACTTGAAGGACGCATATCTTCATATCCCTATTCATCCTCATTCCAGGAAGTACCTTCGTTTCGCTGTGAACGGCAGGAGATTCCAGTTTCGAGTTCTTCCGTTCGGAGTATCGATCGCCCCATGGCTATTCACGATGGTTCTAAAACCAGTGCTACAGTTTCTTCATATTCGAGGCATGGCTATTCATGGTTATCTCGACGATTTTCTGAGCAGACATGTTCAGACGGACGTCCTCTTGCAACAGACAAAGTTTATCATCCACGTGTTTACGCATCTGGGCTGGATAGTTCACCCAGAGAAGTCAGAACTAACCCCAACTTCCAGGATCAAGTTTCTGGGAGCAGTGCTGGACGCAGATCGAGGTCTCATCTTGCCCATTTTGGATCGTTGGCTGGTTGTCAAGGAATCGATATTCAACCTACTACAGCAAGGTTCGGCGCCTGTGAGGAGATGGATGTCTCTGCTGGGATCACTCACGTCGATCCAGGCATTTACTTACAGGGGTCGTTTAAACCTACGCCACTTCCAGGTTTGGATAAACGACAACAGGCATTATCCATTGGAAGAACGCATAACGTGCCCTCGTGTAGTGTATCACGAGTTGATGTGGTGGACCAAGGAGTACAATGTGATGGGGGGATCGAGATTCAGGGAGCCTCCGCCCGAAGTCACGATATTTACAGACGCTTCCCAGGAAGGCTGGGGGGCTCATCTCGACCAGTTTCAGATCCAGGGGGTTTGGTCTCAACAGGAGTCGACTTTTCACATAAACAGACTAGAGATGTTAGCAGTCATAAAGGCAGTACGTCACTGGTGGCGGCGTCTTTACGGAGTGAATGTGATGATAGCCACAGACAATTCAACGGTGGTATCTTACGTGAACAAGCAAGGGGGAACTCGTTCGACAGAATTGATGGATCTCACTTGCTTGCTTTTCGGGATCGTGGATCAGGCCAGGATGGTTTTAAGGGCAAGGCACATTCCGGGCAGACTAAATGTATTAGCCGATTCTCTGTCGCGCAAGGGCCAAGTAATTTCCACGGAATGGACACTTCATCAGGAAGCTGTGCAACTCATAAGTCAGACATGGGAGTATCCAGCAATAGACCTCTTTGCAACAAGCAGGAACTTTCGGATCTCAACTTTCGTCAGTCCGATTCCCGACCCTTTAGCCTGGGCAGTGGATGCGCTGTCGATCTCATGGGAAGGAATGATAGCATATGCTTTTCCACCGATTAAGATTATTCCGGATGTTCTGGCAAAGATTGCGATGCACAGGTGTCGAGTTTATCTAGTAGCGCCAGCGTGGCCCACGAGAACTTGGTTCCCAAATTTACTGGATCTACTGACAGATGTTCCTCTACAGCTACCTCAGTGGCACAATCTGCTTATCCAACCTCACTCGGGTGCGACACACAAGAACCTAGCGGCACTGAATCTACACGTGTGGAGATTGTCAGGAGATCCCTCAGAGAGAAGGGATTCAGCGAGGGTCCCTCTGATGCAATCATTAAGGCGCTCAGACCTTCCACCGCCAAGTTGTATGACGCTAAGTGGAACGTGTTTCATAGATGGAGAGTCCAGCGACAGCTGTTAAGCCAGGACATTTCGATACCCATGGTAGCAGATTTTTTGTTATACTTACGGGTGGAAAAAGGACTCAAGCATGGTACGATCGAGGGTTACCGTTCAGCCATCGCCTCAGTGTGTGACATTCAAGGTTTATCAGTAGGGTCTAATGTTTCTTTACATAAACTTCTCAGATCTTTCCAAATCAAGGACTTATCAGCACCTTCAGTTTTTCCAAGATGGGATTTGTGTATTGTGTTGCAATCCTTGTTAAAACCGCCATACGAGCCTATGCAGGCTGCAAGTTTAAAGTTTCTAGCATTCAAGACAGCGTTTCTTCTTGCTTTTGCCTCAGCAGCTAGAGTATCCGAACTTCATGCAATTGATAATTCCTCAATAAGATTCTCAGAGGGATACAAGGAGGTGTCTTGTCGGGCGTTACCTGAATTCGTAGCAAAAAATCAGTCAACAGCATTAGGGCCTTTGGGATCGAGAGTTTATAGGATTCCTGCTCTGCCAAGTTCATCATCTCGGTCTGACAAGTCAAGATTATTGTGTCCAGTTAGAGCTCTCCGCTGGTATCTACAAAGGACAGCATCATTTAGGCGTGCAAGGAGGAGACTGTTCTTATCTTGCAAGACCGCAGTCGATACAGAGATATCAAAGAATACCATAGCTTCATGGCTAAGGAAGACGATCGCGTTTGCCTATCAATCTATAGATCAGGAAACAGTAAACCAGAAGTTTTCGCCGCACGAGATTCGTGCTCTAGCTACCTCGTTAGCGGCATGGAAGTCTGTCTCTATTGATCACCTAGTGGCGGCTTGCCAATGGAAAGGTTCAAATACTTTTATATCATCATATCTACGGGACATAGCTTCATCGATGGAGGGCCTACATGAACTAGGACCATTGATAGCTGCCCAACAGTTAACACAAGCTTAACCCCTTTTGCAAGTAAAGCAAAAAAGAAAGGGGGGGGGACGGGTCGTCAAGGACGAAGGACGGATTGACCTGGATATCTGCAAGAACTGTTATTGGGAAGGTGAGGCTTCTCCATTATAGAGAATGGCGGTGGAGGGCCAAATCTAACGTGGGGTAAAGGAAAGTCAATCACGTGTTGTGGAGTGGTAAACCACGAATTATGCACCTGACTAATTTCATCTCAGGATATGACGTTTGAGAGCCTTTAGACGGGCCTATGTACCGGAAGTGATGTCACAGAACCGGAAGTGACGTCATAGAACCGGAAGTGACGTCACACTGCCGGGAGGTAAAAGGCGTTAAGTCATGTAGATGTAACCATCAGAACACAATTGTGGGAGGAAAGTACCACTGGTTAGGGTGTTAACCGAATATAGGTGGTTTTGAACCAACAATTGTAAGGTCATAACGTCATATGCTGATTGTATACTAATAAAGTACTAAGTGGTGGTGTGGTTGTTTTACTGATCTACCTTGACCGGTGGCGGAAATTGATGCATTCTATAAGTATAGGTTTTGAGGTAGAAATGCATAATTATAAGGAGAAGATAATACTGTATCATAAGGATCAATAGTCAATCAACTAAGTTTCCTAGGATTGAGCAGTAAGTTAAAGGGTTATTGGTGTGAATATTCCCTCAACATTGAGCTGGATCCCATCCTCCTTTATGTGGAATTCGGGACACAGCTCATCCCAGAGGGAATGTTTACGCCAATAATTAGGAACAATTACTTGTATTGTTAGTAATTATTAGTAAACTTACCTCTGGGATGAGCGAATTACGCCCGCCCTAGTAAAGTTTTACTAATGCCTCCCCGCATGATTCCAGGTGATGTTTCGGGTTGTTTGGCGAGAATGTGAAGCTGCCACCTACCTGGTCAAGGGGAGTTAACTCCAGATAGAAGAAGGACAGGTGCATACCACTAAAGGTAAATATAACTTAGGTTTTTTTATTAGAGATTTTCAGTCTTCTGTAGGTAGGTTCAGGGAACAGAGAGAAGGGGCACAGCTCATCCCAGAGGTAAGTTTACTAATAATTACTAACAATACAAGTAATTGTTCCTTTTTGGTTATGGGCACACCTGTTGATGCTTTTGATCAAGTTCAAAAACCATTTCCGAAATTTTATTTTTAAAAGGGTTATGGTCCTTGATTGCTCAATTTGACTTGAAGCAATTAACAGATCTGTTGCTCCAATGGGGACAGATTTTCTCAGAAACTATTACACCTTTAGGAGTGACAATTTGGTTTTGGATACACCTCTTGATGCTCTTGATCGATTTCGAAAGCCATTTCCAAAATATTATTTTTCACAAAGTTATGGCCCTTGAATGCGCAATTTGACTTGTAGTGAAGCTCATTGATGCATTGTTTATTTTGTGATGATCTTAGCTGTATGGCACATAACATAGGACCCTATATGATAAACTGTGTTTACATGTGAGTTTGGAAGAGGGAGTAGAAATCAGAGGGTCTGCAGGGGTATGTGAGCCATGCTCACTTTTTTCTTGTTATGACTTGTTTAGGTTCATTTGTTGGTTTAATGTGGTAATTATGAAGTGGTATTTTCAACTAAATAAAACGAGCATTGCAAAAGTAAAGTTGATTCATGATGTCAAATTGTGTTACTGCTTCCACTTCAGTTGCATGTTGATAAAATTCCTCTTGATGATTCTTGAAAAACCTGTTTTTTGAAAATAGCACAGTCGCAAGTAAGGCGAAAGTTTGCCTACCCTTGATAAGAGAAGCTAATATGGTTCTATACTGTAGAGTGCCCCGAGGAGGTGCCGGTGTTGGCTATAGCCCTGGGCATCCCTGCTGCCATCCTCCTCATTGGCATCCTTGCTATCCTCATCTTCCTCTTCATCAAGAGGCGCAGGGAGGCTAAGGAATATGCTGAGTTCCTCAAGGTTTCAAAGAAGGCTAAATGGGAATCTGTAAGTACCCCATGTCTTTGTCTTCAGGTTAATGGTTGCTTGTTTTGCTGGAATTTTAATATAATCGATGAACCAAATTCTCACAATGAAAATGATTAGGCTTGAAAAAAAAGGATGAAAAAAAACAACATTTGGTATCAAAACTTCCACAAGTTAGTGATTATGATTAGCCTCTAAAAATAGTACAAAATGCTGCCTCCCAATTTGCCTTATAGCATCATTGCAAGCAAATATATGCTTATTATTAGTTTCAATGAACTAATCTGAATATTGTTCATTTAACCTCAAAATCAGAAAACAAAATGGCCACCATACTGCAAAAGGCATGCAAAGTATATGTCATTCAACTATAACTAAGTCTATTAGAGAAATATAGAACTTTACTTATCAATCCATTAAAAAGTGCTTATTATTGGATGATTTTATCAATGGATCTTAATGCTAAATAAATTCAATAAACTCAGATATACAAAGTTATAAAAAAAAATTGGTTGGCAAATTCACTTTTACAAGAGTGGTAGTATATTATAACTATAACTATAATAACTGTTATACCATTGCTTACAAGGTTTTGGTTTGACATTTTAGACAGTGGTTATCATGAATTAATTTGATAACATGATTAAACAAGCAGATAAAGTAGACAGTGTCCCACTGAAGTGTGAAAAGTGTGAATATATTGAACAATTAACAATATTGGCACGTATTCAAATGAGAAATGAACAAATCTATTTAAGTAAAGATTAAAAATTATTGAAATGGGCACATGATTATGAAGGGAGAACTTGAAAGCCCAAAATTGCACATTACCAGACATGCTGATACCAACAGTCAAATTACTATGTTTTGTGGTTTTTAGTTCCTGTCTGGAAATTAAATTTAAAGATCGGTTTCATTGAAAATGTCATGAGTCTTGTCCAGAGACATTGCCTGCACACACAAAGGAGATTTCTACAAGATTATTATGAGTGCCAAACTAAAGGCCTAGAACAAAAGAACAAAAATGATTTGCAATGGAAAGCAGAGAAGTAAACAGAAATAGGATAAAGGTGGACAGATATGGGATGAAAGCAGACAGAGAAGGGATAAAGTTAGACAGAAATTAGATGAAAGCAGACAGAGAAGGGATAAATGTTGACAAATAAAGGTGAAAGCAGACAGAGAAGGGATAAAGGTTGACAGAAATAAGGTGAAAGCAGACAGAGAAGCGATAAAGGTGGATAGAAATTAGATGCAAGCAGACAGAGAAGGGATAAAGGTAGACAGAAATTAAATGAAAGCAGATAGAGAAGGGATAAAGGTAGACAGAAATTCGATGAAAGCAGACAGAGAAGGGATAAAGGTGGACAGGAATAAGGTGAAAGCAGACAGAGAAGGGATAAAGGTAGACAGAAATTCGATGAAAGCAGACAGAGAAGGGATAAAGTTGGACAGAAATTAGATGAAAGCAGACAGAGAAGGGATAAAGGTGGACAGAAATTATATGAAAGCAGACAGAGAAGGGATAAAGGTAGACAGAAATTAGATGAAAGAAGACAGATATGGGGTAGAGGCAGACAGACATGGGATAAAGGTTGACAGATATAAGGTGAAAGCAGACAGATATGGGATAAAGGTTGACAGATAATAGATGAAAGCAGACAGATATGGGATAAAGGCAGACAGATATGGGATTGATGAACAGACAGATGAAGGTGGAAATATATAGAAAGAGAAAGGAATCAAGCCAAAATCCTGTGTACAGACTCCTTAGCTAGTGTGGATTACAATTCATTGATTTTTTTAGCCTGTGACACCTGATAAGAGTCACAAGGGCAACACTAAAAAAATCTATTATTTTCTGGTGAAAGCAGACAATTATGGGATATAAATGATAATAGCATTCTTATACTGCGCATATATCCATGACAAAGCATGCTCAAAGCGCAAAATAAGGTGAAAGCGGACAGATATGAGATGGAGGCAGACAAATATGGGATAAAGGCAGACATAAATGGGATAAAGGTTGACAGATAAGGGATAAAGGTAAAAGAAATGGGATGAAGGCAGAAAGATATGGGTTAAACGCAGACAGGTATGGGATAAAGGTGGACAGATATAAGGTGAAGGCAGACAGTTATTGGATGGAGGCAGAAAGATATGAGTTAAAGACAGACAGATATGGGACAAAGTTTGACAGATATAAGGTGAAAGCAGACAGATATGGGGTGAAGGGGGAAGCACAAACAGATATTTGATGAAAGTGGACATAAATGGAGAGAGAGAGAGAAAGGAATCAAGCCAAAACCCTGTGTATAGACTCTTTAGCTAGTGGAGATTATGATTCATTGATTTTGTGAGCCTGTGACTGTGATTTGGAAATTTCAAAATTTTAAAAACATCTCCTGGCTAAAATCAGTTGTTAAAAGTAAATTAAAAGATACCTTTCAGCAGACATGGATATCAACAATTGAGACCTCTTCAAAAGCAACAACTTATAGAGTTTTTAAAAATCCATCTCTTAATTTTGAACAATACCTAAACTCCCTGCAATACAATAACTTGTTGAAATTCCGAACTTCTAATCATTATATCTCCCAATTGAAACAGGTAGATGGCGTCGAATCCCTGTAACTGACAGGTTATGTACTCTTTGTGATTTAGACGATATTGGTGATGAATTTCATTTTTTATTTTTATGTCCGAAATTAGAACTAGAAAGAAAAAAGTATATTCACAAATATTTTTATATCAGACCAAATATGCACAAAATGAAAATTCTGTTTAATACCAAAAAGCTAGGAACTCTTAAGAAAATTGTCATTATTTTGTAAAATCATCATGTTGCATTTTAAGAGATAACATACTTAACCTTAGAATGGCATGTCAGCCTTTTATTGTATTGTAATGTATCATTTATCATTGTATATATATATATCCATGTACCTCTTATGCTGCAGTTTGCAGCCTGAGTGTAGTAAAGTTCAGTTCAGTTCAGTTCAGACACCTGATTATAGGGCCACATGGGCAACACTAAAATTCCCTATTATCATGTTCTTGAAGAGAAAAATGCCTAGAAATTTGAAACCTTGTGTATAGACTCCTTAGCTGGTTGGGATTATAGATTTTGTGATCCTTTGACCCCTTATAAGGATCACAAACGCCACGTCCTAAACAAAGTATTTTCCTCTTCTTCTTCAGATGCAAAAGGCCTAGAAAATTGAAACATCATTTAGAGACCCTAAAGTGTTGGGGATTATAATCTATAGATTTGGTGATCATCTGACCTCTAATAAGGGCCACAGGGACCACACCTTAAGATTCTTTTTAGCTTGTCAAAAGTTTGTGGGATTGTACCTTGCACCTAGGTTGTCTTAATTTGTACATTTGTGACTGACTCACCTCAAATGTGCACCTGACAGGCACATATATTCTAAAAAATCTTCATCTACTAAACCATTTGGCAAAAATTTTAAGACTAGAGAATAACGTTTTTCTGACATGATGCCTTATATTTGTAACTTTCTTCTTGACCCATCTGCAAATATGGGCATGACAGGATATCCACCATTGAATCTTCTTTTGTCTTTTTCTAAGAAACCAATCATGCCGGTATTCCATAAATTTTAGACAATCATCTGTGTAGGTTAAATAGAAAGATACTGGTAATTAATTTTATTGTACAACCCCCAAAATATATAGGTCTAGCAGTGGTTCATATGGTGTGGTATGGTTGCAAATAAAAAGGCTTTAAAATTTTTTAAACTTTGTAAAATTGCAATTTAATCCTATTTATGTGTTAATGGCAAGACATAAACATAAAATGTTCAGCAATTTTATAGTGTATGACTGGGCTCATGAAGACTGTGGACTTTTGTCAGATTGATACATAATTTGATATCTATATGTAACAACTTCGAAATAGGTGAACTAGTCTAGATATGAAATACTTCAAAAATGCTTCAGATTTAATTTTATCCATAGCAGGTTGTTAGTCATTTTTGGAGGATAACAAAATGCGAATCGGTAGTTTTCTTTGGATTTCAGAATACTTTGTTATTAGATGTCCTTTGTTCCTTGAAAAATGATTTAAACTAAACCTGCTTTTTTTTAAAACTGCTATTGAAAATTGATATTTCTTATCTTAACAGGAGAGTAACCCAATATATAAAGACCCAAAGTCAACATTCCAAAATCCAACATACAAAGGCAACCAAGGTCTGAAAGAAAACGAGCCGTTCCTTGAGAAGAATTGATTGTATTGGACCATCTACCTGTGTCTGGAGAAGTAAAGCATTACTTTCAGTGTAAAGGACAACAAATCGTCAATCAGACACTCTAGACCAGCTGACAACCATGGAATTCCCCTTCATAATATCATGCCAGTTAAAACAAATACATGTATGTTTATTTTAATTTTGATGTCTTATGTTTCATTCTGTTCTTGTACTCTTGTAACAGCACCATACTGCGTTTTTATTTTTACCTCATATTGAAAAAAATATATTATCTACTGTATTGTTCAGATGTTCTTGATTTCATATTATACAATTTTTCAGTCAAATGTTTGTTCTTGCAAACATATGAATGTTTTAATCATCAAATTTGGGTCTTTTACAGTTTTTCTTATTTTAGTTTGACTTTGTTTGATACTGTTCTACTGTTTTCTTTAATATATTGATTAGCGCATATGATAGGTGTTCATTGTAGACTTTAGTTTTCATATGCTATTACTCAAGGACATTCTTCTAACTTACGTCCATTGATAACTATTTCATTAATTAATTCAAAAAGTATTTAACGATCCCCACTCAGGTAATCTAACAAAAGGTTATTAGGAAAATATTACTTATTCAGGTTATGATAGAGACCAGAAGGAATTGATGTAACATTGAGCTAACGATCAGAGCGTATCATGGTTGTGTCTTGACTCAAATACTTTCAGAAGTTTTGAGACATTTTTTGAGACATTTAAGACTTTTCATTGAGAGTTGATTCTGTATCATTCAATAAAAACCTGACACCCTCATGTAGTGGAGTCTTGAAAACAATCCACTGTTAACTTAATAGAGTGACATCAACCTCAAAACCTTATGATTTTTGGTAATGTCATATTTCTGCAAATATGACCAGGTCTTTATTATAATATATAAAAAAAATTATAATCTACAATATTACAAATTCTTGTACTACATCATTTTGAATGTGTGTGAATTCCATTCACACCCTCTGAACAAGGGAAGAACGCTATCTTTGACTGTTCCGGCAGTAAACCGACTTGCCCATCTCGCCTCAATACATTAACATTTCTAACACTTTCCAGCTCATCAGACCTGACATCCTGCTAAATCAGCGTACATGAATCCGCCCTCACTCCTTCCTATTACCCTGATGGCTTAATGTCGCTGTTGCTTAATGTGAGCTGACTCATTGGCTGGTTAAATAGCTAGCGATACAAGCTTTAAAGAGCCACTCCGTGATTTTCATAACATATTATTTACCTTTGATACGAACCTAGATGTCATATGTGGTGATATAAAATCAGAACATCTTAACTTTTCAGGTCCAAAAGACATATATATGACAAATATTGGTTTTCCATGAAAATCTAAAAACAGCCTTATAAATGCACAGAGGTGTAGATATCACGTCCAATGTACATGGATACTAGTTATATAACCTAACAAACACTATCAACTCCTAACTGCCCTACTGGCTGTTATAGATAAGTCTCCAAAATTACGTTTGACTATTTGATGCTCGCCACTGTCCGGTTTTCGATCATAATTGCGACGTTCTACCTTCATATTGTCACTGTAAAAAAACAATAAGCTTTAAAATGTGTCTTTCTGGTAACAGTCGATACTTCGCGATCAAATGACACCATTGACACGGAGTGGCTCTTTAAGGGTTTTGGCTTGAAAGCGATCAGTGTATTAGGATGGAGCAAAGCTGATTAATATACGTATGTATGATGAATGAAATTGAAAATCATTTTTAGTGCACATCGTCCAATTGTTAAGCACTCTTAAAACATATCTTTTTCTAAAAGAAAGTAGAATAAAATACATACATCTTGAAGAGCATCCCTCTATAGTAGGTTCTGACTACACTCAGACAAATGTCCTGATGGATTATACTCCAACTCAAAAACAAATAAATGATTGTAAATAAAACAAAACATCAAAGTTGAAAGAAAAGACATACCAACTCTAACTCTAAAAACATTGAACAAAGCATCACGTTGTGTGATGAGGGTGTAGTGTGGCAGTAGCCTTGTAATGAATAAAGATATCCTTGCACATATTTATAGATAACTAGTAGTTTTGCAACAAGGATGTGTGATTTCGGCTTCAGCACATATAAAAGGCTGATTTTAGATATTCATTAAAAACTTGAAGTTATCATATATTCTTAAATTTAGGATGGATTTGTTGGATGTTATGAATTTATAACACCATATATTGTATTTAAATAAGTATCAAAGCCAAACAAAATGTCTGGAAATCTGAAATGTTTCTTGTTTGGATTTTGCTTATCCCTTTTACCGTATTTAGGTTACTTCACTGTAGATTTCACCTTGGGGATCATAAACTTAAAATAGGACATGCATGTTTAATGTATATGTCTTTGAATTGTTAACATATGATTGGATTTCATGCTTTATGTTCCTGGTGCTACTCAATTGACATTGTTATTCTTCACAAAGGAGATGTTGTTTTTTACCAAAGCTGCACTTACCTTAAAATCATAGACTCACTTTTGCAAGGCAGATAAATAGTTCATTACTCACATCAATTTGACATCACATTATCTCCGCTGACATTTGCAAGAATTTTCAGTACTCTGAACAGAATGTTAGCTCTATATATTTGAATTCAAAACACCCTACCCATGGCCTTTGTCAATATGACAAGGTTTACCACATCATTTCCAACAAGCTGTGACATAGAACACATGGAATTTCTCAGCTGAAAATGCAAAGAGAATAGCTTATTGTTACCTTCTCCAAATACAGAATAAAAAGGTGATAAAGTCAAAATGTGCCTGTCATAAGTATCGATGATGCAATTACTAGATTCTCTCCATGCACTTGATTTGCCAGCTCTCCGCCTTGCACTCGCCAGCTAATCATCCTTTTGCTCCGCGAGAATAATTAGTTCAATTTAGTTGCTTTGCAAAACTGAGTATATGACTTTCAACAATAACGAAACAGAAAGAGTAAAAAAAATGTATTTACTGTACAGAGTATTGCATAATATTTCACTACAAAGAGCTACGTGGTTCTGCTTCACATGTGTGACTTTCAGTATGCTTCCTTTATACAAAGTAAATGTTTTAGTTCAACTGTAAGAATCTGACAATTTGGTAAGGATTTAAATTTACTGCAATGGACTATATAACCATGAACTACAAGTGTGTTCTAATGTTTGGTTTCCTCACACTGTAGATCATTTATATCTATGAGATTTATTGTTTATAATATAATGTTGCGTTTCGATATTATATGTTCTAAAATGTTTTATAACATTAATATCATTTTTCTTTAGTTGGAATGTCAAGACATGTGATTAACAAAATGTGTTCAGGTTTCCTAATCAACTTTTCCTTGATGGTTGAATGTTTAGTTATTCAACAACTTACAACTCATAAGTATATGATCAATTAGTTTACAATCTTTGAGTTGAAGAATACCTGTGAATTGTGAGTAAAATTGCATTTGTAACACTTATGTATGGTTTGTATTGTTTAGACAACAGGCAAACCACTGAGTGGATGAATAAATGTGCTCTGTTATTGAACATGTCATTATTATTATTATCATTATTATGAAATCTAATCAATATTTCAATGAATTGACTTGTATCTGTAAGAATGATTAAAATAAAGGTATTTCAATCAACAAATTGACTCTTCTGCTTCATCTCCAGCTGGTAACTGCTACTCCACTGTCCTGACAACACACTACTCCGGTATACTGTCTACTACTCCACTGTTCTGACAACACTCTACTCTGGTATACTGTCTACTACTCCACTGTCCTGACAAGACACTACTCCGGTATACTGTCTACTACTCCACTGTTCTGACAACACACTACTCTGGTATACTGTCTACTACTCCATTGTCCGGACATCACACTTCTCCAGTAGACTGTCTACTTCTCCACTGTCCGGACAACACACCTACTATTTCCCAATGCACGGATACAAGCGCTGAAACATTGCCCAAAGCATGGGCTAAAGCAGGCGAAGATATATAAAATTTTAACGAAAGTATATAAAATTTTCTTAGAATGTACATACAATTACTTGGAAAGAAAATGGTTTTAAGTTAACATTGAATCAATGTATGTTAATTTAGATAAATTGACAAATATGATGCCACTTCGCCATGAATGATAAGCTATGACACTAGCTTCAGGTCCCAGAATGTCAACATCCACGTTTACGTTATACCGTAAATTTGTTGTTTAAACACATCTATTTCAATAAAGAATTTGAAAGGTATCTTCTCAGCCTTATGAATCAAATAGAATTAAAGGTTTTTGGCATAAACTCAATACATCGATCTCTATCTCAACTTTAAGCATCCTCAATAGATCTTAATTTCACTGCATTTTATTTCGCTAGATAGTAAAAATAATCATTCCAAAATATACTCAATTTACATTGGATGGGCATGCCCAAAATGGCTATTTGATAAAATTTAAAATACACTTAAGGATCAGTTTTACCACACAAAAGAAACCCAATTGCCAATCATTTTAAGGGCATTTAGAATTTTACCTGCGCTTGATGCCTATCTCTCTAGACTCAATTTCATCGCAACTTCAAAGTGACGTCACCTCTTTTCGAGCCCTCAAATTTTGTGACGTAGGCCTACTCAACGCATTTTAGATTCAAGTGTTCAAAACACTTGATCTTGAACACTTGATCAACCTTGAAGCATAAGCAAATTAAAAAAGCAGGAAAGGATCATATTTTTATAACTATTCATAAATAAATGTTTAGTTATTGATGTGACAACGGAATATCAAATTCGCAGATACATTTATCATCGCATGATTAGCCTACTTCCTACTCCTAGCCACCCTTTTCAGTTAGCGTCATAATTGTGGTTGTCATGGCAATTTTAATTTTTATACTTTTATAAAACCATTTCATTATTGATATTTCACAAATAATGGTTTACATAACCGATGTGAAGTTTTATTCTAATGAAAATCTTATGTTCATATTAGCGCACCTAATAACGCGCGTAACGATCCCTTCTGAAGTGAACTTGACTGGTATCATTGATGAACACTGTTGGTGGGATATGCAATATAATACACACTTTTGGATAAAATTCAAGGTATACACAACATAAAACGTTACTGTTACACTTGTCTTGACGACCCTGATGCGAGAAATCTCAGTTGTATACCCGTAGTTTTACGTATGAAAATTAAATCGAGTTGTTCAAATAATTCTTAGAATTTTTCATCTTGATTATTACTAATGTATTTTGATTTAAAGTGGTGGGGATATCTGAATCTGCAAGAGCTTTTCGGCTTACAATTGGCAGTATATGAATGTTTTGTTTTGGCTAGTCGGTAACATTTGGGTTGAGGTAGAAGTAGGACTACTACAGTTTTTTCTGTTGGAACGCTGTTGTTAAAAGGGATTAAGACACTGGTTTTCCACAAAATGTGAAACAGGTGAAATATGTTCACTCAGGAAACGAAATAAGAGAAATGTAGTGAGTTGATGCTCACTGCCAGCATGAATTTAACATTCGATGAATAAATAATACTCAAGTGAGTAATTCAATTGCTTACAAAAATGTGCGTGCTAGAAGAATTTTAGACATGACAGTTATCATCATTACATTAGATTTAACTTATGGCGCATGCATATATACGGAAGCATTCTAGTGCCACAACATTTTTTTATCTCCTAATTAGGAGATACTATCACCTAATTATATCACCTAATTAGGAGATAGTAACGACTAATTAGGAGATAAGTAACCCCTAATTAGGACTTAGTTAACACCTAATTAGGAGATAACTAAGTCCTACTTAATTATTGACTAATTATGAGATACTATCAACTAATTATGAGATACTATCTCCTAATTACTTGATACTATCACCTAATTAGGAGATAGTAGCTCCTAATTAGCAGATAATAACGCCTAATTACGAGATAAGTAAACCCTAATTAGGACTTAGTTATCACCTAATTAGGAGATAAGTAAGTCCTACTTGGGACATAACTATCACCTAATTAGGAGAAACTATCTCCTAATTAGGAGATACTAATTAGTTGATACTTTCTCGTAACAAGGTGATAACTATCTCCTAATTAGGAGTTAGTATCTCCTTATTAGAACTTAATATCTCCTAATTAGGAGACAGGTTCTCCTGATTAGGTGATAGTTATATCCTAATTAGGCGATGATTAAGTCCTAATTAGGTGATGGTATATCCTAATTAGGAGATAAAAAATTTTTAACTGTGGCACTAGGATGCTTCCGTACATAATAACATTATGGGGGTGTTTTGTCATTTGTTACTTGGTTTGATTGCTAAAAACTCCGGATATTGAGATTCTTAATGCATAATTTATTTTAATGTGAAAATAAGTATTTATTATCTAAAATTTTATTTTAAGTTTTCTGTGTAAGCACTACTCACTTTTATATTCAAGCAAGAAATTTTGTTATTTTCTCAAACCAGTCGCAGAAATAAAGCAACATCGTATAAATTCTCCAATAACGTGATTTGTGGCTAATATGCATATTTTATTTACTTCATTTTTTAAAATTCACTCGATATCTTTACGGATAATAGAGTATTTTGTGCGAATTAAAACTTAAAAGAATCATAACCAGAAAGATATTGGGATGAAATATTCTATTTATCTCGACATTCGTATTTCCTTACTCTCTTCGGATTCTCATAAGATTGAGCATGGCCATTTTCCCTTTATCCCCTCTTTTTTTCTTTCCAGACATGGTTACTTTTATTTTTGAAAAATGTTTCAATCTGCCAGCACATCGGTAACAGAGTGTCACTTGTACAGACATGGTCATGGAAAAACTGCTGATGTTGTTTCAAATAAGCAAGTATTAAGAGCGCTCTGCTCGACAGTTGCTGACAAAGGCCTATGCTCAGAGAGGAGATAAGGTGAGGTGATTTGGGGTTTAACGCTGCTTTCAAGAGTATTTCACTTATATCGCGGCTGCTAGTATTATTGCAAGGAGAAAGTCCGCAACACAATTGCGGCTATGCATAGCGGTGAAACCTGCAAGTATCGGCTGGAACTAGCGAACTAGTGGTGGATCTGGCCAAGTCGCTGGGTATGAACATCACTCAAGCTGATGTTGACATCAGCAAAAGGATGCGTAGACGTCCGAGTAACGCCTCCTCGAACAATCATCGTCTCAATCGTCAGCAATGCAACGAAACGTCAACTTCTGAAACTATCTGCATAACTAAATGAGCCAAGGATTAGATCAACGACGATCTAACTAGAACGCTCTGAGCATACACCTTTTGTATGGATATCGCGCTTTATAAAAACATATTATCAGGTCTTCAACTTTTGCCTTTTCACACGTACACGAGCGTTTGGTTATGCCACATATCTTGACCATTCTTCAATTTTGATTTTTTCCTTAAATGTTTGGCAATTTAACCCTCGCTAACGCACCTAATGAATCTTTGTAATGTTATACTTATGTGCACGTCCTGTATGGTTTTAAAAGTGGGTTTTCCTTCAACTTTGTTTCAATTTAACCCTTGCTGACGCACATGTAGACATATAGTATGATGCAAACTTTGACTCTCTCTTGTGAACTGAAATGATTGTTCGCGATCGATTTTATTTTTTATTCTTAAAGAACTTGTAAACGTCTAACTCTCATGCCAAATTCATAAATTTCAAAGCCTAGGTTTTTTTTGTTATGTGCCAATGAAGTTGGCGATTTAAAAATTTTGGTCAATTTTGAAAGGTCATAGCAAAAAAGGTATTAACGTTGTTAATTTTTCCAACTTTGGGCCTACCTGGGCCATTTATGGCTGGGCCTACCTGGGCCATTTATGGCTGGGCCAAATTGGCCCAAACGCTTCGCATGTCTATTCCTCAGTAAGGGCTATCAGCAGACCAACACGTTGGTTCTTGAATGAGATAGATGTTAAAGACTCAAAATGATGTGGCCTTTTTGCAAATAAATGCAAATTGAGTGTGTCTTATCATGTGACATTTCAGACCGTTCTTTGACGTCAAAGTGGACAGACACTGGTCACAAACATAACTATGGGATGGAGAATTGACAGTTCAGCCTTAATCTTGAACCCCTAACACCATGCTTTACTATGCCTTAACACCGGTGTTTAAATCCCTGATGCTTCGTAAGGTTTCACAAGAAGTCACCTTAATTACTAAAGTCACGAATAACAGACAAATTAACTTCACTTCGGTGCAACTTAGGTAAATCTGTGCGTCATTAATAACCAAAAAGCTTCCTTCTGCAGTGAAACATCAATGTTTTCGGCAGAAAGAAACGAATTGTCGAAATTTCAAAGAAATTCGTTGACACGCAGTTACTTAAGTGATTGTTTGCAAAAATCTAGTTAGGTTTATCATCTATTTGGTTTCACAGGTATTTGGTCATGAAGTTATCGCTTTTTATAAGTTCTATATATGTTTTATAAGTAGAGATATGTTTGTTGTGAATATGAGGAAAATGTAAGAATGAATGTCATGGAGATGCGTTAAAAAATCACTGTATCTGGTGACCACAACCAGATGGGTTTTGAGATGGCATCAAGAACTCAGACCATCTTTCAAACAGCATCATGGACTGGGTGCTTTTTTCATTGTGCCCAGTTCATATGGCGATAAGTGCAGAATGTTGGTCTTAAAGGCGACTACAAGAACGATTTTGATATTTCAAATTTTTTCAAGAGATGTGCTGGTCTTCCATTGGTGCCCGAAAGACCTGTATAGCCTTTTCATTCTAATTAAGAATTTCAAGATATGGAGTCACTCAGGTCGCAGACTACGTCACTACAAAGTGGATCGAAGGAGACCTGGCCATGGGAAGCTGGAACAATTTTGAAACTGCCGGTCCCCGACCAAACAACACACTGGAGAGTCGGCTAAAGAAAGTTGTGGGAAAGCAGCACTCTTTCAGATGGTTTTGTAAAACTATTAAAAGATTATCTGACTAAACCTGTAAAACAATGTTTTCAGTTTTTAGACTTATTCGCCAGTTAGACATCCCCATTGATTGTCAATTAAAACTATTTGGTCAGCTTATACAACCCATTTTGTTATATGGTGCTGAGGTATGGGGTTTTGAAAATGTTAAATTATTGGAACGTGTACATCTTAGCTTTTGTAAATATCTTAAATGTTAAACAATCTACTCCTGATTTTATGGTTTATGGCGAACTTGGAAGGTTTCCCCTTGATATCAATGTTAAGATTAGAACTATCTCTTACTGGGCTAAATTATCACAACCTAACCATACAAATGTAAGTTATCTCAGATCATGTACAATTTGGGTATTAATGGCAATAATTGTAAAAAAAATTCTGACAGATAATGTCAAAACTATCTTAGATGAAACTGAAGTGTCTTATGGGTCTCTCAATGTGTAAATAACATAACTTTGCTCAAGAATGATATTAAGAGGACCCTTTTAGACTTCATAGAACGAAGATATTAAACAATCATCTACAGGATACTATTATGTAACGTATAAAAATGTCTAGAACCCTATCTCCTTAAATTACCATTTCATATTAAAGTTTGGCTTACTAAATTTAGTACGTATTTCAATCAAAATAAGTTCAAAATGTTCACAGACGTCTGATTAGGAACATTGGTAGCGTTAAAACATGACCTTTTACGGTAATAGTTGGCATCAACGTTTCTTTGAATAATGTTAAACAACTCAAGAAAGAAAGAAATTCTTTCGATAACTTTGGACCTTTCTATAACATTCTGTTATGTATTTACTTTCTAACTGTTATTTTGAAATAATTCGATGCCCGTGTTTTAGGGACTCGAGAAGACGTTACGTTCGTAACAGTTAACGTAGGAGATATATTACAGAGCTCCAGATAATTAAAACTAGAAGGATTTCATGGTTCAACCAACTGGTGTGTGCCACCCGGTAAAAGCAGCTGAAATAAAGTAGAAGTTCCCTAAGGTTTTGTGGAGGAGGATTCCTTCTTCGTACCTGACGGGCCATTGTGCCCCAAACATGTTCGATTGGGTTCAAATCAGAAGACACTGCTGGCCATGGAATTCGTTTCGCAGAATTATTTACCAGATGTTGGTTTACAGCACGGGAACGATGAGGTCGTGCATTGTCGTCGATAAACAGTCGTGGCAATCTTTGGTCATCTAAATGATCAATAATTACAGGCTCCAGAACCTCCTGAATGTAGCGATGCTTGTGAGTGAACCTCGTATAGTCACCAAATCTAGTCTACATTTGTAGAAGAAGCCTCACAAAACCATTTCGAATCCCAAAACGAAATGTTTTTGGGGGCAACACGTGTATTCCTAGTCCTCCATGCTCGGGCTCTCCTATCACAGGCATGCAGGAGGAATAAACTTTTGTCGTCCAGTGTATTCTCTTCCACTATCTTAGGTTCGACCTCTGCCTGTGCTCACGCCATATCCTACGCTGATGGTTGTGGTGATTTGTGCGCTGTGGACGCCTGATGACCCTTCTAGCTCCTAATCCAGCAGCTTTGAGGCGGTTTCCCACAGTCTGGCTGCTCAAGCGGCGATAAAGTAACAAAACCTGGTTTAGAAGGGTGCGTTAACCAAAAGGTTGGCGTCTAACTTGCTGTAACAGAGCTCAGTCCTCTTCGGGCGCGGTAGCTTTTGGTCCTCCAGAACGGGAGTTTCTTAACATCATTAGTTTGAGCATGCTTCCTCACCAGAGGGCTTATTTCGGTGTACTAAAACTGAGATCTTGCAATTCCCTTGTAAGTCCTGCCTGAGGGAGTCCAATGATCTATCATCTTAATGCATCGGAAATTCTCTTTCGTGCTTTTGTCAATCAGAAGTGCAAAAAGGTGATAATGAAGTCGATACCTATCCTTAAATTCCAATTGCTTGTGGTTGTTTGAGACTTTGGTGTGTGCAACACACGGTTGGCGGGCTTCACGTACATGTGGCTGCGTTCGTGAGGGACATTTTTCAGTAAGTAACAACTTATCACCAAAAATCCCACTCTTTGATTTGGTTTCAACATATGCCGATAAATCGCATTTAAGTTGAGGGGGTGCATCACTTGCTCACATTTTTTGCTTGGTATATTTGTTCCAGGCATGCAACAAATATGAAAATGTCAATAAACTTATGTATTTTTTATTTCTACAGGATGTTTCTTCATCAAAATAAAAAAATTATATCTAAATTCATATCGGTAATATATCTAAAATCCTTTACAATATTCGTCGGAGTACAGGAGAACATCACACATGTTGTTGGTTATCTTCCCTCCATATTTGTTTTTTTAAAACAAACTATTATGTTATAGGTGTGGCGATCGTATCACTTAGATCTGTTATAAAGAATACATATTAAACTGGTAAACTTTCATTAAAAATATTTTACAATCGTAAACATTTCATATAATTATAAATAATCTTATATCAAATGTTATGATATTTCCCCGATAAACAACACCTATATTTTTTTCATGTCGGTCTGACAAATTCTTCTTTTTTTATAACTTTATTCATTTTTGTTCATGTATATACAAATTCAAACATGCATATCAATAAGGAACAAGACATTTCAACACATTTATGAACAAAAAGTGGACAGAGTGTATTTGAATTACAAAAAAAACCCAGAACTATTCATGGATGGAAATTATAATCTGATTATGTATGTGATACTTTTTTCAAACTCATGTCTAGTTGAATAATAGCTTAAAACGAGAACAACTTGTGGCATGAAGACCAGAATTTCATAAAGTTTTGAATAACTACATTGAGTATATGCAGAATATTTGTCTATGTTATATATGTTGCGTACGTCGTATGCGAATATGATGCTTGGTAATTTATTTTGTTGTTTTGCTTTAACAAATTCTTTGTTGACAGGTAAAAAACATTCTTGAAGTTAAAGGTCAAGATTAATCTTGCGTAAGATTGGTTCTAAAAATATTCCAGATATACGCGTTGTAGGATATCTTATTTGGTATCAAGTTACTTTGGGATAATCTCTGCAGAATCGGGCCTAAATATGATTATGGTATTGTTTAAACAACAGGCATGAGTCTGAGCAACCATTGAGATGATGGATGGTGATGGTGTGCTCTGTTATTGAACATATTATTATGATATAGTGGATATAAAACAGAAATCAAAGATTGTGATATTGATATTTGTCAATATAATTTTCCCTGGACCTAGATGCTCTTTGCCTATTTGTCTTTGAGACTACCTATGCCCTTCCGTTGGAAGTCCTCTGACCGCTGATATGTAGCTGATTTGCAGTCCATGAGTCAACATGTTGCCTCTTCTTTTAATCGTCTGTCTAAATTGCTTCAACAAGTCAGGATATTAGGCTCCTGTTATTGAAGTTTCTGCCAGCAGAAAGCTCTGTTCTGAGCTTCATGGGTGCAGAAGAGTTTTTGCTTCCATTGCATGGATTATTGCTTGAAATCGGGTCCCAGTGATGAATCCACTTAAAATCCCCTGTAACCAGAGGGGCACACAATTGTTATGTCAATTGTGTTATGACGTCACAAAGTTATACTTTTTGTGTGTGGTAAGAAACCAAGAAGATATCAATGAAACATATTTGAATAATGTTGGCCATGTGTCATTTTTTGTCTTTGAATATATATATATTTGAAAAAATACTTCAGATGACACTTGCTGTAGATATAATTTCAATGATGATCGCGTTTCATTTCGACTTGTTTACAATTCTTTTCAACAGTTGTAAACTGTGACGGACAAACTAATAATCGTAAAGAAAATATAAAAGTTAGTTGCAACCTGAAAAAAATATAGTTTTACACATGATACATAAGCTAATATAGTAATATTCTTATAACATATACAGCAGGATCAATACATTTGAAAATAAACGATATATATTTAGATTCGATCGAGGAGGCAGAATGAAGAGGCATACTTATATTAACATGGGAAAATTCTTAGAAATTGAAAGAAATTTATTTCCTTGAATATTAGGCGTTCGATACGCTATTCTCTCTATAGTAAGATATAAAATTAATATGTGTTTAAGTAACTTCGTGCACCTTTGGACATACATCGCTGATGGTTTATGTACAAAGGTCACCTGTCCAGAAGTTGAATAATGAGATTATTAAAGCTAGCCTATCACGGCCTATTAACCTCTACCCTTGAGTAACAATGTAATAAACGTTATTTAGAAATGCTTGTCGCCCGACATTTATGGATAAAATCTACTTATCACTTAATGTATCTAGAAAGGTTATACAATTCTTTAAGAGTAACATATGCACGATTCACCTGTGGATGGTGTATATAAAGGGAAACGATAGTTAGTGCAGTACAAACGGTTTACCCTCCATCCAAACAGGTGAGTCTTATTGTAGCTATTTTCCTATGTATCTGTGCTGTCTAATTTAAACCTCACCGAATTGTCTACCATTTATGACTGTATCAGATGTATTTAGCTAGTGTATGTAATATGTGATGTTGACGTAGAAATACTTGCCTTTTTACATACATATTGTAACTAACTGATGATTGTGTGATTATATTTGATATTTGAATGCATATACTATGAGAAACAGCAGAAGCTGAAGAAAGTGTACATTTTGGTTCATGATTAATGAAAGAGCCTAAAATAGGAAATGAACATGTGATGATTGTTAGAATGAAAAAATGATCGAGTATAATTGATGTGACAATACTGTTTATGAGATGATGATGATATGAATTGAACAAAGGTTTCATAGCTGAAAAACCTTATTATGAACAGGATAATGTATCCCTGTGTATAAGTGATAAAAGTGATAATAATGATGATTATATTCTATGTACATACCTAATGCAATGTGATGAGCTCAATGTATAAAATAACTATTATTATTGACATGTATTTCCATTTATGATTATTAGTATGTATTATGACTTGGTGTGTGGATTGTATATATGTTATTCGAATAAAAGACTAACGGTTTACCCTCCATCCAAACAGGTCTTGGTGTTGTTGTGTAGTGTTGTAAGTAGCCATCTCTACCGAGCCTAATTCCCCAGAACCGAAAGCCACAAGGTGAAAAACAGGTTGATTAGCCACCAGGAATAAGGGTGGTTAAAGCCTAGTTAATACGTGGTGGTGACCTTGGTTTTGGTACATGGCTACTTACAAACCTACCAACTATCCCATGGAGACCCAGAGGCAAGCCAAGACAAACAACGCAGTGTCAAACAAGCCTAAATCAACCATGCCACCTCCGACGTCACATGACCATCAATCCACATCAGGTTCAGCATCATCTACCACAATGACGCATCCAGTGTCAGTCTCTGCTACGACAGAAAGAGAAATGACTGCCTTCACTAACCTGGTCCCTCGGTTTGATTGTAAAGGCAGTCGAGGAAATTGGTCTAGGAAGATTGCCTGTTCGCAACAACATCAACAATTGAATGATGCCACCTTCCCGAGACTACTGCCACTGCCACTAAACCCAAGAACTGTGGATATGTTTGAAAACAGGTTCACAGACAAGTATAAGTAACACAGGTGAAATGATGTGCCCACTATCGAAACCATAGAAACTAAGTGTCACACCATGTAGATCTTCACAGTTTAATAGTGCTAGAAATCTAGGCCTGGATTTCACCACAACCTTTTGTGTTATCTACATGTTATAACGCTTATACATCTACTTTTAGGTATTGGACACATCATCCTTCTCATCCTCCCATCAATGGGTTATTGCTTACTTCATTCCAGAAACACTATCGCCAATCTCCTTCAATCATTTTAGAAATTACAAATGGAACAAGTTGTATATTTATTCCTATTGTAACTCTCACTAAATGCGTAACCCAATATCACATTGTAACTGAAACTAATATCAATAACTTACAAGTTATTGGTTGTCTCAAACCACTGTTATACGTAGACATGCCTGCTTTCCAAATCATTGACGCTACTTTAAACAAATGTATCCCAATTCCACAATCCTTTACTGTGCCCCTGCTACAGGCAAATCGATTGAAAACTATGTTAAGACAACCGTTCTGTGCCCACTTACTTATGGAGCACCATGGTTATTTGCTTCCTACCCGATCGCCAGAACCAACCAAATTAGCACACACTAAACCCCCGTCATTGTATCCTGCATTATCATTTTAAATCTGTAAATTTCGGGACGAAATTTTTTCAGAGTGGGGGGATTCTATTAACATGTATAAAATAACTATTATTATTGACATGTATTTCCATTTATGATTATTAGTATGTATTATGACTTGGTGTGTGGATTGTATATATGTTATTCGAATAAAAGACTAACGGTTTACCCTCCATCCAAACAGGTCTTGGTGTTGTTGTGTAGTGTTGTAAGTAGCCATCTCTACCGAGCCTAATTCCCCAGAACCGAAAGCCACAAGGTGAAAAACAGGTTGATTAGCCACCAGGAATAAGGGTGGTTAAAGCCTAGTTAATACTTAATTAAAGAAAAGGACATTCATCATCTATTTCAATATAAAATCATCTTTCCTCGCTTATTTTGCATCGTTCTAATAAACTTTTTATTTTTCTATACGATTTTTAGCGATTTGTAACTATTTTCAAGAGTACAATTCCAAGATTGGTAAAACATATTTACACAAACATTTTGTAATACAGTTTTGACTAAAAAAAATCTATATATTTGAAAACAAAACATAGCAGAGATGAGAAATTAGCATGCCCAATATCATATTTAAATAAGAACAATTTCATTCTTATTATTTATTCAACCAGAAAACATGTCAGTTAGTTTTATCCAACACTTAAGAGTTCTAAATAAAGCAATTATACACCGGGAATCATCCACGTCCACAAATACTCGCGTGTCCTGCCCAATCAATCATCTCTCGCTCCAACATAAAAGTCAAGATGACACACGTGTATTTCTTGACACTGTCAAAGAGCATTTATTGACAAAGGGACGCGTTGCTAGAAAAGAGATGACGTAACAGTAAATAGCTTAAGATGTAAATAAGTGTCACAGCCAAGTTGTTCATTTTCCATGAGTATTAGTAGCATACACATATTATGTTTAAATTGGGAACATACAGTTGAGTGGACAAGAACTTCGCATCATGAAAACTTTACGTATACATTAAAGAATCTTCATTTGTAAAATCAATGTATTGACTCAAAATCCAATAACGTGCTAACTCTGAAGGGTGACACCTGGCCTGCAGTGACGCGGGCTCTCGACCACGTCAGGCGGAAGTGAGATTTGAGCAGTATAGATATCTTGCTTGGAGAAAGAACCGCCACACTGCAAACAACCATGGCCACATTGGAAGATTTGAAAAAGTTTGAGTGTTTATTCAAGCAACGTGACACAAATAGAAATGGAACCATAAATGAAGATGACCTTGCAGATATTCTCAAAAACGTTGGCTTCGATGAAAAAGAGATTAAAGTAAGTGCCCTGATCAAAGGATACCTGGGTAAATATCTTATTAGGACATTCATTTTGAACGAAGAAGGGTTTCTTCTTAACTGTAACTTGCACCTCATCTCCTCCGGGCGAAATGGATTTATACTATAGAGTTATGTTATTTTGATAAGCAATTTCTACTGTAAAGCCATTGTTATAGGAGATAATAATGTGTAGAACATATCATCATTCAATGCAAAACTCTAATGCTCCGTTTACTCCGCCCACAATTATGAGTCTATGTGCAATTCATGTTCATGGTAGATTTTATTGTTTCCCCTCATTGTTATTTTTCAGGACACCAGGCAGTATTTAACAAGATACGTTTTTTACAATATGACATTTAATCCTTCACGATTTGAGGGTCCTGTGAAGATTCTCTTGCGATCAATTGGTTCCTTTATGATTATCACGAGCTGACATTTTCTTACGTTTCTTACGCCCAAAACATTAAACTCCCTGAACTTACCTTTCTTTTAAATAAAGAATATACTTTGACAAAAAAGGCAGATGTTTTAATTCAAAAAGTTTGACGAACAAAACCAAAAGAAAGACATGCTCGGACACGGCAAGCTGAACATGTTTTCTTCACTGTGATTGGTAAATACCTCAATGCATTTTAAAGCAGTCTCTCCTTAGCATGTACAAAACTAATGTAAACTCTCGGACAATAGAATCTTATCACTTTTGAAATTAAAATTCTGATAAATAGATGATAATGATTTTGACTTTGATCATTATACGCACCTTGTCAAATCCTAGATCTTTGTCATTTGACGTTTATATTCAACAATAATCACTCATCTTGGAGAAAATTGCAAAAAAAAAATAATAATTTGACCTTGCTACCGGTGCAAAGGCTCATGACATGGAAGTTATATTCCAAAGTGTTTGGTGGACCTATATTCGCTTCCATAGGTAAATTTGGTGGACCTATATTCGCCCCCATAAGAAATGTTTGGTGGAACTATATTCGTTTCCATAAGAAATGTTTGGCGGATCTATCTTCGCTTCCGTAAGAAATGTTTAGTGGAACTATACTCGCTTCCGTAAGAAATGTTTGTTGGAACTATATTCGTTTCCATAAGAACTGTTTGAAGAAACTATATTCGCTTCCATAAGAAATGTTTGGTGTTCAAACAGGATTAATGTGTTTAAAACTTGTGGCGCGCAATTGCGCGCCAATAATTCAAACGTAATTTTGGTCATTTAACTAATCTTCATATAGACTTGATTCAGAATTTTGACATAAGATCAAAATGACCGTGTTTGTATTACAATTAGAAATAAGAAAATATCATAATTTTGCCATTATAGGGATAAAGATGCAAGTTTAGGAAAGATATTTTTACTCAAGTCAGGAAAGACGTCACATTGGTTCAGATTAAGCCACATACACAATTTATGAAACATTCTCTGCACCTTTAACTAGGTGGAATCAGAGCATTTCGACTGCTCAATGGACAGCGTTTAACAAATGCACTTCAAATGAAATTCGACATACGGGTAATGTGATATGGCGAAGTGACGTCGGATTACCATACATCTTTTTTTAGTAGTTTTTGTTAAATGTCAAGGCTTGTCATTAGTTGAAGAAACTCTTAGCCTGTTCAAAATGACGTGCCAGAGTCCGACAACATCCTCCCATTACTGGTTAAGCGTCAATGCAGGGTTTCTCTGAAACAATCATCAAATGACGTCATACATTTTTCGTCATTTTCCTCAAATAGTGTATTGTCAGAAGCATTGACATACAAATTGACCAAAGTTTGCACCGATGTTTTATTCATAATTGGGAAGATTTGATGGTTCAAAAAATTGTTAAAATGTTTTATATTTTCATTTTGTTACCCCCATTGGCATTGGTTGTCTCATTGGAACCATAACAATGTGGTGATAGGTTCGTTATCTCGGTAGTTTACAAAAAACACACTAAAAAGAAAAGTAAAATATTTCTTAATCAAGCCACTGAGATTTTATAGTATGGCACAATGAAAGGTCTGCATTCCTATCAGGCAAACGCTGTTACAGAAATCCACTTTAATGGTAAGCTTAGGATTTCTCTCTTCTTCGGATAAAAAGTACATAAATGTTCTCATCATCGCTACCACATGTACTGTTGAAATCAAGCGGCGATGTGCACTTGAACATAGGGAATCAAAACTATCCTTATTTCCTTTCATCTCGTCTTTATTTTTTCAGGAACTATCTGATACTGTACTTGGGGAAAAACCTATGACAAAGAAAACTTTCCTGGACGGGATGAAGGCTCTGAAACCAGATCAAATTGAGTAAGAATTTTCAATTCTGACAAAACATATTTTAACTAAAGAACGTTAGGTAAGATATGACAGTTTGTTCCGACAAATCAAACGTTAACGTTAAAATCCCGAATAAAAACTAATAGCTTTTCTTTTTTTTAAATCATTGATAAAGAATAAAGACTGGGAGATAGAAAAACATCTCTTTGAAGTGTACCTATTGTTTTACATTAGTATAAACTGACCTTACTTCGGTTAAGGTTAAATGTCTTGTTAAACTCACTGACTTTAGACTCACACTGATGAGCTAAAGAGCCAAGTGTTTCTTTTTTTCTCAACTTTTTTTTTCGGGAAAGTGAGTTTTCTACGTACGTTTTAATGTTGTCATGCAAGTGATACGCTGAGCAGCTAAGAGAAAATAATACTGATGGTAAAAATAACAAAACAACAGACCTAGACTTTGAGATGTGTGTTAAATAGTTTATATAGTGTTTATAAAGCTCTGATATCTTCACTGTCTTAGATAACTTTGATTTGGGGATTCATGCTTGTTGTTTCCACTTCTTGTTTTCTTCACTCTTCATATTGAATGTTCTCTAAACCTTCAATTGTAGATTTTGGTATCCTCTGCCTGTAGGTAACCAGTCTTTGTTTCAAGTAACCTCTGACATGAATACAAGCAGACACAATAGGGTTACACAACCCCAGATAGCCACACACTGGCCAGCGCCTGGGTTATATTGTTCTCTTGTATGGTAGAAAAAGTGTATATTTGTATATTCAAATACAAATAAGGAAATATCTGTTAAAAAAACACTTGGTCAAAATAAACAAAGGTTACTTCAAAAGAAGGAATGTGTCTTCAAAGAAATGTATGCTAATAAATAAAACTGTAATTAATTCAAACAGAAATCAACTTCTTTTGAGCTCTCAATCGATGTGCACCTCACAGTTATTTACATACTTACTCTTATATGCTTAATACGTGGTTTGGTTGTCAAAATGATATGCGAATCCATGTTTTTGATACTGTTGTCACCTGTAGGTAAACACAGTGTATGTATGCGACAATCAGGAAACACCTGTTGTATCAAATCAACAAATAACGGTTGTATGGTATTATACACAGTTTGCTATAGTTATGTCCGCATATTGCCACTCCTTCATGGTTAATGGTGTTGTAAAACGTTCTGAGCGTAGAGCCAAATACGGGTGGGAAGTACAACTCACTATCTAAGACAGCGGCGAAACAGCTTTCTGATGGAAAGAAAGATGAATAAAAGGCTGGAGCCTCCAATAAAAACATTCCTACTGGCTGAATCGGAAGAGTTAGGGACTCTCACCCGGCGGTCCCGGGTTCGAATCCCGCGGGAGGAGATCTCACAATCACTTCTGTTACATTTGGCGCCCAACGTGGGTCCGGGACAACTCCCTAGTGCTCACTGCACCCTGAGTATGTCCAACTGTGGTGCTTGATAACTCCAAATGGCTGGACTCGAGGACGAGTCCCTTTGTGGAGAGGATGTATGTGGCAGGGTGAAATAAAAGCATTCCTACTGGCTTTGGCCAGAGGGATATCTCTTTGGCTGAATCGGTAGAGTGTAGGACTCTCACCCGGAGGTCCCGGGTTCGAATCTTGCGGGAGGTGATCAAACAATCACTTCTGTTACAGAATCAAATGATATTGACTCTGGAAATTGAACTTCTTCTTGATAACGTAGCTTCATGGATATCAACAATTGACGAAAGAATTGCAGTTCCCAAATATTGGTGATTGGAGGATGTGCCTAGGTGATACGCCGACCAACTGAATCCTAGACGTCTTAGATTGGGTAAGGATCTTGATATTTTGTGAGTTGAGTAACGTTGTTGTGTTGCTTCTTGAGGTCTGCGAACATCTCTTGTCAAGATATGAGCCGGCGTTGTCATACTGAGTCTTGTTGTCAATTACAGGATTGGCATAGAGGAAAGTTAGAAGAATGTTCTCAATGATATCATGGTGGTATAATCCGTGGCTTGAATGACCTTGATACCAATCTCCTAGTAATGACGAAAGGCTGCTCACAAGATCCACCTATACTAGCCACTGTCATCATTATGTTTGAGTGCAATTTTTATAAAACCTCGGACATATTGGCATAGCAATGTGTCGGCCATTGCCATGCGAACAAAGTTCAACATGCCAAGGCCAGATGAATGCATGAATTGCATTTAATGTTATTTTACTGTTTGTTTACTAGCTCCCGTGATGGGTTCAACCTCTGTGCTTTCTTTGACAGAGTCGACTGGCAGACCAGAACGCCTCTTCACTTATCATACGAAGCAATCGATCGCATCCCGCAAATTGGTCGCTTGAGTCTACCTGTACCTGCGTCAACCTTGGCTGCACCTGTTCTGAGATGGATTTTTGACAACCTGCTCATGACGCTTTGAAATATATTTACACGTTTTCCCAAACTGTTGAAAGGATATAAGACTTTCTTTCTTTCAAACAATCTCCCATTTTCTAGCTGCAGAAAGCTATTTACGAAGCATTTTCGTACATGGGAAACCTGCCCATTACTGTTCTTGAAACCGTATTTTCATATATGCGTACGTGTAGAGGATAATCACGTGAATGTGTTATATTGTAACTGCCAATCATAGAGGCCATGTGTTCCTGTTAATCAGAGTATGAATATCTTGTAATATTTCCATTTAAATCATGTTTTTCTAAATTCACCTATCATTATGTTTTGTATCCATAAAACAACATGCAACAGATTAGTTGCTTCGCTTAGTCACCTACTTATTATGAAATTATTTAAATTAAGATAGCGCTCTTGCATATATATATATATATATATATATATAATACTGTAATTGTACTCTAGGCCTCCTAGCCCCGGAATGAAATAAACTTCTGTTCTGTTCTGTATCCATAAAATTACATTTAGAATTTTGTTTTCTGACCAGAAATCCTTAACAGTTTCACTGAAACCTCGTATTTTTAACAATAATCAAAGGTAGTGGTACCGAGAATATGGAACAATCATTCTGTGTAGAATTATCAAGAAGTGATATCTTCGAATAATTTACAAAAAAAATGCAAGCTGATTTAAGAACTCAGCCTTATAATCACTGTCCAATTTATTACACAATTTTCCCAACTGGAAGTGGTTATGGCCGACTCTGTATGCGTAACCTCAATATCATAATCATTCCCATGCCACGCTAATCAGACCTCGATGCAGTAAGTGAAAGGCTCCTGTTCTACTGGCTGTACATTACGCAACAGTTGAATTGACATCCTTCGTGTAGTTTAAATTTATGGACCCTATTATCAATTATTCAATAAATGCTCGGACATATCGTAAACCAGGCAGACAGGTTCGGAGTTACAGTTACGGTACGACACAATTCCCGACTTCCTCCGCCTGTGGACGCCATTATTATAAAAGTTTTGGTGAAAAACTCCCGCAGAAAACATAGAAAAAACACAATGTCTGCTACCTCAACGATGTTCCAGTTCTACAACGCTCAAGCTCAACGACGTTCCAGCTCTACAACATTCAAGCTCAACGACGTTCCAGCTCAACAACATTCAATTCATGCAAGCTCAACGACGTTCCAGCTCTACAAGGTTCAAGCTCAACGACGTTCCAGTTCAACAATATTCAAGCTCAACGACGTTCCACTTTAAATACAGCTTTACAACGTTAACAGCTCTGCAACGTTAAAAAGTTCAACACTGTTCTCGTTCTAAAAAGTAATCAGTTCAACAACATTCAAGCAAAGTTTACATCGTTCGACGTGCGAACCTCGGAGACAAGGGAAGATGAATTCAAGAACAGACTGGAGACTGGAGACAATTTCTTTTATTTTGCGTTGTTGGTTCATGTTACAAAGGTTATCCCTGAGCCGGTGGTTCATTCACAACTTGGAGTACACGACATAGTCCTTCCCAAAAGACCCTGTCGTTGAGACACAACTCCAAACTGCTTCAAGGCTGGGATGTACAAAGGCAGAGCTACATATTGGCTACAGGGAAGGTGCACAGGCAAAACGAGTCAAACCGATGAAGGGAGTCTAAAGCAAGTCGAAAGCAAGTCTATAGGAGTCTGAAGAGAGAGAACGTCTCTTAGTATAGCACATACATGTTATATAACAACACCCAAAATAGTGCTATGCAACTGGTTTTGCATGCCACATGCTGGATGTTGAACAAACGGAGCTGATTGTGGTAACAGCTTAATGAGATATTGAAAGGCCGAATATATAAGGTGACGTGTTCTCTGACCGTTGACTTTTTGAAGATGCCTAGGGCGTTATCGGTCGAGTGAACAGGCGTTTGCATTTTACATATGGAGTAAAGTTTCACAAACATATGCTATTCATGAAAGAATTTTTTTATCGATTTAAAACATGGAATTCGGAAGAAATTCGTACGTGTGTTTACACTATGACAATATTTCCGGTCCCTCGCTAGTTTTCGTCCTCGAAAATGTTTAAGATTAATTCGTTGTACATACAGTATGTCAAAATGTAACGTAGAAATTCACATTTGTTACATGAAAGGAACACAAACTGTAATGTGAGGAATAATAAGATACAAATACAATTACAATTAAGATAAAGTGTGATAATCAAGACACTCTGTACACTAATGAGTAACATGCGTAATAATGGTACATGATCGGTGGATGTAACTAATATTGACGATTACCATACAGATGAATTAAGTGGGGAGTCTTATATTGAGCCTAGAATCGGGAAGGCAAGATAATTAAATCGGTAGGATTGGAGTGGATTGGCGTACATTAAAAAACCCAACATCCTAACCGACTTGAATCACCTAGTATGAAATCTTCATTAAAGAACATTCAATCATTTAAGAAAAACCACGACTTGGACATGAGTTTATATAATGCAGGGAATCAAGATTGCTCATTCGCATCAGGAAACATGATATGTCTGAAGGGGTGACTTTCTAAAATGACAATATATACATTTATTTTAATTGCGGAATATTTTTGAAAATAAAAGTTATGCATGGTGCAAATCTAGAAGGCATTCGTTTTCTGAAGAGTTGTATATTTGATTCAGTTATTGGCATTGGATTCTACGTACTCGTCAGAGCGAAATGCCGAGAAATGCACTACTGGCGGAATCATTTCAGCTTCTCTTTACGTCTTTACAGGGTTTTCACACATGTCTGTTTGATTGATCCACGGAATATTAAGATATGCATTATCATTGTGGGTTATGAGGACTGTCCGCAAGAGTTAATATTATATTTGGTATGCACGCTGTCTTCGTTCTTGAGCCTTCTATCTTCAAGGGGTATAATGGATAGGCGTTGAGAGATAGGTCTTGAAGATTTCGATTAAAACGTTGCCATTGTGCTTCATTGTTGACAGTGGACACATTCTTGGGGCCGTCTATGTTGATTTGGTACAGGTTGGTTGTTGCAAACTGATGAGGGTTGATGGTCTCCAGCTTGTTGTGTGTTTCTTCATCCTCCGTCGTCTTCCATGGGTTCCAGGTTCCATGTCACTTAGCTGCAATTTAGGTACCAGAACTGCGTGAGCTGACAGCAAATTCACGCTACCCAGATTCTCCACCATCTTTGGACGTGGGAACCTCGGAGACAAGGGAGACGAAGTTAACAAGAGACTGGAGACTTGTGTTTGTGGTCGACCATTCCTTTTATTTTGCGTTGTTGGTTCATGTTACAAAGGTCATCCCCGAGCCGGTAAATTATTCCGTTTCGTATATCACTACCGTATCGCGTCTCATTGCTGAGTTTGACATTATCTCAAACGGTAATGTAACTATGTAAGCATCTTTCGTTTACTCACATAACGAAATGTGTCATTATCTTTGATATGACAACTGATATACGCTTCCTTTTTGTCTTCAAACACATCCCAATTTCAGCAAGTTGGTTAGGATCCTATCGCATGTATGCGTTTAGTTTGTTCAGCTTTGTTGTGTCTTGGCTAATAATTTAAGACTACCACTTCATGTTACTCGTCACTTTACAAGACAATGATGAACTCATCGCTAAACTGCCGTCAAATCTATTTATCCACTTACTGACTGAAATCATCACACACAACCTTCTAGTTGTCATGCATTAAATGTACTAATTTTCAATTTACTCATGTTTCCTTCAGATATTCACATAGATCCAATGTCAACTTATAACCATTGTTTTCAACTTAATTTAATTACGGCTTAGGCAACCTTTGAGTCAGCCATGCTTATTTTTCCTGCAATCCTTCTTTTAATCCTTAATTGGCGTCAGCTATACGTAATTACATCACTGTGCTCTTAGACGTTTACTAAGCTGTTCATTTTATGTTTGATTACAGTAATCCATTGTTCTGCTCTCTTTTTATACCGTCCTAAGTTAAAGTTTAGAGAAAAGAAAGGAGATTTCACCCGATCAGTAGCTCTGTTCCTCGTTCTCATATCACTGACTCTGTCATCACCTCGACCAACGTACAGTCGAGTGTGTGATAATGCATCGCTGTGGATAACCTGTTGGACACGTACATACTGTAATGACGTATTAATAAACCAACATCGGCCCGACTTCATCTCCATCATTACTTCCTCTCCTGGCTCCAAAAAAGACATTTTGAGAATCTTTTTATAGGTGCTCAGTTTCTCACTTGCACAGTATTTCATTGTTAATTACAGGAACTATTACAGTAAGCAACTGATACATTTTAAATTTTTGAATTTTTTTACAATACTTTAACAATGATTTATTTGCTGAGAAATGATGACTTATGTAAATTTCTTAAACTGACGATCTTACACAGGAATTCCTACACAGTGAAACAAATATTTGTTCATCAACCAAATGTAGGCATTCTTGTGAGAGGATCCTTTTGACAGGCTTCACTGCACTTTCGGCTTGACCGTTCGTCGAGGACTGCTGGTTGAAAGCGAGAAGTTATATAATTCCTGACAAACATTCTTAATTTTGCTAACTGACTGGCATTTGCCTCTTATTACTGGTTAGGTATACCCGAACAAAGATGGGTTATAACGCCTTCCAATCAATTGTTTGCTAGTCATAACAGCGTGGTGTTCAATCTCAGTAAACCGAGATTAGTAATCTATCACAGAGAGAAAATTCTTCTGCCAGGGCCTGGCGGGTCGGTTCGTAGCCATAAGTGGATGATTCTTCTGTGAAGGTTTGTTTGCTGTATAATATTGACACTTGTGTATTCTCTCTCGAATGCCACCAAAGACATGTTGCTGCACCCTCGTGACATTTTGTGAAGCCCTGATGACCTTGGTTAATTATATCAAACATCTCGGGTCTCATATGCTTAGGAATCACATTACTGTTTCTGAACACCAAGCAGATGATGATACACTGACAATCCACCTCTGACTGCACGATAAGCACAGAGTTCCATTGGTACAATACAGATATGGTCGGGCTAACCCAACTGAGTGAATTGCGTTCTGTAGTTGTTATCTTTGCATCCGACACACGCACGCGCACAAACACGCAAGCACCCACCCAACCACAAACACACGCGCACATACATACACACCCACACCCACACCCACACACACCCACACACCCACACACACACCCACACACCCACACACACATCCCTTCCTCATCACCCAGCCTCATCACCCTGCCAACCCCAACCAACCTATCTGTTTTCCCACCTAATGCCATCTGACATACACACACTCTACAATCCACCTGTATCATACCAACATGTAAATTCATTACCATCATTATACTACAATACACCAACACACCATCATAATTTACAAAACATATTAACAATTAACGTTATAGACGCACACAGAGGATAAAATATAGGTAAATGCGATGAGATGGGAAAAAAACCCAATTAAAATGTTTAATTAAACATGATATCCACAAGATTTTCCCTAATAGATTTTGTATATGAGGCATTTGTATTAGAAATATAAGTTTATCAGAAGAGTTGAGGTTTGTAATATTAGGCACAATGGAATTTCTATACAAGAGTTTATATCTTATATCTTCATAAGTGGGGCAGTCTATCAGAAAATGTTTTTCACCTTCAATGACATCACAGAATGGACAAAGGCGTTGCTGTAGCGGGGTCACAGGTCTAGTATAACGGCCAGTATTGTATTTAATTATTTCAGAGATAACAATTTATTAACAAACCTACAGTCCGGATTCATCCCGGGAGATTCAACTGACTTTTCGGCGAACATCGACGGACAACTACGGAGGTTCCACGTCAGACAAACTGATGAAATGCGCAAATCGCGCATGTATCGCGTAAGACTCGAATCGTACGCGACCTTTGACAGCAATATACGGTTATTTGCCGACGATACATCACTATACCTAATCATAAATAACCCTACAGTAGCCGCTGAGTGTCTCAATAGGGACTTGGCCGTTATTACATCCTGGGCTAACAAGTGGCAAGTTGATTTAAATCCAAGCAAAACCGTCTCAATTCAATTCACCCGTAAGCATAACCCCTCTATCAAACCAGATTTATCCATGAATAATACAACTATAAACGACGTAACATCCCATAAACACCTAGGAAAATCTCTACAATAGGACTGCATGTGGCATAATCATATTGATAGTATAGTTAAAAAAGTGAGCCCAATGAGAAGTTTTAAATATCGCCTTAACAGGAAAACCCTTCAGACCATGTACAAATCTTTATATTACCAATGTTCGACTACTCGTGGGACAACTGTACAAAAGAATAGTCTCTACTACTTGAAAAACTCAACCTAGACGCACTCAGAACTATCTGTGGCGCAGTCCGTGGCACCAGCCATTCAAAACTGTACTCGGAGACAAATATTAGCTTACTTGAAAAAAGAAGACATCGTCAAAAATTATATGTGTTTTATAAGATGGTTAATAAACTGACTCATGAGTTTTATCAAATTTAGTACCTGATAATGTGTCTGACGCAAGTCGATACAACTTGAGAAACCATACTGATTTACAAACCATAAAATGTAACACAAGTAATTACTCAAAATCATTTCTACCTGACACACTTAATATCTGGAATTCTCTTCCCATAGACGTTGTTAATTCAAACACTTTAGGATAATTTAAAAGAAAGTTAAAGAAAATCACCACTAACCTAATTCACTTCAATTTACACCATGGCTCAAGATACTGCCAGATAATTCACTCCCGCCTTCGGCTTGCATGCAGCGATCTTAACGGTGACAAATTCTCAAGATTTATATCCGACACTCCGGCCTGCAGCTGCGGACATGAACTCGAGGACGCACTACATTTCTTTCTAACCTGTCCAAATTACAACGACTTAAGAACAAATTCATATTTCTTCACTAAGGGTTATAACCTGACATCTATCTTAAACGGAAATATAGGCTCAACCAACCAAGAAAATGAAAAACTATTAAAATCTGTCCATAATTGTATTGTACACTCTCGTAGATTCCCAGTTTCTTAATAGTTTAAATGCCTTTTAAATATATATGCCTTCAACTCATCTCAGTGACATGTGCTGTTATATGTTTCTATTAGTAACTCATCTTTGTAATGTAAGCTTTGACTTTTTCTGTGACCGTCACTTTTCTTCCATGTTTATATTTGTATGCCTGTAGGGAGCGGCATTCAGATAAGCAAATGTTTGCTTGTTTTGTGAATAAATATGTTTTAACCATATCAATACAGTTTGGGACCTGCTAGCATACTGTGATCTGTAACTCATCTATTTAAAGTAGGTGAAGTCAACGACCCCAGCTGTTTATGTGGAAATCCACGTGAAAATGCCTTTTATAATATTTTTATAGTAATATTTTTCAAGTTCACTGCAATAGGTTATTAAAATAAGGTATTAGATTTTACTCTAGGGAGAGTGCCCTAAGATGTTAGTTTAGTCCTTAATAGCCATACAGATCTATTGCTTTTTGAACACGAATCCATATTCCAACGTACATGTATATGTTCAAGAAACAAAGAGATTCAGGTGTGCCTTTTAATAAAAATTCAATTATTCTCTCTTTTATTTTCTTTATGTTTTAAATTATATTTTTAATCTGACTGTATACATGATGCAAATGCAAAATATAACTATTATGGAAAGGGTTTGATAAGTTGGACAACTTGTGCCTAATCCATTTCACTTTTGTGAATAAAATATGTTTATATCAACTCACTAGCCCACAATCTGCTCATAGTGATCTAACTGACCATTGCTAGGACCATTAAAGAAACAATTCCTAATAATAGAACTCTCAAACGAAAAATGTATAACTATAACATGATCGACAAAGACAATCTTGTTGAAAGTTTATCTTCCATCCATTGGCAAGAGGTCCTGTCATCCGATATCATCGATGAGGCAGCTAGTTCGTTTTCAAAGACATTTATAGATACATGTGATAAACATGTTCCAAACAAAACTATTACAATTAAATCAAATGATCCGTTATGGATGAATGGTGAAGTACGTACACTGATACGTAAACGTAACCGTATACATAAATTGCCAAAAGACGTAATCGATCCTCCGACTGGTTAACCTTTCGTAAACTACGCAATAAAATCGTATCAACTGTCCGGACAGCGAACAAAAATATGTTTCTCAAATTGACCAAATAAACGCCTCTCACGGTAGTAAACTTTAGTGGCGTCTTGTAAAGAATTACGTGAAATGCACAGGCACCAACACGATATTCCCTCCCATTAAACACGACAATTTAGTCGTTGATGATGTAGAAGATATTGTAACATTTATGAATAATTAATTTTGCACTCAGGCTAGTGTGGAAAATCCTAACCGCATATACCGGAACTAAAGATAAAGACAAACCAGAGTTTATCCAGACCTCCATCACACTGTGCTCCAATGAAGTAAAAGATACCCTACTTACCATTGATGTAAATAAAGCAACTGGCCACGATGGTATCGCTAATCGACTATTAAAATTCACTGCCGAAGTAATATCAAAGCAATTGACCAAATTGTTAATACCTCATTAAATGTTTCTATATTCCCAGATATTTCCTATTCACAAGAAATCTGATATAAATGAATGTAATAATTATAGACCATTAGCGCTAACCAGTTGCGTAGCCAAGGTTTTTTAAAAGTGCATTTTTAAATATGTCTTTAATTATCTAAGAGACAACAACCTTCTAACAAATCTTCAATCTGGATTTATTCCAGGAGACTCACCCTCAAACCAACTGACTTACCTATATGATTTCATTGCTAAAGAATTAGATAAAGGGAAGGGAATAAGAGCAGTTTTCTGTGATATAAGCAAAGCATTTGACAAAGTGTGGCATAGAGGAATCATTCAGAACTTGAATTGCTATGGAATAAGTGGAGAACTTCTTTTGTGGTTCAAAAGTTACCTCGACAATAGAAAACAACGTGTGGTTATAAACGGTTACAGTTCTGAACTGAAACGACTAACAGCTGGTGTCCCGTTTAATCTATCAAAGAGATTTTCGAAATTCAACTGATGTTTTTCTATGTGCCTTGCCTTGCTGAAACATTATAACAGCATTATATCAGCGGTATAAAATACGTTAGTAAACATTTATTGTTTATATAAAGTGTCCAACATAATCATGTATAGTGTTCTGTTTATCGTATGTGTATTATTCATATGTACGTCACTTTTTTGTATTTGTATATTTGTTAGGGAGCGTCATTTATATAAGCATGTGTTTGCTTGTTTGCCAATCCCGTTTCAGTTTTGAAGAATAAAAATAAGTTTAAACCATTGCTAGGGCCAATGATTGAAGGGAAGCAACTCCGTAAGGGCGATTTCTTACATACTGTTTCAAAATATACCATTTTTGTTTTGTCTCTCGTAACAAATTGTAACTGATTAGCAAATTCAGTCGACAAGTATTTCTAGTTTGGGAGTTGATGTTTTGATGGGTTTGTAGAAAATATAGCATTGAAATCTGCACTGAAAACGGGAAAATCGTCAGAAATGACCTGTTACAAATGCACTAGGCAGAACATGGTTATTTATTTTAGTGACGGCAACGTCAATATTCAAGTCAAACTTATGAAAAATATCACCATGTAGCCAAGAATTTAAATTTAGAGATTTGATGTTGGATGAAATCGTAGCTATAAACACTATGACGATACAGACATTCAAAACAAGATCCTTCAGTAATTATCATGATGTTCCGCTTCACAGATTTCTTAGCCAGCACAGGGCTATGTCCAAGATTCCAAGCATGTCCAAAAACTTCTAAATCTATCTAACTTTTCCAAACGCAAAACAGCACTAGCAAACAAAAACCCACTCACCTCTCCAATCTCTCTTCGCATACACAACCTCATAACACAAGCAAACCTCATACACATCTCACTGCCACAAAATAAATACCACATTCTAAAACCAAAGGTTGAAAGCCTCGCTAAACTACACACAAGTGCCACATGGCACAAACAATGCTTAAACAGCACCACTGCCAAACACACTAAAGCAATCCTCTCACAACCCCTAACAAAATGTATAACATACAGCAAAAAAACAAAACATAGACAGGGCCATCACGAAATCACAAACAGGGCACACGAAACTCAACATCAAAATCAAACAAATAAGAAACACACAAAACCCAACATGCCCACTCTGCATATACCCAGAAGCAATAACACATTCTAACACAGTGCACACACTACAACACCGACCGCATACACCTAAACATTCACACTGCTACAACACAACCTCAATCCCACAATAATATACAATAATATCCGATGCACAAGGCAAATACATTAAAGATTCGTGTCTAAATAACCCGAATTAAAAAAAACTCCTCGACTAAACACCATTTCCATCAACCCCTAACACAATGCTTAAACAGCACCACTGCCAAACACACTAAAGCAATCCTCTCACAACCCCTAACAAAATGTATAACATACAGCAAAAAAACAAAACATAGACAGGGCCATCACGAAATCACAAACAGGGCACACGAAACTCAACATCAAAATCAAACAAATAAGAAACACACAAAACCCAACATGCCCACTCTGCATATACCCAGAAGCAATAACACATTCTAACACAGTGCACACACTACAACACCGACCGCATACACCTAAACATTCACACTGCTACAACACAACCTCAATCCCACAATAATATACAATAATATCCGATGCACAAGGCAAATACATTAAAGATTCGTGTCTAAATAACCCGAATTAAACAAAACTCCTCGACTAAACACCATTTCCATCAACCAAAATCCTTCTCTCTGCCTCATTCACCTTTCCGTTCCTCTCCTCTTCTTTCTCCTCCTTTTAACTTAAATCGTTTCAAATCTCAAAATTTCAAAATTACAAATTTCGACCATGGCATCAAAATTCCTCTTTTTATTCCTTTTTGACTTTTAGGTAATGGCCTGCTGGGTACAAGTGGGAAATTAGCTACGCTGGTTGCGCTTGTAAAATCTCCAATATAAGTATGAAAAGATGGATATATACAATTGACGGACACCACTGGATACAGTCGTGATGGTGGACAACTATTACCATCAATAAATTAGTATATTCTTAATATCTTGTAATATAACCATTACTTTCTATGGACAAGCAAAAGTGATATACAATAAACTTCCAA
Source organism: Phorcus lineatus (assembly GCA_921293015.1). Classification (NCBI taxonomy): domain Eukaryota; kingdom Metazoa; phylum Mollusca; class Gastropoda; order Trochida; family Trochidae; genus Phorcus; species Phorcus lineatus. The sequence continues at coordinate 22,601,670 of OV121092.1, forward strand.
ATTTACCATTTTCCAGTTTTGACGTTTCGAGTAATCTGCCCTTGACCGCGGGTAAAGTCACGCTCGCGTCAATGGGAACAAGTGTAGGAGCTTGCGTTGGCGCCACGGGTTGGGACATTGGATTTGTAGCCTCATAGCATAGGAAATTCGTGACCCAAAAAGGATAAACAGGGATTAACTTTATTTATCATGTGGATACTTTAAATATTTCTCTCCAATTTATAAAGTAAAATGTGACGATGTCTGACTGTATAAAGGCGTAATATATACTACTCACAAGAAGTTAAGGGTCAACCAATTACTTTTGACACAGGGAACATGTGAATCAAAACTTTTAAGCACACTTTTGATCAGAATGACTTCAATATGTCTCAATGTTGAGTCTTTTATGCAAAACATATGCACTGTTTATACACAACTATTCTAAAGGATCTGATGAAAATTCGCCATTTTGAGCATAATGAGGTCCAACTAAACTGTCTCAAATTCGATAACTTTGTTAATAACGAGGGAAACCACCGCGTGCTCGTAAAAGCAGTCGACACAACGACGAGGCAGGCTGCCGATCAGATGTCAGATGAAAAAAACATCTAGGGAATGGCCTGCCACTCTGCCTGGAGGAATTGCACCAATTCTTGAAAATTATCAGGTTGCTTATGATTGTGTCTCACACGTCTGCCCAACTAATCCCATGCATGCTCAATTGGTGCCAAGTCAGGAGAGTATTCAGGCCAATCCATTCGTTCAATACCATTTTGGGTGAGAAAATCATTAAAGGCCGGGATCCAAACCTCCAAAAAACCCATGGGTTTCTTATCTTTGTCATCTTTACTCTGATTGGTTGATTCCATAAACAGAAGATATAATCAGTGTTTGAGTGACAGGGCAGTAACGGTTTTTTTGGTGCCTGGGAGAGCTCAGCAGGGATAAAGGTCACAAAACTTTACTACAACTTGTGGCTGGTAGTAGACTATTCAGATTCAGTGCATAATAATCAGGAAAAAAACCCATAAGTTATAAAACATGAAGTTTGATTTTGTGTGATAAGCTGATGTCATCATCAGTATATTAAGTTTTATATATTTAATGAGATGACCAACACTAATTTAATGAGATCTTTAATTAAATAATTAACTATAGGCCTAACAAGGAACTGTACTTATGTTATTTTGTTAAAAATTGTTCAAAATAATCATAGTCTTTTAACAATGTTTGGATGTATTTGAAGTGAATATTTCACTATTGTTGACAAAAGTTATACAAAATTATCTAAATTCATTTCCTGTGACAATAATCTTTTCATAACCTAACTCATAAGTCTCTATAGCTTATCCCAACAACCATAGCTAAACATTTGGGAGACATATGGGATGGGGGAGGTTTTGATTTCCCAGTCAGGCTGTGAATGAAACTTTGCCTCCATTTGCAGACTTGTTTGATATGGTAATGATAAGAATCTAGTCACGTGACAGTTACTGAGTTAATTCAAATTTGGAAACAATAATGAAGTAAATGCAGTCAAAGTACTCTTTAAGTTTTTAGTTTGGATCAAACATGTTAAGGAATTCCCCTTCTTTGAAATGTCAAGGATATATTGTGTAAATATGATAACTTTCCGGTAATATGATTTTCATTTATTCCACTTTGAACATAGGTACCCTAAATTTTTCCCTTCAAGGTGTAGTTTTTTCAGGTCAACTTGGCCACGCAAACCGTGTATAGTGGCAGATGCCGGCCTTTAACAACTCGTGCACTATGCACAATTAGTGGTTTGTTCTTTATTCAAAATTCAAAATATGAGCCAAAAATGTGAAGCCGTGGAATTATTCGTTTTATCTTCATATACGTATCACCAATGGTCTGGTTATTGAAATTTTAACCCATTTCCATATCATGTCTTCTTTAAAAATAGTATTCTAAATTTAAAAACCATTAGTTTAATTCAACATGTTACATGTGTGATTCCACATATGTTAGTACCACTATAAATAACAGTTTATCATTTAATAATCATAATGAAAATATGCGCCTTCAGTTAATTTTTAGCCCGCGGTCACGTGACTGTTAAAAGGGACGTCACTCTAAACCGACTCGTTTCGCAAAACTGGAAAATGCTTATTTTAAAAATATGGAAATTAATCTGAATAAGTATTGTTTCTTTGGCCCGTCTTTTTATGCAATTAAATATTTTCTGGAATTGTAATGTTTTTAAAAGATGCACTTAAATTTAAGACATTGAAATGGGATTTCGTTTGATAAACTGGTGCTTTACAATATGTTGTAATTGTAGGCTAGGCCTACTAGCAAATATGAAACATTGACATATTCAATTTCTTTCAGACGAGCAAAACTTAGGAAAACGTTTTTCCTTCTCGATAAGGATAAAAACGGAAAATTGGATGCTTGCGAGCTGAAGCGAGCTCTGAACACGTACAGCAAGGCGGTGAATACGAGCGCAGTGGAAGTAAGTAGCATTCGGAACATTTCACGAACATTTGCGATCACGGTGTACTTAATTGTGTACAGTAGTCTATTCGTTATTGGAGTAAATAACTGATTACTTATTTGCTTTCTAGAATTTTACTTAACTATAACTAAGAGGGATATTAACTATTGGAAACAGGCGACATGCTTTTTGTGTAAAAGGTTTGGTCTTACTGTGGTCTATATTTAGTATTGTTTACAAATTCAAAATCATTAAATCAATACATAATTAAACATAATTAGAATAAACATATTTTTGTAAAAATTCAACATTGGTGACATCGACATCAGATGGTGGATATAATTATCTTATTGTTGTTAAATGTTAAATGTCTCTATAATGTTTATATGCCTACTTGATGGCCTTTGTACGTCTCTTTAGCGTTGATACTTCAGTGAGTTTTTACGTTTCTGTATTGTTGATACCTTACTTGGTTTGTACGTCTCTGTGGTGTTGGTACTTTACGTGAGGAAATAAATACAAGCAAAAAAGAAAAGGATTTAATGAAACTAGACAATGAAGCTCTAGATGACAGAACAGAAGGTTTTGAATTATATTTAGAGGATTTAAACACTAAATTCGAGGATCAAGAACAACGTAGTGGTGACCGTGAGACATACACCGAGAGCAAGGAGAAAGTTTTGTCGGTCTTAAACAAGGCCAGGTTAGAGAAAAGTCTTCCACCATTAGTCCATAGGGATATAGAGAGGGCCCATGGGCTATCTAGCAAGAGGAGTGACAAGACCACCCTATTGTAGTCCGCATGTGTCATTGGGAGGACAAGTGGTTTTGAAAGAACAGGGAGTGGGGATTGCTAATGACCTCACTACGTATCAACGACAGGAGTTACATCGACATCGTAATGAAAACCCTAATATGCACTTTTATTTTAAGGGAAATAAGATAATGCAAGCTCCTAGAGAAGCCCTTCCTACAACTAACGGTACCGACACACAACCTCATGACAGGTCTCCCTCACGTCCTCCAAGAAACACTTCACGACAGGGTAGCAGTCAAGGTTCCCGCTGCGGGTCGGCATCGCGTCGCCCTCACAAGGAACGTTCAAAATAGGGGTGGGGCCATGGCCAAGTTTATAGACTAAATATATTTTTATTTGTTCATTATGACGAATGATAGGTGTAAGTGCAATCAGGTGAAACTTCAGTATTATTTCCAGTATTGTTTCCAGTATTATTTCGAGTATTGTTTCCAGTAATGTTTCCAGTATATTTAGGGTATGGTAATTCCTGCGCATCGGGCATGCTTAAATAAGATCTATTGGTAACTGTCACTGAAGCACAATATATTGTAAAAATGACATGCAGTAATTCAGACACATACAAATTTGTTCGTGCTTTTCATGACATTAAATGAGCCTCACAGTTGTTGCTTTTATGGTTTCAAACCAGACATGTTTGTGTTAATGGTTAAAAATATAACTTAAAAAACATTGTAAAAATATCTAACAATGTTAACAATTCCTTCTCAAAGTCTGATTTCGGTTAACTCGATAGCAATTTGGTAAACATATCTGAATGCTTGACTCTGTCTTGTCACAACGTCATGTTGCGAATGCACTTGCATCAGCCGAAGCGGTGTTTAAGAGCGTGAAACGATTGCTCACAGTCGGAACTCAACTGGGTTTCAGCCACGTTTTCAAGTGATGAGAATTTATTTTGATATTACAATACAGTAGAACAAATATTCATATTACACATATTACAGTTAATATAATGAAATATAAATTATACGAAGTCTTAATGGTATTTATTTAGGAAAGATAGGGAGACAACAGAGAAAGGAACGGATTATAAGCCTCTTTCAGGGTGTAGATATAGAGATTACAAAACGAGTGGGTGTTGAATATGGGAAATATTCCAACGAGATATTTTTAAACGTTTTGATTTATTCACGAGCGAAAGCGAGTGAATAAATCGAAATGTTTAAAAATATTGAGTTGGAATATTTTCCATATTCAACACCCACGAGTTTTGTGATCTATTTATTACACACAGGAAAATAGGAAACTTGTTCTTCGAAGACCTCAAAATGTTCACTGAAAGACGTTAGCGCGCATGAATACATTGTGCACTGCCTCTTTTGTCTGAAACATAGGCCACGTTATATATAGTTGTAAAAGAATCAAAGGGCCATACGTAACAGAAATATGAGTATATATTTTTTCATATGGTTTAATGTACGAAGATTTGATAAACAGTGACAGGCAAACAACTTGACAGATCAAAACGCAACCATTCTCCGTCACTGAACACTTGACGCGTCATCGCTAAATGTGACGTGTCACTGCTAACGATAGATGAACAACGGCAGCTCGCTTTGAACAAAGCAACACCGAGTCTGTCAAACTAGATACAAGAAATTACTGGTCATCAAGTCTCATTTCCTTGTTTTCTGGTCCAAAGAAGTTATCATTTCTTGGGGTACCATGCACCATATATTGGGGCTGAGAAGATGGACTGCAAGAGCTTGGTTCTCCTGTACGTAACTGGTTGTCAACAACGAGGTTGACAACAGAGTTGGAAGGGAGACTACTCTCATTTTGACATGATTCGACGAGTGCGAGAGAACGGAAAGTAGATTGGTGACTTAAAATATGACTCAAGTCATTGTGGCGGTTCATCGACAGCGTACTGTAGTTGTTTATGCACTCTACGTTCAGGATGTAAACAAAGCGCTAAAGGGAGATAACTCTGCCGCGACAGCTTCATCGACGAAATAATTTTTTAACACTTAAGAATGAACACAAATAATACTTTAAAAAATGACCTACGTCAATATTTTATTATTCACAAATTTAATGTGATGTTTGGTTGTGTTTTGTTGCTGATAACTGCTTGAAAATAGGTGTGATGTTAATCTGAAATATTGAGGTGGCAACGGAAAGATCACTTGTACTCGCTCGATTGTTAAAGTAGTTCGGCATTATGACGTCAATATCGTTGAATAACCTGTTTTGGTTACACAACATTCGTTGAATAACTTTCAACTGGTTACACAACACTAGTTTCAAATAACCAAAATTATCTCATAAAGATATTCAGAACACGTGTGTAATAAAAATTTGTAGACCAGACGTACAGAATATATATATATATAAATGTAATTCTAACATTTTTAATACACTGACCTTTGAAAGACATCTTGTCAATAAAATAGGTCTGTAGTTGGAGCATAAATGCACACTTTCCTTTTTATAGAGTGGAATAACAGATGCGACTTTCCAGATATCAGGAAAAACTGACTGGATATATAGGGATAAATTGAATAAGTGACAGAGAGGTTTAGCGAGGACGCTAGACAGGATTCTTAAGATTCGGTTACTACTTCTATCGGGACCGATTGATTTGGCTGAGTCGAGGGATTTTAAAATGTCTTCAATTTCTTTTTATTGTAATAAGTATTTGTTGCAGGGCAACTTCGGGATTTGTTGTATTGTCAATAATAGAGTCGTCGTGGTTAGGACTCTCTGTGTTGTTAACGAAGTAATTAGTTATGATATTGGCCTTGTCCTGATCGTCATCGTAGATTTGCCCCTCGTGTTCTAGACTTGGAAATGGTTGTTATTTACAGGGTTTTTTAAAAGATAATCTTATTTTTCACAAAGTTTCCACCCAATATTCAAGAAATGACCTATTGCTATTAATATACAACATTTTCAGTATATATTGTTGAATGTGTCATTTGAAAGTCCCATGTATGACATATTTTTTTCTATGCCATGTAACCCTTGGGAACCAATAAAAAATATATATATAAATTCCACCAGGTTTTACTACCGTGTTCAGAGTTTTAACTGTTATCAATATTTTCATTATATTCTTTTTTGCATTATCTAACTTGTGAAATTACAAAGTAACGTTTTAACCTGAATTTTTCCCAAAGGACGGGAGAATTTAATTTTTTGGCTTTTTATGAACTCTGTTACGTTGTCTAATGAGTCTAGGGATGTATCCATTCATCCAAGGTTCGTCACGTGGACGAATTCTAGATATTTATTAGGTACAAAAGAATCTGTTTGTTGAATTACTGCTTCGATTGCGTTTTGAGTGCTTATATTTACATTATCATTCAACCCTGCATTCCAGTCAAATAATGGAGCTGCTTCAGTTAACCCATTCGCATCTTCTCGAATAACTCTGTTCAGGTGGCTTTTTATATCTCAGTTTAACAAAGACAGGACAATGATCACTACAAAAATTAGCTAATGTCCCAAAAGAGGATGTTTGATTTGGACACAGATAAGAATAAGATCGATTAGTGTCTTTGATGTAGATGTTATACATGTAGGTTCATTAATTATCTGTTTCAAACCGTAAAGTCTTTCGAGATTAGTAATGTTGTTGTTAGTAGAGTTGTAAATATTCACGTTAAAATCGCCAAGAACAATTAGAGTTGACTGGCTATCATTTCCTAAAGCTATTGATTAATGTTGATTTGTATGAATCATATACAGACTGGGCCTAATGCTGAAGGACGTCTATTTTTTGTATTACATGAAACATCTAAAAAAAAAAGTTAGAACTTGTAGATCTTAATGTAAACAGACATTTGCATATTATTCAGTCAGGGTGTTTGATGTAAGTTGAATGCTCACATAATATAATCAGCTACCGCAAGTTTTGTACACAGTTACGACTAAGTGATAGACATGAAACAAGAATGGTATGAAGAAATGACACAACAAGTCTAGTGAAGTATAGTTATAAACAATTAAACTAACAAACAACAATTAAAATTGCTACTGTCGGTACTATATGACAGTAAAGTAACTTTGCTTACCTGGACACAGATGAGAGTCGAGATTTATATATAGTGAAAACCTGATACATTAAGTCTCTAGGGGCTCGTCAAAATATTTTTCTTATCAGGTATTATACTTATCCAAACACGTGCAAATCCGAGATGATAACCATATATAGAACCATATAGACTTCAATCAAAGCAAAATATAAAAGAACAGGTGTTTGTTATGACATGGTTTATTGCATGAATGTGTCAGGAGGGACTGTTTCTTAGCAAAACACTTAATTTCTCCATGTCCTGCTCTGCTATGGGGTGCCAAATGGGGCTTACTAAATAGCTGCCTGAATCAGTAAGCTTACTAATTCGATTTACAAGCTCTCCAAGAAAAATGGCAGCGCATTCCACGTTATGACGTCAGACGTTTCATTTTCTCCATGCGTCGGAGGGTTAATGCGTGTATTGTGACAAGGGGAGGTCAACTGTTTTCAACACACTGAACCTGGATTTCCCTGCACCGGGATCAGTCATGACAGTGAACTTGGACTTTTTGACACGAGGCCAATATCGAGACTGTGCAATTGATTTGTTGCATTTTTTATGAATATGATATCGTCACATGTCCTTTTTGAATAAACATTTTTTTTTTTTAAATCTCACTTTTGTATTTAATCTGCAATTTAGATTTCAATACATGGTAGCGTTTCTTTTGCCCGTGAGTTTACATCCGACTATGCTAATCAGATTCGTGGCTATGTTATTATGTTGAAGAAAGATGTAATACAGTAGCATTTGATAGGCTTAGTTCATTGCTAGGTTTACAAAATGTTATACAATATATGATACTTTACTCCGTTGCAGACAGACCGACAATTGTTTATTTACGTCTCACTTCTGTACAACAATCAAATCAAATACATATACCGGTAATCAAGAAACACACCTGTTACGATATCTTTTTATAGATTACGCTGTAAGCGCATACGCATTAGCGCGACTGAACCACTTCCACACACGTGGTAGCCATGAGTGTATAGTTCAAAGAATAAACGCTCAAGTCTTCCTATCAACACAAGTCTCGTCAACTTTATGATATGGAAACCTTTTCTTATTTTTATTTCACTTTTTTTGTGTAAAATGTCAGCATACAAAAAGATATCGACACATGAAAATTAGTAATACATATTATGTAAGGTGATCTTCCAGTAGAGCAGCATTATAAAAACAATGATATGGAAACATGGAATCAGAAGTGAACAACGGTTACCCCGCTCTTCAGTGACCAAATTTTCTAACTATAGTGCCAAATGAAGTGGGTTTAGTCATTTCACGAACAACTTGATTCGTATGACATCATTACTGTTTACCGGTCAACGTTCAAAAACTTTCAACAATGTTCCGTTGTGACCAGACTACCATTTGGTATATCCCCGGCACCGGAAATCTTCCAACAACGACCAGACAAACTTGAACTCAAACGTACAGAAATATCCTATTGGACATCAGCTTACAGCTGAAGGTTTGAAACCTGACCCTAGCAAAGTGCAAACCATTCTCGAGATGCCAAAACCAGTGGGCATCAAAGGTGTTCAAACGTTCTCTCCAAATTCATGGAGAACTTGTCAGATATGTGCGAGCCTTTACGCCAACTGACAAGAAAGGGCAATGCATGGAATTGGGACTTTGAGCATGATGCAGCTTTTGAAGCGATTTAGAAGGCAGTGACACAGACGCCTGTCCTCAAATACTTCAACTGCAAAGAAGATGTCACTCTTCAATGTGTTGCCTCGGATACAGGATTAGGTGCTACTCTTCTCTTCTCCAGCCAGTAGCCTATGCAAGCAGAGTACTCATCCTGACTGAACTAAATTATGCGCTAATTGAGAAGGAGCTGTTGAGCATCTACTTTGGTTTCACACGATTCAACCAATACTTGTATGGACGTCAAGTGTCTGTAGAATCAGACCATAAGCCACTAGAGACAATCCATAAGAAGCCGCTAGTCACTGCACCCAAGCGACTTCAGCGCATGCTTCTCGCCTTGCAGAAGAATGACTACTCAATTACCTAAAAACAGGGCAAGGAGATGTTCCTTGCCGATACCTTGTCTCGTGCATACCTCAACGAGACAGAAAGAACAAAAGATGTGGAAATGGAGACGGAAGAAATCCACATGGCTGAGTACCTACCTGTGTCAAGAACCACACTCAGCATGATTCAGGAAGGAACCACGGCAGATGACACACTACACACCGTCACCAAATTGATTCAATCCGGATGGCCAAATACAAAGACTGAAATTCAAAATCTGGCCTTACCTTTCCACCATGTTCGAGATGAACTATCGGTTCAGGATGGAGTAGTGTTCAGAAGAAACAGATGTGTTATCCCAAAGTGCTTAAGATCGGACATTCTCAAACGCCTGCACAATGCACACAGTGGAATTGAAGGGCTCGTGATTGTGTTTTGGCCCAACATGAGTGCAGAGATCAAAGATTACATCTCCAAGTGTGATATATGTCAAGCATTTGAGAGGAAACAATCCAAAGAGACTCTAATTCCTCATGATGTTCCTGACAGGCCTTGGTCAAAGCTAGGTGTTGACTTGTTCACATGTAACCAGAAAGACTATATGGTTGTGACTGACTATTTCAGTGACTTTTTTTAAGTAGACCACATTTCTGACAAAACTGGCAAACAAGTGATTCAGAAGCTGAAAACTCATCTTGCGAGACATGGAATACCAGACACCATAGTCTCTGATAATGGTCCACCATTCAACTCTCAGGACTTCCGTGATCTAGCTTTGAAATACGAGTTCGAACATATCACCAGCTCACCTGGATATCCTCAATCAAATGGGAAAGCAGAGTCAGCAGTTAAATCAGCAAAGAGACTGATCAAGAAAGCAGCGAAAGCTTATTCAGATCCTTACTAAGGTTTGTTGGACATGCGAAACACGCTTACTGAAGGAATGTCAACTTCACCAACAAAACGTCTTTTCAATAGACGCACTAAGACACTCCTACCAACAGCAAAAAGGTTGTTACAACCCCAACTGGCAACAAGGACCATATCTGAGGAACAACAGAAGGTGAAAACTCAGGCCAAATACTACAACAGAAACACCATAGACCTCCCTCGATTGAGTGATGGTGACTCTGTGAGAATACAGGCAGACAGGTTGGGTGATACAGAATGGAAGAAGGGGACTATCAACAAACAAGTGCACATCACATATGATGTTACCTTAGACAATGGTTCAGTGCTCCGAAGAAATCGTCGTCATTTGAAACATGTACCAGAACCAACAGAGTTCAATGTATCAGTGACCAGACCAGTTGATACTATGCTACCAGAGCAAAATGACCATCTTTCATCTCCAATCAGTCAACCACCTACTCCACCCGTGGTCATTAGTGAACCAGACATTGGAAAACCCCATCCGAGACGAAGTGACCGAGCGACCAGACCACCGTTTTACTTGAAGGACTTTGTTGCTACCTAATCATATGGACTGTAACTGTTTTTATGTGTTGAAGTTAAGTCATTTAAGACTGTGTTAATGGTTTTCCTAAAGCAGGATAAAGACTCTTTATTTGAAGCAGATTGCTAATTAACTTTATTTCAAAGTTCATTTTTAATTAACATTTCACATTTTGATAGTTTCTTAAATTTCATTAAAAAAAGGGATGTAACGATATCTATTTACAGATTACACTGTAAGCGCAAACGCATTAGCGCGGCTGAACCACTTCCAGACACGTGGTAGCCATGAGTGTATAGTTTAAAGAATAAACGCTCAAGTCTTCCTATCAACACAAGTCTTGTCAACTTTATGATATGGAAACAAGACCCACCCATTATGAGTTATGAGTTAGGCATGGAGTGCCTGATGTGGTGGTCGAACAGTGGGGTATAGCCCTTTGCATCATGCGATGTTACAGGGTAAATCTTAGTACAATATGCTAGCTTATTTTGGTCTATGAAAAATGTATACGTTCTGTAGCTCGTCAGATGTAATAACAATTCTTGTATGTAGCTCCTTCCTTAACTCCTATACAAGCTATGTCCTAATAAGAGCATTTCTCGGTCTAGAAATGTAGAAACTAGCTATGATGCAATCGAAGTTAGTTGTGCAATCAACGAAGCCGTTTCAAAAGTTATTATTCAAAACGCTTCAGCTATTTCTGTATCATGGCTCTCGGAAAGAATATGCACTTTCGACTTTGAGTCTTCTTGACAGAACACCTTCACCTCATTTAGCGACTGAATCATCGCATGTGCCAATGTGACAACAAACATGTTATCCATGCATGCCTTATTTTCATTGGCTGAAATATTGCAAGGTGGCTTACGTTGCAATGTTTTGGCATTTGCCGCTAGTTGAACGTGCCGGAAGCCCGAGAAAAATAGGACAGAGGTTGTACAGGAATTAGTGACGGAGCTATCCCTGAGGGGAGAAAATGGTATGTGTGTTCACAGATGTTAAACTCCTCTATCAAGCGTGTCCTTAATGTTCATTTTGTTCAAAGGTGGAATGCTTCACAAAATTAAATCAATTGCGAAATGCCACAAAATTTATAAAGAAAAACCCCATATGGACCCCTACCCTTTAGAACTTCCCACCAGTCTCCGAATTTTGCTTACCCTTTTAAAAATGTCAAATCATAGATTCCAATTGAAACTTAGAAAAATTAATAAAAACAAATATTAAAAAATATAAACAATTTAATCACTCCACCGGTGGCGAATTTATCTTTCCTTTTGGTCTACTCCTTTCGATTCCAATTAAGAAGTAACTAATAACCATCTTATTATTTTAAATATCCTTTAGTACATCTCCCATATGAAAACCACTTATACACCCCTTTTATGAAAATTGGCGAAATTCATTAAAGAGGGTCCGTACAGTAAAACATGTTATGTACCTGATTTTTCTTTATGTCACTAATGTGACTTACGAGAAATAAAATTATGTTGTTCTGTTCCGGCAAATACCAATTATTGTTTATATTGACTCTTTTATTTTTCAGGCAATCATCAGTGAAATCGATCGCGATGGAGATGGACTTATTGACGTCGAAGAGTTTTTAACTGCTTTCCTTCACTAACATTTCTTGTATCCGTGTTGCTCTATGAAGTGCACAGTAACACCACTTTAAAGCTTTCCAACATCTTGTCTTTAGAAGAGTAAAACGTACATGCTGACGCCCCAATCTAATACCCAAACCCCACAAAAACCCTTCGCGGTGTGATATACGGTCCAACCAATCAAATACTTTAATCGCGATGGTTTTAGCGAACACATTTAGCCAATCACGGATCAGATGCCATCGCTGCTACAATATTAATCATGTCCGAGTCTAGATTAGTAATCAATCCAATTGTGTTTATTACGCATTAAATCATGAAATGATATTCACATATCATGAAGCTGCAGTTAACTTTGATTACTCTGCTGTGAAAGATCTTTACTCAGTGTTCAAAAACATAAAACGCAGGCTTTCAAGCGATATCATTGGTTGTTTATTTTTAGATTGTTTATAGGTCATAGGTCACAGCGCGAAGTGTTTAGTGGGGTTGTAACCAAGTGTACTAGAGTGGAGCGTCAGCGTGTACTGTTATACCATGGGATAGGATGAACTCTCACAAAGCTATTTTAGTCTTTTTTCAAGAAATGAAAACCTTTGAAATATTTGCAAATGTGTGACTAAGGCTGATTGAAATGGCATTAACAGCATTACCCCTCAATCACATTTTCCCTGTCATCTTCTTGAGAATAAAAAGGTATGAATACATGAAATTTTGAAATACTGTGCACTTATTTGTAACTAACGTTATAAATCGTAGGTACGTGAACTTCGCAACTCTTATCCGAGTCAAATAGCCTCTCATAACCAGAATGCAATGCAATATTGTACAAACCTGTAAACAATCGATTTATAGAGCATGAAAATAGGTCAAGATTGAGCTTCGATAATCCTTATTCTATACAAATGAATGAGGTTACATCCATTTGAATGAGGTTGCAAAGTCTTGAAGACCCAATTGTATTATCCTTATTTGTTTCTCATTATATGTCCTATTTCATGGAGTCTGATTCTTAATGGCAAAACTGATTTGTATAACGTTTCAAAGTATGAGGGTACCTGTCCCGTGATATTGACTTGTGGCCTTTGCACAATTTCATCTTCTTCTCCAGAACCACTGACGAGGTAAATCTGAAATCTTGTGTTCAGACTCCTTCACTAATAAGGTTTTCAATTCATAGATTTGATGACCTTGTGACTCCTAAAGAGGGCCACTTTGGATTCGCCCTAAAATAATCTTTTCATCTTTTACTCCAGAAGCAAGATATCTAGAAAGCTAAAATCGGATACCTTGTATACAGACACCTTGAAAATGAGGTTTTTAATTTATAGAATTGGTGATCGTGTTACCCGTTAAAAAGGCCATAGGGGTCCACACCCTATAAACCTTTTTTAATTTTCTTCTCCAGACGCAAAAGCCCTAGAAAGCTGAACGATTGTGCATAGACTCAAAAGCTGATGGAGATTCTAATTGATAGATTTGGTGATCCCTAATAAGAGCTACAGGGAGAACAACCTGAACACCTATTTTCATCTTCTCCAGAAGCAAAAGGCCATGAAAGCTGAAACTATGTGTACAGACTTCTTAGCTGATGAGGGTTGTAATTTATAGATTTGATGACCCTGGGACCCCTAATAAGAGCTACAGGGGCCAAGCCCCAAGGACCTATTTTCATCTTTTCCTCGTGAAGCAAGTGGCCTGGAAAGCTGAAAATTTGTGTACTCGGGACCAAAGGGACCACGCCTTAAAATTCGATTCTGATCTTCTCTGGAGAAATAACTTATGAAATGTGAAACTTTGTTTGTAGACTCCTCAGCTGATGGGGATTGTGAGTTTTAAATTTTTTGACCCCACGGTCCCTTAAACTTAAGAGCTTTATCCAAAAAACAGTAATTCGTCTCCATTTCCAAAAGCATAAGGCCTAGAGGGTTAAAATCTTCTGTACAGACTCTTCAGCTGACGAGGATTAAATGGCGACCCTGTGGCCAGACTGTAATTTAAGTGTAACGTTCTGTTACAAGTAATACATGTATCATTTCACAGAGACATAAAATCAATCATAAGATATAAAGCACACGACCATGAAAGTCCTATGAAACACCATAATACATTTTTCCATATTAAAATGTTGATTTATAATGAAAAACATTGGTAAGAACATTGGATAAAAGGGATGGTTTTAGATTATTAAAAGATTAAGTAAGGCAAAACCTTTTCCAGTACATATCATGAATCTGTGCAGCCAGTAGCTTACATACCCTGATTGACTAAAGATAGCCAGCCTCGTCACTGGGATCAAGTTGTAGAAAAGAAGGATCAGCAGGCGAAACGAATTTCCAGAATCGATATCATAGTCCATTAATAGCGTAGCGTAATTTACTAAGTCACTCAGTCTCATTGAAATGAAATCTAAATGCTCCACTACATTACGCATGTAGATCTCACCAGGCTCCGTTATGTGAGCCGTCAGGTTTGCCTCTGACATAATTCAAATCAGCCAATCAGCGAGGTCGCCCCGTAATCTACGGTGCTGACAAGTTGCATTTAACATGTACGCTTTTCAGCTCTCGGAAACCAAAAACTTCCGAATGTTTTCCGAATGTCGAACTGCCTAAATACCCGAATTAATGTATTTTATATACATTCAATTTACCCTAGCTCTTTTTGTTGGACAAACAAGTCAAATCAAATATATGGAGTCATCTTTCTCAAAGCAAAATCTGCATTCCTCATCGTTATCCTTTAGTAGACCATATCAAACCAAATGCTTATTCTGGAAACAGTTACATTGAATAAACGTTGCGTCTTTTAGTTTGTAGTAATCGTTGAATAATTTAAAATTTCGTGATACAAATAAACCATAAACATGCTGAGAAACACAAACAACCAAAACATGTACAAACACCAATACTATGTTTCTTGATGATTATAAATTAGTCATTTGCGACGTACATATGCTAATGAGATTGACCCTTGTTTCGTCAAAGACTGAAATGTTATAAGTAAATCTGCTGGGTGTAATGGTATTAATAGACATATGCAAATAACTTCAACTTGTTCTCTGTAAAATCAAAAATTTATAAGAGTTTCAACTTCCACTTGCGAAATTATTTGAAATCTCTTTGAAGGCCACCAAGAGACGCGCATTGTGATTGCCTGAAGGTATCTGCGGCAAGCCAATGAGATTTAGAGGTCAAACTGAAGCAAAGGTTAACCTGACGGCTTGAGTAAGGGAGTCTGGTGAGATCTATAATCTGCGTAACGTAGTGCAGCAATGTTAGATTTTATTTCAATGAGATTGTAAGTCACTGAGATGTGAACAGTCAAGAGAGGCAGAGACATTGGCTTCAGTGTTAAGCGAATGTTTAAACAGGCGGTAACCACTGTTCACTTACTTGAGTTAATAGATTATTCTTAGCAGAAGTAAGCTCACTATGGGAAATATGAAATATAATAAAATATGACATTTATCTGTAATTGCCGAAACTGACTTATGGAGTATACTATTTGATACCAGGACTTGTTATAAAATTAAGAGATCATTTGCTTACGGCATTGGGCATTCTAGAGTTGTTTGCTTAATGTAGCAAACGCCAAAAACGTAGAATATCAACATTTTGTTTAGTTTGTGGGGCGGATCTACCCATATCGCCACGTACACCTAGGTTTGGGGTCTTACTACCCACATGTACAGCTGTGAAAATCGACACGCGTCTTTTTGAACGGTGTTCATACAACTTAACTGTCTAATTCCCCAAACCGCTGAATCATATGATAAAACTGGTTGGACCAGATGTTCATACATGGTTTAAACACACCATACGACATACCTCATATTCCTACGCCTGTGTATATTCATGTTTCCATATACATGTATCCAACTTAACAGCTCTGTCAGAAGAAACACAATCACCATCATACACTTCCATACGAATGCTGCTGTTACGGTCATTGGCGATATCCAGTTTACCGACATTTTACCAGAAGGCACGTGAATCAGAATCGTTGTACTTGTCAAAATGTTGTTGTTATTCGTTACGTTGAAATTCACGTTTACATTGTCTTAAAACCTTATCAAACATTTCACGTTCAAATTCATAAACTTCTCTCAAAAGGTGTGTTACCAACGGGTGATTTACAACTGAGATAGGTTTTTTAGCAGAACACACTTTATATATCCGACTAAATTTGAAGATGCGAAGATGGTTTATTTCGGGATTTCGATGGTTTACAGTAACTGTGGGTTTTTTATTTACTAAAGTGATATTATCCAATTATATATATATATATATATATATATATATATATATATATATATATATATATATATATATATATATATATATATAAAAGACAAAAACTCATTATACGCTGCATTTATATTCTTCTGGC
This sequence comes from Phorcus lineatus, assembly GCA_921293015.1. Lineage (NCBI taxonomy): Eukaryota > Metazoa > Mollusca > Gastropoda > Trochida > Trochidae > Phorcus > Phorcus lineatus. The sequence continues at coordinate 22,618,402 of OV121092.1, forward strand.
TAGAGATGCACTTTTTTTTTATCTTCTCAACGTTACTGTTTATAGTGGCGATGCTGGCGTCGTTCTGCAGGAAGGTGTTGTCCACTCTAGTTTGGTTGTAGTGTCTAGAGGGCGTGGCGTGGGTTGTTGCAAGTTGTAACACCAGGGGTGTTGAGTGAATTGGAAAGCTGTTTACTCGAAGAAATAACTTAGCGATTCGGAAAAGTGTCAGGGGTGTAAGTACATGTACTATCTCATCTTCCGACGGCAAGGTGAAAATGTATCTAGAGAGACTGTATCCTTTTTCTATGTTGCCCTCATCGGTTACAAAACCTTTTTAACGAAGCAGCGACAACTAACGTGATCATGACGTGAAAACGGATACATTTCTACATTCAAAATTAAAATAATGATTTAAAAATCTTTACAATTTTATTCGTACAAAAATTTCGTATTTATGAAACCGAGTCGAGTGTGCGTTCATCATCATCAACATCTGCATTAATAAACTACTTATTTACAATGCTGGCGATAATAGATAATGCAGATTATTAAAAGACTTATAAAATACTATATTATTTACCCTGTTTCATTCATTCAAACATCTATGCAATAATACATCATAACACATTGCAATTAATATACTCATACATTCAACCGAACACACACTGCATTTGAAATACACATACATTCAACACACATGACTTTAAGTTTCACATTCTTACCTTCCATACAACGCACATCTGCATTAATATACTACTTATTTACAATGCTGGCGATAATAGATAATGCAGATTTTTAAAAGACTTATAAAATACTATATTATTTACCCTGTTTCATTTATTCATTCATCTATGCAATCATACATCATAACACATTGCAATTAATATACTCATACATTCAACCGAACACACATCGCATTTGAAATACACATACATTCAACACACATGATTTCACATTCTTACCTTCCATACAACGCACATGTTTAACTCAACATTAGAAAGAGGGTTAAGTTAACATTATTTAAGTTAATGTTTAAGTTAGAGATAATAATGATCACATGTAATGTGTTCATAAACTTTAAATATTACGACAGGACACATTGTTCTATGTGTCCATTACCACAAATACTAAATACCATTGAACACATTATGCTGTGTGTTCGCAAAGAACATAAATATAAAAATCAACACTCCTCCATATGTTACTTCTATTCTCAATTCAAATCCCTTCTCAGAGTACTCTAGAAAAGTGTGCAAGGCCCATCCGAATATACAGGTATGCTGATGATCATGCCTTCTAAGATTCGTTTGATCTACGAGCTACAGGCTCCAGAACAGCAGCAATATCTCGCTATAGAAGTTTAACACTGGATGGACAGGAATAGGCTAAAAATGAACTCGACAAAAACAGAATTCATCTATTTCGGATCCCGCCAACATCTTAAGAATTCAAAATCCCAAAACACTAATATCAATGGAGAAGCCATCACTAAAAGAGTACACTATTTAGACACGGAACTTGAACAGGACCTCAGACCTCGGACCACATCACCACTGAAAGACCTAAGGAAGGCTTAAGTTAGAAACTTTCTAGTTATTCGTGGTTAGTTATTCATTATTAGACTAATGAATCACTAATTGGTTAGTTAATCCTTTGCGAATGATGAATAACTAACTGGCTCCTATTTGAGTAACGAATAACTAACCAGTTATTATTCGTTATTCGAATACTTAAAGGGACACAGAGTATGTTGAAAGGGTCAAATATATCAAACTGCATAAATGGTGTTATTTGATCGAGTAGTACTGGTTGTTTCTGAAAAGTAACATCCCAATGCTTATCGGTTCAATTAAGTGACAATAAACAGGTTTAAGTCGAGATTTGTGATCGAAACCGGACAGTGGCGTGCGTCAATGATTCAAACGTAATCTGGAAAATTAATAGCAGACACAAGGACAAGTATAGGTTGGTAGTTCTTAATAGGTCATTTCAGGTGTCATCCTGGATGATACCCTGGCTATCCCAAAAAACTGAGGCCGTCACTATTTTAGCTATGGAACTTACTTCAACTTTTTGGGGGTTTGAGAATAGGCTTGCTTCCACTGTTTTCGCTTTAAAAGGTGTTGCGTCAACGTCTCATCCTTGGTCACCAATTGTTTCAGGGTACTTTCCCTGTCTGCCCTGAATCGAGCCAAAAGTTCCTTTTAAATGCCCAAGCGTTTCTGTTTCTGGTCACCAGTTAACATTCGTCGCACCCCTTTTGCATATTGGAGTGTCCCCTAAGGCCGCTTTAGACGCATACTATTTGCCGCAAGTAGCCCGCCAAAAAGAGTCGAGTCAGGGGAATGAGCACCTATCTCATGTATTGACCGGTCAAAAGTAATTCCATTCACTCCTAGCATCTCTATCTTTAAATGTTTACGACGTACTATGCTAAAACAACAGTAAATAGTATGTATCAAGCCACTTTTGCTATTCAGATTATCAATTTCAGAAAGGTGAAACAGACAGACAGACAGACATACAGACAGAATATTTTATTTACGTCTCACATGTGTAATACATCCAATCGCTCAGCGATTTATGAGAGACAATAAAGCCGAAGCCGTACTGCTCGAAATCGGCACAAGGACCTTTAATATTTTGCATGAAAAGAGTTTTATTATAACTCTAAATCAAACTTAATTTGAGAAACTAATAGCAAGCACAAGGACAAGTATAGGTTGGTAGTTCTTAATAGGTCATTTAACTAATATACATGTGAATTGGGCGCAGAATTTTGACTTCTTAACACATTTTTTCTCTTTCAAATTTACAATCGAAAAAAAGAAAATATAAGTTTTGACCTTAGGAGATAAGATGCAACTTTACAAACTCGATTTGAACTAAAACATATGGTATTTTGAGTTTTGTTAAAGCTACATAAAAATTATAAAACATACTCTGTGACACTTTAATAACTAACAGGTTAGTTATTTGTTTTATGAATAAGTATCTGGTGACTCATTCCGTATACAAATTATTTATCTTATAGATTCGAGGACGGTCGAGTCGGACATAGATCACACGTGTAAGTTATTCGTGAATAACTGCTTGGATCATATTTGAATAACGATTAACTAACTGGTTGGTTATTAGCTATTCGAATACTAATTAACTAATTGGTTAGTTTTTCGTTTTATGAATTAGTAACTGGTGACTCATCCCCTATTTATGATTGTGTACTGCAAGCGTCTTACAGTAAGTACTGAAACGTACATGTGGATGACAAAACTTCTATGTTTTCAAGTCTCCACCATATAAAACACGCGAGTCCGAATCACGTCCCCTCCCCGTAACCAATGAAGCTTAGATTTCACGAATGGCTGTGGAATATATAGACTACCAAAAGAAAGGACCATTGTTCAAGTCTATAAAATAAAGACAAACGCGGATATGAGAATTCTGACGATTGGTTTTTAAACAGAAATCATTTTCCAATATTCTCTTTAAGATAAGATAAGATAAGATAAGATAAGATAAGATAAGATAAGATAAGATAAGATAATCTTTATTGTCCCAAAAGGGAAATTTGTTTTGTATAATTACAATTCTCCACAATGAAGACAAATAATAACATAATAAAAAAAATTCATGTCAAAACAGTTAAGATAGACAGATAATTTACTTAAATTACATGAAAAACGTGATGCAACATTAGACAGAATTTATTTCTCTAATGCTGCCGGGAATGAATGATTGGCGGAACCTGTTTGTTTGAAAAGTCGGCATACGCAGCCTACGTCCAGAAGGTAATGTCCAATATTCCAAGAAAAGTGGATGGGAAGAATCACCCAAAATTTTGTTTCCTTTTTTCGATAACTGCTGCTCATAAAATCTGCCGATCGTTTCAATAGGGAGCCCAATAATCTTAGATGCAGTATTCAAGATTATCATCAATTTGTTTCTATTTTGAACAGACAGGTTCCCAAACCAACTTAAAAAGTAAAATATAAGGACACTTTGAATGAAGGTTCTGTAACAACATCATGATGGTTTGATCTATTTTAAAGTATTTTAGTTTCCACAAGAAATGTAAACGTTGTTGTCCTTTCTTATATATTTTCTCAGTATTTTCATTCCAAGAGAGTTTAGAATCAATGATAGTACCTAAGTACTTATATTCATTTACTCTTTCTATTTCATTTCCATCAATACACACAGATTGTAATGTTGACTTTGTTCTCCTAAAATCAATTATCATTTCTTTAGTTTTTTTAACGTTCAAATATAAAAAATTAGATTTACACCAATCCACAAATCTTGATAGCTCGGATCTATAGGCAAGTTCTTACTCTCTAATTATACCTACAACTGCAGCGTCGTCAGCAAATTTGATTAAAAAGCATCCGGCATTTAATTTGCCTCAATACAAAAGGAAAGAGACAGGAGGTCAATATTAAAAATTACACAAATGTCGAGTTAAAAGATCCTGTTCCAGTTGTTTAACAGAGGTTGCTCAAGTTCCTGCTGGTTGTTTGGAGGTGGTTCCAGCTGTCTCAAATGGCGGTCAATGCGATCCCAAAGGTGTTCAAAGGGGTTCATATCTGGTGAGTTTGCTGGCCACGGCAAAACAGTGACGTTGGCTTTCTCGAGGTAGTCACTAACAATTCGAGCAGTGTGAGGTCTTGCGTTGTCGTGTTCCAATATCAACTTTCTTGGCTGTTGTTGGATGAAAGGAACGACGATAGTTCTCATTACCTCATCAATGCCAGTCAGATTCTCTCGCAGAACCATTTGTCCACTGTTCCCTCCCCACACTATGATGCCTCCGCGTCCTAACGGGTGAACCTCTAATTCAGTTTGGCGCGAGATGCCAACTCAATTACTCACTCATGACTGACCATGGTAGTTATGAGATAACCAACCTGCGCACATGGTGGTTATGGCATATAACCTTCGAATAAAACAAAGGAAATAACTTCCCAAGGGATGTCATTTCAAAACACTAGCATATCTTTCACAAGGAATTCTAGCACGAATGTGCTGGATACTCGATGCGCGTTCGGTTTCTATTTACAATTAACTCGCTATCAATACAGTATAACATGCCTCTGATTTTAAACAAACTAGGTTTATCTCCTAATTTTACTAAGACTGATAGGGCAATATTCAAACTACAGAGAGGCCATACACAACTCAACTCCCATAAACACTAGCAAAAACATAGAGCATCCGACACTACCTCACGACCCGCATCTAAACAAGTAAGACCCTAAAAAATCCATTCAAGCAATCAATTCCCTCCATCGCTTCTTCTTTTCAAACCGGCGTATCCGGCCTACGCCTCAAGCTTACGACGGTTGTCAATAAAGGGATTCGCCTCTTTGTTCATTTGCGGCGTACGCCGGATAGTGCGCCGGGCTACAAATCAAGCATAACCAAAGGGTAGTAGCTGGGCGTGCCATACCGGAAACGGCTTTTCCTAAACATTCAGCAAACAAACGAAGTGACGTAGAAGTTTCATCGAGTTTATGGGTTCCTCGATTCGACGCAGGAGTTCGTTTGATGATGGTGTTTTGACATCGTGGTACCGTAGGTATATGATATTGAACCTACACTATATTGACATCAATATTCCCACCTTTGTCCGGACTACTAAACCGTGCAATAGTAACTGTTCTAGTCTACAGGTACAGCCGTGTCGAGTAAAGTCTATAATACGCGTAGGGTAAAGATACGCGCTTGCCCAAAAGTTAACCTAGTAAATCAGAATAAGTGTTAGCTTGTAATACATTAATTTCTTTGCATCTTTAAGCAGTTTTGAAGATGTCATGAATTTATAAAAAAGACTGAGAAATTGGTAAAAGCTAACAAAATTCTTAGCAAACATGTCTTCTTCAAACAGTTTGCCTTCTAACATAACAATTGATCCAAATATCGGGTTGTCCTTACTTTAACTTCAGAAATCAGTTTGGGAATAGGGGGTAGTCGTTTGAAAACTCTCAGTGTCACTGACAAAAACACTTCACCATATACTGGCTGGGGACCAGTTATCGCCGTTTTTTCTGAGTTTTTAACGATTTACTTCATTGGTTTTCAACTAAATGAAACATGATCAGTCTTGGTGATTGAATAGCTATTTGCCGTTTTTTGTGACTTGTTTACAGTTGCTGACCCTGTAATTGTGTAACGCGGCTAAGCGGAAGTGTGACAGTCCATATCGTACTTTCCAAACCACTAACAGGACCAGTTTATCGCCACTTTCAAATGTTAATGTTTTTGATCGAATGTAACCTACATTTGGTAATTAAATTATTGTCTTCTTTATATACACATATTAGAAATATTACGTAAATGAATTTTGATAAGAAAAAAGGAAAATTATATTTTCAAAACTTACTGTCAAAGTGAATGTGGACAATTGCTATTCTTACCGATTTTACGAACGCTTTTTCCATTCCGTAGGTTTCTTCTGTCACATTGGCAGATCGTATCGACTGGATATAATTGATTGTATTATATCATTTGAATTTGTATGTAAGTGACAGGAACCAGAGTGTAGAACAAATTGGACAATTCAAGACTTATTCATATCAATAGAACAATCAGTCAATGAAAGACAATGAAATAATACATGGAACATATTCAGGGACGTCAACATTTTAATCACAACTTCAGATAAACTTGATTGTCGACAAAATGTCTTAGTAACTTGACATTTCATTCATCTTTTGATCAAATCACACAATTCAATTTCATCAATCCTCAATCACACACATATTGCAATAAACTGCGCCCTCATGTCTCTCCACACACCCATCATGGAACCATTCATCACACCTGTCACATGTGGTCCACTCAATCTCACTCTCATTCCCATTCCTCCCAATCGGATCCCTCACCCCACATTTCTTACATACAGTTTCCTGATCGCTCTCACTCTCATTCTCCTCATACTCTCGTGTCTTTCTCTTCCTCGCACTCCTTCTTTCTGCTGCCTGTTCCGCTGCTTTCTTTTTCCTTTCATTTCTTTTCTCTCTCTGTTTCAACCTTTCATTTCTTAATTTCTCTTTCTCTCTCTGAACCTCCAATCTAAGCCTAAGCCTTTCATTCCTTCTCTCTTCTCTCAAAACATTTTCTCTCTCTTTCTCTACTTTCTTCTTTTGCCTTTCCTCAATCTTTCGTTTGATTTCTTCCCTTTTCCTTTTCTCATTCTCTTCCCTTTCTCTCAAACTTTCCATCATTTCTTGTCCAGTTACAACCCTTGCGATATTAACGCTCTTGCTGCTTTTTTTTGGCGCAGGGGCCTTTGGGGGTTGGAGTATTGTGCCCAGAGAGGCTGGTATCAGCCCTGAACTAACAAGTGGGTTGACCAAAAAATTACCACACGTTGTACATGACTGGACAGCTGGTTTGGGCGTTTGCATTAGATTGTTGGTGTTAGGTGTCTCAGTGACTTGTGGGAATGATGGAGCGACAAGCTGGGTTTTGTCAATAGCCTGTGGGTCAAAAGGATAGATCCCAGTCTTCCTGAACGATTCTTTGACCCTCGAAGGGGAACAAACTTGGTCGATAGAATGGTTCAGGAGGAATGGGAATCTCGCCTTTCCAATAATCATATGACTATTGGCAATACCGAGCTTGGTTGCTAAGCCAGAGAATTTCGCTTTCAAAGGTCCAAAAATATCTACATCAAGCGGTTGAAGGATATGCGTGGTATGGGGAGGCAAGCACAGAAACTCTATTTGATTTTCTTTCGCTATTTCCAGAATCTCTAACTGAATATGGCAGTCATGATTATCAAGAATGAGCAGTACAGGTCTAGCTCTGCCACAGTTTGGAACAAATATTTTGGTTAGCCAATTTTTGAAAAGTTCACTATCCATGTAGCCAGACTCTGATACAGCAAATAGCCAATCCTTTGGAACTCCTTCTGTGTAGTTCCTGTGTGGAAGAGACTTAGAATAAACCACCATTGTTGGCAAAACATGGCCGTCTGCGCAAACTGTAACAGTTGCAGTAATATGGTCAGATGTTGTGACGGATTGCTGGTAAGCATGTTGGCCCCTGGTTGTGGTTACTTTCTCACGCCCGACCTCCTTTCCCGAAAATCCAGACTCGTCAACATTGAAAATTTGAGACGGTTTATCAATGACACCAATATTGTTCATTGTGGAATTCAGCAGACTGAAATATTGGGTCATCACGGTTTGGTTCGACATCCTTGTTCTAGACCTGTCTTGCCGTTCCGGACGTCGCTCTTGGAGTTCAGGGTGACGGCCCAAAAACTTCCGGAACCAGCGATCAGAAGGCCCGGCTTCCGAAAATAGTGAAGGTCTTCCTGATCTTTGCACGATTGTTGTGATAAATGATCTACTGATAGATCTTGTTAATGGGAAACCTTGATTTGCCATGTAAACAAGATAGTTTGTTAAGCCTTTTTCCTCTTCATTTGTTAGCATAGGTTCGGGTCCTGGATTACAGAAAGGCTTTTTCGTTTTAACTTTGTCACTCAAAGTCTTGCGGGGAACCGTGAATATGCGTGATGTTTCAGCAATATTTCCTTTTCCTGCCTGGACATATTTCACAGCGAGCACCATATCTGTTGGATCATATAGCTTCCTCTTTTTTTTAACCCCCAACATCTACAAGAAAACCAAATTAACTCGTTCGTAAAGTTTTGCTCATGAATTTTTATATAAATCCCATTATTGGTATTCAAAATATTGTTATTCCTGATTATAAAGCTATTATTGATCATTATTCCATCTTTGGTTGATTATTGTTAAAAATAGAACAAAAAGTTCAAATTCAAATATAGTCACAATTAGCTTTATTTAACAAGGTTTCGTGTATTTGTTTTTTCATGATCCAACAGACGGCGATTAAAAGAATTTCCAAATACAGGTAGTTATTTGGAAAATAGTATGTTACATTTTGAAAATACCGGGAGGTGCCACTCAACTAAGCAAACATCGGTCGACTTATGGTGTGTCACCATTTTGAGGGAAAGTTTTGCCGTGTATCTTTCTAAGTTAGTAAAATGAATTTGAATTGGGTCTGTATTTGGGGAATGGTCAAATAGGTTTTGAGTTTACGACATGGATATTTCAAAAGATGTATTTTGGACCAGTCGTCTGCCACGATTAGCATACATCACAGTCCGGGATGTAAAATGTTTGAGATTTCTTCAAGATTTGTAATGAAAGGTTAGTTTCATAATTCTTAATCATATTTCCGAATTCGCTACGAAAAAAATCATTTACTTTCCAATCAAATAGTTTGTTTTTCCGATCGTCTGTTATCATGCAGTTTACCAAATTATCGTCTGCTCGCTACCGCCACAAAGTGTGTAGTAAGACGCGAGTAGCAGACAGCCTAGATCTACTTTGACGCATTTGTCTCACTCGGGCGAAATGAACGTAAACATGTTTTAACTATGCTGTTACTGTTTCCGATGATATCATTATTACTTTACACAATGGCAACGCAAGTTGATATGTTGATCTAATATTTCAAAAAGGTTTTTAAGTAGTGACACAACCAATTGTCTGATAACGTGGAATCCCCCCGACACCTTTACTAAAATTTCAGAAGAAAAAAATATTTTTCATTAAGTTTGATATTCTTTTTTACTCACCATGTAAATGTTTTCAGAAATCCAAGTTGTTTGGGAAATTGCCGTTTTATAAACAACAAAATTGACGCGATCAGGTTTGCGCATGCGCTTTAACGAGGTAGTGGCGATAAAGTGGTACGCGGCGATAACTGGTCCCCAGCCAGTATATTTTAAATTAATATTATCAATGAAGCTCTAAACTTTAACAATGAAGTTGATTTTATCCAATAAACTGTATTTTCACGGATGAATGATCATTTAACTCTTAAGTGCGTAGCTTTACCCGACACCACTGTATAACTTAGAGATAATATTGGGTGGGGCCTGATAAACTTTATAATAATAACATGATGGGGCATGGCAGGTGCATCAATGTTATATGGTCAGATTACATTTAATGTTCATATCAAGTATGAACTAAGAAAAGGAAACCAGGCCTTTTGATTCTTATCAATTTGGAGAAAGCTTTTTATACAAACTACAGTTTCTATATTGTTAGGAACATTATATTGAATTTCTATAAGAATTTGGCTTTGGTTATCGTACATCATGTTTTTTAAAGCTACATGAAAATTATGAAACATACTCTGTGCGTATCCTTACTCTTTAGTCTCTGTGTATCTTTACCCGACACGGCTGTATATTTTCATCAAAATTAGTACAATTTATGAATTGTTGTTGGATTGTTTTAATAACTGCACAATTATCTCAAGAAATATGTGACAATTAAATTCCATCAGGGGAGAATATATTTTTAGACATACAATGAAAACTTATTGTCTATGCAGTGTATTTTATCAGGGTTATTAGAATTTAGTTGATTAATTTATATCTGTGAACTTGATCAACAAAGTAATATTACCATAAAGAAATTAAATATAAGTTTGGCTGATATTAAGATTTGATAAAAGCATTTGCAAAACTAGGATACGAAAATTTTAAGCTCCTGCTCATAGTTTTACCGGGCAGACATTTTAAGTGGATAAGCTTGGACACTATGTAAAACAACTAGGTTTATTTTCACAATAAATCTTTTGATGACACTCAAGTTATTTTTGAATAATGTTAAATTTTATTCAACTATGTTCCATCTATATCATGAAACAAGACTTTAAAAAATTGTTCTAAAACTTATTATATCCTCTTTATATTTGACTTAAAGCTTAATTTTTGGATTTGGTTCATATTTTTGCAGTAAATGGGATGTTGTATTCAACACATGTGAAACCTCCAATGCATTTTCCATGTGCCCATGTCTCATCATTGACTATGCAACTGTTCATAAACAAAAGAACAAGCCAAAAGGACACTATTTCATGAAGAGAGAATAATTTTTCAATTGCACAAATATATACATGTAAATATAAAAATTTATGTCATATATAAAAGCGACCAATCTCCAAGCAATTTATGAGATCTTAAAACACATAAAGAATTTAGATATACATATGTAAATGCGACAAAATTCATTGAATAAATATGTACATTAAACAACTAAAAAATTATATGTACAGTATTCTATATTCTAAGCTATTACAACCGGTTTCGACTAAAACATAAGTAAATAAGGATGGGTATCGGTCCTCATTTCCATGTTGCAGTAGATTGCGATACAGAAAAGAATATTGTATACGTATTGCAATATATTTGTACTTTTCTTATTTTAGTTTATCTATGTAATCTTGACTAAATAACAGCAATAAGAAGTTAAGAACAGTGATCAATGCTCAACTGGATGTCGTTTTGTAAAGAGAGATAATGAAGTGACTGGTTTCATACTTTTAACATGTCTGTGCTATTTCCACTTTGCACATTCACACTTTGTTTACAACTTTCAGTAAAATCATAGGGTGTTTTTGTTACGTTATTCTGCAATTTTAAATAGAAAGTGTTCATTCTAAAACCTCCAATATATTGGTTATTTTCAATATTGCAATATACTGTCATACCGATAATACCACGCACACTTATAACAAAACTAATAAGTAAACTATTCATATGTAGAAATAAGTGCAAGTTGGATGAGGAATAGGGGAAAAGAAGTAAAACTGCTAAATCTAACACCAATCTTATTAAAACTAGATGTATTTATCCGTCAATAACCTAGAAAATTACAACCCTATTCCGTGTCGCGCGGGCGCGAACATCAGCCAATCAAAAGAAATCTGGCCCAGCTCTTCAAATTGAATCGCTGGTCATTTGTGATTGTTTCGCTGTCCTTTAGTACCTCGATTGCAAAATCTAAATGTTATTGATGTATCTCAGTGAATTGCGTTGAAAAATACGATGACAGCACCAGTTCTGTGCGGATTATGTTGACGGAATATTTGTATGTTGATTATTTGTTCATTTGTGCAAAAGATAATCAAGAAATTAGGTCAATCAATCACAGTTAAGATTAAAGACAAACGTAGGGGAAACGTCAACATGTGACATTAACCAAGACGCAAATGAAACTCGTCTATGATTGGTTGAAAGCTGACTTCCTGCCCTCATTTTACTGGTCGGTTTTAAATTACTCAAAGGTCAGCCAGAGCTCCAGATAAGCTGCGTATTTGCGTATTTTACTCAAAAGAAAAGTCAAAATACGCAAGAAAATTAAATTGTCTGCGTAATGAAACTCACTTAAAATCTACGTTTACGCTTCTAAAAATTAGCAATGCGTATTTACCCAATACATAAAAATTACAATGCGTATCGTGTCATAAACAAAAATCAAAATAGTTACGTGAAAACCTCAACTTAAAGTCACTGGTAACATACAAAAGTCTTTTTACATCGTAAACATCTACTCCCAGCAATGCTTTGTGCAAAGCTGCTTCGCTTACTACTCCGAACACCATTTAGAACTCGCTCCAATTCATATAAGTGATCTGATAATTCCTAGTTGTGTGAGGAGTTTAACACCGTTTGTTTTATGCAAGATTGGGGCCTGCTGACTTTGAATGTGCACAGTGTGGCATGATTACTTTACTTTCCCAACATCGTTTCGTCAGTGTTGGCTTGTGTAGATTTAGGGCTCGAAAAAGGTTTAGTTAAGACCAGCACATAGACATAGTCATTTGACATATTTTTTTTTATTGAGAACATATTTTTAATATATATGTGGTATAGTTGTAGAATGTAATGATGTTTTTTTTAATGAAGATGATGCAAGAAAAAATAATGAGAGTTACTAGTAAAAAAAGAAATAAATCCGGTCAGGGATATTCGCAAGCGTGTTTAGATTAATTTATTATTGGTAACAATTACATATCAATGCCGACTCAGTTAATAAATACTCTGACGTTTTGCCGTACAAGTTTTCAATTGATTAGAATTTAAAAACATGTTTAAGTTTTTTTACGTATGAAATGAATACTCAGATTTCGAAAAATTGGTGGGTATCAAAAAGTATGAATACCCATTTGATATTTGAAATACCCACTCAGTTCTAAAAATCTGGGTATTATACCCACATAGCCAAAAGCTTATCTGGAGCACAGGCCCTCGGATCATTAAAAAAAGTTATAAAATTTAAAAAAAAAATAAATTAAAATGTTTTTTTGAGAACACCCCCTGAATAGAATTGTACTTTTGTTAATAGTATATGGAAAGGCCAGACACTCCATTCGCCCCCACCCACTTTCTTGACCGAATGCTACAATAAATACGCGCGCAATCAATATAAAACTTATGCAGACATGTTCTCAAATGATTTGCCTTTCTACTCCATCTCACTTAAACAAATAAATCTTTGGGGTTATTTAATGAGGACGGTCGAAAGACGATTTTCACGCCCAACTTAATGCTGATGGGACAAATGGCCGCCCGTCACCTTGACCTTACGGGGGTGTGGCCGCAGCGAGAGATCTCATTGGTTGCAAGACGGAGAATTAGAGTTACCTGTTGCGTCAAACCAATGAGATCTCTCGCTGCGGCCACACCCCCGTAAGGTCAAGGTGACGGGCGGCCATTTGTCCCATCAGCATTAAGTTGGGCGTGAAAATCGTCTTTCGACCGTCCTCATTAAATAACCCCAAAGATTTATTTGTTTAAGTGAGATGGAGTAGAAAGGCAAATCATTTGAGAACATGTCTGCATAAGTTTTATATTGATTGCGTGCGTATTTATTGTAGCATTCGGTCAAGAAAGCGGGTGGGGGCGAATGGAGTGTCTGGCCTTTCCATATACTATTAACAAAAGTACAATTCTATTCAGGGGGTGTTCTCAAAAAAACATTTTAAATTTAAAAAAAAAAATTTTTATAACTTTTTTTAATGACCCGAGGGCCTGTGATCTGGAGCTCTGGTCAGCTGAACATGACCTCAATCAGTAATCTTAACAAGATTGATTTATCACAGCGGAGATTTAAAACATCACTTGTTAGATATGTGTATAAGGCGCATTTAGATAACGTGTGTGATTCATCTTTAATGCAGTTGGAACAATAGACAGATTCAGGCGAGAGCATTTAGGGGCCACCCCCTACAACATGATTGGGTGAAATATTTTCGGGGACTAGTTTCAAGCTCAGGGGAGCCGGAGGTCGTAACTCAACAATGTCACTAACCAAAACTTTTGGCTTTGTTTATACCGATGTTTTCTCAACGCACATTATTTAACTTTTTATTTTAATAACCCATATAACATTAATAATTTTTTATTCTTAAATGTTTATTAAGTAATTTTATCAAATCACAGAGCGATAGATCAAGCTTGACCACTTTGTAATCAAACAGCTTCACTAAGGCGAGTTCAACATGGGGTTCAACGCTGCTTTCAAAAGTATTTGACTTATATTGCGAATGCTAGTATTATTGCAAAGAGTATATTGCGACTGCTAGTATTACTGCAGAAAGTACATTGCAAGGTTTCAAATCACAGACCTCTTGGTCCAAAGCCGTAGGCGCTTACCACAGCACTATCCTGCCCCCACCTTTACTGAGAATGATTCTACAATCTACATAATTGTAAACTTACAAAACATACTATTACCAGCAAATTCTTGTATTTCACAAGTAATGGTCATTTTAGTTTGTATGATAATTAATGAAATATTCATAAGTAGTAGTGGGTCCAGGTTTCTCAGGCTTGTGAACACTGTCAGTGTTACACCTACTGTTGACAAAACAATACAATACAGTATTTGAAAATTTTGAAAATGACCTTGAACTTTAAAAGTTACTGATTTCTACACGATTGTTTATAAACAAAATAGCTTGATCATTGTTTGATTTATGCTTAATCATATTAAATCAATTCTGAATTTGATCAAAATATCTTTTTTTTTTATCTATTTGTTGCTGTTGTAAGATGTGAAAGTACTTGACGTCATGCGGAGGAATGTGGCATTCAGGTCAATTGCGTTATTCGGTCATCGGCGTACTAATACCAATGTCAAGGTAACCTCGACGCGGAAGTATGTATGGCGTGAAAATGTGTATCGCTACGCAACCTTTTATTTTTTATAAAACATACTCGAAAATGTCATGGGAGCATAGAGACAACTCGTTCTTCGAACTCGTTGTTTCTCTGCTCCCATGACATCTTCTCGTTCAATACAAAACATCAAAATGCACTAGTATGACGTTCTATATATTTGCTGTCTATGCCATGATTCTTAACGTTGACCAAAGATTTTATTATGCAAATATATCGCCGCTAATGGTTGAAATATAGCCGAAGCGGCGTTAAACAATAACTCGCTCACTCACGATGCAAATTATTAATTTATAGGAAAAATATTGATAAAATATCGATCAAATTTGGATCAAAGTTTCATTAGCTTTCTTTTGAATACAGGTTTACAAATAGTCCAAGCTCACAAATATATGGAATGGGCTGAGTAAAACCTTGTTTATATTTATTCTTCAGTGGTTATGTTGAAATCACAAACAGAAATAATTAAATATCATTGATCACATTAATCACAATCACTAGTTACATGAAAGTAATTGAGGTTGAGAGCGAAATATTTGAAACAATTTTAAAACAAAAAGAAGTCACCAAAATATAAACAGTAACTTAATATAAGAAATTATGAAACATGGATAAACATAGGTCCTATAATAGTATTAATTTGTATAAACACATACAATTTTAAGTATTTGACAGTAGTCACTTTGAGTCTGGATTTTGACATACCGGTATTTATCCAAAATATGTTCTGGTTATATCCATTTAAAATTATTATTACACATAAGAGAATGATGAAAATGGCTTATTTTCAAATTTAAAAAGATACAGCATCTCATAGAAGTGTTAAAGGATTTAAATTTTTCATAGAATATAAAATTGAATAAGTAGTACATGAATTAAGTGAGGCTATAAAGAGACAGGAAATCACAGTTCAAATAGGAAGTTGTGTTAATTCTTAAATAAAAAATTTTTTACTGAAATTTATCAATCTTCAAAAAGATTTATGACTTTGAAATAACGGTTGTTCATGTTTTCAAGGTTTCTGAATGACAAAAATAGTAACTAGAGGGGGGGGGGGGGGGGGGGGGGGGGGGGAGTACCGTCAAAACACAGGTAGAACACTTGTATAAATATTAACATTTTAATTGTGACGTTTCAGGGTTTCAACATGTTGAAATGTATGCAAGTGTTCTACCTTTGTTTTGACGGTACCCCCCCTTAAGAATAGTATCTGGCGTGGGAAATATAATATTTATCAGTGAATGGATAAGGTTTAAGCTGAAACAAGTTTAAAAAAAACTAGGACTGCCGAGGCAGTACTTAGGTCTTCAAGACTTCCTCTTTGACCTTCACATTATGTTTGACCTTCACACAGTGTTTGACCTTCACATGCTTTTCTGTCTTAGTGGTAAACAGTAACTTGCCTATGTGACCAAATCTCATAAGGAAACTGATATTATTGCAAAGAAGTTGATAATGCGAAAAAAGTATGCTAGTTACGAATTCGTCATGATTGACTTTTTTGTTTGGACTAAGATGACGCTTCATTCAAAACAAGTTTCAAGTCTCTAGGTGCATTTTGAAAAATTACCCCATGTTAAATTTTGTCAAAAGATTTTTCCCGATTTCGATCGTTAATTGTGAAAAAAAGACCATGTTCGCGATCAATGTTTTGATAGTTTCATCAAGTCCACATATAGGTCTTACATTCCTGAATAAATGGTGCAATTGTGAGTCTAACTTTTTGAGTTATCGGCCCTTCAACATGGTCACACGAGCTAAGTCGCCCGACTTTGAAGGGTTGCAGAAAAAAAAGTATTAAGAAAATTGAAAATGTGGCTCCATAACTTTTTTCGCCACTCCTTCAGCTATGATATATGTGAGTTTCAGCTCTTAGATGCATGTACCTTCAGAGGAGAAGATTTTCAAAGATGCATGGGGTCCGGAAATTGAAAAAAGTCCAAAAAAGAAATATGGCGGCGAAAGTACTAACGCTACGAAATTGCCATGATTTACTTTTTTGCTCCAAATGTAATTGCCTATCGTTTAAAACAAGTTGCAAGTCTCTAAGTGCATTTTGAAAAAATTTTCAATGTTAATTTTTGAAACTTTGAGTGGGTCTGTGCCGTTAACGCATAATCCGATTAAGCCCAAAAGCTTCGCACGATGACACAGTAAGGTCTATCAGCGTACCAAAATTGGTCGAATTTGAAGCTGCCGTTTTGGCTGTATCCGATTCACAAAAAAAGTACAAATAATAATAACTCGGATAAAAACAATAGGTCTTCCAGACTTTGTCTTGAAGACCTAATTATATTTTTGTCCACCGCAACTGGGAACGGAGGACTATGAATTCAGTGGTGTCTGTTCGTCTGTACGTCAGGATTCTTGTTAACATGATAACTCACGGGATGACCACTACCAACACGTTTTCCAATCGTTTTATCGGAAGTATAGGTAATATCAGGGGCGTAGGAACAGGGATGGCTTGGGGCCCCCCACTTTTTTTCGAAAGGGTTTTTTTTTTTTCAAAATGACTATTTTCCCCTTTCTACTACATATTTCCCAATAACTGGTCTAGTATTGTTACAAAACAGTTACTATGCACTACTTTGAGGGTAGTTCTAAAACTACTCTGAGGGTAGAACTAAAACATCCAATCAAACAAGGAATTAAACTGACTTCAGTATTATGTCCTAATTGATGATAAGATGGGATAAGCAGCCAGCAAGTTTCCTTTTTTTTTTTTTGTTACAAAATTTCAATTCAAGCCCCCCCACTTTCAAATTCGCTCCTACGCCCCTGAATATGCAATATAAGAAGTGGGGTAAGTATTTTTAAATATCTAAACTATTTAGATTTTAATAAATTTATTAATTGAGAATTGGTTCAATAGAGGGCCACATAATTAGAGATATTTGGGGTGATAATACATTTCTTCCTTTTAATGAACTAAATAATCGTTACTGCATCAGAGGAACAGTCCTTGAATGCAATGAAATAATTTTGAATAAACATGGGAAAAACATTTTACCTTATGGAATTTGCAAACAAAACCTTTCAATGAACCAACTGTTCAAGAATTACTCTCCAAAAAGAAAGGGTGTAGGGGTTCAAATTAGCCAATGATAGAGAATGGTGCAATTTAATGCCATTCTGGGGAACAGGGGTGAAACGTTGTGTTCAGACACTTAAGCTGATGGGGATTTGAATTTATGTATTTAGTGTCCCCCTTATAAGGGCCACAGGGGCCATGCCTTATAAACTTATTTTCATCTTATTCTCCAGAAGGCCTAAAAAGCTGCTATTATAGAAACCTTAGCTAATGGTGATTCTAATTTATAGTTTTAATTAGCCTGTGTTCTGAAAAAAAAAATCAGAGGAAGTCACTGATGTTGCTCTTCAGTTGATGTCTTATAGTCAGTGATGTTACTGTTGTAGGCTTATTTGAAGGATGAGGCCTCCCCGTAAGCTGAGTGTGAGTATCAAGATTGATATGAAGTGTCTACGGCCCCTGCTGCCTCTTGTCATTGGCTTGTGCCTTGGCATCACCATGAGTATGATGTACGCTCCCTTCAGTGAAGACAGCTGTGAAACTTATGTCGCTAAGCAAGACCCTCAAGAACTTGTGAAGAGACGGGAAACTAAATCCCTTGAAGTTCAAGCTGACGATGGGTCCAAGTTTGAACCAAGGTTACGTCTACAAGAGAAACCTTCAGGAAACACAGGTGGTGGTGGTATTGGAGGAGCTGCTAAAAAACTGATAAGACCAAGATATGCTTCCACAGAACTAGGTATACTTGACAAACTGTTTGTAGCGGTAGTAACTTCCAGAGGCACCATTGACACTCTTGGGGTTGCTTTCAACAAAACTGTCCAACATCATGTCACAAAACTTGTGTTTTTCATGGATGACAAGGGTCCTTCTCTTCCACCTGGTATGTCTATTGTCAGTTTTGCAGACAAGCATCCACATCTCATTCCTATCCATATCCTGAAATACATTGCTGAGCACTACCCTGACAAGTTCGATTATTACATGTTTGTGTCAGACCGGACATACATCCGTGGGGAGAAGCTGTTTGAGCTGGTGAGCAGTGTCAGTGTCAGCCATCATATGTATATGGGCTGTCCTAAAGTTGCCAATGGAGGGGCCAAGTTCTGCTCTCTTGATGGGGGCATCGTCATTTCTCAGGTGTGTCACATCTTTACATTCATGTTCTCATAATTACGTTAAAAATGTCTTTGCAGGTTGATGGAATAATGTAAAAATAATTGTGTGTGCCAAGCCCTATGTTTTACAGTCAGACCATTTGGTCTCTTGAGAAATCTTAAATGTACCAAAGCAAAGAACCTACTACTCAGTCCAAAGTGCTTTTATCTAGTTGAAACCCTCTGGGCCCAAAGACAGAAAAGTCTAAAGGGTATCTTAAAAAAGTAAAAAGGTTGCATAGATGTTCAAAAATAATAGACAGCTTGTGAAGAGAGCCCAGACTAGTGAAATGTTAAGTCTGAAACTTATTGAATGTTTCTTGGGCTCATTTTTAGCTCATCAGGCCTAAAAGGCCAGTTGGGATGTTGACCCACATCCGTCCATCAGTCTACAGGCGTCGTCCATAAACATTTCCTATTTTGGACATCCCTCCAGAACTGTTGAACATGCACAGTGAACATGCACATTGAACATGCCTAAGGAATCAAAGTTTGTACTTTTGGTCCTGGTCCCAGTCAGTTGTAACAGGCCAAACTTTCTTCCTGGCCAGACTTTCTCTGGGGAAACTTTGGCCTTGGCCAAACATATAAATATAAGTACAAAAACCTAAAAACTATAAATAAAAACTGAGGGTGGGGAAGAAAAAGCCTAGCTAGGCCAGACATCCCCCCTGAAAATAAAGACTGAGATGGGGAATATATAGCCTAGCTAGGCCTGTATTTCCCCCCTGAAAAGAAAGACTGAGGGTGGGGAAGAAATTTCCTAACTAGGCCAGAATTTTCCCCCCTGAAAAGACAGACTGAGGCTTGGTAAGAAATATCCTAGCTAGGCCAGACTCTCCCTCTAACAATAAGTACCAAAGGTGGAGAAGGAAAAGCCTAGCTATACCAGCTTTTACCCCCTGAAATAAATAACAAGGATTGGGAAAAAATGACCTAGCTGGGCCAGAAATTCCCCTTGTACACAAATATGAATCAGAAAGTTAGCCTAGTTAGACCAGAAAGGCAGAAAAATTGCTAATATAAGTTAATATCTTTACAGAGATAAAAGAACAGGATTTGTAAGTGTTAGTTAAGTACGGTCCAAATTGCAATGAATGTTGACAATAGAAATAGGTATAGGTAGAATCAAGGGTGGGGAAAGTTTGGCCTAGTCTAAACTTTCCCCGGGGAGAAAAAAGCCTAGGCCAAAGCTTCCCTGGGGAAAGTATAAGGCAGATCTGTAAATCGTATGTCCTGTTCCCAGAATTAAGGGCATAGCAGAGATGTAACTTTGGGTAGTTTACCAAAACGAGTTGGGATAGAAGGCTCAGTCTTTGAGAATAACATTCTTGTTACTTTAGCACTAAAGTATGTAGATTTGGTCATGATCTTTCCTTATAATTATATCAGTTTTGTCATTCCTTATGATATGAGATAATGCTGAATGTAACAATTGTACTTAGTGTATGTATTTAACTTGTCTGTCAGGCCAGATTCTGAGGCTGCGATTTTGGCTCAATATTGACCTCTGTCCTTATTTCTATAATTCCGAAATGTTTTGTTTCTTGGCCATATCTCAAAAGCCATTTCATTTTATTTTAAGAAACTTGGTACACGTATGTGACCTAGTGTTGGAGTGGTGTCTTTTGCTACTTTGGATAATCTGTATTTTTGAATTTTTGTTCTGGTTTCAATTGAAACAATTTGATTTTAGTGCATATGGAGGATAATGACCTTATGCTTTCTTTTTCAGGCCATATCTCAAAAGCTAATTCTAAGCTTATCTGGCATGAAAGACCAAATTGGCTTATGGCATGGCATTTTGTTTGCATGCTTGAGTGCCCCATCCGTTCATCCAATCTGTTTGTCTGTCTGTAAACTTTTCACTTTTTCATCTTCTCCAGAACCATTGATTCAGGAAATCTGAAATCTTTTATACAGACACCTTGACTAATTAAGTTTTTAATTCATAGATTTGGTGAAGCTGTGACCCTTTATAAAATCCATATGGACCAAGCCCTAAAAATCCATTTTCATCTTCTTCTCTATCTTCCCCCCCAGGGCCTTTTCTCATGCCAGCCATGACTTGCTGAGATTAGCCCTTGCAGCATTTCCCAAACTTTTGTGTGCTTGTGGCCAAGGCTGCTGTGTCGGATGGTAATAGTCCAAAGAGAAATCATGTGAGAATTGCAACTTTTCTTTGAAGAGGGCACTACACTGAAAACACAAATTATGACTGGTTGGCAGCAAGATTAAATTAACATCTATTTCTGTCTTCTGGCTGAAAACAATACGCTGACAGCATATGTGTTTGATTATCCTTGACAAAGTTTCAAAATAATCCCTCACGCTGTCACGCAGTTCGAGCTAGCGTCCTTTTCCTGCCTCTCATCTAATGTACTTTTATCTAATGTCACCAATTATTATATATATTGACAGTACATATTATGTACTTTACATTCATGTATCATTTTTCATCATTCATGTCTTTATTCGCCGGCTCGTTACAGGATTATTCTATACTAGTGATATTCTATATTCTAGTTCATAGAATTTGGTCTTATTGTTCTTTGACCGCCTGGGTTCATTTTAGCCATTGTTTAGAGAGTTGTCAAGTTGTAGTGAAGTGATTAGTTTTGCATCATGGCTGATTCAGGTCAGCTGTCTGTAGCGCAGATTAAGCGTTTGTCCAAGGATCAGTTGTGTAAGCTATCTGATGAGTATAGGATTACTTTAGAAGAAGATTTAGGAGTTTGGCAGATTAGGGACAATATAATTGATGCGTTATGGTCAGACGAAGTGGAGATTTCTGTAATGGAGGATAATGATGGTAGTGATAGCTCAGAGGTTGTTTCTTACTCAGAGAGGGTAGAGTTAGAGGCAAAGAAGTTAGAGATGCAGCAGGAAGCTAAACGTTTAGAGATTGAGGATAGGAAACAGGCTAGACGGCTAGAGGCAGAAGAGAGACAACGGACTCAGGAGCACGAGTTCTGTCTCCGAGAGCTTGAGTTACGGCAGGCTAGCGCTCCAGCTCATTCTTCGTTTAAGATTATCGCTTCCTAATCTTGATGAGGTAGATGTAGAAGGTTTCTTCAAGCAGTTTGAAAGGATAGCTTTAGAGTTGGAATGGCCCAGGGAGTTTTGGCATATTTTAGTTCAGTCCAAGTTTGGAGGCAAAGCTACGCTCGCATTCTATGCCTTGAGTGATTAACAGGCAAAGGATTTACAGCAGGTTAAAGCTTCTATTATTCGTGCATATGAAATAACCAGTGAGGCGTATCGTCAGCAGTTTTGTTGGCAGCTTACAACGCAGCGGGGGAACCTCATCCTACAGCTAATAACCCTCATGAGATTCAGGCGCTAGCGTCTACCATGGCACTTCACCGCAATATCTTGGTTCCGGCCATCATGGAGGGTTGCTTTTGGAGGTCAACGTTGGTTTTCGTCAGCCACTACCTCCGTGACTTAGCAGTGGAAGATGTCCAGGGGCTACAGTCGTTCGGTCCGCTTGTCGTCGCCCAACAGCTGACTCGGCCAACCAGTGTTTTTCTGCCTTAGGGCTTTCCCACGGTTCGTCGTGGCGTTCCCCTAAGAGCTTTTTGGCTTATGTTATGTTCTCCCTTTACAAGGGGTTCTGACATTTGTCCATGTGTGTTTTTCCCTGACGGGTGGTCCGTTCGTCGGCCTGGCCGCCATCCTTCTCTGTCGAATTAACATACGATATAAGAAGTGGGGTAAGTATTAAAAATTTATTAAAATCTAGATATTTTAGATATTTAAAAATACTTACTCCACTTCTGGGATTAAGCCCGCCCGGCGATGTCTCACTTCCTCCCCTCAGGCGGCCTTCTTTGGACCTACATCGGAAGTATAGGTAATATGCAATATAAGAAGTGGGGTAAGTATTTTTAAATATCTAAAATATTTAGGTTTTAATGATTTTAAAGCGATTGCATTACATGTATAATGGACACCTGCTTGTAATAAAACCCAGTCTGATTGTTGTGACAACATGAGGCTGACGTTGTAATTGATGTACACATGCTATGGGATAATGGGTGTAGCATCTTATTAAAACACTTTCTTTCGCTTGGAACAATACAGATAACTAAAGATATATTAAATAACAATTCATCGAAGGTTGGAGATCTTTGGATAACTTTTAATATGTTTAAGCAGTTGTTAAAACAGCGAGATTTTTTGTTCTTTTTTCAAGAAGGAGGTTATAGGGGTGACTACTAGCACGTCACGCGCAGTGACAACGGGCCCTTCCAGTTCAGTTCAGTTCACTGGTGCTAATTAGCTGGTGTTGCGAAAAAGCCGTAATAAAGTTGTTTATCGGCCGATTTCGAAAATTTGAATTTAAGTCACTTGCAAATTTTAATACATTTTAATGAATCACAAAAGTTGCCATGGATCATTTCAGTGGAACTTTAACATGATAGCTAGATGTATAGGGTAAGGACCTGGAAACCTATACCTTGCCTGCCCTTTCAGTGGCCTCTACATGGTCTTCAATGTGAGTATCCAGCTGCATTTTGGATTCCTACGCCTGATACTTTCTGTCTGTGTCTTAGCTGATGTGTTTTTTGTGTATTGAGTGGTCATGTTAATTTAAGATAGATGGTCAACGAAGAGGAGAGTCATTGTGTGACGAAATGAGTCAAACTGTAGTTTTGACTACCAAATAGCTTTTCACTGACCCTAAATGTAAACAAAATTAAGTCTTTTGTCACTGATGAGATGTTCTTTGTCGTGTCAAGCACTACTTAACCGTAAATATGCTTGAAAATGATTGATTCTAAATTCAATAAAGTGTGCAATAAATGACGTGAAATTTATCACAATATGTTAGAAAAACAAGACTGTTATTAATATTTACTTAAACAGATGGATGACCTTATGTTAACTCTGAACACTGCGTGCGCCATTATGTCATCTAAGCTGTTTGCGAACCTCTTTCTTATTCTTTGCGATGAGTTGTTGCTATGGCAGCAGGATACATGAAATTTGTATACCTTGAGAGATGATAGTCGTGGGGTACATCAGATAAAATCCATCTGCAGTCAACCAATTATAAAACAAGTATTTTACTGTAAGGTTAGATAAAGTCTTCAACATCAACCAATACAAGGACTGATGAGCTACAATGCCTGTGACTCTATTTTTGACCATTGTAAGGAATACTACTTCTACACTGATTTTCATAAGTTTATGTGTCTATGAGGACTACGTGAACCCAGAGGGGACATTGTGAGGTTGAGAACCCTGAGAGGTGTGGGGTGTGGAGGGGTGTGATTTGTTATGAGTACCTTTTCATCAACATTGTGTTCTGTTGAGGGTTAGAGTTCAAGGTATACTTTGTGAAAATTTCAAGATCAGTGTAATACTGTGTAGTAGGCACCTTCTAGATCTCGACAAGGCTGTCCATTGCACTACGTAACAGGATTCACCTTTTCCTCTTTTTCCCCCAAAGAAATATGGTAAAATCCATAGAAATGGCAATCACTTCAGCTTTGGTATAACAGTAACCAAATTTCACATAACTCTCTCCTCTTCCATTTATTACCCATGTGCTACTTCCTACAGTGATCTCATAACAATGCGTTATGACACATGTTATATAACACTTTTGAGTGATTCGATTGGCCAACAAAGAACTTTGACATTGTCTGGACTACTTTATTCATTCATAAATCAAACATGTTTTTCATATTCAGATTTTGGACATCTCATTCTATTCTTCAAATTCTGAGTATATTATCCTAATCGTGTTGATACTTCATGATACATACTTTCAGATCAGACGGGTCTTGGAGTTTTGTTGCACAGTTAAGTCACATTTGTTTAAAGGTTAATCAAGAATATTAATTCTCAATTCGCGTAGACTACCTTGTGTCCTGGTTATGTATTAAGAGTTACTGTCCTTGAATTATAGAGTAATCAGCCAATAAACGGTTTCTAGCACTAAAGAATACCTTTGGGTATCTTTGTAGATTTTTAACCAATTGAAATCTTTATCACATACCAAGATGCAAATGATGTCTGGAGCTTGCATTCTCTTGAAGTGCGCATAGCCAGCAGTGTTCTTTGTTCTGCCATTGTTCCGTTCAGACTAAATCTGTTTTCCCACCTCCACCCTACAACCACTAGTATTTAAATTTAAATTAAACACATCCAGCCTCTTAGTTCTTTGACAGCCTACACATCAACTTCTTTGTATATTTTATAGATAAATTCAGTACTTACTTTGTGGTGGATATTTCTCAAATTATCATGTTATCATATTCATGTTCCATCATTATATTATTTGGGAATTTTCATGTGTACTTTATATTAAAGTAAGTTTTACTCCCAAAGCTTGGGTTCATCTGTTTTTGCCCTTAACCTAATGTCATGTTTGTGGTTGCCAAACATGGTGTCTGATGCTCAGACTGCTCATACAACGTTTGCCAGATATTCCTTTCATGCAGTCAATGCTCGTGAAACTTTTTATCTTTTACAGAGATCTTCCCTATCTCAGGAAGAATCAAGAAACGGACAATGAAAAATATACAAATATATATACACATCTGTGTGGCTGTGCTGTTCATGTTGGTAGTGGGCTTGGTTTGTGCCTGGTCAGCGAGTGTCCAAGCTGTAGCCGAGTCATTTTGAGTAATATTAGTATGAGTATATGAGTATATTCCCATCCAATTGTATGTAAATTCTATTGAAATCAAATATAATAGAAAAGTTCTAGAAACAGTAAAATGTCGAAAACAAATAATTTTTTAATTCCTAAAATCTTGTAAATTGTCAAATTTTTAAATGTGTAAGTTCTCACCATTGTATGTTAAACTGATTCACTCCTAAACCTACAACTATTTGAAATAACAAATGAATATGTGCCTAGATATTTATATTCAATATGCAGTCCAAGAGATTTTATTATTGATAGGTAGTATTCAGCAGCAATGAATTCATCGCCACACATTCCTTTCATTAACAGAATGACAGACACAAACTTGGATAGATGATTTAAAGGTTTCTTGCCAATTATTCAAGATAAGATGAGAGAAACAGTCGGAATAATTAACATTGGAGTTATCTTTCCATCAGTGTGATCATTGAAGTTAGGTGTTTGTTTTTTATTAGAATGCACAATCGTTTCCCAATCAAAATCGGTCGGAAAAGTACACAGAAGGCTTTGGATTTTAATTCATTGTACTGAAATCTAAGTTCATTTAGTTATCCTATATATTTTTCTGCATTCAGCTTCACAGTCAGAAAGTGAACAAAAATATTCAACTTCCAGCCTCTCAGCGTAACGCTCTTCAGAGTTCCATGTCTACCATGTGCATTGTAACACCATTGTTTGTTTTTTCACTACATTGTAACTAAGCACAACAATCACAATCTTTGTTTGTGGGTAAAATATGGCGAACACATAGACAAACACAAATAAACCTAGCTTTTTTCTGATTGGTTGGTGGCAGCTGTAAATCCCAGCGTGAATACATGAATAGACAGTATTCAAGTCAAATGAGGTTCATAGTTTGATAATACGACATGTCATGATTAAAAGTGGGATTGAATTCAAAAGTGTGACTATTATTCACCCTGAGGCTATGACGTGGTTGAATATTTGTCAGCTATTCTGTTACCTTAAAGGTACAACAAAAAGTTGTTTAAAAAACAATAAATCTCATAAGTTGGTAATAGATGGAAAATTTAACGCGTTCCCCTTTCATATCAAATTTATTTCCCTCATGAAATAATTTTGGTTTGCAAAAGCTAAATTAATTCACTCGTTATGTATCCTAAAAATGCCTTATACAGGGGTCAGTGTATTTTCTGGGATAATTTCTTGGGAGTCGCCATAAGTTAAGACCTGTCAAAGATAAGAAAGACAAACATATAAATTATAACAAGAAAATATTAAACAAGTGAGGAAATCTAATTAAAATGTGGAGCACAGACTATCTAATATGGATATTTAGCAGCCTTGGCTTAGTCAGGCTGCTATCAGTCTTTGTGTTGTTTCAATCCCCAATGTCTCCGTCCCCGCCATGCATTTGTTTTGGCTTTCACTTTTTCCCCACTAAGGTTTTCAGAACTCGTATTCATAACTACCTATTTTTACCCCATTGACATATTCATATTTAAGGTGAAAGGTGAAGGTCGCAAGGTTTAGAAATCCGTAAAAAAAATCCTTGTGAACACGGTTGCTTTAAAAGTTTTTGTGGTATGAGGCTCTTGGTATACATATCAACTATGGAAAAGTTATGAAACAGTGAAATCACGAGCAAGATTTTGGAAAAAACAAAAACATTATCAATTAACCAAAATACACACTCTTATAGAGTGGCAGGACAATATTTTTACGAGTAGCGCAGTCATGGGTGAAATCATAGGCTTAAATCTGTTGCTTTTGCCAAATTGCTTTATCTAAATAATTAGTACTTTCTATCTAACATGGCTGTTATACCAGATGAAAATTGGTAATTGATTGAATGAACTTCAATGTCAAAGGTCAAGGTCTCAAGATATTGGTTATGGCATTTTCACCCTTTTGATAAAATTTTCAAATCAGAAGTAGGGCAAACTGACCGAGGTTCGGACACCACCCGAGGTCGCCCGAACTTCGGACACATTTTACTTGGAGCTGACGCATTAATACCTGCTACTTTTGCGATCTGTTTATTGCAAAAGGTTTCTTCTCAGTGTGTGATTTTATTTCTTTCCTTTGATAAACATTAAATTCTCAGTAATATTTCTTATCGAACTTTTGCCTGGTGGTACAATTAACGGATTCAAGAAAGAAAATGGCGAAATATTTGTTAAAATGTAAATGTTGACTCTTAGATAAGGGAATGTAGGGAGCGGCCAAATATTTTATAGTGTATTCATAAACAAAGAAAAATTACCAAATAGTCCAATTATTCTTAACATCGGTACATATGAAGTGAAAACACATGCAAATATTGAGATTATGATAACATGTCAAAATGACCTTGGTTCGGACAGTTTTGACCATGGTTTGGACACTTCTTAAGTTTTCTATTTAAGGACTCCTAATACTTATATTTAACAGACAAAGTTTCGGGAAACACGAATAAACATACGACTAACACGTAAAACAATCTTATTAATTTTGAAAACATACTGTTTAGCGCTATCGGCGTTTTTAGTGTCGAATGCCTACAAATGGGATTGTGACGTCACTGTACTGTAACGGCGCATGTAGCAGTTTTCAAGAATTCAACGTCGGAAAACATGCTCTGTACCAGTGACAAATTACTTTATCCTCCCCCAAAACTATAATATCATTTTACATAGCCTATTCACTGCGTGAGTGGGGACGTTTGAAAATCTTTTCGATGAAAATTTAAAGCCAGGGATGCATTCGAGAAGAAAAGGTGCAACTGTCCGAAGTTAGGGCAGAAGTGTCCGAACCTGGGGCGAATTGATATATTAAAATAAAACCGTTATTTTCGGCTAATACTGAAATAATTATGCATATTGAGAAATAAATCAAATAAAACATTCAACTTTGTATACTTTGGTTCGAAAATAATTCCTTTCTTCAGATAGTTTTAAATATATATATAGCCTTTCAAAATATTTGAATCGATACACTGTCCGAACCTCGGTCAGTTTGCCCTAAGTTTTTGGGAACTCACATTAATGATTTGTCAATGATTACCACTGGGGATTCTTTTGATAGGTTAACAATTAAAGTTCAAGTTAGCGGATTCTGTAATAATTTAAGTGAGTGAGTGAATTAGGGTTTAACACCGCTTTCTAGAGTATTTCACTTATATTGCAGCTGCTTGTATTATTGCAGGGAGAAAGTCCGCAACACCATTGTGGCTATGCATTGCGGTGAAACCTGCAAGCAAGGAACTAGCGAACCATGGTTAAAATTGAGTTTAGCATTGAACCCAAACCTTACTGCGTGTAGAACAGTTCTCTACTGCAAACAAAGTTGACGAACTCCTGGCAGGATTCCAAATATCTGATCCGAAGCCGAACGCATGTAATCACATAAAAATGATGATCAAAACTGTAAGAAGTCAAACCAAATGATAGTCATACGATCTCAATGCTATAAGGTTTAAATGCAATTTATTGACTCTATTTATTAATTTCCTTTGGGATACATTTATGAAAATAATGCTATATTTTATTGTGGCTGTGGAGAAGGTTAAACAGAGGAAAAGTGAAGCCCTGAATGCTGTAGTATAATTAAGGGATATGATATGGTTTGGTTGATTTTCTTCAAACTCAGTGTTGACTGGTCTCATGCACTGACATTGGACAAGTTTGCCATTGCACCTGGAGAATGTTATATCATATGCTTCAACGTCAAACAATACCAAGGCTGATGAGCTACAGAGCCCATAGCATTTATTCAATTGACAAAAAAGGTGGTAGAAACATTCTATGCTCCTTTGCACACTTATAATAAAGGTTTTTGTAGCTACAATTTGCATGTATATAAAAGGGTGTTTGATTTTGCAGTCAATACTGTCGCAAGTGTTGTCTGAAATGGAATGGTGCACTACAAACTGCCATTCTTCAGACAGCAGCATCAACCTGGGTACATGTCTGCAGCATGCTACAGGCCGCTCATGTCAGGGACACACAAACGTAAGTATAATTTACTTAACTTATCTTAACTTAAGTGACATTTGTGCATGATTTTCAGGAAGATTTGCACTATCAAAAGGCATAGGCAGATGTGGTTGTATAAGTGAGAATAACGGTAGGTCAAAAGGAAAGCTTAGGAAAACTGTCTAATTTGTAACATCACACAATTTATACATATAATGGTATTTGTCCTGCAAAAAACTGACCTTTCAGCTATTACGAGTTGTCTGACAAATGAAATCATTATCTTGCACTCTATCTCTATTAAATTTGCTAGCATATTGACTAAAAGATTACTGACCAAGAATATCCACTGTTCCTTGGGTTCTATTGAATTGTATACTATAGATGCAGGGCGTATGACCACAAATATTTTAATTTAGATGCAGGGTGTATGACCACAAATATTATACTTTAGATGCAGGGTGTATGACCACAAATATTATAATTTAGATGCAGGGCATATGACCACAAATATTATAATTTAGATACAGGGTGTATGATCACAAATATTATACTTTAGATGCAAGGCGTATGACCACAAATATTATACTTGATGCAGGGCGTATGACCACAAATATTATACTTTAGATGCAAGGCGTATGACCACAAATATTATACTTTAGATGCATGGCGTATGACCACAAATATTCTATGACCACAAAGCTCTCCAAGCTTTATGAATTTGTTTATTACAATCAGTGAAGTATGATGGTGAATTGCATTGTGTGTACAGACTGTTTAGCTGTCAATCTATAGACTTGGTGACACTGTAACTCTAAATCAGTTTCACTGGGACCACGCCCACAAAAAACTATTTTCATCTTTTTCTCTAGAAGCAAGAGGACTAGAAAGCTATAACCTTGTATACAGACTATTTAGCTTTTTGGGATTATAATTTATAGATTCTGTTATTCTGTGACCCCCAAATGGTTACCCTATGACCATTTGTATTTGTTAAATTATGGACAGCTTGATAAGCTACAGATCCAATATTTGTTCTTGTTTATAAACATTTTGGATGGAATTACTATGATAAAATAAAAAATTAGACAAATCAATATCTTTAATCTTTTTACCTTGATTGGTGGACCAGTCTTTTATTACAGGAGGGAGGGTCAGGAAGAAATAGACAGCCACTAGGGTTGGGTAATGAAAAAAATTAAAAAGATCTCTGAGGGTCATTTTAAAATAGACAGTTATAAATCCATATTTTTCATAGAATTAAAAGAGGCGCCAAAACATTATCATAAAGTCTGTAAAAACAAAAAAACAGTCCATATTATGTTTTTCTTTGAGAATTTAAACAAAACTGGTTTATATCTGTTAATTTAGGAGGAATTCATAAAAACAATTCTGTGAGTCCTCTGTCATGTTCAATGTTATCTATAAAACAAAAAGTAGGAAAGCTTATCTGCTGGACTGGCAGTTTATACAAGAAGTAGAAATATAAAACGCTTTTGTTACTGTTTTTTACATTTTTCTACATTTCAATACAACCAAGTATAGGGCTGGGACGAGTCTTAATTTTTCACCTATTATCCGACCCGACCTGGATACCAATTGAGGGTAATTCTTTTAGTTTTCAACATCCTTTTGACTTTTGTTTTTTAGAAGAACCTTTTCTTTAAAGAGACAAATTATACATTTTGAATAGAGAACCGAACGTATATCTTCAATGGACCAATTTCTATTATCTAAAAATATACCTGAAAGCATACTTGCAAATCATATTCATTCAACAACATCTACTTTCTAAGAAAAACAGATTATAGAACTTGCTCAAATGATAGTTACAATTAAAAATTGCTGAGTCAGCAAAATTGTGAATTATTTCAAAATGAAAATACAACGTTTTTTAATTTTGATGAATATTTAAACAGAAATCATCAAATTTAAGAAATTGCCGCTTCATAAGAACATTATGATTTAAGGTATTTTGAGTTTTGTCACTGTGACTGAGGAGCGAACATCCTTAAATACAACATCCACCAAGTAGATCCACCACTATTGAATATATGTTTTGTTATATCCTTCCATTCATGATGAATAATTATTTATCCTTATAAAGTGTAACTTGTCTCTAAAAAAATGAAAGTCTTTAACCCTTCAAGGCCGTAGTCCATACAGGCAGTGACAAGCAGCACTGCGCGTCGCGTCATTTCCTATAATAACGCTCAAGTTAATTTTAGTTTGTGTACATCAAGAAGCGCGTCGGCGTTAAAATTTTTGAATCGCGAAAAAAGCAATTTTTTACGCTTGACCCGCTGACGCCCAGGGATACCCCCTTTTTCCGCTCTACAGGATATACCACGTGTTTTGGTTATTTCTCTTTCATATCTCCAAAAAACAATGCCTAAAACACAAATCAATGAAGAATTATTGATTACTGAGGTGCTATATGACATTGACAGCCGCCACTATAAAGATGCTGAAATGTCTAATAACTCAAATTGTATTAAGGAATGTATCAAGTTGACACATAAGTTGTGGCATGCAGCAGGTGTGAGGTTGGGAGTTACGCCCCTTGGTCATGTATGTTAATGCATTGAACGACGCAGTAACGCGCTGCCCGAAGAGAGGCACAAAGTGAACGCGTCAACGCACTGACACGCGCAGCACTGCTTGCGCGCTGCCTGTATAGACTACGGCCTTTACCGGTACATACTTTCAGCACATATAAGCGCAAGGAAAAAGTTGCTTGTCAAACCCAGTGATGCACTGTCTCACGTAACAGACCGTGGCACTCAGTGACGCTTACAAGCGCGCTTTTATGAAATGCTGTATCCTCAGTAGCACATCTAAGCGTGAGGGCGAGTTGTCATCAAAACTTACCTGTAAGAGATGAACTAACGCAGTAACAATAATAAATTCCTAAAATTCTGTAAAATTATATTATTATCTTCACTGAAAATCATTATATTTTGGGAAAAAATAGTTTTGTTGATGAATTAATTTAAGCTGTTTGAAAGAAAATTCAATTGAAACTTGCTGATGTTTCGCCACTTCATTGACACGCTAGGTGATGTTACATTTTCATCGAGTGTGAATTATTTTGAAAGTATATTTTCTCGAACCTATAACATATTAAAATCAATATTCAACAGTCTTAGATTTTGATCTGAAGATTATCAGCTGTATTTTTGATCAAATTAAACGAACTTAACTGGAAGGTCACGGTCAAACAAAATATGTCAAAACAAGCTGTGCACATGGTTTGAAATTAAACTGAAAATACAACTGTGTAAATAAAAATCTAAATATTTGCAACACTTTTCGATGAAATATTGTTAATTTTCAATATATTTTCAATCCTTGCAAAGTATGTCACTTGTTTTTAGTCGATAATAGTGAAAAGTTTTCGACAATTACAAAACGAGAAATTATCTAAATACTATTTTCTTGATAACAAGTCATAGTCAACAATCGCCTGATGGTAATTCGGCCAAACACGCTATCGTTAAAAGTTATATCTTCTATTTATTCTTAGTCATTATGAACAATATAATAACATTTTATCATCTTAAATGGCAATTATCAAGAAATTATGAATTATTACAAGATAAATATGAAATCCAAAATATGCGAAAATAACAATCTTTAATTTACTCTCGTTATCACGATTATCTTATTATTTTTTTATCATTCTTTGTAATATCGAATATTTGTTTTCATTTAATGTCTTAATCTCAAAACAAATAGTTTTAAATCAGAACAAGATATCTTCTTAAATTATATGTCGTATTGACAACGTTTCGACCACGTGCTCTGATCAGCTGCGTAGTTTACTTCCTGGTTGTGTTTTCGTAAATCCCGATATAAAATCAAATAAACGATTGCTTTATAATACATGTTTAGAAAATACAGATCATTTTGATATATATTTGATGTAGATACGATTGCATTATCACTAATTCTGGTAAACAATGAAGATAGACAATTGGACTCAACCCCTCGCGATTCACTCGTAGCTTCGTTCCTGAAACAGGTTCTGCACATCCCTCGATCAGGTACTTGTTCCCGTTCGGGAAGCAACACCCCGATCCGGAAAATAAAATCGTCTAAAATATGGCCAAAAGTGTTGTTTTTCTGTTATACGCTTTAATTTCACTTTTGTGCATCACGTCAAAGAAATCTACAGGTAAACAAACCTTTCGGCCAATTATCGGCAAAATGTCTGTGTGGAAATGGTGCCGCTCTTCGGTCGCTACCCTGTCCAAACACAGGGCCCCTTTCTTAACTTTTACACATTTTGGCCTTCAAAAGCATGATTAAAGTCAATATTCACACAAGTATTGGCATACTTGCAAGTAAAAGCCGCCAAGCAGGAAAAAACTATGAAAGCGCATTCTCCACATCTTTTTTTTTACCCATCAAAAAATTCTTACGACAAAAATAACACTTTCGAGAGCAAATACATCATAAACTTTCAGCACAATATGGAGAAAAACATCACTATTTTGTTAAATCAAGTCATATGCAACGAATTATATGAATTAAATGGGCATAATAAAAGTACACAAAACTATCATGTGAAATTCAGGTGTTCCTTCTCTCAAACTATCAATAAGAGTGATTGTTTTAAAGAGTTAAGAGTATATCGAAATATTAAAATTAATTGATTTATTAAACATTAATTCAATCATTATAATGTATTTACTTAAGTAATTCTTATTCCTGACGACTTATTACACAGAGGAGCAGGTTACTTGACATATAAAATTTGGAAAATTTAAAAAAAGAAATTAAAACTGAAGGTTTTGGAATTAATTGTAAAACTTGAGAAAATCGTTAATTGGGTGCATTACCCCCCTTTGCTTGAAACCGGAAGGAATTTAGACGGTTCTTTATCGTTACCTGCAAGTATGCCAATACTTGTGTGAATATTGACTTAATCATGCTTTTGAAGGCCAAAATGTGTAAAAGTTAAGAAAGGGGCCCTGTGTTTGGACGGGGTTGCGACCGAAGAGCGGCATCGTTTCCACACAGACATTTTGCCGATAATTGGCCAAAAGGTTCGTTTACCTGTAAATTCCTTCGTCGTGATGTGCCAATGTAAAACTAAAGTGTATAACAGAAAAACAACACTTTTGGCCGTATTTTAGACGATTTTATTATCCCAATCAAGGGATGTGCAGAACCTGTGAAACAGTACATGCCGCGTTGGCAGTGACCGTGCCTCCAGATTTTGTCAACACAAAATTTTTTATAGCAAGTTGAACATTTACAATCATTCTCTTATTGTTTTAGTAACATTAAAATGCATTGTTGTTGTTGTTTTTTCAGGCGGAAATGTACGTGAACTTGAAAGAGCTCTAATTCACTCATGCTAATTTCAAGGCATTGGAATGAACTGATTTAATTTTCCTCATCTGGCCAATCAAATAATTTATTTCGTATTAAAAATTAATTTCTTCAAATAACTGTTTACATATAAATAACCTGAGAAAACAAGTAATAAGATTATATTTAAATATATTTTAATTATTGCAACAATTTTTGCAAACTACATGATTTTCTAAAATTATACTTAAAAAAACCATCTAACTAATAAAAAACATATATTTCTGAACATAGAAAGCTAAATATATTTAATAACTCACCTGTTTCTTTGATTTTTGTCACCACATGTATTTATTTTTCACACAAAAAATCTTTTGATTCATTTTTAGAAATATACTAAATTTTGCATTTTTCTCTAGTATTGAGGCCATTTAATGGCTGTGGTATTCAAGCGACATGTTGCCAAAAAATATCTTGGGAATATGAAGCAACTTTATAAAAATATGTTCAGTATGTAAAGGGTTAATGTACTGGATACTTCTAAATCAGTTTACAAATACATATATTTTTTCTGGGTTTTTTTGTATCATATTTTGTAGAAAATTTTCTTTTCTTTCACTTAATTTTTGTGACAACCTAGTACTAAAGTTGATCATTTGCTTGTAGTTATCCCACATATCTAGTTATCTAATATTACATATCAAACTGTGCATGTGACTCTGTCACTTTGTTGAAAGTATTAAATGATCAATGATGAAAATCCAAAAGGTGAAATAAGGTAGCCTTAAATTAAGAATTAGATATCAATGCAATGGGATAACAGGAATCTGTTTCTCATAAAAGAGTAGAATTGTTTACCAGTCTGATGATTGTGACAACATTGGGCAGATAATTGATGTACACATGCTGTGAGATAGTGCGCATGGCATCATATTAAAGCACTGTCTTTTGCTTAAAATAATACAAATTAAAAAGGATAAATCAAATATGAATGAATCGAAGGTTCAAATTGTTTTGATGACTTTTAATATGTTTAAACAATACTAGTTAAAACTTCTAGATTTGCTATTCTTTAGTCAATAAGGAGGTAATAGGTGTTCACATGTGCAACTTAGCTTGTGCTTCCAAAAAGCTGTATTTAAGTTGTTTATAAGCCTATTTCGGAAAGTTAATCACTGTCAAATTTGGATACATTGTAAGGAACAGCATAGTAAATACCTGCTAAATTTTCAATTATCCCTGTCAGACGGTCAGGTCAGAGTTATGCCTTATCAAATTTAACATCTGAAATACTTTGAATGTTTTCAATGAAATTATGTCCAAATAAGGATAAATTATGTATACTGCTGAAAGGGTACTCATTTTATAACTTTTACAAAGCGTGAAAAGTGTATCATTCACAAAGGACAAGCATATGCTATATTCAACCAGCTTTAACTTCCCCAATATGCTCTTCAAGCTCTTGGCTATTTGTATAACAGGCTGATAAGCCCAAGGATATAGTATAAGCACAAAATTTATCAAACAAGTTTTCGAAATTCCTTTGTCAGAATACCTGCAGTTTGTAAACCAAGCTGGTCTACATGGTAACTGCCTCAAACAAAGAAAAGTTTTGCTAACAAGTTAATATAATTATGTTGCTGCATTAAACTTTTTTTTAACAATTTTTTTTATATTTCAGTTTCTTCCATATGGTTATACAAAAGCTGATGACTTTGATTTTGATGATGATATTGAGAAGCTACGATTGAAAGAAGACTTTAACACCTCAGTTGCAGTGTTCCCCATACCAGATGAAGCTAATCATTACAAATTGCATAGGTATTTATCTATTGCTTCCCTGAAGTTTCTTGCCAACAAGATTCAATATCAATCTCTTGAACTATTCTGTATGTGCATTTTAGCTCATCAGGGTTGAAAGACTTCTTGACTAATTAAGTTTTTTATTTATAGATTTGGTGACCCCTTGACTCCTAATAGGGGCCAGAGTGACCACACTCAAAAAATCTATTTTCATCTTCCACAGAGGCAAGAATAAATGTTGAGAATAATATGTTTGTATTGAAAAGTGTAGTTGTCTGGTATAGTGACAAAGAGACTAGCCAATTGATCACTGACAATTTAAACATGCTCATTTAATTCGTTTGAAGTTCTTGACTTACTGTTTAAAAAAGATAAAGGCACTGAGATTTGAGAAATGCTCTTCTATTTTATTGAAATCTTCAATCCTAGCTCAAGGATACTCAGTATCATTATGTTTTAGTTGTATGCATCGAGGTACGTATCATAACCTGACCCAAATATTGAGATACATATCGTATTGTGACTTTCCTGTATTGTTGCAACCCAATATAGAAGAGATTTACTCACAAAAACAGATCAAGAAGAGATTCAGAAATGACCATTGAGGCCATTGACCTTTATGTCTCAAAGTGAAATACATGATTATTGTTTTAATGAGCTTGAAACCATAATTAAACACTTGTGCACAGAAGGGGACAGTGGACCTTTCATTGACACAGATGCAGCTAGAGCAGAGTGGGCTAACATGAAAAGTAATGGTTTGCAACAGAGATTTCTTAGACACAACACAATCTTTCTGTGGAAAGTCATCGGAGAAAGTCATGCTATCCTATTTCCAAATCTCATCCATATCCCTTTACAAATGGGCCTAGCTATGGTTACCCAACTTAAGGAACGGCTCCAAAACCTAAAATTTTGCCCTGAGATTTTTTTTTGGTAAGAAATCGAGGAGGATATTTACTCAATAAAAAGGCAATGCAACAATATATCACGTCAACGTCAAATGAAATATATACCTAAGTCTAGAAAAGAGTTTTTTTCTTGTTTATGCTATTTACATGCAAAGTTCACTTAGTTTGAAGATGTAAACTAAATCTGTTAGTTACACCTGAAGGAAATAATGGATGTGCAACCATTTCAGGTATTTCTGTCAGGTGCAGCTGAACCAAACTAAATATGAGATTGCCAGGACAGCAGAAAACATTATATATCTGAGCCAGTATGCACCAGGGGGCCGTGACAGTATCACCTGGCCTGTGGGGGTGCCTGAGCCATATCGACCTAAGAACAGGTTTGATGTCATCCGCTGGGACTACTTCACAGAGACACATATCTACTTCAAGAGTGACTTCACAAACATGGAGGAACTCAAGGGTATGATTTTACATTACATCAGAGGACTACAAAAAGGGCCACTGTTTTCTCATGTTTGCACTTATCAGCAAAGTGTTCAATCTCTTTCAGTTTTGTTGTCTACATGTTGGTGCAAAAGCATCTTTATTATTTTCACTTCAAAAATACAAATTGAGAAATATTTTAATGTCTTTGGGTAATAAAAATAATAACGTGCAATTTTGCATGAAAAATAGTCTTGTATGTTCAAAAACATAATTTTCTATGTTTAGTTGTCTTCAGTTGCAGAAGTGTATTTCATCCAAATTCCTTTTCAATTATACTGATTTCTTCGCGACTACTTGGTAAGAAGTAGAGTCTATAAGGCCAAATAGACATGAGTTGTCCTTTGTTTATCGGCTGTTGGGTGTCATATGTGCCCTTTTACTTTTCAAATTATTGGGAAGTATAGTGGATAAAAGTCTGTATATTTGATCCTAACATTGATCATTGAGAGCATATAATTATTTGAGTGAATCTTATAGAAGCACCCACTCTATCTATAATTGCTATTGAGATAACAGGTCACTAGGAAGTTGATATCGTATGTAGATTTATCTTGATCTGTGTGATTTATAAAAGTAAATATACTGATCCATGACAGGAGCCCATTTGCAATTCCTTAAAAGAGTTATAAGTCATATATATTGTATTTGAAAATTGTTTTAGTTAAGGCTTTAGCTGTTGGTATGTAATGTTGACTGACTTCGGGTGTGTTATAGGTGTTGATGTATAATGCTGACTGACTGTAGGTGTGTTATAGGTGTTGATGTATAATGCTGACTGACTGTTGGTGTGTTGTAGGTGTTGATGTATAATGCTGACTGACTGTTGGTGTGTTGTAGGTGTTGATGTGTAATGCTGACTGACTTCGGGTGTGTTATAGGTGTTGATGTATAATGCTGACTGACTGTTGGTGTGTTGTAGGTGTTGATGTATAATGCTGACTGACTGTTGGTGTGTTGTAGGTGTTGATGTGTAATGCTGACTGACTTCGGGTGTGTTGTAGGTGTTGATGTGTAATGCTGACTGACTTCGGGTGTGTTATAGGTGTTGATGTGTAATGCTGACTGACTGTTGGTGTGTTGTAGGTGTTGATGTGTAATGCTGACTGACTGTAGGTGTGTTATAGGTGTTGATGTATAATGCTGACTGACTGTAGGTGTGTTATAGGTGTTGATGTATAATGCTGACTCACTAGGTGTGTTGTAGGTGTTGATGTGTAATGCTGACTGACTTCGGGTGTGTTATAGGTGTTGATGTGTAATGCTGACTGACTTCGGGTGTGTTATAGGTGTTGATGTGTAATGCTGACTGACTTCGGGTGTGTTGTAGGTGTTGATGTGTAATGCTGACTGACTGTAGGTGTGTTGTAGGTGTTGATGTGTAATGCTGACTGACTTTGGGTGTGTTGTAGGTGTTGATGTGTAATGCTGACTGACTTCGGGTGTGTTATAGGTGTTGATGTGTAATGCTGACTGACTGTAGGTGTGTTATAGGTGTTGATGTGTAATGCTGACTCACTAGGTGTGTTATAGGTGTTGATGTGTAATGCTGACTGACTGTAGGTGTGTTGTAGGTGTTGATGTGTAATGCTGACTGACTTCGGGTGTGTTGTAGGTGTTGATGTTTAATGCTGACTGACTTCGGGTGTGTTATAGGTGTTGATGTGTAATGCTGACTGACTGTTGGTGTGTTGTAGGTGTTGATGTGTGTCATGCGGACAGACTGTACGTGTTGATGTGTAATGCTGACTGTTGGTGTGTTGTAGGTGTTGATGTATAATGCTGGCTGACTGTAGGTGTGTTGTAGGTGTTCATGTGTACTGCAGGCTGACTGTAGGTGTGTTGTAGGTGTTGATGTGTAATGCTGACTGACTGTAGGTGTGTTATAGGTGTTGATGTGTAATACTGACTCACTAGGTGTGTTATAGGTGTTGATGTGTAATGCTGACTCACTAGGTGTGTTATAGGTGTTGATGTGTAATGCTGACTCACTGTAGGTGTGTTATAGGTGTCGATGTGTAATGCTGACTCACCTTAGGTGTGTTATAGGTGTTGATGTGTAATGCTGACTCACTAGGTGTGTTATAGGTGTTGGTGTGTAATACTGACTCACTGTCGGTGTGTTGTAGATGTGCATGTGTAATGCTGACTGACTGTAGGTGTGTTATAGGTGTTGATGTGTAATACTGACTCACTGTCGGTGTGTTGTAGGTGTGCATGTGTAATGCTGACTGACGATGTTTAATGCTGACTGACAATGTGTAATAATGCTGACTGACTATAGGTGTGTTATAGGTGTTGGTGTGTAATACTGACTGACTCTCTTTGTGTTGTAGGTGTGGACAAACAGGATGTGCAAGAGGTGGTGAAGCTCTCTGTGGACCAACTCAACGATAAGTACAAACATCAGTTCCTGTACTCACATCTCATAAATGGTTACCGGCGCTTTGATCCCCAGCGAGGCATGGAGTATGTCATGGATATAGCACTGAGGGATGTTGCAGACACAAACAATGTTGTGGACAAACGGGTACACCTTGTACGGCCTTTGGGACAGGTGGAGATTGTGCCCATGCCATATGTCACTGAAAACACACGTATCAATCTTATATTGCCAGTAACAGAGGAAGACAAAGATGGTGTTGGAAATTTCCTTGATTCATATGCACACACATGTTTGGATTCAGGCGACAACACATACTTGTTGATTGTTTTCATTTACAAGCAAGGTTTTCAGGATGACACCTTTGCTGTGCTAAAATCAATGATCTCCTATTATGAAAAGAAATATCAGAGTAGTGAGAAGATTGCATGGATATCTCTAATGAATAACAGCTCATATATTTCAGACTTCTTCGTTATGGATGAAGTTTCCACAAAATTTCCAACAGATGCATTGCTATTGACGTGCACTGTTGGAATGGAACTTGCAGCTGATTATTTCAACAGAATACGTATGAATACAATAGAAGGATGGCAAGTATTCTTTCCCATAGGATTTTGGCAATATAAGCCAAATCTCATTTTTGACAGAAAACCGTATCCAACTGCAATTGATATTTCTGCAAAATCAGGGCATTATGATCCAAATTCCTATGAACACAGCAGCTTTTATAATTCCGACTTTATTGCAGCAAGGAAACTCATGTCTGCATATGACTTGGTCAATGAAGGAATTTTTGAGATGTTTGTGAAGTATGAAAATGTGCATGTGTTGCGTGCAGTCGAGCCAGACCTGAAGCATCGGTTCAAGCACTTTGAGTGCTCTCCAAGCAACCCACAGAAGGTGTATGAGCGGTGTCTTGCGCGAAGGGCAGTTGGCCTAGCCACCAGAGGACAACTCGCGAAACTTGTTTTTGAGCACCAGGACAGACTGCAACAGGCTAACATTATGCAGGGACCGGGACAGGATCCAAACATGGAGCCCTTTCACTCAGAGAACTAGGGCTTAAATACACTACAAGAAACAAATGTACAAAGTATCTAAGAATTTCTAGAACCTTTCTAGATACATTCTAATGGTTTCCAGAACATATCAGGAAATTTTCTGGAACAGATCTTGAAAATTTCTAGAAGGTATCTAGTAAGTTTCTTAAAATTTTAGAAATTCTGAGTTTTTATTTTTTGAGAGATACACAATTTTAGATTTTTCTGAAACTGTAAGTGCTTGAGTTAATTAGCAGAGATTTAATGTTAAAGTTTCCACCATCTCCTGCGCTAACAGACTGCTACGCATGGCTAACATGCTTCTGAGCTTTGACATTTGTTAGCTTCCATTAAGAAAGGACAACTTTGTACAAGTAATATAGTTTTTCTCTAGGGTTCTATTGTTGACCTTGGCATTTGAGTTACTGTACTTGGTATGTTCAACCCTTCCTGTTGTTGATTGTTAATTATGCTAATCTCATGTCAACAACGTTAGTCGGCATAAAGCTTTGCCTTCTAAGGTAATCGTCTTTTTGATTTGGTTAATATGGAGACATATAAAAAAAAATTTATCACCTCAAAGGAAAAATTCCATATTTCTTATCTATGTCTTTATTTTTATGCTATCTGCTTCTTTTCTTTATATCTACTTCTGATACATTAATCTTTCATGTATCTTCACTTTAAGTGTATCTACTTAACTGAAAGAGTGTGTTTTAGGATTTTTTTATTTTCCTATGTCCTCAAATAAGTTCAAATCGCCTACCTTTATCCCCCAAATTCCCAAATTCTGCTATTTTAATGTATTTAGTGATAAATGAAAAACGGCCATAAAAATGTTAGGACCTTGAAATTCTGCATACATTTTACATGTATATTTGTTAAAGGTCCTAATTAATAATACCAATCCATATTTACATATTTGTCTGCTGTAAATAAGTTTCCAAAATTACGTTTGAGTCATTGACTCGTGTCACTGTCCGGTTTTCGATCACAATTCAAGACTTTAACCTGTTTTATTGTCACTACACTGAACTCATAATCACTAAGATGCTAATCTTTTTAAACAACCACCACTTCTTGGTAAAATAACACTATTTATGAAGTTAGGCATATGTGACTCCAAAAACATACTCTGTGTCTCTTAAAAGATGTATGATACAAAGCTATCGTACCTTTAAACTAATACATTGAAAAAAAAATTTGAGAGGATGATGTTGTATGTTGTATTATGCTCTCTGGTTAGTGAGCTACAAGCATGGTTCCTATTGTTTCCAGACTGGCATATGAATCTTGCATGAATGACACGCTCAATAGATATATTAAGATAATCATTATGTTTCTGTATATGTCGACCCTAATAGTGTAAACAAACATGAAAAGGTTGCTTTCATGCAAGAAAGAAGTGGATTATCCATTGATTTGATTTGTTTTCAGATTCCATTTTCTTTAAAATTGCAAATTCATATTTCAAATTGCTAAACTTCAATAGCCTGTTTATTCTATGTAATAATCTTTTCCAATGTATTCATTAAATCACCATCAATGAAGCATTTGATAGGAAAATCGTGTATCGTAATAGGTATCAATACTCATTCGAAGAAGCATTCAACAGACCGCAGTAACAAGATGCTAACTTTATTGATCTTAAAATAACACAC
The DNA here is from genome assembly GCA_921293015.1 of Phorcus lineatus. Taxonomy (NCBI): domain Eukaryota; kingdom Metazoa; phylum Mollusca; class Gastropoda; order Trochida; family Trochidae; genus Phorcus; species Phorcus lineatus. The sequence continues at coordinate 22,661,784 of OV121092.1, forward strand.
CTTTCAAAATGCAAATATGTGCACACCGCTATTCTGTGTCGCTTCACAACTATAGAATAAAAATGTGCTTGTTACATCATTAGAAATGTGCTTCATAGAGCGTCTGTTGTCGTAAGCAAAGATGCATATGGCTTGTATTAATTATTGATTATAGCTCTGAAGTAGTCATGTTATACATATCATGCATTACATTATACATTATGATTCTGCTCATCTGATTTACAAATGCTTTTTATTCATATGTGCATGCTTACATGACTTATACATGGCGTTGCCCAACAATGGCAGAGGGGATTTTGAGGGACTGAAAAAAGGTTTTTTCCCCCCAAACAGGGTTTTTTGATGAACGAAAAAAACATATGTTTAATTGTTATACATACAACCATTGCTTTGAATCGTAAAATATTGACTAATTTTATCTGAAAACAATATGAAAAATGAAAATACATGTAGTACTTATTTAACATTATTTTAATACATATAGTTTTTTAAAATGCTGTTTGTCACACTGAAGTTATGTTTAAATTTTTATAACAAATGTTTTCCATAAATGACTATGTTTTGTTTACAGAGTGAATTATCTTGTGACATATAAAACTCTAAGAATCAATAAAGTTATTTCTGTTATATTTTCTAATGCAAGTCTATCATTGAGGATATCAATAATCATCATGAGAAGTTTGTATCTCTCATGCAAAACTTTTCTTTTTTTTATCTTAATCAAATTGAATTATCATTAAAATGTTGTGCCATGATTAATCTGACTTAAAAAGTTGAATGAAATTATTGAGTAAATTTTCATTTGGAAAATCTGAGACAGTCACTTTGAAAGTTTAGAATTGCATATCGTTTGCAATAATTTACGAATTGATGAGAGGACACTGTTTGAAAATGCACAACCTGCAAAAATAAATTTGTTGATGAATGGCGGTTTATTGACAGTGCCTGTTTGAGCTACTTTCCTTCACATAAATTTTATCAGAATTGCAAATAGTAAATGGTACATGCCTTATCAAATAATCAAAATGATGTTTTCTTTCCAAATATTCTTCCTAACAACTCTTAACTTTTTTTCTAATCACCGATGTACAATAACAACAGGCTGTTGCGATAGTATTTTCCACAAAGATTTGTTTCAATTTCAGGTAATAATGATGAATAAGTTTGAAATTTTCTCACATCAAATATTTAAAACGGGCATTTGGCATAGGTATTATACCATATATAACAAGGCTTTTCACAAAGGCATTTTAAGCTCTGATGTATATGATATTATAAACATACTCATAAGGTGACATCGGTTAGTATCACAATGTATTCATAAATGACCTACCTCCCATTCAACACTGGACTGAAGCAATAAAACTGGCCTTTCATTAAATGTAGTAACATAGATCTAATAAAGAAGGTGACAGAGACTTAATTCCAGTGTTGAATGGGAGGTAGGTCATTTATGAATACGTTACGAGTGATACTTACCAATGTCACTTTATGAGTAAGTTTATAACATCATTTTTATATATATATATATATATATATATATAATGAACTTTAAATTTCAGTCCACTTGTTTATAAATTTAACAGGCTTATAATATATATAATAAAATATAATGTTTAATAATGATTTGTGTGCTTTTCTTTAAGACATATCACTCTCACTGTCCATTCATCATGGCATGTTATTAATTCTCGGAGCAGTATTCTCAAAAGCCTCGGCTTGTTTGCCTGTCTGAGTACATTATTTTGGAATAATTATTTTAAAATCATATGGTGAAACAGTTCACATGCCACTGCCTCCTGCCTGACAAACTGGCCTTGATGATTAATCAAAACAAGGTTTCAAACCACTTGGTCAAATCAAAACAAATAATGTAAAGTATCCAGTCATCAATAAAATTATATTCGAAGCTAGTGTCATCTGAGTATTCTAAAAGTTTGTTTTGCTTCATTTGCAACCTTCTTCACCTTTTTACCCGTTTCTCATTCCACATGGAAAAAAGAAAGGATATCATGGAGGCGATAAACCAGCTGACGAGGAGAAGATTTTGCAAGCACTGTGTTTACACAATTAAATTCTCAAAATTGTAGATGTGCTAGCAAGATTGGTAATTGAAGTAAAGACCAATCTGATTAATATCAACAGTGTGCCGAGTAATAAAAGTTTCAAATATATTTACATGGTTTAGGGCTCTCCTCTCTACAGGGTCTGATCACAGCCACAATTATGTAGCACACATTCTAACGTAAACTCAGCTATCCAATCACAATGCCTCAGGCATTTAGTATCAGTAGTTTGGGCCAAATAACTTCTTTTAAATTGAATTTTGTGATTGGTCCGCTTATGACTAGGTTTTGTCTGCACAAAGCTATTGTCAGAATATGCTAAGTGTAGATGTGGTCCAGTGTTTGAAACTTAAATAAATCTGCCTCAGGCCTTAAGGACCGACAGGTTTGAAAAGCTGTTGGTCCTTATACAAAACTGTCGGTCGTAACATTCTCGGCGAAAACTTACCTTCAAAATAAAAAAAACTAAAATGTCAATATTTTAGCTAAGTGTGATTTATTGTAATGTTTCAGAATTTGGTTGTTTACAATACATTTTCCCACCATCACATCCATGTCACAATCCAACAGAGGCGATGGGGGTTTTGAGTGACTGAAATGGGGTTTTTCCCTTCTCAATGGGGGTTTTTAAGGTCTGAAATGGGGGTTTTCCTTTCTTTAGAAACATATATGATTTATCGTATTTAAAAATAACAACGCATTGTTTTACAGATAATTTATATAGATAATATCTCATTATTTTCGGATAATAAATTCAAACCTCAATTCAGGAAATTTGGTACTAGCTTATTATAAATATAGTCCATACATTACTATATGTTTTATTTGAAAAATAACTTTATGTTGTGGCATGTAATAAAATCTATAAGCATCAAGTAAGTTATTTCTAACATATTTCATAATAAGTCTAAACAGGATATCAATAATTAACATGGTAAGTTTGTGTCCGTCATCCGAAATTATTTTTGTTATTATTATCTTAATCGACTTAGATTGAATGATCACTTAAATCTGGTTTCATGATTAAACTGACTTCAAAATAAAATATTCATTGAGTAACTCTTCATTTAGAAAATCCAAAGTCTGTGATCTTCACATTGAAATTTAAAGATTACAGATCTTTTGTTATTATTTACGGATCGATGAGAGGACGTTGTTTACAAATGCACTTTGATAAACGGCGGTTTATCGACGGTGACTGAAAGAATGAGCGCGTTTTCTTCACGTAAATTTAACCAAAATTTAAAATAGTTTAATCGTACCTGCCTTATTAAAACATCACTAACATGTTTTGTTTACAAATATTCTTCCTAAAAAGATCAATTAGATCGTGTTTCTAAAACTATATGTACGAACTGCAAAAGTAAATTTTACTAGTTGGTCGATAAATGTGGTCGTGATATTTTATGACAACATATTACCGATATAATAAAAAATGTTTAAATAAACCATAATCTCTTTAGCAGTTACTCGTATTTTATTTAAATAAAGAAAAATAAGATAAATGCTTATATTTGTTCTTATATTACCTGACGAAAGACAATCGAAAATATTATCATGGACACGAGAGCATAATTTCAATGTTATCTGTCGTTTATGAAATGCATTGATATTCCAAACGGTGTTTCCTTATTATAGCTTCTGTAAGTTAATGTCGACGATTTTGGCATTCATTTTTCGGTAAATAAAGCGATTATTTAATTTTTTGAAGTTTGGGAGGTATGTTGTCGATCTTTATTAGTCTATCATATTGATATTGTTTTAATTCAATGTTCATTTAAACGTAAATTATCGCGTTTCTAACAAATATTTGTTCTAATTTCGACTAAAATAGATTTGTAAGTTTGAAAATGTGTCAAATCAAACATTTTAAATATGTAACACGGCCTCAGAAAAAAAACATTCTAAACACTTCTCTTAAAATCGGTTCAGAACATAGTATAAGCTGTTTCTTGATAGCTGCAGGCCATAAGGGCCAACAGTAAATCAAGTCTGTCGGCCCGGCTCTGTTTCAGTCGGTCTCGGGCCTACGGACCGACGGCAATTTCGAACACTGATGTGGTCAGACCCTGTCAAGAGGAAAGCCATAGGCAGAACGAGTTCAAATCTTGTGATAAAGTCAAAACTTTTAAACTTATATTCCTCAGAACATTGTTGATTTTAAAGACTAGAGAATATTCTATATTTGGTACCTTATCATGCCCAAGATATAGCTACAATTTAAAGCTTCATAGAACAATAATCAACACCAATATGATTAAATTTACCATTTTACAAAGCTTTAGAAAATAATCCATTGGCTCTGTAGCTCATCAGGCTATCTCTTATTAAGTTTACAAATGGTCAAAGTGTCACCATTTCAGGGCACCCTTATTTTTTGTTATTATTGGTGTTATTTCTACCGGTATGCAAGATGTTGTCTGAAAAAAGACAACAGAAGATTTGATGGTGGGAACCCTGATATGCCCATATTTGGCTATGCCAATTGCTAAAGGAGAATTTTGTTAAGATAATAGAGAAATTGTCAGCTATGGGCATATTTATTCCGTGACGTTTGGTTCGAAATGTACAAATTCTCATAACCAAGGTGCAAAGTATATCCCCACAACCATGCCATACACCAAAATGATCTTTTTTGTATAATGACTCTCTGCTGTTTAAATCAAACAGATATGTGTAAAATGACAATATATTTATTCAGCTTTGAATAAGTGGCACCACTACACGTGAGCATGTATGTTCTTGGAAGCATTGTCCTTGGCGTCTTGAGTTATGATTCAGAAGAAAACCAGTCCTGTTGCATGCAAGTTCACTTCATATCCCACACTCAAAACACCTCCCCACAATGTTTTAATATTAGTCCTGCTGCATGTTAAAGTTCGAGTCATTGTTGATGCAGAGGAGTGGTCATGCCCCGGGGGTCAGGCACGGAGCCGCTTGGAGCCTCAAGGTTCACCTGAAGCTGTGACAGCCAGCGCTTTGTGGAGTTATCATCCTTGAGACACGCAGCAAAGGTGCTGTCCTTGAGTTGGTCCGGGAGGCACTGACGCAAGGCTTCACACGCTCTACAAGCAAACATAACTTCCTCATCACATTGTTCCTAGCTTACCATTTACTTAACACAAATCAAAATGGATCATACTTGAAATGCAAATAAAATATTTTCAAGATCAAAGTTGGGTAAACAATGAAACATATAAATAGAACCATTGCTTCTGTAGCTCTTCAGGTAATCTATAATTTAACTTACAAATGGTCACAGTGTCACTATTCTAATCTATTAAAGATCATCCCCATTATCTCAGGAGTCTGTACACAAGATTTCAGCTTTTGAGGCATTTGTATCTGAAAAATATTATAGCCTGATGAGCTATAATTTCAAATGCTATCTATAATTCATTTTATAAAAAGCTGTCGTAGGATCACCCAATCCATGAATTATAATCCTTGTCAACTTTCTATTCTACACAAGCTTTTAGCTTTTAAGGCCTTTGTGCCTGAACCTTGTGGCTCTTATTAAGAGGCCATATGATTGTCAAACTTGTAAGATATAATCCACTAGTCAAGGCAACTGCACAAAAGGTTTCTCCTTCTCGAGAAGATGAAAATAGGCCTCAAAGGCATGACCCCAGTTATCAGAGGTCATCATAATAAACCTTAAATTTGCATATATATATAAATATAGTTTGTTCACATGAATCAAGTTTCCTTTGCATTTGACTTCTGGAGAAGACAACACAAATAGAGTCATGGGCTTTGTTGCTAATCAGCCTTTGTATTGTTGATGTTGAAAACTAAGATACACACCCATTAGTTCTCTAGGTGAAGTAGATTACCAAACTCAAAAGTAAGTGCATTAGAAAAGATGTCTTAACATGAAATTGTAAGAAAGTTTATATCATCATATCATTCCTTCACTCAAGATAGAAAATAGAAAAACACAGGGTCTCCAAATCTATGAATCTTAATCCCCCTCAGCTTTGGAGTCTAAACAAAAGATTTCAGCTTTTCTAGATTATTTCGGGAAAAAAGAGACAAAAAAGGTGTTATGGTTGTGGCCTTCGGGGCTCTTGATAGTGGTTACAAAGTCATCAAATCGATAACTAAGAATCCCGATCAGTTAAAGAATCTTGAGTGAACGAGTCTGTACAAAAGATTTCACATTTCTTGGTTATGGAGTAGAAGGTGAAATAGTGAAATATTTATGGATTGACGGAGAGACAGACAGCTCACCAGGGCTTTCAGGCCAGCTAGCTTATAATCCAATTTTGATAATTTTGTACAGTGTCATGACGAGTATATGTTTTCCTTTTCTTCAAGTTAAATATAAATAAATAAATGATAAGATGTTAAAGTTGTGGAGCTTTAAGTAAAAACCTGAAAATAAACCAGCAGCATAAAGGTTCATGATTCTGGCCTTTAACTCTTATGTTGCTGAATATTATTTTGACCAGTTTGGCCCCCGTGGCTGAATTTTCCAGCACTCGCCTTGCTACCGTAAAAGCGTAACTAGCACCCGTGGCTGAATATTCCAGCACTGGCAGGCGCGACAGTTTTAAAAACATATGGTGTGTTTACATGGTGAAATACGGATGTTATTTTCGTGTATACAAAACGAGTCGACTAATCCCGTGTCACAAATGGATGGTACTTACCTTGAACTTATTTTTATCATACCTAGAGCGGTTTCTATAACCGAAGTAAACTTGTTTTTAATTCGAGTGCCGTGACTTCATAAATTCTGAGAGCGCATATGCGAAATCAATACAAAACGGAAGACGAATAGTTCCTCTTGACATCGATATAAAAATTATTACAAAAATATGTCTAGAACGAATTTTACGATTATCTAAAAATTGTCTATATTTCAAACTTTATAAAATCATTTAATCACTGAGTGCACAGACAAATTATATACGGAAATGAAGCTAATTTATTTTTATATTTAACGATAAATTTCATGATGATACGCCATTCGAAACAGAAGACATAAATTACGAAAGCAGGGTAGTGATAAACCCTGATAACGTTCTGACCCCCACAGTAATATTACTAAGCTAGTAGCCACGGTCAAACACACGCGCTCAGTGTGTGCAGGCATGTAACCCCGCTGAAAAATACACTCACGAATTATAGAAATTGTCTTTATTTCCAACTTTATAAATCAAGTTATTTGCTTTGCATACATGCAAATCATATATATAATTGAAGGCAATTTATTTGTCTTTACTAAGAAATAAAGATAACAATCTTTTGTACTGTAATTAGAAGTTATTACCAATGAAACGTGAGTATAGCTAGTGAATACAGTCTTCGACAAGTGCCTTCCGGCAACATTTATCACATCATTTCCACACAATTTATTTTGATGCAAATATGTGCAAATTACACATGAAAATGAAGGTATTCATTTCTTCTTTACGATGATATGAAAATATGGAATATATATAGTTTGCAAAGATGTTACCCTTATAGGTATTTGAGAACAGATTTTGATCATTGCGACATCACTTAACGCTCCTTTATTGTTTCGTTGTAATTTGAAAATTTTACATAGAAATAAAGACGATCCTTTCCTCTTTATTGTGATATAAAAACGTTGATAATACGCTCTGCCGATAAATGGATAGGAAGCGTAAAAAGCAGGTGAAAAAATCCCTTCTCAGTTAACAAGATATGAATAAAGAATTGCCTGTTTGTGCGATGCTGGGCGGGTCTTTACTGATTTCCTTTTACATACCAATTTTATATGGAAATAAAGATCACCCTTTTCTCTATATTTTGATTTAAAATATTTAAAAAGGTGTGATATAAAGTGTGAAAAAATGGTAAAAACATAATGAATAAAGAAAAGTCACCTTTTCGCGGCATCTTAATTTAGACAGCGCATATTAAACTTTTATATCAAATCAAAGACAATTATTCCCTCTTTATCACAAGGTTTTCAATTACAATATACGCCTAGCTGTTGAGAAGAAATGAGCGAAAGAAAGACACATGTCAAAATTGCCGTTCAAGTGACATGATTTGAATCGAGGAATTAGCCTTTTGTGCGGCGCTTGCTATGTCTTTATTTATTTTTGTGCATGTAAATTTTTTACATAGAATGAAAGACGTTGAGCACATCATGAGAAAAGGGTGTGAGAAAATGGTATAAAACTGAAAATATGTAAAAAAAACCCAACCTTTTTTGCAGCACATGCTGTATCTTCATTTAAGGTAGTGTAGTTATGTATTTTATATTGAATTGAAGACAATTTTCTTCTCTTTCAAATGATCTAACTGATGTTGAAATCCGCCCATGGGTTCAGAGCATAGGGTGTGCGATAGGAGGGTGTACGTTTGGTGTGAGTGCACGCTTGTATGTAGACGATAGCTCGGTAAGCTCGTGCGACAGGGTAGAAGATGCCCTTAGGCTATAAGCACGTGCGGTGGGGAGTGGGGGAAAGTTGAGTGATTTAAACGATTATTTTCGGTACGATAAACATTATATATATGTTTGCATAAATTTCGGAATATGTGCCCGCATTATTTAGAACACCAACGAAACAAAACACGGTAGCTTAGCCACAGCCGGAACGAAAATACAAGTGTTGAACTGAGACTGCTGCCATCAATCCATCCTTTGCTACTGAGAACCACAGCGATAATTAGTTAGTGTGAGAAAAACTAAGTGTGCTACTCGCATCTCGCTAAGGGGTCATGCAGGCAAAGCTAGTTTCATCCCGGAATATTCCGGGCCCCGCATATGAAGTGTCAATATTAGAATAAAATAGATCATAAGATAAAATTCTATTTCTCCTGTCTCCTCTGCTTTCAATACCTTCAGCAACATTTACTACTACTACATTTTTTATAAAGCTCGCAATTAGTAATCTGATCAGAGTGAAAGAGAAGAGAGTTTGAATGAGAAAGGCAGTGACCTTGGGTTGTCAGAGAGTCGGAGGTAACACCGGACCACATGCTTCAGCAGGCGTGCGGATGGCTCCTTCGATAGATGCAGAACCATCTTGCCCTGTAGCCACACACAAACATAGCACCTCATTACAATGACAACATACACACTTACTCTTGAACTTGTGATAATAACATTCCAGTCAATCAACTGTCAACTCAAAATGGTCAAGAAAGTAAATAGTAAACTGTGACAGTCACTTCATTTCAAGTTCATTTAATATTCATCAAGCAAATTGCATAATTGGTGCACTGTTTGAACAACTATTCTTAAATGAAGTAAAATTCAAAAACTGAATTAAATTATACTACAAGATAATGGTTTTGAGAATACATACCAATATCATTGCAACATGCGAGAATCTCTCATAGGTCTGGCAAATATAAGCAAGCCCAGTTTCATCTAAAAGTATTTTTTGCAGAATGAATGTAGCTACCTGAAAGTAAAAGACAAAATCTACATAATTTTAGAAGGAACCATTTAGTGGAAAATCAAAATAGGTTTTAAGGGCATGGCCACTTTGGCCATTTTTAGGGGTCACAGGGTCACCAAACCTATTAATCATAACTAGTGGTGTAACAATTTATTGATAGTATTGATGTTTGCATTATCTACTATGCCATACGAGTGCATCGATACAAAACACATTTTGATAATAAATCAAGATATTCATATTGTGAGGGTCCATGAGACATTGATGTATTGCCGAGACAATATATCCCAATTCTATTAACATAATTTGCTTCAAACACAAAAGCTGACAAATTTTCATCCTACATTTTCATCACATTGATTATAAAAAAACAGAAAATATATAATATTTCTGATGTGTAATACTAAATTCCACAGTCTCTCTGAGTTTGTGATTTCCATTCATGATATTTTTTGCAGGTTTAAATTGTAGCCAAGTCATAACATTACTTTTTTACGTCCTATGTAGTCTATTTTAACAAACTGTAGATAATCGACATATATATTGTATCGTAACCAAGGTATCGTCATGATAATAATCTTGCAGATTACTTGGCAATACTTTCATGATATATTGTCTCTCCTAATAAAAAAGGGATTGCGATATATCGTCTCGACACTAAGGCCACGATACATCTAATCATAACCCCCACTAGTCAAGGAGTCAGTACACAAAACTTCTGATTCTTTGAGTCACTGGTTCTGGAGAAGTAAAAAAACACAATGCCCTGCCATAAGCTCATCCTTCCTTTCAGGCTTGATGAGCTGAAAATAATAACCACTGCAACTGGACTTAGTAAGAGTAGTATTGTATCATGCAATGTTTCCTTTCTCTCTATGTTTCCATGAATTCTGTAAATAAATGTCTCAAAGATCAGCAAACTATGGCACAATCATTCTTTCAAGCTCTCAAAAAGGAAATTGACCTTAAAACGGAATGTTTTACAGCTCATGAACAGTTTAAGACTTGCAATTTGAGCATATGTTATCAAGGGACATCCTAAAGATACACTCTGTGATCTTTAAGATATTTTATATTGTTCTTAGTTATGATATTCATTCAAAAACATCTATCATATTCACCCCAAACATATGATAATAATTAGTTTTCAATGAAAATGGAAAAGCACCCTTACATTTATAATGTACTGACACAACCAAAATCGCACATACCATTTACCTTCAATAAACAATACACTGAAAATTTATGTTCTTCCTACTAGGTAAGTAAAGCACCCAAATCACCACAATACAACAGAATATTGAATCAAGTGGTGGTTAAAGAAGTTGAGAATGACCACATGCTCCATGCTGAAAGACTTTGATCTAGACCTTGGCTTGCAGATGGCTCAACTTGTGCTTTCTCTATGGGTGACGATTCTACATGTTTCCATTGCATCTACTAGATGATGTTTATGAGTCCATGTGTGTATCATGTGTGTCTGTGGAAAAAGTTTGCCTAGTTTTCTGCTTTTGAGCAAGTGCCTCGTTCCTGCTTCTGAAAAGGTGTGAGAAATGTGGGAATCCATTGTGCAGAACCCTCATGATCGTAAAACTTTCATGACAATTTTTCATTCCACTCTACACTGAAAACAGTTGATTGTTGATTTTAAAAAATGGCAGATTCCACCTGTTTGACACTGTCATTATCAGTGGCTGAAAGAGGTCAACCTGGTATTGCAGCAGTTTCAACCGATTTCTGACCACATTTAAATTGGCAAAGCCAGTGTTTTACTATGTCATACAATGTGGTATCATCCCCCTAAGTTTGTTTTATTCCGTCAAAGGACTGCTTTGGTGTATGACCTTTCAAGTAAAAACATTTGATCACTTCCCAGTACTCATCTGGCTTGATTGTCATCCCAAATTTTCATTTAATACTTGTCAAAGACATAGCTCTAATCAGACTACAATAACACATTACCCAGTCAGAGGGAAGTCTTATAGAATTGATCATTTGTGGAAAGAACCTAAAAAAAAAAATGAGGGTATATTTCTGTAATGCCTATATATTGGCTATAATGCATGTGGATCTTGTCACATGATAATGTAAATCTTGCAATTTTTTTTTTGAGTAACATTTCATTAATGCCCAATTATCCTTCTTTATACTTACTGTTTTAGATAATTCACTTCCAGATTCCATTATTCGCAAACATAAAGGAATGATTTCAGTATTGAGGAGAAAGTTAATTACTTCCTGCTCATCAGTCTGAAAATAAATCATACATATTGAAAATAACAAGAACACAAGTAATTGTCACAAATATGACAATTCCCCCTGCTGCAATCAAATAAGCTAAACTGATTGACTCACATCTACCAAGTTTCTACACAGCAGTGAACTTTTCATGTTGATTCAGTTGTTATTATCATTATGAAAGGTACTCAATAATCAGATTTCAAACAGCCTAAACTCAGGGCCAGAACCATCTGATCATTAGAATACTTAAAGTTACATTTCAATGTGACCACAAACTTGTAAAATGATGTCTTGTTCTTGAAACATTTTATTAATAAGTTTAAAGAAACCATAGATAATGTTTATCAATGTTACCTAAACAGATAAATAAAAAGAAACACAGTAAACAAACAAATAGCTATAATTAAACAATGTTACATCTTAAGGTCAAGGTTACCTGAATGGACTGGCGTCTGGGTACTCCTATTTTAAAATCTGATACCAAACATAAAGACTCTGTGGCAATGATTCATGAGATATAGTGCTAACAACAATCTAAAAACTGGTCAGTCTCACAGTGTCCTTGTAAATGAGGTCAAGGTCACTCTAATGATCTGGTGACCCATCAAATTTGCAAGCAGTTTGTGCATAGGTTCATGAGATACATGTTAATAAAATGATAAAAACTGGTCAAAATTTATTAGTAACCTTGAAAAGGTCACCCAAATTGACTGTCTGCGTATTGCCCATATGAAGACTTGTACCAAATTTGAAAGCTCTAGGTGTAGCGGTTAATGAAATATTTAGCTAACTAAAACAGGATGAGATACAGAGCTGAATACTATGTCCCCGCTCTGAGCTTGACGGCAACAGGAAAAAACTTACTTTGACTAAGGCACCGATAACTCCAAGACTTGTGAGACGAAGATACTCAAAGGGTCTGGTTTTGCTAACAGTGTGGAGGAATGGATACAGGAACAATGGAATATGAGCTGAAACAAATACATTGACATTCACTCTTCAAAAGCATATTTTATACCTCTTGAAACATTTGCCATCAAAAAGATTTAATTCCAAATGGGGCAAGAGCTAGAGCTAAGAGGGAGGAAGTAAGGACATAGAAAATAAAAAGAGATGAGGACAGAGGGTAGAAATAGAGCTATTCTGCTGGTCAAAGTATGTCCATACACAATTTTATCATTCTAGTAATTTTTACAAGTCACCACGGCGCAGCCAGGGTGGTATTTAAAGGCTCTATATATATACTCCATAATGAGACAAGAGATAAGTGATATCACACTTAAACATAAAATATTCAGTCTGCTGTCTCTTACTGCTGAGAATATAATGTTATTAAAAACAACTGTCACAAGCAGCTGACATTCTCAGATTTATCAACTGCAACTGGTACAATGTCTTTAGGTATTATATATTTTATCACTCTAAACTTTTCCTATGGCTGTCTTAAAATTAAAGATTCCTTAATACAATTTTACTGAGTGATTTGTCATTTGCAATGTTGTAAAGAATAAAAGAAGGAAAACTGTTTAATAAGGAAACCAAAATGAAATGAATTTATGCTGGGAAATAAAAACACCAAATTCTAAGGAAATAATTTCAAATCATCTTTGTTATTTGTTATCAAGATACATATCAAAATCGCCATATACCAATATCATAGGCAGAGAAGACTGCACCATTTCATTTCTTTATCAGTTTTTTTGGGCCCCAAATTTAATATAAATTATTTTATACATATAAGTTGACCTTTATGTATGTCAGGATCTCTGATGAATTTGACCATCAATTGATCAGCCAAAAGAGAGAAACCTGAAGCATATCAGGTTATCTCTAATTCATATTGAAAATGGTCACAGGGTTATCATATGAGCTGCCACAGGATCACCAAATTCATTTAATATGACCCTCATCTGCTTATAGGTCTGTAAAAAAGATGTCAGCTTTCTTAGCCTTTTTAGGGATGATGATGTTTTCAAAATGAGCTCTTTGTGACCCTTAGGGATCAAAGGGCAACCAAATCCATAAATTAGAATCCCCATAAGCTAATGAGTCTGTACACAAGTCTTCAGCTTTCTAGGCCTTTTGCTTCTAGAGAAAAAGATGAAAATAGGTTCTGAGGTCGTGGCACCTAAGAGAAAAAAAAAGTCTTTCTGTGTCAAAATTTTACAGGAGCAAAAAATAATAAAGACAAAGCAAGCGTAGCATAAAAGGCTAAATTTTCCTCTTCTATCCTTGTGAACTGAGTAAGGATTTTTTCATGTAATTTCCTTTAGTACTTCACATCTTTTAAACCCCTTTGCACATTTTGATTACTGTTAGATCAGGATTAAGAAGAAAAGGTTGCCTTCAATTTCATCTGAAACGTGTACAATCAAACAAAGATTATTGATACATTTAGTGACACAAAAAGGGCAACTTTTGCACTTCATATCTCCGTAACCTTATTATGTATTCCAAAAATAAGAACTTCCCTAACGAGGAATTCAGAAAATGGTATCAAGGTTGACACTATTAGCACAGCATCGTCGTCTGTGTTGTCAGCGTCTTTTGCAAAGTCGTGTAGCCAATCATCTGACATTTAGAAAGTGTCCGGCACAATTGGAATAGGACCGGATCTTCGAATGAAGGGCTGGGATGAGGTTAAAAAATACCATGGCCCGACGCCCGGGTACAGTAAACTTTACATGTCGAGCAACTAATCAGCACACTTCAGCTTACCCGTGAGCAAGTAACTAAACTATTTTTAAAAACTTGCAACTTTTTGTTAATTTTGTTAATTATGACACATATGCATGTATATAGAGATTATTAAATAACCAAGTGTGCCATATGACATATACGAAACGAGTGTCAAATGTTGTATTACTCCACTTAAGTTTTGTTAGAATTCCTTAGAAAATAATGAATTTTGCTTACGAAACGCATGAGTAGAAACTAGGTCATCGCACACTGACAGGAAATAGTGCAAAGTTAAGTCTCTACCTTCTGTCTACAAAGAGAAACATATACTGGGAAAATGGTATATGACCATATAGACACTGCTTACACAAATAGCCAAACTGTTATACAGCTGTGGAAAGATAAACGTTAAATTAGCATAGTAGTGATGCGGCCATTTTAAACGTGTTGTTCAAGCAAGATCGCTAGAATGAGTTATTCAGCTGAAGATAAATGACAAAAAGAGTTGAAATTCAACTTTACATGTTTAATAACTTTGAATATGAATATGGCATCAACGACGAAACATTAGTGTTTACAAAGGAATTTATTCGCCACTGACGAGAGGTTGAGGGGATGTTAGATTCACTGTTATTTGGCTTGATGTAGACACATGCACTCAGTCACATAAGCACCCGACCCGATAGTGATTTTGAGTAAAACTCTCAGACAATAACGAGGAAAAGTTCATATTTGTTGACATTAGTATTTTTAGTGACAATTTATTAATATAGAATGCGTTTATTGACTCCCGACTTGTAATTTCGTCTCATCCTGATTGAAAACTTGAATGAAGTAAACACTTATGAAGAAAGAAGTCCTTCATCTCTTTCACAGAGGTCAAGGTCATATTTCATCCAATCATCTATGCCAAAAGTGATATGTGCACATGTGCTTGTATCGAAAATATTAACTCGCTTACCATCAACCATATGGATAATAATCATGTATATGTTTACCCGATATGATCAAAATTAAGTAATTAAACTTTAGAAGTTGTGGGCCAGACGGGATTTGAACTAATTTTTTCACATAGTTCCCATTTTCTTTTAAAAAAGCAAAAGTTTACAAAAAAAGTTAATTTTGACACATCATCGATATCATATATCTGAATTTCCATGACAAATTTGAAGTGAAATGGTTGATAAGTTACAAAGTTATGAGCAGGACACAATGGACGGACAGACAGACGGACTTTGCCGATAATAAAACCTCCTCCTTCTCGTTACGTGGGATAATAAACATGCGGCAAATGATGCGACTAATGTTGCTAACAGGATGGTTATTAAAATCTGTTTTCTATTAGTTGCTTCTCATATCATTTCAACCAGTTGGATGTTGAATGTTGTTTGTGCACCCCTACCAATCTTTTGCAGCATTTATCTTTTGAACCGGAGGACATACTCTTTACATTTTTTGTAATTAAAAAGGATAATAAATTGTTTACAATTCCATATATAATACATGATTGCAAGTTCAGAATTAGGGATATATGCAACTGGAAATAAAGACATTATTGGGATACTTGTAGACACATAACTAGAGGTCTTTTTGTACACATTTTTTATATTGTAAAGAGCAATATTGTATCTTGAATTCCATATGTGAGTTTTATTTGTGCGATCAGATTTAATGATTATATTTTACTCGAAAACAAAGACAGTATTTAGATTGTGAAAAAAAGGTTCTTGGTGAGATAAAAATTTCTTCAAAGCGTCGGTTATATATTGTTCTTTTGAATATGGGATTTCAGGGCTAACTTTAAAATATATATAAATCGGCCACTTTCATCCGAAACTTGCCCTGTGAACATAACATATATTGTAAAAACCGCTTCATCTCGAAGTGCTGGAATATTCAGTGTCAGGGGCATAAATGGTAGTGAGGCGAGTGATTGGAAATTCAGCTACAGGAGAAAAACTTGTTTTTCGGGCCTGGCACTTGATAGTTATCACAGGGTAACAAGAATCCCCATCAGCTAAAGTATATGAAAATATGTTTTTAAGGCATTATCAGTGGTCACAGGGTTAACAAATCCATAAATAAGAATACGAAACAACTAAGGAGTCTGAACATAAGGTTTCAGCTTTCTAGGCCTTTTGCTTCTGGATAAGAAGATGAAAACAAGTTTTAAGGGCGTGGTCCTTGTGGCCCTTATTAGAGGTAACCTAATCTATAAATTAGAATCCCATTAGCTAAGGTGTCTCTACACAAAGTTTCAGCTTTCTAGGCCACCTGCTTCTGGAGAAGATGAAAATAGGGCGTGTCCCTGGAGCAGTCAAAGTGTCATCAAATCTATAAATTAGAATCCCCATTGTGTCAGCTTTCTATACATTTTATTCTTGAGTATAAGAACAAAATAGGCTTTTAGAGTGTGATCTCTGGGCTCTGTAGCTCATCAGCCTTTGTATTGTTTATATTCAAGACTAAGTATCATACCTGTTAGTTCTCAAGATGAAATACATCACTAAAATTGTCAAGTGTCAGTGTATAAGAAAAAATGTTTCAATGTTAAATTTGAAGACAATCAGTTAAACCATATCATATTCCTTAAACCATGACACAAAACAGACACAAACATACAAACATCCTATCTCCTTCTGACTCCCAATTTGCTGTCCACCCATCCCTTATTATCATCAGAAAAAACCCATAAAAAATCGCAATGATATTAGGTTTCCATATGCCTGTCCATGACTACCGTGGCTGGTTAACTTCAAACTTAACTAGAAATATGTGCATGTGATGCACAGTGATGTCCCCCTTCCAAAATCCAACCTAATCATCTTATTGCCACTTAAAACACAAACAATCCATACCAAACATATCACAAGTTTAATGGTGCATAAGGAAGAGTTTTTTATATTTGTCAACTTCTTTATTGTCGGAAATGTGACATTTGATACTCACACAGTCATCAAATATTATAATTAACATCTACAGCCCCCAATATGCACTAAGTTGAAATTGTTTCCATGGGAACCAAGTAAAATGAAAAATTAAGATTGTAGCAAAAGGCACCACCCAAGCACTAGATCTAACCACATACCAGGTTTAGTAAAATAATACTCATTAGATTTTTAGATTTAGGTTGGAAAATTACCATCCCCCATAAGTTCAAATTGTTTCCATGGAAACATGAGAAAAAAAGAGTAACCTAAGTAGCAAAAGGCATCACTCCATCACTAGATCTAACCACATACCAAGTTTCGGAAAAAAAATATTGAACGGTTTTTGAGATATGGCCCAGAAATGAAAGCATCCTCTCTATATGCACTAAATTCAAATTCAAACCCCTTGTATTCTTTATTGTCTTAATTACCTATCTGTACATCTTATATATAATGACTGTACCCATCATTTTTCCCATATGCTTGATAACGGTATAAGGATCTATACCGAAACGTCGCCACTGTGTAATAAAGAAGTTGTATATTCATATATCATTGTCGTCTTTAAATTCAAATTGTTTCCATGGAAACCAGAAAAATATTTTAAAAATTGAATAACCATAGTAGCAAAGGGTACCACTCCATCACTAGACCTAACCACATACCAAGTTTTGTAAAAATAATATTGAATGTTTTTTAAGATATGGTCCGGAAACGAAAGCATTTCGGAATTACGAAATTACGGAATAATGGAATTACACAAAGGGAACTGAAAATGCTTTGCGGGGGACATAACAAGCTATGTGATCGACTATAAAATTGTTGACCATTATGTTTATAACTTGGCTATCAATTGTGCTACAGACATGAACTTGGGCTTGTTTGAATCCGTAATACCACATCATTATGACTATTTAACAAAACTTTCTAATATGGTTAGCTTTTTATAATTTTTAACCATGACACACCAAATGAACCCCTGCCACACACTTAATGTTGGCGTAGGACAATCAAAGTTACACATCTTTCTTTCAATCCTACAAAGATTATATTCTCAAAATTTTAGATCCCTAACATTTTGGTCTCAAAAAAAAGGTGAAAGAAGATTTGAGGATGGGTACTCTGGCATGCTCATAGTTGAAGGGGATCAATACCAAATCTACTTACATTAATCTTCATGGAACATAGACATTAATCTAAAAAATTTATCATCCTAAAAAACAAGTTTGGGTTTTGGTGAATTACCATAATTATGCACCCATGCAACTCCCATTAAATTGGAGGTAGGACAATGTAATTAAACATCTTAGTTAACAAAGATGATAATTTCAAAATTTGAGATTTCTAGCATTTTGGGTTTCTTGAAAATTGACAAAAGAAGATTTGAGGGTGGACACCCTGCTATGCCCATATTTGAAGGGAGGTCAACACCAAAGTAACAAATTTGAATGTTCATGTCAGAATAATTCCACTCTTAAAATTCAGCCTCCAATGCCAATTGGTTCTTGAGAAGAAGATTTGTTAAGATTTTAGGCAAAATATCTGCTAAACCCATATCTAAGGGGCTTTCAAACCCATATGTACAAATTCTAAAAAATCTGACTCCAAGCTACAGTCCCATTAAAAAAGTGTAGTGATTTTTGAGGAAGATGATGGGAATAAATTTTTAGGGGTTGGCCCTGATCTAATGGTTATAATCCTCACAAGATTTAAGATTCTCACAGTCACCTGTTCAAGAGAAGAAGTCTATGAGCAAAAGGTTTTGGACAGACGACGCCAAGCCGTGCCATCATTCAATCGGCCTTACAAAGCCTGATGAACCAAAAAGGATTATTAATCATTACCCTGCAGAAAAGCTGATCTTGTCTCTGGATGTGAAGCAACACACTGGAGCAGAGCAAGAGCGTTGCATACTCGGTTGGACTGGTGGGCCTGCAAACATTTAGACAGATAAAATATGTATCTAAAAACAACAAAGATAAAACAAATCTATATGCCGACAAAATTTACTAAAATAGATCTATTGCTCACAGAAGCTAAAGATAGAGATACAGCACTAGATAAAATTCTTTCAAAACTGCAATAGGTACTAATTATTTAAAAAATCACAACTAAGAACAAAGATTGACATGCCTATAATGTTTAACAACTCTAACCTTTATCTATTTAAATTAGTGGAAGTAACATTTAATGCTATAGCTTCAAATTAAACGCAAGTTTTGTGTTGCGTAGCGGATATGATACACCAAATTTTTCCTATTTGAAAAGGAAGTGAGGAAGATGACATATGATAGAACTTGTATCTTTGATGTTTTTGGTCATGATTTCAAAGAAAAATTGCACATATGAGCTGTAACCACTCAAAGATACATCTACACTCAATTGGTAACTTACATACCAAATTTGAAGTTTCCAAGTCATACAGTTTTTTAAAAATGCTCCTCAGCGCAATATACGCCCAACTACGCTGTTGTGTGGATGTAAACACAAAATAGGCAGCAATAACAAGCCTCTTAAGAACAAAGAATGCAGATACTGTTGATAAAATTACAAAACAAAAATACAAAACATCTACACATATCAATAATAACAAGTAGCTGACATTGTCATCCCCTGCAAATGACACAGTGTTTTTAGGTATTATATATTTTATCACTTTTAAGATTTTTCTACGACTGTTGTAGAATTAATGATTATTTGATATTATTTTGCTGACTTATAGTTCATATGCAATGTTGGAAATAATGAAAGAAGAAAACTGTTCAATAAGAAAAAAAAGAAATAAAATTTTGTTTTAGGAAATTACTAAGTAAAAGGAAATATTTGCAAAACATATTTCTGAACATAATACACTTTTAAGTCCTAATAGACAAATAACAGAGGCAGAGAAGACTGGATCACTTCAGTCTTTTTTAAATTAGTATTTTTGGCCCAAAAATGAATATCTTAATTGATTATTTTTCCAATCTATCTTAACTATTTCTTGATTTCTGTGATGAATTTGACCTTAAACTTGAACAATTTATGATCCAGAAATGAACTTTCTTTCAAATACATCACCTTTGTAAACATATTTTAAAAATCATTTTTTTGTCATTTAAAAGAATATTTTCAAAATTAAATTTTTAAATACGTTGAGCACATGATGAGAAATAAGGTGTGAAAAATGGTATAAAACTAAAAATATCTGAAAATCACCTTTTTCACGGCTCATGCTGTATCTTCATTTCAGGTAGCTCAAATTTATAATCTATATCGAATTGAAGACAATTTTCTTCTCTTTCAAATGATTCCACCTGTATTGACATCCGCCCATGGGTTTAGATCATAGGGGATGCGAAAGCCTGGTGTGCTTTTGTTGTGAGTGCGCACTCTTGAGCAAACAATAACGTGTGCGGCTCTCAAGGGGAGAAATAACTCATATAGCAAGCAGGCGGGTAGTGGGGGAAAATTGAACGTTTGTTATGCATATTTTCGGTACAATAAACATGACCAATATCTATAAAACTTTTGGAAATTATGCCCCCATTATTTAGAACACCAACGAAATAAATTGGCGGTTTAGTGAAAGCCGGATCATAAATACAAGCATTCAAAAACACGACTGCCGTAAAAAAAATTCTGGGATTCGCTATACCGTAAAATTGCGTTAATTAGTAAATGTGTCAGATTCTAAGTCCGGTTTCCGGGGTTCGCTAAGGCTAACTGCAGCGTAGTTTAATTTCATCCCGGACCATTCCGTAAACCACGGCTTGAGGGTTAACACTGGATACGTGATGACAAATTTCTACTCACTGTGAGGTTAGGTGGATTTATGGCTGGATATATATTGACAATTTCTTGAAGTAGAGCTGCAATGGTACCAAAGGAATGCCACAACATAGGTGCCAAATCTGGTACTACTTCCCTCTTCTTACTGAAACAGTGAAACATCAAAATCTGCTTGTTGGTCATATAGAACATGAACTAATGAAAATAGAGGCATTCACTCTGTTGCTTATCAGTCTTTACATGATCTGTATTTGATTTTGTAGAAATGAATAAGAAATAAAAGGTTTATAATACATTCAATGAATTTTTTAATTGCATGCAATCATGATCTAGCTAGCTGCTGATCAATTTATGTATGTATTCAAAATTTCATCATTTTTGTAATTTTTGTTATTTGATGAAGTATGAAATATCTTTAATGAAGTGATTGTTATTAATTGCACATTTTCCCTCATACATTTAATCTTAATCTCAAATCCTGTTAAAATGCAGTAAGCGATTAAGATATCAAATTACTGCAAACAACTGTAAACATTCCTAAAGTTCACTACCTAGCTAATCTCTCCTAATATTTTTAAATTCTGTTTGGGCTGTTTTCTTTCATCAAAAGGAAGAATTACCTTTTTGGAATTATCATCATTCATTTAACATTTACCCTCATATATTTAGTCTTAATCTAATACTTACAAGATGCTATAAGTGATTAAGTGATTGGAAATCACAAACCAACATAATTCAATTCCAGTGGTGTTATGTTCCTTGAAAGACACGAAATATCTCCATAAGACCATGTAAATCATAAGATACCATGTGTCCACAAGTTTGATATGGAGATATATCATGTGTTCGAGTTAAATATCAATCCCGCATTTGAGTTTGATATTTAACTCAAACACATGATATATCTCCATATCAAACTCGTGGACACATGCAGTTCGAGTTTGATGCTTAACTCGAACACATGATATATCTCCATATCAAACTCGTGGACACATGGTAACGTATTTATCTCGACGAGGACCCTTATTTTATGCTTTAAATAAGGCTTGAAAGATTGGATGGGTCAAAATGGTGGCTGATGTTGTCAATGTTATTCTTTTATTTATGAATTTACAAATATGATTTTTATATCATCGTTTAGAGGACAAAAAAGTATAGTCTAGTACTGTGCCGCGGTACTAGATGGAAAATACGGATTAATGAACTTAAAAATATAACAAGTATTGTGGGGCTTTTTAAGTTTTGATTGTTTGGTCATGTGACCTCATGCACAGGGGCGTGTATCGCTTAGAAATAGCTTTAGAAAGACATATATACCCATAGACCCTACCCTACTACTATATAAAAGGAAAGGGATGTAACGACCAAACCACCCCATGCTCGAACAAAGTCAGTTTTCGCATCCAAAATAATTTTTCTGGACAAATTGTTCACTACGATTCGAAAGCTAAATGATTTCCCTACAAAACGAGCTATGGATTGTCAAAATCGGGTAATTATTTCAAAAGTTACATGCAACGACGCCCCGAAAATCGCTACCGCCAGATTTTCAGGCCAAAATCCCCACTCACGAAAAACAGCAAAAACTCACCGTTTAACATCGTTTATTGATTCCAGCAATGTTGACAACACCAATGTAGAGCTCGCTTCGATCGGCGACATCGAACTACATGTTCACAATATGAGAACAGCACCTAATTATTATTTCTACGAGTGCTAGCAGACATTATATAAAAAAAAATCTGCCTTGCGGTTGTCTTGTCCACCATAACAGTGGCCTTGACATTCATTTGACCTCGTAGCCGCAGCAAATAAGTAAGTGAGCGAACTCCGAACTCTGATCGAACTCCTCACAGTCCTTTCAATACCATGTTTGTAAACAACATAACGTGGTCGAAAAACGTTTAGGATTTTTAGACGTGTCCACCTTACCACAAGCAACTGGAGCTGTTATTTTTTGGAAATTAGTCACATATAGTAATTTATGAGAGCCTTTTGTAAGAGTTTAAATTTTTATGTCTGAATCGGCAAAAGAAAAAAACGATTCTCCAACTCCAGGCGCTTCGAATCACTTCTCTCCGCTGCTGGGAATAATTAATGGACCGATGCCTTCAAATTGCGAAGCCTCTATCAGGTAAGCATCGGCGTATACGATGTTTTCACTGATAATTATATTTTTTTCTTTAATTGCCATCAATCTATCATTTTAACATCAATTTATTATTTTACTTTAGTGATTGTTTATACATCTAAACATCATAAAAAGTTATTTATAAATGTAATTACTTTGCCAATATTCCATTAAAAAAACCCCAATAAGACAGGCATAATTGATTATTGATTTTAGATGAAAGTGCCATTTTTTTTAACATTTAACAATAATACCAACTTTATCGATTAGGTATGCATACCTTTTGAAAATTTGAAGGTGCTATATCTGTATATGATTATAAAATATATATGTGAAACTAGAATAGGTAAATGATAAGTTAAATTAAGTTTGAAACCATTTTAACAAAAGTCTATGTCATGATTTTTATTTTGGATTTCAGATGAAGGCATGTCACAGACATAAACAGTGAGTATTTGATTGAGAATTCATGTCATTTTAATGATCTGGTTATCAATTTGATATAACACCATCAAATGTATTTACCAGCACTTCTATTTATAAGCTGCTAAATATTTGATTTTTATTCAAGACTGTTAGAATACCTGAATTATTTCCATTTTGTAATATCATTTTTTTACATGTAGATAAAAGATTGAGCCTTCCATATTACACTTACAAACTGATGGTGACAGCTGGTTAATAGCCTTCTGGCTTTTTGTAGTAAATATCAAATATATGATCATGTACATATCTATTCATTCAGGTAAAAGTTTCTAAAGAGAGTAGCAGAGCAAGTATGGTTTTAATTTGACAAGCACAAATACATGACGTAGCCTAGAATTATCCAAACAAAAATCAATTTAAGAAATAAAGCGATGAAATGTACATTGTTTAAAATATAGAAGTGTTTTTTTCAAAAATGATCCTCTCTTCGCAGGCATATGTCTCAATACAGGAGGAGAGAGTGTGGAGACACTTTTCCATCATTATTTGAAAGTTCCAGGTAAGCACAACAGCCACAATCTAAAGATTTGAATACTTTTTTTAATTTTCTGTTAATGTATTTCAGCAGATAATGTAGAGTTTTAGATATATGCCACTGAGACATGATCCATTTGAAATATGTTTCTCAAGGTAATTTTTTAGATATATTATTTTACCATGAGTGAGAAAAGGGAAGACAATTGTCACAACAGGTTTAATGGGAGAAGAGGTAGTGGAAGGGCCTAACCATGGGGGGGAGAATTAGCAGATAACAAGGGGGCTTTAGGGTTATTGGTTAGGTACCATGTCTCAAGCTGTTGTTAATGCTGTATGAAACTTTTTGGGTGAAAAGTGTCACTTTGTTTCTAGAGTTTGATTGAGCAATTCTGTAAAAGAGGCAAAAGAAATCCAACTTAAATTTAAAACCTATTTGTTTCAGCTATCTTAAAAGCAAAATGTTGTAATCATAGATGTTTATACAACACACCTTTACCAATGTAGATTATGATTAACCAAATATTAAGTTCCATGATTGTTTGAATTATGAGAGCAACCACTTTGACTATACTTTGTTATTTAAAATGTTAGTTTGTAACACTAAATACAATTAATATTGCAGTACTTGAGGAGCTATAATGACAATGGAACAATCTTTTTTTGCCTCATATTTAATTTGGTTCCAATTTATATTTTTCAGTTACAAGATTCGATATCAAGAGGGGACAGTTTAATCTGGAGAATATCCTTGCTGCATACATGGAAAAGAATCTCTAATACATGGACACTCTTGAAAATTTTCTGCTATTGTAATTCAATAAAATCTTCAAATAATATAAATAAATTGACTATCAATGAATTTATTTGTGAGGATTCTTTAATATGTTTTTGTATATATACAGACATACAAGTGAGTCCCCAATTAAGAAAACAATACATTTACTTTCATCACTTATATCCAATTATATTGATTGTATTGCATTCAATTGATTCTTATTATTTGATATGTGATCATTATAGGTGCCATTAACCTTCAAAGAACTCAATGTGTGTTTTGGGGAGTATAAAATAGTTATTTCATGTGTTTAATACATGAATTTCTAGCCACCTATGGATAACACCTCCCTTTTCAAAGTTTTAGTTTAATACCATTAACCATGAGTAATTGTTAAGACTTTGCATAACTTAGATGATCAGTAGGTTGTACTTCATAAAAGCCTTTCATGATGTTTTTATGAATATTTAAAAGGTTGAGTTGGTAAATTTTAAAGGATGTTCCATACTGAATACAAATACTTTTATGACTATAATATACACAATAATAGGCAAGGAAAGTTTATTTTGGCACAACTTGTAATGAGTGCTTAACAGTAGGTGAAGTATGGGCTACAAATCAAATCTGTCTGTTTCGTGCTGGATATATAACAGATGATGTACAAAGAATGTGTTTTTAGATTTTCAATTATAATTTCTACATCAAATATTCAATGCCAATTGAATTAAACTGCAACTGATTCAATTTCACTTTTCACCTCATCTAGCCTGACATGGGACAGTGTCCTAATATAATTTTGAGTACCAATTCCTTGACTACTAAGGATCTAAATTTATTAATTTGGTGACCTAAGAAAGGCCTCCTAAAACCTATTTTCATTTTTTTCTCCTGAAGATGATAGTGATGATCTTCTAATGAGGATTCTAAACTATATATTATATATCTTTGTCCCCCACTAAAGTCACACAGGTCATAACCTTATAAATATCTTCTTCTTAAATAATCTTAATAAAGCTAAGAAAGATGGAATATTTATATGCTCCATAAGCGATTGGTATTATAATACTATGGTCTAGTGATAATAGATTTTAAAGCCTGATCAGCTCCAGGGTCATGACTCTATTCTTTTAAAACTGAGAAAAATATTACAGAACTGATGTGCCTCTGCGCCTGTGAACCTTGTAAAAAGGTTGAGTGTGTATCACTGTTAAGGTTTGTGTTATTATATCAAGCTCAACTCAAATTAATTTCAGTGAGCATAATTAATTTCTTTGAAGTGTAAAAAAGGTAGAGACATCATTTGATTACCATTACCATCACAGACATGTTTATGAAACTAAAGAGTTTATTGCTTGCAAGGCAAACAAATTCTGGACATTTTGGGGAAAATGCCCCCATACGCAAATATTCTAAAAAATATAACTAAATCAGATTTATTGCATTTGAAACAGCAATTAAAGATACAAGTACTGTGCCAGTCTGGAGATCTGTCACTTCAGACATGCTTTTTTTGACCTTATACATAAAAAATATACTGATCACTTTCAGAATGCAATTTATTCTCTTATTTATTGGACACACTGTTAATGTTTGTTCCTTTATCGGGGAGAGACAGGCCTTATTTTAGTAAAAAGATACCTATCATTGAATTCTCTCTGCCAACAGGACTATTTGTTCTCAACTTAATCAATTCACCTTTTAATGAGGCATAAATATCTACCTTTCAACTGAAGTTATAAGAAAAGTTATTTTTTCAACATGATTATACATAACTGTTAATAAGTTTTAATGCAGCATGTTGTAACTTAATTTGTTTTTGTTATTTTAATCTTTTAACTATGAAAATCAAAATTGCTTCCAATAAAGAAAACTAAGGTAACCTTCCAAGCGAGGCATTGCATTTATGCCCCTAACCACCAGGGTGGTTGAACAGTATGAATTACAAAATACAAGTCATTATCAATGATTGCTATCCACATCTTTTATAATTTACATGATCTCACTCCTGAGCCAAGCCAATATTGATAAAAAAAAATATAATTCTGTCTGACCTCTGAAAAATAAATATCCCTTTTTTTGTTGAACACAGTTTTGATAATATTTAAATTATATCACTATTGTTTGAAGAAATAAAATTAAATCACCTATCTAATGGTAAACTTATTTTATTAAATAATGTATCTGAACTGCACATCAAATATTCAACATGGAAGTAGTTTATCTAGAATTAGGAGTTGCTTTCAAATTTGCCTTTGAGATTCAAACCTCTTTACAAATTGTTTTAATTTTTGAATATTTTCTTTTCCAATTATAAAAAATAACTGAGTTTTAAAAATATATGCTTTAATTTAGAAGGATAGCAAAATATATTAAGTTAATGTAGGTAACAGGTTCATATTATATATGCCATCACTTTTTGGAGAAAAAGATCAAAACAATATTTTTAGGTAAACCGAGTAAAAGTTGGTAATATTCTTTAATAAAACATGAAAAATCATACTAATAAGTATATTGTTCTACATAAATTATTTAAAAAAATTATTGTCAATTAAATCAAAGGTAATGTTTCGTTTTTCTAACGATTCGTTTGAAATTTTGACATTTGCCAGTCGACTAATTACATATTTCTGGAACGTTTAAAAAAAATTATAATTTGACCCATAGTTATAAAGAACAAGTTTATTTAATATTTTGGACTCATTAAAACACACATGACTGGAGAAGGGAATTTAAAAGAAAATACTCAATGTTAATTTCTACCAAATCCTTTAATTTGTAAATTTGCTGCGGCTACGAGGTCAAATGAATGTCAAGGCCACTGTTATTGTGGACAAGACAACCGCAAGGCAGATGATTTTTTATATAATGTCTGCTAGCACTCGTAGAAATAATAATTAGGTGCTGTTCTCATATTGTGAACATGTAGTTCGATGTCGCCGATTGAATCGAGATCTACATTGGTGTTGTCAACATTGCTGGAATCAATAAACGATGTTAAACGGTGAGTTTTTGCTGTTTTTCGTGAGTGGGGATTTTGGCCTGAAAATCTGGCGGTAGCGATTTTCGGGGCGTCGTTGCATGTAACTTTTGAAATAATTACCCGATTTTGACAATCCATAGCTCGTTTTGTAGGGAAATCATTTAGCTTTCGAATCGTAGTGAACAATTTGTCCAGAAAAATTATTTTGGATGCGAAAACTGACTTTGTTCGAGCATGGGGTGGTTTGGTCGTTACATCCCTTTCCTTTTATATAGTAGTAGGGTAGGGTCTATGGGTATATATGTCTTTCTAAAGCTATTTCTAAGCGATACACGCCCCTGTGACCTCATGTATACGTTCCACCTTGGAAACGTTCGATTTGAAGTGGCAGACCGCCGTGAAAGGAGCGATTCAGTTTGAATGTATCGGATGCATAGAACATGCAGGCTCACAATGTAAAAGTTCGATATGAATGAAAGATCGGCGATGACCTCAACTAATATGTGTAAAGATTGGTTTTTTAGTTCACCATTCCAATCTTCAGCTCACTGATGGACAACCTCGCTACAGGCAAGTTAATGACAAGTCTTATAACTTGTCAAGGGTTTTTCCCACGAACCTTTCATTTTTACAAGATCTTACTTGTTCCAGTCCAGAAATGAGAAAGGATTTTTGATTAGTGGGAAATTCACTGAGCTAGTAACGGTAGGTTTAAAAAACCCAGCGTAGTGTAGCCTTTGTTTACCTAACAGAGGGCCAAGGGAGACAACTCTTGGCAGTACGTCGTCTGTTACTAGTGTTGCGCGTGACCCAGTTTAACATAGAAAAATATACCTACGGCACGTGACCGCTTTTAGCCAATGAGTAGCCGACATTGCTGTCCAAGTCGAGATAAATAATGTTATTAAACTGCAGATTAAGTCTTCTTTATGACATTGGCTCAAGTTATGTTACCCAAAATCTCATCATCTAAAAACTTTTGCTCTCTTAGCGTAGAATACAAAAATAGAGCCATTGGCTCTGTAGCTCATCAGTTTAAAATAATTTGAAAGCAAATAATGATATAAAAGAACTCTCTGGAGATTCCTTAATCAAGGAACTCTGCATCCACAAGAGAAACATTATCAAACCTGGTCTGACTGGCCTACCAGTTAACAAGTCACGCTACGCTTTGCAGTTAAGATTGGAGAAGAAAGGATTTAGGATTGGCTTATCAACAGGGATTTCCCCTTGGGCAGCGCACATTCCAGTTTGGTATCTCTGATTCTCAATGTATAAGAATTGGATTGACTTGATAAATTATGTTATGAACTTTGCAGTGATGACAAACGTATAATTTCTATTGTACAAAGAAAAGGGGACAATCAATCTGAGCCATAACTAATGATTGATTCATTTGAGTAAATGTCCAATGAACATTATCCTGTCCTGATGCTGGATTGACAAATTGTTGTTTTTTTAAAATACAGAATATTTTGACTTGTTTCTGACATTGTTCAAGAGTGGAAAGTGAGGGAGAGCAAGCCGCTCAAATAACCATGGATGCATGTAACTGGGACAAAGCATCTTGGAGTTATATAACTCGGATATTGCATCCAGGAGTTATGTAACTCAGATAAAGCATCCTGGAGTTAAGTAACTTGGATATAGCATCCAGGAGTCATGTAACTGGGACAAAGCATCCTGGAGTTATGTAACTGGGACATAGCATCCAGGAGTTATGTAACTGGGACATAGCATCCTGGAGTTATGTAACTTGGACATAGCATCCTGGAGTTATGTAACTGGGACATAGCATCCTGGAGTTATGTAACTGGGACATAGCATCCAGGAGTTATGTAACTGGGACATAGCATCCAGGAGTTATGTAACTGGGACATAGCATCCTGGAGTTATGTAACTGGGACATAGCATCCTGGAGTTATGTAACTGGGACATATCATCCTGGAGTTATGTAACTGGGACATAGCATCCAGGGGTTTATTTAACTTGGACATAGCATCCAGGAGTTATGAAACTGGGACATAGCATCCTGGAGTTATGTAACTTGGACATAGCATCCAGGAGTTATGTAACTGGGACATAGCATCCTGGAGTTATGTAACTGGGACATAGCATCCAGGAGTCATGTAACTGGGACATAGCATCCTGGAGTTATGTAACTGGGACATAGCATCCAGGAGTTATGTAACTTGGACATAGCATCCTGGAGTTATGTAACTGGGACATAGCATCCTGGAGTTATGTAACTGGGACATAGCATCCAGGAGTTATGTATTGACATTGTTCAAGAGTGGAAAGTGAGGGAGAGCAAGCCGCTCAAATAACCATGGATGCATGTAACTCGGATATTGCATCCAGGAGTTATGTAACTCAGATATAGCATCCTGGAGTTATGTAACTTGGATATAGCATCCAGGAGTCATGTAACTGGGACAAAGCATCCTGGAGTTATGTAACTGGGACATAGCATCCAGGGGTTATGTAACTTGGACATAGCATCCTGGAGTTATGTAACTGGGACATAGCATCCAGGAGTTATGTAACTTGGACATAGCATCCTGGAGTTATGTAACTGGGACATAGCATCCAGGAGTTATGTAACTAGGACATAGCATCCTGGAGTTATGTAACTGGGGCATAGCATCCTGGAGTTATGCAACTCGGACATATCATCCAGGAGTTATGTAACTGGGACATAGCATCCAGGAGTTATGTAACTTGGACATAGCATCCTGGAGTTATGTAACTTGGACATAGCATCCAGGAGTTATGTAACTTGGACATAGCATCCAGGAGTTATGTAACTTGGACATAGCATCCAGGAGTTATGTAACTGGGACATAGCATCCTGGAGTTATGTAACTGGGACATAGCATCCTGGAGTTATGTAACTGGGACATAGCATCCAGGAGTTATGTATTGACATTGTTCAAGAGTGGAAAGTGAGGGAGAGCAAGCCGCTCAAATAACCATGGATGCATGTAACTCGGATATTGCATCCAGGAGTTATGTAACTTGGATATAGCATCCAGGAGTCATGTAACTGGGACAAAGCATCCTGGAGTTATGTAACTTGGATATAGCATCCAGGAGTCATGTAACTGGGACAAAGCATCCTGGAGTTATGTAACTGGGACATAGCATCCAGGAGTTATGTAACTTGGACATAGCATCCAGGAGTTATGTAACTGGGACATAGCATCCAGGAGTTATGTAACTGGGACATAGCATCCTGGAGTTATGTAACTGGGACATAGCATCCAGGAGTTATGTATTGACATTGTTCAAGAGTGGAAAGTGAGGGAGAGCAAGCTGCTCAAATAACCATGGATGCATGTAACTCCGATATTGCATCCAGGAGTTATGTAACTCAGATATAGCATCCTGGAGTTATGTAACTTGGATATAGCATCCAGGAGTCATGTAACTGGGACAAAGCATCCTGGATTTATGTAACTGGGGCATAGCATCCTGGAGTTATGTAACTGGGGCATAGCATCCTGGAGTTATGTAACTGGGACATAGCATCCTGGAGTTATGTAACTGGGGCATAGCATCCTGGAGTTATGTAACTTGGACATAGCATCCTGGAGTTATGTAACTTGGACATAGCATCCAGGAGTTATGTAACTTGGACATAGCATCCAGGAGTTATGTAACTGGGACATAGCATCCAGGAGTTATGTAACTGGGACATAGCATCCTGGAGTTATGTAACTGGGACATAGCATCCAGGAGTTATGTAACTTGGACATAGCATCCTGGAGTTATGTAACTGGGACATAGCATCCTGGAGTCATGTAACTGGGACATAGCATCCAGGACTTATGTAACTGGGACATAGCATCCAGGAGTTATGTAACTGGGACATAGCATCCAGGAGTTATGTAACTGGGACATAGCATCCTGGAGTTATGTAACTGGGACATAGCATCCAGGAGTCATGTAACTGGGACATAGCATCCTGGAGTTATGTAACTGGGACATAGCATCCTGGAGTTATGTAACTGGGACATAGCATCCTGGAGTTATGTATTGACATTGTTCAAGAGTGGAAAGTGAGGGAGAGCAAGCCGCTCAAATAACCATGGATGCATGTAACTCCGATATTGCATCCAGGAGTTATGTAACTCAGATATAGCATCCTGGAGTTATGTAACTCGGATATAGCATCCAGGAGTCATGTAACTGGGACAAAGCATCCTGGATTTATGTAACTGGGGCATAGCATCCTGGAGTTATGTAACTGGGGCATAGCATCCTGGAGTTATGTAACTGGGGCATAGCATCCTGGAGTTATGTAACTGGGACATAGCATCCTGGAGTTATGTAACTTGGACATAGCATCCTGGAGTTATGTAACTTGGACATAGCATCCAGGAGTTATGTAACTTGGACATAGCATCCAGGAGTTATGTAACTGGGACATAGCATCCAGGAGTTATGTAACTGGGACATAGCATCCTGGAGTTATGTAACTTGGACATAGCATCCTGGAGTTATGTAACTGGGACATAGCATCCAGGAGTTATGTAACTGGGACATAGCATCCAGGAGTTATGTAACTTGGACATAGCATCTTGGAGTTATGTAACTGGGACAGAGCATCCAGGAGTTATGTAACTTGGACATAGCATCCTGGAGTTATGTAACTGGGACATAGCATCCTGGAGTCATGTAACTGGGACATAGCATCCAGGAGTTATGTAACTGGGACATAGCATCCAGGAGTTATGTAACTGGGACATAGCATCCAGGAGTTATGTAACTTGGACATAGCATCCTGGAGTTATGTAACTGGGACATAGCATCCAGGAGTTATGTAACTTGGACATAGCATCCTGGAGTTATGTAACTGGGACATAGCATCCAGGAGTTATGTAACTGGGACATAGCATCCAGGACTTATGTAACTGGGACATAGCATCCAGGAGTTATGTAACTGGGACATAGCATCCAGGAGTTATGTAACTGGGACATAGCATCCTGGAGTTATGTAACTGGGACATAGCATCCAGGAGTCATGTAACTGGGACATAGCATCCTGGAGTTATGTAACTGGGACATAGCATCCTGGAGTTATGTAACTGGGACATAGCATCCTGGAGTTATGTAACTGGGACATAGCATCCTGGAGTTATGTAACTGGGACATAGCATCCAGGAGTTATGTATTGACATTGTTCAAGAGTGGAAAGTGAGGGAGAGCAAGCCGCTCAAATAACCATGGATGCATGTAACTGGGACATAGCATCCTAGAGTTATGTAACTGGGACATAGCATCCAGGAGTTATGTAACTGGGACATAGCATCCTGGAGTCATGTAACTGGGACATAGCATCCAGGAGTTATGTATTGACATTGTTCAAGAGTGGAAAGTGAGGGAGAGCAAGCCGCTCAAATAACCATGGATGCATGTAACTCGGATATTGCATCCAGGAGTTATGTAACTCAGATATAGCATCCTGGAGTTATGTAACTTGGATATAGCATCCAGGAGTCATGTAACTGGGACAAAGCATCCTGGAGTTATGTAACTGGGACATAGCATCCAGGAGTTATGTAACTTGGACATAGCATCCTGGAGTTATGTAACTGGGACATAGCATCCAGGAGTTATGTAACTTGGACATAGCATCCTGGAGTTGTGTAACTGGGACATAGCATCCAGGAGTTATGTAACTTGGACATAGCATCCTGGAGTTATGTAACTGGGGCATAGCATCCTGGAGTTATGTAACTTGGATATAGCATCCAGGAGTCATGTAACTGGGACAAAGCATCCTGGATTTATGTAACTGGGGCATAGCATCCTGGAGTTATGTAACTGGGGCATAGCATCCTGGAGTTATGTAACTGGGACATAGCATCCTGGAGTTATGTAACTGGAGCATAGCATCCTGGAGTTATGTAACTTGGACATAGCATCCTGGAGTTATGTAACTTGGACATAGCATCCAGGAGTTATGTAACTTGGACATAGCATCCAGGAGTTATGTAACTGGGACATAGCATCCAGGAGTTATGTAACTGGGACATAGCATCCTGGAGTTATGTAACTTGGACATAGCATCCTGGAGTTATGTAACTGGGACATAGCATCCAGGAGTTATGTAACTGGGACATAGCATCCAGGAGTTATGTAACTTGGACATAGCATCTTGGAGTTATGTAACTGGGACATAGCATCCAGGAGTTATGTAACTTGGACATAGCATCCTGGAGTTATGTAACTGGGACATAGCATCCTGGAGTCATGTAACTGGGACATAGCATCCAGGAGTTATGTAACTGGGACATAGCATCCAGGAGTCATGTAACTGGGACATAGCATCCAGGAGTTATGTAACTTGGACATAGCATCCTGGAGTTATGTAACTGGGACATAGCATCCTGGAGTCATGTAACTGGGACATAGCATCCAGGACTTATGTAACTGGGACATAGCATCCAGGAGTTATGTAACTGGGACATAGCATCCAGGAGTTATGTAACTGGGACATAGCATCCTGGAGTTATGTAACTGGGACATAGCATCCAGGAGTCATGTAACTGGGACATAGCATCCTGGAGTTATGTAACTGGGACATAGCATCCTGGAGTTATGTAACTGGGACATATCATCCTGGAGTTATGTAACTGGGACATAGCATCCTGGAGTTATGTAACTGGGACATAGCATCCAGGAGTTATGTATTGACATTGTTCAAGAGTGGAAAGTGAGGGAGAGCAAGCCGCTCAAATAACCATGGATGCATGTAACTGGGACATAGCATCCTGGAGTTATGTAACTGGGACATAGCATCCAGGAGTTATGTAACTGGGACATAGCATCCTGGAGTCATGTAACTGGGACATAGCATCCAGGAGTTATGTATTGACATTGTTCAAGAGTGGAAAGTGAGGGAGAGCAAGCCGCTCAAATAACCATGGATGCATGTAACTCGGATATTGCATCCAGGAGTTATGTAACTCAGATATAGCATCCTGGAGTTATGTAACTTGGATATAGCATCCAGGAGTCATGTAACTGGGACAAAGCATCCTGGAGTTATGTAACTGGGACATAGCATCCAGGAGTTATGTAACTTGGACATAGCATCCTGGAGTTATGTAACTGGGACATAGCATCCAGGAGTTATGTAACTTGGACATAGCATCCTGGAGTTGTGTTACTGGGACATAGCATCCAGGAGTTATGTAACTTGGACATAGCATCCTGGAGTTATGTAACTGGGGCATAGCATCCTGGAGTTATGTAACTGGGACATATCATCCAGGAGTTATGTAACTGGGACATAGCATCCAGGAGTTATGTAACTTGGACATAGCATCCTGGAGTTATGTAACTGGGACATAGCATCCAGGAGTTATGTAACTTGGACATAGCATCCAGGAGTTATGTAACTGGGACATAGCATCCAGGAGTTATGTAACTGGGACATAGCATCCAGGAGTTATGTAACTTGGACATAGCATCCAGGAGTTATGTAACTTGGACATAGCATCCAGGAGTTATGTAACTGGGACATAGCATCCAGGAGTTATGTATTGATATTGTTCAAGAGTGGAAAGTGAGGGAGAGCAAGCCGCTCAAATAACCATGGATGCATGTAACTCGGATATAGCATCCAGGAGTTATGTAACTCAGATATAGCATCCTGGAGTTATGTAACTTGGATATAGCATCCAGGAGTCATGTAACTGGGACAAAGCATCCTGGAGTTATGTAACTGGGACATAGCATCCAGGAGTTATGTAACTGGGACTTGTACCATGCCCATGCGTCGGTCCCTTTGATGTCGGCCGTGGTGTATCTAATAGTTACACCACGGCCTGAAGTAACCATTGACCGTAGCTATCTCATTGGCTCGCTGCAATTTAGCAAGCCACGCCTATTGTTCACGCCCTTAAGGAATTAGTTGAAAGGATGTAAATTTTCGAAAAAATGACAAGTATTTCAAGTTTTAATGACAACGATCACCATACACATTCAAACAAATTGAACTATCAAATATAACCGATTTTTCATTATTTGTGACAATGTAAGGTCGTCAATCATGTCATCCCACTCGTGACTCCACATTGTGGCGGTGTGAAACTGAATGATTACAAATTCAAATATCCCACGCAGATCTCGTTCAGATTTTGACAACATGCAATGTGGGCGTGGTACAAAGCAGTTACTTCATCCAATCACTCGAGATGGATCTAGTTACACCACACCTGATCGCTGTTTGATTGACAGCTGAATTTGCGTCTCGGACTACCGTCCTCGATGAATTCAGCTGTCAATCAAACAGCGATCAGGTGTGGTGTAACTAGATCCAGCTCTCGTTTATGGATGAAGTAACTACTACATAGCATCCTGGAGTTATGTAACTGGGACATAGCATCCAGGAGTTATGTAACTTGGACATAGCATCCTGGAGTTATGTAACTGGGACATAGCATCCTGGAGTTATGTAACTGGGACATAGCATCCAGGAGTTATGTAACTGGGACATAGCATCCTAGAGTTATGTAACTGGGACATAGCATCCTGGAGTTATGTAACTGGGACATAGCATCCAGGAGTTATGTAACTGGGACATAGCATCCAGGAGTTATGTAACTGGGACATAGCATCCAGGAGTTATGTAACTGGGACATAGCATCCAGGAGTTATGTAACTGGGACATAGCATCCTGGAGTTATGTAACTGGGACATAGCATCCAGGAGTTATGTAACTTGGACATAGCATCCTGGAGTTATGTAACTGGGACATAGCATCCTGGAGTTATGTAACTGGGACATAGCATCCAGGAGTTATGTAACTGGGACATAGCATCCTAGAGTTATGTAACTGGGACATAGCATCCTGGAGTTATGTAACTGGGACATAGCATCCTGGAGTTATGTAACTTGGACATAGCATCCTGGAGTTATGTAACTTGGACATAGCATCCTGGAGTTACGTAACTTGGACATAGCATCCAGGAGTTATGTAACTCGGACATAGCATCCTGGAGTTATGTAACTGGGATATAGCATCCAGGAGTTATGTAACTTGGACATAGCATCCTGGAGTTATGTAACTGGGGCATAGCATCCTGGAGTTATGTAACTTGGATATAGCATCCAGGAGTCATGTAACTGGGACAAAGCATCCTGGATTTATGTAACTGGGGCATAGCATCCTGGAGTTATGTAACTGGGGCATAGCAACCTGGAGTTATGTAACTGGGACATAGCATCCTGGAGTTATGTAACTGGGGCATAGCATCCTGGAGTTATGTAACTTGGACATAGCATCCTGGAGTTATGTAACTTGGACATAGCATCCAGGAGTTATGTAACTTGGACATAGCATCCAGGAGTTATGTAACTGGGACATAGCATCCAGGAGTTATGTAACTGGGACATAGCATCCTGGAGTTATGTAACTTGGACATAGCATCCTGGAGTTATGTAACTGGGACATAGCATCCAGGAGTTATGTAACTGGGACATAGCATCCAGGAGTTATGTAACTTGGACATAGCATCTTGGAGTTATGTAACTGGGACATAGCATCCAGGAGTTATGTAACTTGGACATAGCATCCTGGAGTTATGTAACTGGGACATAGCATCCTGGAGTCATGTAACTGGGACATAGCATCCAGGAGTTATGTAACTGGGACATAGCATCCAGGAGTTATGTAACTGGGACATAGCATCCAGGAGTTATGTAACTTGGACATAGCATCCTGGAGTTATGTAACTGGGACATAGCATCCAGGAGTTATGTAACTTGGACATAGCATCCTGGAGTTATGTAACTGGGACATAGCATCCTGGAGTCATGTAACTGGGACATAGCATCCAGGACTTATGTAACTGGGACATAGCATCCAGGAGTTATGTAACTGGGACATAGCATCCAGGAGTTATGTAACTGGGACATAGCATCCTGGAGTTATGTAACTGGGACATAGCATCCAGGAGTCATGTAACTGGGACATAGCATCCAGGAGTTATGTAACTGGGACATAGCATCCTGGAGTTATGTAACTGGGACATAGCATCCTGGAGTTATGTAACTGGGACATAGCATCCTGGAGTTATGTAACTGGGACATAGCATCCAGGAGTTATGTATTGACATTGTTCAAGAGTGGAAAGTGAGGGAGAGCAAGCCGCTCAAATAACCATGGATGCATGTAACTGGGACATAGCATCCTAGAGTTATGTAACTGGGACATAGCATCCAGGAGTTATGTAACTGGGACATAGCATCCTGGAGTCATGTAACTGGGACATAGCATCCAGGAGTTATGTATTGACATTGTTCAAGAGTGGAAAGTGAGGGAGAGCAAGCCGCTCAAATAACCATGGATGCATGTAACTCGGATATTGCATCCAGGAGTTATGTAACTGGGACATAGCATCCTGGAGTTATGTAACTTGGATATAGCATCCAGGAGTCATGTAACTGGGACAAAGCATCCTGGAGTTATGTAACTGGGGCATAGCATCCTGGAGTTATGTAACTGGGACATATCATCCAGGAGTTATGTAACTGGGACATAGCATCCAGGAGTTATGTAACTTGGACATAGCATCCTGGAGTTATGTAACTTGGACATAGCATCCAGGAGTTATGTAACTTGGACATAGCATCCAGGAGTTATGTAACTGGGACATAGCATCCAGGAGTTATGTAACTGGGACATAGCATCCAGGAGTTATGTAACTTGGACATAGCATCCAGGAGTTATGTAACTTGGACATAGCATCCAGGAGTTATGTAACTGGGACATAGCATCCAGGAGTTATGTATTGATATTGTTCAAGAGTGGAAAGTGAGGGAGAGCAAGCCGCTCAAATAACCATGGATGCATGTAACTCGGATATAGCATCCAGGAGTTATGTAACTCAGATATAGCATCCTGGAGTTATGTAACTTGGATATAGCATCCAGGAGTCATGTAACTGGGACAAAGCATCCTGGAGTTATGTAACTGGGACATAGCATCCAGGAGTTATGTAACTGGGACTTGTACCATGCCCATGCGTCGGTCCCTTTGATGTCGGCCGTGGTGTATCTAATAGTTACACCACGGCCTGAAGTAACCATTGACCGTAGCTATCTCATTGGCTCGCTGCAATTTAGCAAGCCACGCCTATTGTTCACGCCCTTAAGGAATTAGTTGAAAGGATGTAAATTTTCGAAAAAATGACAAGTATTTCAAGTTTTAATGACAACGATCACCATACACATTCAAACAAATTGAACTATCAAATATAACCCATTTTTCATTATTTGTGACAATGTAAGGTCGTCAATCATGTCATCCCACTCGTGACTCCACATTGTGGCGGTGTGAAACTGAATGATTACAAATTCAAATATCCCACGCAGATCTCGTTCAGATTTTGACAACATGCAATGTGGGCGTGGTACAAAGCAGTTACTTCATCCAATCACTCGAGATGGATCTAGTTACACCACACCTGATCGCTGTTTGATTGACAGCTGAATTTGCGTCTCGGACTACCGTCCTCGATGAATTCAGCTGTCAATCAAACAGCGATCAGGTGTGGTGTAACTAGATCCAGCTCTCGTTTATGGATGAAGTAACTACTACATAGCATCCTGGAGTTATGTAACTGGGACATAGCATCCAGGAGTTATGTAACTTGGACATAGCATCCTGGAGTTATGTAACTGGGACATAGCATCCTGGAGTTATGTAACTGGGACATAGCATCCAGGAGTTATGTAACTGGGACATAGCATCCTAGAGTTATGTAACTGGGACATAGCATCCTGGAGTTATGTAACTGGGACATAGCATCCAGGAGTTATGTAACTGGGACATAGCATCCAGGAGTTATGTAACTGGGACATAGCATCCAGGAGTTATGTAACTGGGACATAGCATCCTGGAGTTATGTAACTGGGACATAGCATCCTGGAGTTATGTAACTGGGACATAGCATCCAGGAGTTATGTAACTTGGACATAGCATCCTGGAGTTATGTAACTGGGACATAGCATCCTGGAGTTATGTAACTGGGACATAGCATCCAGGAGTTATGTAACTGGGACATAGCATCCTAGAGTTATGTAACTGGGACATAGCATCCTGGAGTTATGTAACTGGGACATAGCATCCTGGAGTTATGTAACTTGGACATAGCATCCTGGAGTTATGTAACTTGGACATAGCATCCTGGAGTTACGTAACTTGGACATAGCATCCAGGAGTTATGTAACTCGGACATAGCATCCTGGAGTTATGTAACTGGGATATAGCATCCAGGAGTTATGTAACTTGGACATAGCATCCTGGAGTTATGTAACTGGGGCATAGCATCCTGGAGTTATGTAACTTGGATATAGCATCCAGGAGTCATGTAACTGGGACAAAGCATCCTGGATTTATGTAACTGGGGCATAGCATCCTGGAGTTATGTAACTGGGGCATAGCATCCTGGAGTTATGTAACTGGGACATAGCATCCTGGAGTTATGTAACTGGGGCATAGCATCCTGGAGTTATGTAACTTGGACATAGCATCCTGGAGTTATGTAACTTGGACATAGCATCCAGGAGTTATGTAACTTGGACATAGCATCCAGGAGTTATGTAACTGGGACATAGCATCCAGGAGTTATGTAACTGGGACATAGCATCCTGGAGTTATGTAACTTGGACATAGCATCCTGGAGTTATGTAACTGGGACATAGCATCCAGGAGTTATGTAACTGGGACATAGCATCCAGGAGTTATGTAACTTGGACATAGCATCTTGGAGTTATGTAACTGGGACATAGCATCCAGGAGTTATGTAACTTGGACATAGCATCCTGGAGTTATGTAACTGGGACATAGCATCCAGGAGTCATGTAACTTGGACATAGCATCCTGGAGTTATGTAACTGGGACATAGCATCCAGGAGTTATGTAACTGGGACATAGCATCCAGGAGTTATGTAACTTGGACATAGCATCCTGGAGTTATGTAACTGGGACATAGCATCCAGGAGTTATGTAACTGGGACATAGCATCCTGGAGTTATGTAACTGGGACATAGCATCCTGGAGTTATGTAACTGGGACATAGCATCCAGGACTTATGTAACTGGGACATAGCATCCAGGAGTTATGTAACTGGGACATAGCATCCAGGAGTTATGTAACTGGGACATAGCATCCTGGAGTTATGTAACTGGGACATAGCATCCAGGAGTCATGTAACTGGGACATAGCATCCTGGAGTTATGTAACTGGGACATAGCATCCTGGAGTTATGTAACTGGGACATAGCATCCTGGAGTTATGTAACTGGGACATAGCATCCTGGAGTTATGTAACTGGGACATAGCATCCAGGAGTTATGTATTGACATTGTTCAAGAGTGGAAAGTGAGGGAGAGCAAGCCGCTCAAATAACCATGGATGCATGTAACTGGGACATAGCATCCTAGAGTTATGTAACTGGGACATAGCATCCAGGAGTTATGTAACTGGGACATAGCATCCTGGAGTCATGTAACTGGGACATAGCATCCAGGAGTTATGTATTGACATTGTTCAAGAGTGGAAAGTGAGGGAGAGCAAGCCGCTCAAATAACCATGGATGCATGTAACTCGGATATTGCATCCAGGAGTTATGTAACTCAGATATAGCATCCTGGAGTTATGTAAC
Source organism: Phorcus lineatus (assembly GCA_921293015.1). Classification (NCBI taxonomy): domain Eukaryota; kingdom Metazoa; phylum Mollusca; class Gastropoda; order Trochida; family Trochidae; genus Phorcus; species Phorcus lineatus. The sequence goes on from OV121092.1 coordinate 22,703,388, forward strand.
TTGGATATAGCATCCAGGAGTCATGTAACTGGGACAAAGCATCCTGGAGTTATGTAACTGGGACATAGCATCCAGGGGTTATGTAACTTGGACATAGCATCCTGGAGTTATGTAACTGGGACATAGCATCCAGGAGTTATGTAACTTGGACATAGCATCCTGGAGTTATGTAACTGGGACATAGCATCCAGGAGTTATGTAACTAGGACATAGCATCCTGGAGTTATGTAACTGGGGCATAGCATCCTGGAGTTATGCAACTCGGACATATCATCCAGGAGTTATGTAACTGGGACATAGCATCCAGGAGTTATGTAACTTGGACATAGCATCCTGGAGTTATGTAACTTGGACATAGCATCCAGGAGTTATGTAACTTGGACATAGCATCCAGGAGTTATGTAACTTGGACATAGCATCCAGGAGTTATGTAACTGGGACATAGCATCCTGGAGTTATGTAACTGGGACATAGCATCCTGGAGTTATGTAACTGGGACATAGCATCCAGGAGTTATGTATTGACATTGTTCAAGAGTGGAAAGTGAGGGAGAGCAAGCCGCTCAAATAACCATGGATGCATGTAACTCGGATATTGCATCCAGGAGTTATGTAACTTGGATATAGCATCCAGGAGTCATGTAACTGGGACAAAGCATCCTGGAGTTATGTAACTTGGATATAGCATCCAGGAGTCATGTAACTGGGACAAAGCATCCTGGAGTTATGTAACTGGGACATAGCATCCAGGAGTTATGTAACTTGGACATAGCATCCAGGAGTTATGTAACTGGGACATAGCATCCAGGAGTTATGTAACTGGGACATAGCATCCTGGAGTTATGTAACTGGGACATAGCATCCAGGAGTTATGTATTGACATTGTTCAAGAGTGGAAAGTGAGGGAGAGCAAGCTGCTCAAATAACCATGGATGCATGTAACTCCGATATTGCATCCAGGAGTTATGTAACTCAGATATAGCATCCTGGAGTTATGTAACTTGGATATAGCATCCAGGAGTCATGTAACTGGGACAAAGCATCCTGGATTTATGTAACTGGGGCATAGCATCCTGGAGTTATGTAACTGGGGCATAGCATCCTGGAGTTATGTAACTGGGACATAGCATCCTGGAGTTATGTAACTGGGGCATAGCATCCTGGAGTTATGTAACTTGGACATAGCATCCTGGAGTTATGTAACTTGGACATAGCATCCAGGAGTTATGTAACTTGGACATAGCATCCAGGAGTTATGTAACTGGGACATAGCATCCAGGAGTTATGTAACTGGGACATAGCATCCTGGAGTTATGTAACTGGGACATAGCATCCAGGAGTTATGTAACTTGGACATAGCATCCTGGAGTTATGTAACTGGGACATAGCATCCTGGAGTCATGTAACTGGGACATAGCATCCAGGACTTATGTAACTGGGACATAGCATCCAGGAGTTATGTAACTGGGACATAGCATCCAGGAGTTATGTAACTGGGACATAGCATCCTGGAGTTATGTAACTGGGACATAGCATCCAGGAGTCATGTAACTGGGACATAGCATCCTGGAGTTATGTAACTGGGACATAGCATCCTGGAGTTATGTAACTGGGACATAGCATCCTGGAGTTATGTATTGACATTGTTCAAGAGTGGAAAGTGAGGGAGAGCAAGCCGCTCAAATAACCATGGATGCATGTAACTCCGATATTGCATCCAGGAGTTATGTAACTCAGATATAGCATCCTGGAGTTATGTAACTCGGATATAGCATCCAGGAGTCATGTAACTGGGACAAAGCATCCTGGATTTATGTAACTGGGGCATAGCATCCTGGAGTTATGTAACTGGGGCATAGCATCCTGGAGTTATGTAACTGGGGCATAGCATCCTGGAGTTATGTAACTGGGACATAGCATCCTGGAGTTATGTAACTTGGACATAGCATCCTGGAGTTATGTAACTTGGACATAGCATCCAGGAGTTATGTAACTTGGACATAGCATCCAGGAGTTATGTAACTGGGACATAGCATCCAGGAGTTATGTAACTGGGACATAGCATCCTGGAGTTATGTAACTTGGACATAGCATCCTGGAGTTATGTAACTGGGACATAGCATCCAGGAGTTATGTAACTGGGACATAGCATCCAGGAGTTATGTAACTTGGACATAGCATCTTGGAGTTATGTAACTGGGACAGAGCATCCAGGAGTTATGTAACTTGGACATAGCATCCTGGAGTTATGTAACTGGGACATAGCATCCTGGAGTCATGTAACTGGGACATAGCATCCAGGAGTTATGTAACTGGGACATAGCATCCAGGAGTTATGTAACTGGGACATAGCATCCAGGAGTTATGTAACTTGGACATAGCATCCTGGAGTTATGTAACTGGGACATAGCATCCAGGAGTTATGTAACTTGGACATAGCATCCTGGAGTTATGTAACTGGGACATAGCATCCTGGAGTCATGTAACTGGGACATAGCATCCAGGACTTATGTAACTGGGACATAGCATCCAGGAGTTATGTAACTGGGACATAGCATCCAGGAGTTATGTAACTGGGACATAGCATCCTGGAGTTATGTAACTGGGACATAGCATCCAGGAGTCATGTAACTGGGACATAGCATCCTGGAGTTATGTAACTGGGACATAGCATCCTGGAGTTATGTAACTGGGACATAGCATCCTGGAGTTATGTAACTGGGACATAGCATCCTGGAGTTATGTAACTGGGACATAGCATCCAGGAGTTATGTATTGACATTGTTCAAGAGTGGAAAGTGAGGGAGAGCAAGCCGCTCAAATAACCATGGATGCATGTAACTGGGACATAGCATCCTAGAGTTATGTAACTGGGACATAGCATCCAGGAGTTATGTAACTGGGACATAGCATCCTGGAGTCATGTAACTGGGACATAGCATCCAGGAGTTATGTATTGACATTGTTCAAGAGTGGAAAGTGAGGGAGAGCAAGCCGCTCAAATAACCATGGATGCATGTAACTCGGATATTGCATCCAGGAGTTATGTAACTCAGATATAGCATCCTGGAGTTATGTAACTTGGATATAGCATCCAGGAGTCATGTAACTGGGACAAAGCATCCTGGAGTTATGTAACTGGGACATAGCATCCAGGAGTTATGTAACTTGGACATAGCATCCTGGAGTTATGTAACTGGGACATAGCATCCAGGAGTTATGTAACTTGGACATAGCATCCTGGAGTTGTGTAACTGGGACATAGCATCCAGGAGTTATGTAACTTGGACATAGCATCCTGGAGTTATGTAACTGGGGCATAGCATCCTGGAGTTATGTAACTTGGATATAGCATCCAGGAGTCATGTAACTGGGACAAAGCATCCTGGATTTATGTAACTGGGGCATAGCATCCTGGAGTTATGTAACTGGGGCATAGCATCCTGGAGTTATGTAACTGGGACATAGCATCCTGGAGTTATGTAACTGGAGCATAGCATCCTGGAGTTATGTAACTTGGACATAGCATCCTGGAGTTATGTAACTTGGACATAGCATCCAGGAGTTATGTAACTTGGACATAGCATCCAGGAGTTATGTAACTGGGACATAGCATCCAGGAGTTATGTAACTGGGACATAGCATCCTGGAGTTATGTAACTTGGACATAGCATCCTGGAGTTATGTAACTGGGACATAGCATCCAGGAGTTATGTAACTGGGACATAGCATCCAGGAGTTATGTAACTTGGACATAGCATCTTGGAGTTATGTAACTGGGACATAGCATCCAGGAGTTATGTAACTTGGACATAGCATCCTGGAGTTATGTAACTGGGACATAGCATCCTGGAGTCATGTAACTGGGACATAGCATCCAGGAGTTATGTAACTGGGACATAGCATCCAGGAGTCATGTAACTGGGACATAGCATCCAGGAGTTATGTAACTTGGACATAGCATCCTGGAGTTATGTAACTGGGACATAGCATCCTGGAGTCATGTAACTGGGACATAGCATCCAGGACTTATGTAACTGGGACATAGCATCCAGGAGTTATGTAACTGGGACATAGCATCCAGGAGTTATGTAACTGGGACATAGCATCCTGGAGTTATGTAACTGGGACATAGCATCCAGGAGTCATGTAACTGGGACATAGCATCCTGGAGTTATGTAACTGGGACATAGCATCCTGGAGTTATGTAACTGGGACATATCATCCTGGAGTTATGTAACTGGGACATAGCATCCTGGAGTTATGTAACTGGGACATAGCATCCAGGAGTTATGTATTGACATTGTTCAAGAGTGGAAAGTGAGGGAGAGCAAGCCGCTCAAATAACCATGGATGCATGTAACTGGGACATAGCATCCTAGAGTTATGTAACTGGGACATAGCATCCAGGAGTTATGTAACTGGGACATAGCATCCTGGAGTCATGTAACTGGGACATAGCATCCAGGAGTTATGTATTGACATTGTTCAAGAGTGGAAAGTGAGGGAGAGCAAGCCGCTCAAATAACCATGGATGCATGTAACTCGGATATTGCATCCAGGAGTTATGTAACTCAGATATAGCATCCTGGAGTTATGTAACTTGGATATAGCATCCAGGAGTCATGTAACTGGGACAAAGCATCCTGGAGTTATGTAACTGGGACATAGCATCCAGGAGTTATGTAACTTGGACATAGCATCCTGGAGTTATGTAACTGGGACATAGCATCCAGGAGTTATGTAACTTGGACATAGCATCCTGGAGTTGTGTTACTGGGACATAGCATCCAGGAGTTATGTAACTTGGACATAGCATCCTGGAGTTATGTAACTGGGGCATAGCATCCTGGAGTTATGTAACTGGGACATATCATCCAGGAGTTATGTAACTGGGACATAGCATCCAGGAGTTATGTAACTTGGACATAGCATCCTGGAGTTATGTAACTGGGACATAGCATCCAGGAGTTATGTAACTTGGACATAGCATCCAGGAGTTATGTAACTGGGACATAGCATCCAGGAGTTATGTAACTGGGACATAGCATCCAGGAGTTATGTAACTTGGACATAGCATCCAGGAGTTATGTAACTTGGACATAGCATCCAGGAGTTATGTAACTGGGACATAGCATCCAGGAGTTATGTATTGATATTGTTCAAGAGTGGAAAGTGAGGGAGAGCAAGCCGCTCAAATAACCATGGATGCATGTAACTCGGATATAGCATCCAGGAGTTATGTAACTCAGATATAGCATCCTGGAGTTATGTAACTTGGATATAGCATCCAGGAGTCATGTAACTGGGACAAAGCATCCTGGAGTTATGTAACTGGGACATAGCATCCAGGAGTTATGTAACTGGGACTTGTACCATGCCCATGCGTCGGTCCCTTTGATGTCGGCCGTGGTGTATCTAATAGTTACACCACGGCCTGAAGTAACCATTGACCGTAGCTATCTCATTGGCTCGCTGCAATTTAGCAAGCCACGCCTATTGTTCACGCCCTTAAGGAATTAGTTGAAAGGATGTAAATTTTCGAAAAAATGACAAGTATTTCAAGTTTTAATGACAACGATCACCATACACATTCAAACAAATTGAACTATCAAATATAACCGATTTTTCATTATTTGTGACAATGTAAGGTCGTCAATCATGTCATCCCACTCGTGACTCCACATTGTGGCGGTGTGAAACTGAATGATTACAAATTCAAATATCCCACGCAGATCTCGTTCAGATTTTGACAACATGCAATGTGGGCGTGGTACAAAGCAGTTACTTCATCCAATCACTCGAGATGGATCTAGTTACACCACACCTGATCGCTGTTTGATTGACAGCTGAATTTGCGTCTCGGACTACCGTCCTCGATGAATTCAGCTGTCAATCAAACAGCGATCAGGTGTGGTGTAACTAGATCCAGCTCTCGTTTATGGATGAAGTAACTACTACATAGCATCCTGGAGTTATGTAACTGGGACATAGCATCCAGGAGTTATGTAACTTGGACATAGCATCCTGGAGTTATGTAACTGGGACATAGCATCCTGGAGTTATGTAACTGGGACATAGCATCCAGGAGTTATGTAACTGGGACATAGCATCCTAGAGTTATGTAACTGGGACATAGCATCCTGGAGTTATGTAACTGGGACATAGCATCCAGGAGTTATGTAACTGGGACATAGCATCCAGGAGTTATGTAACTGGGACATAGCATCCAGGAGTTATGTAACTGGGACATAGCATCCAGGAGTTATGTAACTGGGACATAGCATCCTGGAGTTATGTAACTGGGACATAGCATCCAGGAGTTATGTAACTTGGACATAGCATCCTGGAGTTATGTAACTGGGACATAGCATCCTGGAGTTATGTAACTGGGACATAGCATCCAGGAGTTATGTAACTGGGACATAGCATCCTAGAGTTATGTAACTGGGACATAGCATCCTGGAGTTATGTAACTGGGACATAGCATCCTGGAGTTATGTAACTTGGACATAGCATCCTGGAGTTATGTAACTTGGACATAGCATCCTGGAGTTACGTAACTTGGACATAGCATCCAGGAGTTATGTAACTCGGACATAGCATCCTGGAGTTATGTAACTGGGATATAGCATCCAGGAGTTATGTAACTTGGACATAGCATCCTGGAGTTATGTAACTGGGGCATAGCATCCTGGAGT